>JAEIGO010000756.1:7200000-7800000 GCA_018903765.1 Drosophila aff. chauvacae BK-2020 | reverse complement strand
ATTTGGCCGCATTAGTGTGCCCGACCTATCGCGGTCAGTGTGCCCCGTCGCGCGCGATCAGTGGCGCGCGCGCGCATCGGGTTTGAATTTAAATGCGGTTGTGTGTGGGTTTTCTTGGTTTCGTACCTTCGCTTATTTATTTCAGTTCTGTGTTTATCATTTATTTGTTCTCCATGTTTCTCTCCATGTTTTACTTCATTCAGTGTCTTATCTTATCTTTGTATTTGAGGACCAAATAGCCCCTGGGATATTAAAATCATTAAGAACTACAAAATGATCCTTATTCGAAAGTCGGTTGAAAACCGTTTGGATAGCGGAAAGATGGTTCCAATAAATAGGAAGTTCGGACAAAGGAGAAAGGAACAGGTAATGAAAATAGAGCTACCATTGATGGTTAGCTTCACACAGAGGAATTCAACATCAAACTCCTCGAAAGTTATTAATTCCGACGCGAGAGTGGAGTCAACCGCTATGAGGACACCACCCCCACGTCTGATAGGCCGATCCAGCCGATATATTGTGAGCACAGCTGGGAAAACTTCGGAGCTCAGAATCTCCGGCTTTAACCAGGTTTCTGTGAACACAATACCCTGGGATGCAAACGAGAGACTATCAGAATACAATTTGGGAAGCTTACTACGTAGGCCTCTTGCATTCTGATAGGAGATAGAGAGGGAGTTAATATGTAAATGTATGTAGGTTTATGCAAAATCGATATGTATGTAGAATTGGAAACTATTAATTGCACAAAATTAAATGTATATGTTTATGCAAAAACCGATCACTTGCAAAAAATAAATGAATGTAGGAAATCGATGACACTTGGGATTTTGGAACCAAATATGTAAATGTATGTAGGTGTGACGAGCTGTCAGTGTCCGGATGGCTCAGGGATGGCCAGGGATCGTCGCAGATATTTTATTTGGTTCAGGTGGGGTTGCTAAATCCGAACCGGTCCCAGAGGAGAAGACGAGGGAATTACACAGTAATTATAAATGGGCTTTATTTTGACGGTACGTAATCGGGTACAAAGGATTAAGAAGCCGCGGCTCTAGTCGCGCGTCCGGGGCCGTCCGGCTCGGAGTGGTCCTATCACGTTTTACAGGTCACGGGCGCCGGGGTTTCCGAAAGGGCGGCTCGCCAGTCCTCGGAGTACACGCCCACGAACGTCTCCCACGCCTGTGGGTGGCCGATCAGGTTTCCTATGGATGGGAGTGGGTTAGAGACCGATCGGGTCTACTAATTAGTGTAGCGAGTTGAGAGGCCGGTCAGGTCTACTAGGTGGTGAGAGGAGTTTAGAGGCCGCTCTGGTCTGCTAGGTGGTGAGAAGAGTTTAGAGGCCGCTCTGGTCTGCTAGGTGGTGAGAAGAGTTTAGAGGCCGCTCTGGTCTACTATATATTGAGAAGAGTTTTAGAGGCCGATCAGGTCTGCTATATATTGAGAAGAGTTTAGAGGCCGATCTGGTCTACTATATATTGAGAAGAGTTTAGAGGCCGATCTGGTCTACTATATATTGAGAAGAGTTTAGAGGCCGATCTGGTCTACTAATTAATGAGAAGAGTTTAGAGGCCGATCTGTTCTACTAATTGGTGAGAATGGTTTAGAGGCCGATCTGGTCTACTATATATCGATACATGCGGGTCGGTATACCGAGCCGTAGAATGAGACGTACTATGCAAAGGCTACGAGGATTAATTAATTACCACGCCGTTTACCCGTCTCCTGTGGTTTCCGATGTTGTCCTTCCCGATGATCCTTGGCTGCTCTTCCTTGTCCGCTGTTCCTTAGCTGATGATCACTGGCTCTAGTCAGGAGACCTTTGCCGTTTGCCGACCGAAACTGAATGAGCTCCGTAGTGCTGGGGTGCGCTTTATATAGCGGTTCGGCGGGGCTAGTGTGCCCGCAACGCCGCCCGCATTTGGCCGGATTAGTGTGCCCTGCCTATCGCGGCCATGCGCGATCAGTGTGCCCAGCCGTGTGCGATCGGTGTGCCCAGCCGCGCGCGATCAGTGGAGCGCGCGCGCGCATCGGGTTCGAATTTTCATTATTTATTTCATTATTTATTTCAGCTCTGTGTTTACTTTTTACTTCATATTTTACGTCGTCTTATTTTCTATGCGTGTGTTTCTTCTCCTTACATTATTTACTTATTATTTCTTCTAATGCTTTCTTCTTATTTTCTATGTGCGCGTACGGCTCCTCAAACCCCCCTTCTTTAGGGAAAAGAGGTGCTCCTTGATTTTTACGACGTTGGCGCGCGAGATGGTCACGCTCCAAGTCTTCTCGCCGTCCTCCACGAGACATGACATCTGTTTCCCGTACTTCTTCTGTGTCACTCTCTGCCGAATTTCGTTGACTGCTCCCGCCGACAACCGTGCACCCTCCGGAACGTGCCAGCCCCAGCTCTTGTGGTCCTCCGCGTGTAGTACCAGGATGTCGCGATCGGGCGAGGCCCCTTGTCTGTCTGCTAAGCTGCTCCCTGGGTTCGCACTATGCTGTTGCATCCCCGGGTGTTGGCGTTGGGTCGCATATGCGCGTGGTGCTGCTCCAGTTGCTGGCGCCTGCGGGTGTCATTCCATCTATTGTGGGTGCCGGTGGGGTGGTGGCTGCCGCGGCTCGACCTCGACGCTTTGCTCGGCCGAAGATACCTGCTTGCGCATGGGCGGCGTGGCTCTGGGCTCCGGCCATTGACGTGGTGTCGGTTGCGTTGGCTGTGGTGCGGGCTGCGTTCCCATCGGCGCTTCCACTTGGCGCGTGCGTGGTGTTGGTGGATTCGGTGCTGGAGCCCGTGCCTCTACTTGCTGTGGGACTGCTGCTGGTGCCTGTGCCTCCGCTTGCTGTGGCGCTGGAGCCTGTGCCTCCGCTTGCTGCGTTGCCTGGAGCCTTGCCAATCGGATGCCCGCTGGCTGTTGCGTCCTTGAGCTCGCCTCGTCTCCTTTTCCGTGCGTCGTGTGTGCGACCCTTTTCTTGCCGCCCGCCGTTTTTGCTATGGTGACCTTGGCTGGTGGTGATCGCGCACCTCCTTCTGCTGCCGTTTTTCCCATTTTGGCTGGCGCCGTTCTTTTCCTGACCGTGCCGGGCATCGCCGCCGCCTCCACCAGTCTGGCCCTGCTGCTGTTGGCCACTAGCTTCTGGTGGTTCTCCCGGAATTTCCTCACGCTGTCCTGCAGCCGCTGCATCTTGTTGCCTGTAATAGAGTTACGTTTTTTGTTACTTCTCTTCTTGTGCCAGCTGTTTAGTGTTGTGTATGATTTCGCTTCTAGTGTTGTATAATACGTAATTGTTATCGGTTAGTTTATTACGTTTTTTTTTCAGTTTCTTTCTTATTGTGTCAGCTGTTTTGTATTTAGCAATAGTTTTTCCAGTGTTGTGTAATGTGTATCGGTTAGTGTTGTGTGATTATTGAGATCTTATTGTTACTAACGTGTGTTGGTTAGTGTCGGATTGTGTATGGCTTTATGTTGAATCCCCGCTATATGGTTTTATGTCCCCGATATAAGCTCTTTTCGATTTCCTGGTTTTTGGGTCGTTCAAGTGGACGATTACCGGTGATATAAATTTCGTCACCTTCCAGGGGCCGTCATACTTTGGTGCCAGCTTGGCGTTGAACCGATCTGCAGCTTTTGACAAAAAATGCGTCTTGCACCAGATTAGGTCCCCGATTGATGGTTTCCATTCTCGTCTTCGCAAGTTGTAGTTGTGCTTTTGTTGTTCTGCAGCGCTTTCCATGTGTCGCCTCCTTGCGTATGTCCCTCATTCTTTTCCACCTGGTTTCCACGGTTTCCACCCTTAGTCCTGACCCTTGCGTTACGGTGTCGAATAACGAACTCGGTAGCCTGAGTTCCCTGCCGAACACGAGTTGCGCCGGACTGTACTTTGTCGATTCCGACGTACTGCTGTTATACGCCAGCATTAACTCCGGCACTTGCTCATCCCATGTGGTCTGGTCCTCTCCCGCCAGCTGCGCAATCATCGTTTTCACCGTCCTGTTGGTTCGCTCTGTGGGATTCTCCTGGGGCGTGTACGGTGCAGTGAATTGTTGTTGGATGCCCCATCTCTCCATAGCCGCTTTCGTTTTACGGCCCGTGAACTGTACACCGTTATCAGATATCAACCTTTTTGGTGCTCCAATCCTTGATACAATCCGCTCCCGGAAGACTCGTAAAAAGGTCTCTGCCGTTGCCTGTCGGATTGCTGCTAACTCGACCCACTTCGAGAATTTGTCTACGATGACCACCAGTGTTTCCGTGCTTGGTCCGGGGTAGCGGTCCCACGAAATCTACGCATAGGGTCTCGAAGGGTGCTTCTGTGATCCTAGTTAACATTTTCCCTGCGGCTTTCTGTTGCGATGCCTTGTACCTCTGACAACTTTCGCATCTTTTCACGAACCCTTTTACATCTCTCGTCATCCGTGGCCAAAAGTACCTGGCTCTCACCCGTTTCAACGTCTTGAAGATCCCTAGGTGTCCTGCTTCCGCCGTACTGTGGTTCTCCGTTAGCACTTGCTGCACCTCTTCCTCCTTCACGCACAACTTCCAGGGTTGTTGATCCCTTCGGCTTTCATCTATTCTGTAGAGCCTTCCATCCTCTATCCGGAATTCCTCATCTTCCTTCACACCTTCCACTTCCCGGTACTTCTTATCCCACCAATTTTCCGTACCGAGTGTTTTTAACTGGTCGTTTGGTGCTTTGGACAACGCATCGGCAACCGCGTTTAACTTTCCTTTTCGGTATTGTACTCGAATTGGAACGGTTGTAGTCCTAATGCCCATCTCGCTACCCTCCCGGAGGGGCTCTCGATCGAGTTCAACCACTTTAGTGCCATGTGGTCCGTCACTACCACGAACCTGTAGCCTTCCAGGTACATCTTGAACTTATGTATTCCCCAATATATCGCTAAGCATTCCTTTTCTGTAGCGCTGTAGTTCCGTTCTACCTGGCTCAGCTTCCTGCTAGCATGTTCTTATACCTCGGTCACTCACCACATGCCCGAGATACTTGAGTTATTTCGGGAAAAAGTGGCACTTATCTGGATTGATTCTCAGATTGGCCCGTTGCAGTCTTCGGAATACCTCTTGTAGCTTTTCCAGGTGCTCCTTCTTCGTCCGTCCGATGACTACGATGTCATCTAGGTAGGCGAACGCGAACGGTTCCATCTCGGGTCCTATAATCGTGTCCAGTGCCCTCTGAAATGTCGCCGGTGCCGTAGTGAGTCCAAATGGCATTACTTTCCACTGGAACAGGCCCCGTCCTGGTACTGTGAACGCCGTGTATTGTCGACTGTCGTTCTCCATTGGAATCTGCCAGTATCCCGACTTCAGGTCGATCGTGCTTATGAACTTTGCTTCCCTTAGTTGGTCCAAGATAAAGTTCATTCTTGGCACGGGGTACGCGTCTTTCTCTGTTTTATCGTTCAGCAATCTGTAGTCGATACACATCCTCCATTCGTTGTTCTTCTTTTTTACCAGTACGACCGGTGCGCTGTACGGACTTCGCGACGGTTCTATCAGCCCCAACGTTAGTAGTTGATTATTGCCTGCTGCTTCGGGTTCCTCGGGTAATACCTTTGCTTTATCGGCTTGTCGTCTCTTAGGTATATCTTATGGGTCGTGATATGGCTAATCCCCCTCATTCCCTCGAATACTTGCCTGTGTGTCTCCAGGAACGCCTGTACTGTTTCCTCCGACGGCTCTTCTTCTTCCTCGCCGGCCGATCCATTTCCCGGGTTTTCATTGTTCTCCCTGCCATCTGCCGTTGTGATCTCCAGCTCCAAATCGCCACATCTTAATGTGCTGTTGGCCCCGGTTAGGAAATCCATCCCTAACAGTATCCCTCCTGATACGTCTGTCAGTATTACAAATGATATATAGAAACAACTTCCCCCGAATCGGATTTCCGCTGCGAACGTTCCTACGGTCTTCTGTTTTGCACCATTGGCCAGCGTTATCTCCGATCGGGCTCCATTCCATTTGCCCTGGTTCCGGAGGTCTCTGTACTTGGCCAGGCTTATGGCACTCCGAGATGCTCCAGTGTCAATCACACCCTTCGCCGTCTTTCTTCCCACTTCTATCCTGGCTACTATCTGGAACCCGTCGCAACTCAACTGGTCCCCCACCGCTGGCTCTTGGGTCGCCGCCTGAGTTGCCAGCTTTATCTGCTCAGGCCTCCGGCGTTTCCCGATCTCGGTCTGGAGCATTCTGTTGTTCTTACGCCGTCCCTTCCGCAGACCCAGCAGAAAGCCTTGGCGGGTTGCTACAGGCCCGTGCCGCGTGACCTGTTCCGCTACACCGTATGCAGACGTCTGGTCGTAGCTGCTGTTGACTCGGCTGCTCGGCCCTTGTCCGGTTTTCGGAGGCCTCTATCTCCTCTACTTCTTCTGCCTACTTGAGAAACTGTGTTAGCGTCTCGAATCCTGTTCTGCGCGTGTATAATTTTATCTTGCTCCTGCAATTCCGGTAGACACGGTCAAGCTTTTCTTCCTCCGACAGCTTGGTGAACCGCATCAGTTTCCGCAAGCTCATTGCATATTCTCGCACTGGTTCCGTCTCTCGCTGCCGTAGTTGCGCGATCTGCATTTCCACTTGTTCCTCGTATCTCGGTGGCAAAAAGTATTCCAGGAGTTCCGTCGTCAGCTCTGTCCAGCTGTTGATCTGGGTTGGTGTGTTATTCCACCAATCGCTTGCGGCTCCTTCCAGTACAAAGGGCATCGTCTGGACGAGCTGGTCTTTTTGAATCCCGTACCCAGCTGCCCACTGCTCCATCTTGCTGAGGAACTCTAACGGGTTCGTTAATCCCTGGAATCGGATGCCGCAGTTTCGTACTCTGTCCACGATTTCCGTCTCGACTCTCCGTTCCATCTTTAGGTCGCTTCCCTTATCCATTTCCTCCTTTTGTTCTTCCGCCTCCGTTATCAATATCTCTGGTGCTCCGCGCGTCGGACTCTTGTCTTTCTTGTATTTCCGCGTTACTTCTGCGAGTCTCTCTTTAACCGTTCCGCTATGATCCGTTCTTTTCGCGAATGCGGCTACTAACCGCCTCAATTCCTCGTTTCTTCCTGAAGCTTCCAATCCGAACTCGGCTGCGTATTCCGTTAGTTCGTCTTTCGTCGCCAGATACACCCAGCTCGACATTCCTCTATCGGTATCAGATCTCTTCCAACCCCTACACCTACTCGGGCGCCACTGTGACGAGCTGTCAGTGTCCGGATGGCTCAGGGATGGCCAGGGATCGTCGCAGATATTTTATTTGGTTCAGGTGGGGTTGCTGTAAGAGAATCCGACCCGGTCCCAGAGGAGAAGACGAGGGAATTACACAGTAATTATAAATGGGATTTATTTTGACGGTACGTAATCGGGTACAAAGGATTAAGAAGCCGCGGCTCTAGTCGCGCGTCCGGGGCCGTCCGGCTCGGAGTGGTCCTATTACGTTTTACAGGTCACGGGCGCCGGGGTTTCCGAAAGGGCGGCTCGCCAGTCCTCGGAGTACACGCCCACGAACGTCTCCCACGCCTGTGGGTGGCCGATCAGGTTTCCTATGGATGGGAGTGGGTTAGAGACCGATCGGGTCTACTAATTAGTGTAGCGAGTTGAGAGGCCGGTCAGGTCTACTAGGTGGTGAGAGGAGTTTAGAGGCCGCTCTGGTCTGCTAGGTGGTGAGAAGAGTTTAGAGGCCGCTCTGGTCTGCTAGGTGGTGAGAAGAGTTTAGAGGCCGCTCTGGTCTGCTAGGTGGTGAGAAGAGTTTTAGAGGCCGATCAGGTCTGCTATATATTGAGAAGAGTTTAGAGGCCGATCTGGTCTACTATATATTGAGAAGAGTTTAGAGGCCGATCTGGTCTACTATATATTGAGAAGAGTTTAGAGGCCGATTTGGTCTACTAATTAATGAGAAGAGTTTAGAGGCCGATCTGGTCTACTAATTGGTGAGAATGGTTTAGAGGCCCATCTGGTCTACTATATATCGATACATGCGGGTCGGTATACCGAGCCGTAGAATGAGACGTACTATGCAAAGGCTACGAGGATTAATTAATTACCACGCCGTTTACCCGTCTCCTGTGGTTTCCGATGTTGTCCTTTCCGATGATCCTTGGCTGCTCTTCCTTGTCCGCTGTTCCTTAGCTGATGATCGCTGGCTCTAGTCAGGAGACCTTTGCCGTTTGCCGGCCGAAACTGAATGAGCTCCGTAGTGCTGGGGTGCGCTTTATATAGCGGTTCGGCGGGGCTAGTGTGCCCGCAACGCCGCCCGCATTTGTCCGGATTAGTGTGCCCTGCCTATCGCGGCCATGCGCGATCAGTGTGCCCAGCCGTGTGCGATCGGTGTGCCCAGCCGCGCGCGATCAGTGGAGCGCGCGCGCCCATCGGGTTCGAATTTGAATGCGGGTGTGGGTTCATTTCATTATTTATTTCATTATTTATTTCAGCTCTGTGTTTACTTTTTACTTCATATTTTACGTCGTCTTATTTTCTATGCGTGTGTTTCTTCTCCTTACATTATTTACTTATTATTTCTTCTAATGCCTTCTTCTTATTTTCTATGTGCGCGTACGGCGCGTCACATAGGTTTATGCCAAACCGATATGTATGTAGAATTGGAAACTATTAATTGCACAAAATTAAATGTATATGTTTATGCAAAAACCGATCACTTGCAAAAAATAAATTAATGTAGGAAATCGATGACACTTGGAATTTTGGAACCAAATATGGTATGTAAATGTATGTAGGCTTATGCAAAACAGATATGTATGTCGAATTGGAAACTATTACACATATGTACATGCAGGGAACGATGTAAAAACCTTCTGCCGGCCAAAGGGAAAATTGAAAAGCGATATGGCGGTCGGCAAAAGGCTTTCACTTTGGACAAAACGGCGTGCAGTACTTAGCTGTGGACTATTCCTCGAAGATCCGGCTGACGAAGGACCAAAAAATGTAGTATTAGGCTCTGCTGTGTAGTTATGGTGGCCGAGAGTGTGGTAAAGAGTGCTGCCTCCAAGTTAAACGCAGAGACGAGGGGTTTTTTTGTAACTTCAAAGGATTGTCTTTATTCAGAGTATATATATAATTGTTCCAAGTGTTCGTGTCTTCTCTTTCTCGTGTATAAAAAGTAATGACAGACAAAAAAGGTGAAAAGGAAAAGGTGTGGCCAGCGGTCCCTAATGGAAGAATACTCCCTTTTTCAAAAGAGAGTGGGTGGATTCCCTTCTCCATTTAGGGACGCGTGGAACTGGCACACGGGAGCTGGTGTAAACAGGTGACAAGAGTTTAGAGGCCGTTCGGGTCTACTCTGTGGTGAGAAGAGTTTAGAGGCCGTTCTGGTCTACAAATTGGTGAGAAGAGATTAGAGGCCGGTCTGGTCTACTAATTAATGAGAAGAGTTTAGAGGCCGGTCTGGTCTACTAATTAATGAGAAGAGTTTAGAGGCCGGTCTGGTCTACTAATTAATGAGAAGAGTTTAGAGGCCGGTCTGGTCTACTAATTAATGAGAAGAGTTTAGAGGCCGTTCTGGTCTACTAATTAGTGAGAAGAGTTCAGAGCCCGGTCTGGTCTACTAATTGGTGAAAAAGGTTTAGAGGCCGTTCTGGTCTACTAGTTATCGAGAAGAGTTTAGGGCCGGTCTGGTCTACTAATTTATGAGAAGAGTTTAGAGGCCGTTCTGGTCTACTAATTGGTGAGAATGGTTTAGAGGCCGTTCTGGTCTACTAGTTATCGAGGAGAGTTTAGAGGCCGGTCTGGTCTACTAATTAGTGAGAAGAGTTTAGAGGCCGTTCTGGTCTACTAATTGGTGAGAATGGTTTAGAGGCCGTTCTGGTCTACTAGTTATCGAGGAGAGTTTAGAGGCCGGTCTGGTCTACTAATTAATGAGAAGAGTTTAGAGGCCGTTCTGATCTACTAATTAATGAGAAGAGTTTAGAGGCCGGTCTGGTCTACTAATTAATGAGAAGAGTTTAGAGGCCGGTCTGGTCTACTAATTAATGAGAAGAGTTTAGAGGCCGTTCTGGTCTACTAGTTATCGAGAAGAGTTTAGAGGCCGGTCTGGTCTACTAATCGGTGAGAAGAGTTTAGAGGCCGGTCTGGTCTACTAATTGGTGAGAAGAGTTTAGAGGCCGATCTGGTCTACTATATATTGAGAAGAGTTTAGGGCCGGTCTGGTCTACTAATTTATGAGAAGAGTTTAGAGGCCGTTCTGGTCTACTAGTTATCGAGGAGAGTTTAGAGGCCGGTCTGGTCTACTAATTTATGAGAAGAGTTTAGAGGCCGTTCTGGTCTACTAATTGGTGAGAATGGTTTAGAGGCCGTTCTGGTCTACTAGTTATCGAGGAGAGTTTAGAGGCCGGTCTGGTCTACTAATTAGTGAGAAGAGTTTAGAGGCCGTTCTGGTCTATTAATTGGTGAGAATGGTTTAGAGGCCGGTCTGGTCTACTAATCGGTGAGAAGAGTTTAGAGGCCGATCTGGTCTACTATATATTGAGAAGAGTTTAGGGCCGGTCTGGTCTACTAACTAATGAGAAGAGTTTAGGGGCCGTTCTGGTCTACTAATTACTGAGAAGAGATTAGAGGCCGGTCTGGTCTACTAATTGGTGAGAATGGTTTAGAGGCCGTTCTGGTCTACTAGTTATCGAGGAGAGTTTAGAGGCCGGTCTGGTCTACTAATTAGTGAGAAGAGTTTAGAGGCCGTTCTGGTCTATTAATTGGTGAGAATGGTTTAGAGGCCGGTCTGGTCTACTAATCGGTGAGAAGAGTTTAGAGGCCGATCTGGTCTACTATATATTGAGAAGAGTTTAGGGCCGGTCTGGTCTACTAACTAATGAGAAGAGTTTAGGGGCCGTTCTGGTCTACTAATTACTGAGAAGAGATTAGAGGCCGGTCTGGTCTACTAATTAATGAGAAGAGTTTAGAGGCCGGTCTGGTCTACTAATTAATGAGAAGAGTTTAGAGGCCGTTCTGGTCTACTAGTTATCGAGGAGAGTTTAGAGGCCGGTCTGGTCTACTAATTAATGAGAAGAGTTTAGAGGCCGTTCTGGTCTACTAGTTATCGAGGAGAGTTTAGAGGCCGGTCTGGTCTACTAATTAATGAGAAGAGTTTAGAGGCCGGTCTGGTCTACTAATTAATGAGAAGAGTTTAGAGGCCGGTCTGGTCTACTAATTAATGAGAAGAGTTTAGAGGCCGTTCTGGTCTACTAATTAGTGAGAAGAGTTCAGAGCCCGGTCTGGTCTACTAATTGGTGAGAAAGGTTTAGAGGCCGTTCTGGTCTACTAGTTATCGAGAAGAGTTTAGGGCCGGTCTGGTCTACTAATTTATGAGAAGAGTTTAGAGGCCGTTCTGGTCTACTAATTGGTGAGAATGGTTTAGAGGCCGTTCTGGTCTACTAGTTATCGAGGAGAGTTTAGAGGCCGGTCTGGTCTACTAATTAGTGAGAAGAGTTTAGAGGCCGGTCTGGTCTACTAATTAATGAGAAGAGTTTAGAGGCCGTTCTGATCTACTAATTAATGAGAAGAGTTTAGAGGCCGGTCTGGTCTACTAATTAATGAGAAGAGTTTAGAGGCCGGTCTGGTCTAGTAATTAATGAGAAGAGTTTAGAGGCCGTTCTGGTCTACTAGTTATCGAGAAGAGTTTAGAGGCCGGTCTGGTCTACTAATCGGTGAGAAGAGTTTAGAGGCCGGTCTGGTCTACTAATTGGTGAGAAGAGTTTAGAGGCCGATCTGGTCTACTATATATTGAGAAGAGTTTAGGGCCGGTCTGGTCTACTAATTTATGAGAAGAGTTTAGAGGCCGTTCTGGTCTACTAGTTATCGAGGAGAGTTTAGAGGCCGGTCTGGTCTACTAATTAATGAGAAGAGTTTAGAGGCCGGTCTGGTCTACTAATTAATGAGAAGAGTTTAGAGGCCGTTCTGGTCTACTAATTAGTGAGAAGAGTTCAGAGCCCGGTCTGGTCTACTAATTGGTGAGAAAGGTTTAGAGGCCGTTCTGGTCTACTAATTGGTGAGAATGGTTTAGAGGCCGTTCTGGTCTACTAGTTATCGAGGAGAGTTTAGAGGCCGGTCTGGTCTACTAATTAGTGAGAAGAGTTTAGAGGCCGGTCTGGTCTACTAATTAATGAGAAGAGTTTAGAGGCCGTTCTGATCTACTAATTAATGAGAAGAGTTTAGAGGCCGGTCTGGTCTACTAATTAATGAGAAGAGTTTAGAGGCCGGTCTGGTCTACTAATTAATGAGAAGAGTTTAGAGGCCGTTCTGGTCTACTAGTTATCGAGAAGAGTTTAGAGGCCGGTCTGGTCTACTAATCGGTGAGAAGAGTTTAGAGGCCGGTCTGGTCTACTAATTGGTGAGAAGAGTTTAGAGGCCGATCTGGTCTACTATATATTGAGAAGAGTTTAGGGCCGGTCTGGTCTACTAATTTATGAGAAGAGTTTAGAGGCCGTTCTGGTCTACTAGTTATCGAGGAGAGTTTAGAGGCCGGTCTGGTCTACTAATTAATGAGAAGAGTTTAGAGGCCGGTCTGGTCTACTAATTAATGAGAAGAGTTTAGAGGCCGTTCTGGTCTACTAATTAGTGAGAAGAGTTCAGAGCCCGGTCTGGTCTACTAATTGGTGAGAAAGGTTTAGAGGCCGTTCTGGTCTACTAGTTATCGAGAAGAGTTTAGGGCCGGTCTGGTCTACTAATTTATGAGAAGAGTTTAGAGGCCGTTCTGGTCTACTAATTGGTGAGAATGGTTTAGAGGCCGTTCTGGTCTACTAGTTATCGAGGAGAGTTTAGAGGCCGGTCTGGTCTACTAATTAATGAGAAGAGTTTAGAGGCCGGTCTGGTCTACTAATTAATGAGAAGAGTTTAGAGGCCGGTCTGGTCTACTAATTAATGAGAAGAGTTTAGAGGCCGTTCTGGTCTACTAATTGGTGAGAATGGTTTAGAGGCCGGTCTGGTCTACTAATTAATGAGAAGAGTTTAGAGGCCGGTCTGGTCTACTAATTAATGAGAAGAGTTTAGAGGCCGGTCTGGTCTACTAATTAATGAGAAGAGTTTAGAGGCCGGTCTGGTCTACTAATTAATGAGAAGAGTTTAGAGGCCGTTCTGGTCTACTAGTTATCGAGAAGAGTTTAGAGGCCGGTCTGGTCTACTAATCGGTGAGAAGAGTTTAGAGGCCGGTCTGGTCTACTAATTGGTGAGAAGAGTTTAGAGGCCGATCTGGTCTACTATATATTGAGAAGAGTTTAGGGCCGGTCTGGTCTACTAACTAATGAGAAGAGTTTAGGGGCCGTTCTGGTCTACTAATTACTGAGAAGAGATTAGAGGCCGGTCTGGTCTACTAATTAATGAGAAGAGTTTAGAGGCCGGTCTGGTCTACTAATTAATGAGAAGAGTTTAGAGGCCGTTCTGGTCTACTAGTTATCGAGGAGAGTTTAGAGGCCGGTCTGGTCTACTAATTAATGAGAAGAGTTTAGAGGCCGTTCTGGTCTACTAGTTATCGAGGAGAGTTTAGAGGCCGGTCTGGTCTACTAATTAATGAGAAGAGTTTAGAGGCCGGTCTGGTCTACTAATTAATGAGAAGAGTTTAGAGGCCGGTCTGGTCTACTAATTAATGAGAAGAGTTTAGAGGCCGTTCTGGTCTACTAATTAGTGAGAAGAGTTCAGAGCCCGGTCTGGTCTACTAATTGGTGAGAAAGGTTTAGAGGCCGTTCTGGTCTACTAGTTATCGAGAAGAGTTTAGGGCCGGTCTGGTCTACTAATTTATGAGAAGAGTTTAGAGGCCGTTCTGGTCTACTAATTGGTGAGAATGGTTTAGAGGCCGTTCTGGTCTACTAGTTATCGAGGAGAGTTTAGAGGCCGGTCTGGTCTACTAATTAGTGAGAAGAGTTTAGAGGCCGGTCTGGTCTACTAATTAATGAGAAGAGTTTAGAGGCCGTTCTGATCTACTAATTAATGAGAAGAGTTTAGAGGCCGGTCTGGTCTACTAATTAATGAGAAGAGTTTAGAGGCCGGTCTGGTCTAGTAATTAATGAGAAGAGTTTAGAGGCCGTTCTGGTCTACTAGTTATCGAGAAGAGTTTAGAGGCCGGTCTGGTCTACTAATCGGTGAGAAGAGTTTAGAGGCCGGTCTGGTCTACTAATTGGTGAGAAGAGTTTAGAGGCCGATCTGGTCTACTATATATTGAGAAGAGTTTAGGGCCGGTCTGGTCTACTAATTTATGAGAAGAGTTTAGAGGCCGTTCTGGTCTACTAGTTATCGAGGAGAGTTTAGAGGCCGGTCTGGTCTACTAATTAATGAGAAGAGTTTAGAGGCCGGTCTGGTCTACTAATTAATGAGAAGAGTTTAGAGGCCGTTCTGGTCTACTAATTAGTGAGAAGAGTTCAGAGCCCGGTCTGGTCTACTAATTGGTGAGAAAGGTTTAGAGGCCGTTCTGGTCTACTAATTGGTGAGAATGGTTTAGAGGCCGTTCTGGTCTACTAGTTATCGAGGAGAGTTTAGAGGCCGGTCTGGTCTACTAATTAGTGAGAAGAGTTTAGAGGCCGGTCTGGTCTACTAATTAATGAGAAGAGTTTAGAGGCCGTTCTGATCTACTAATTAATGAGAAGAGTTTAGAGGCCGGTCTGGTCTACTAATTAATGAGAAGAGTTTAGAGGCCGGTCTGGTCTACTAATTAATGAGAAGAGTTTAGAGGCCGTTCTGGTCTACTAGTTATCGAGAAGAGTTTAGAGGCCGGTCTGGTCTACTAATCGGTGAGAAGAGTTTAGAGGCCGGTCTGGTCTACTAATTGGTGAGAAGAGTTTAGAGGCCGATCTGGTCTACTATATATTGAGAAGAGTTTAGGGCCGGTCTGGTCTACTAATTTATGAGAAGAGTTTAGAGGCCGTTCTGGTCTACTAGTTATCGAGGAGAGTTTAGAGGCCGGTCTGGTCTACTAATTAATGAGAAGAGTTTAGAGGCCGGTCTGGTCTACTAATTAATGAGAAGAGTTTAGAGGCCGTTCTGGTCTACTAATTAGTGAGAAGAGTTCAGAGCCCGGTCTGGTCTACTAATTGGTGAGAAAGGTTTAGAGGCCGTTCTGGTCTACTAGTTATCGAGAAGAGTTTAGGGCCGGTCTGGTCTACTAATTTATGAGAAGAGTTTAGAGGCCGTTCTGGTCTACTAATTGGTGAGAATGGTTTAGAGGCCGTTCTGGTCTACTAGTTATCGAGGAGAGTTTAGAGGCCGGTCTGGTCTACTAATTAATGAGAAGAGTTTAGAGGCCGGTCTGGTCTACTAATTAATGAGAAGAGTTTAGAGGCCGGTCTGGTCTACTAATTAATGAGAAGAGTTTAGAGGCCGTTCTGGTCTACTAATTGGTGAGAATGGTTTAGAGGCCGGTCTGGTCTACTAATTAATGAGAAGAGTTTAGAGGCCGGTCTGGTCTACTAATTAATGAGAAGAGTTTAGAGGCCGGTCTGGTCTACTAATTAATGAGAAGAGTTTAGAGGCCGGTCTGGTCTACTAATTAATGAGAAGAGTTTAGAGGCCGTTCTGGTCTACTAGTTATCGAGAAGAGTTTAGAGGCCGGTCTGGTCTACTAATCGGTGAGAAGAGTTTAGAGGCCGGTCTGGTCTACTAATTGGTGAGAAGAGTTTAGAGGCCGATCTGGTCTACTATATATTGAGAAGAGTTTAGGGCCGGTCTGGTCTACTAATTTATGAGAAGAGTTTAGAGGCCGTTCTGGTCTACTAGTTATCGAGGAGAGTTTAGAGGCCGGTCTGGTCTACTAATTTATGAGAAGAGTTTAGAGGCCGTTCTGGTCTACTAATTGGTGAGAATGGTTTAGAGGCCGTTCTGGTCTACTAGTTATCGAGGAGAGTTTAGAGGCCGGTCTGGTCTACTAATTAGTGAGAAGAGTTTAGAGGCCGTTCTGGTCTATTAATTGGTGAGAATGGTTTAGAGGCCGGTCTGGTCTACTAATCGGTGAGAAGAGTTTAGAGGCCGATCTGGTCTACTATATATTGAGAAGAGTTTAGGGCCGGTCTGGTCTACTAACTAATGAGAAGAGTTTAGGGGCCGTTCTGGTCTACTAATTACTGAGAAGAGATTAGAGGCCGGTCTGGTCTACTAATTAATGAGAAGAGTTTAGAGGCCGTTCTGATCTACTAATTAATGAGAAGAGTTTAGAGGCCGGTCTGGTCTACTAATTAATGAGAAGAGTTTAGAGGCCGGGCAGGTCTACTAATTACTCAGAAGAGTTTAGAGGCCGGTCTGGTCTACTAATTAATGAGAAGAGTTTAGAGGCCGGTCTGGTCTACTAATTAATGAGAAGAGTTTAGAGGCCGGTCTGGTCTACTAATCGGTGAGAAGAGTTTAGAGGCCGGTCTGGTCTACTAATTGGTGAGAAGAGTTTAGAGGCCGATCTGGTCTACTATATATTGAGAAGAGTTTAGGGCCGGTCTGGTCTACTAATTTATGAGAAGAGTTTAGAGGCCGTTCTGGTCTACTAATTGGTGAGAATGGTTTAGAGGCCGTTCTGGTCTACTAGTTATCGAGGAGAGTTTAGAGGCCGGTCTGGTCTACTAATTAGTGAGAAGAGTTTAGAGGCCGTTCTGGTCTATTAATTGGTGAGAAGAGTTTAGAGGCCGATCTGGTCTACTATATATTGAGAAGAGTTTAGGGCCGGTCTGGTCTACTAACTAATGAGAAGAGTTTAGGGGCCGTTCTGGTCTACTAATTGGTGAGAATGGTTTAGAGGCCGTTCTGGTCTACTAGTTATCGAGGAGAGTTTAGAGGCCGGTCTGGTCTACTAATTAGTGAGAAGAGTTTAGAGGCCGGTATGGTCTACTAATTAATGAGAAGAGTTTAGAGGCCGGTCTGGTCTACTAATTAATGAGAAGAGTTTAGAGGCCGTTCTGGTCTACTAGTTATCGAGGAGAGTTTAGAGGCCGGTCTGGTCTACTAATTTATGAGAAGAGTTTAGAGGCCGGTCTGGTATACTAATCGGTGAGAAGAGTTTAGAGGCCGGTCTGGTCTACTAATCGGTGAGAAGAGTTTAGAGGCCGGTCTGGTCTACTAATTGGTGAGAAGAGTTTAGAGGCCGATCTGGTCTACTATATATTGAGAAGAGTTTAGGGCCGGTCTGGTCTACTAATTAGTGAGAAGAGTTTAGAGGCCGGTATGGTCTACTCATTACTGAGAAGAGATTAGAGGCCGGTCTGGTCTACTAATTAGTGAGAAGAGTTTAGAGGCCGTTCTGGTCTACTAATTAGTGAGAAGAGTTTAGAGCCCGGTCTGGTCTACTAATTGGTGAGAAAGGTTTAGTGGCCGTTCTGGTCTACTAGTTATCGAGAAGAGTTTAGGGCCGGTCTGGTCTACTAATTTATGAGAAGAGTTTAGAGGCCGTTCTGGTCTACTAATTGGTGAGAATGGTTTAGAGGCCGTTCTGGTCTACTAGTTATCGAGGAGAGTTTAGAGGCCGGTCTGGTCTACTAATTAGTGAGAAGAGTTTAGAGGCCGGTATGGTCTACTAATTACTGAGAAGAGATTAGAGGCCGGTCTGGTCTACTAATTAATGAGAAGAGTTTAGAGGCCGTTCTGATCTACTAATTAATGAGAAGAGTTTAGAGGCCGGTCTGGTCTACTAATTAATGAGAAGAGTTTAGAGGCCGGGCAGGTCCACTAATTACTCAGAAGAGTTTAGAGGCCGGTCTGGTCTACTAATTAATGAGAAGAGTTTAGAGGCCGGTCTGGTCTACTAATTAATGAGAAGAGTTTAGAGGCCGGTCTGGTCTACTAATTAATGAGAAGAGTTTAGAGGCCGGTCTGGTCTATTAATTGGTGTGAAGGGTTTAGAGGCCGTTCTGGTCTACTAATTGGTGAGTATGGTTTAGAGTCCGGTCTGGTATACTAATCGTTGAGAACAGTTTAGAGGCCGGTCTGGTTTACTAATCGGTGAGAAGAGTTTAGAGGCCGGTCTGGTCTACTAATTGGTGAGAAGGGTTTAGAGGCCGTTCTGGTCTACTAATTGGTGTGAAGGGTTTAGAGGCCGTTCTGGTCTACTAGTTATCGAGGAGAGTTTAGAGGCCGTTCTGGTCTCATAACTGTTGAGACACGCGGGTCGGTAAACCGAGCCGTAGAATGAGACGTACTATGCAAAGGCTACTGGGATTAGTTAATTACCACGCCGTTTACCGGTCTCCTGTGGTTTCCGATGCACTCCTTACCGATGATCCTTGGTTGCTCGTTGTTCTCCGCTGGTCCTTGGCTGCTCGTCCTTTTCGCTGGTTCTAGTCAGGAGAACCTTTGCCGATCGCCGGCCGAAACTGAATGAGCTCTGTAGGGCTGTGGGGCGCTTTATATAGCGGTTCGGCGGGGCTAGTGTGCCCGCATCTCCACCCGCATTTGGACGCATTAGTGTGCCCGACCTATCGCGGTCAGTGTGCCCCGTCGCGCGCGATCAGTGGCGCGCGCGCGCATCGGGTTTGAATTTAAATGCGGTTGTGTGTGGGTTTTCTTGGTTTCGTACCTTCGCTTCTTTATTTCAGTTCTGTGTTTATCATTTATTTGTTCTCCATGTTTCTCTCCATGTTTTACTTCAGTCAATGTCTTTTCTTATCTTATCTTCTATGTGCGTGTTGTCTCTCCTTAAGTTATTTGCGTATCATTTATTTGTTTCTCTTCATGTTTTACTTCATTTAATTATCTTATTATTTTCCTCAAAAATTTCCGATCCTTCCTATGGCAGCTGTACGATGTAAATGTAAATGTAAAGCTTCAAAACTGAGGGACTAGTTTGCGTATAAACGTACGGACAGACAGACAGACTGACTTGGCTAGATCGACTTGGCAGCTGGTGCTGATCTAGAATATATAGGGTTTACAGGATCGGAAATGTCTCCCTCACTGCGTTGCAAACTTCTGACTAAAATTATAATACCCTTCAAGGGAATAAAAATACAGAAATTAGGAAGTTTGTATTTATACTAGAGCAGAAAATAACGTAAATTTCAGTGAGAAGAGCTGAAAATAAAGTAAATTTCACTGAAACGATTTTTTTTTAATATTAAAAATAAATCGATTTAAATCAAAAATTCTTTGTTTGTTACCAGAAAAAATTTGAGTACAAATATGTTCGCCAACTTAAGCTTCAAAAAGATTTTTTTTGCAGAAAGTATTACATTTTATTAGCTTTAATGGTAAATAACTTTTTAATTTCTAGCTTATAAGCTTTAGAAAATATAAGAAAAAATTAACAACATGGGCTGATTTTCAGTTTAATATTTTGCACAGAAACGAAATAACGCAGCACACTTAAATTAAATGGCCGACATAGATAGTTCAGGTTTGCAGTATCTTAGTATTTGGGAAGCCAATTAAAACTGGTTTTCAACCGTTAGGCGTTGTCTCACGTTAGGATGATTCCATATTGTTCTTACGTTCCATTTACCTACATACTTCTTTTTCATTAACTATGCGTTAATGGTTGTGCTTAGCAAAATGGCGGACTGCAAATGTCAGCCATGGCACATGTAACGACCATATCATAATATAAAAGACACTGACAGAAAGAGAAGAATAAATGATTTCGATATTGTTTAATTTATTGTGTTTATTGTTAATAAAACAAATTACCCAAAGTAGCCAATATAAAAACGCAACATGAAGGGAATCTATTTTTGGAGGGCCAAAAGATTATTGTGTAAGTAATTATTAGGTTAATAAAACTTCTGACTAAAATTATAATACCCTTCAAGGGAATACAAATACAGAAATTAGGAAGTTTGTATTTATACTAGAGCAGAAAATAACGCGAATTTCAGTGAATAGAGCTGAAAATAAAGTGAATTTCAATGAATTGTTTTTCTTGTAATATTCAAAATAAATCGATTAAAATCAAAAATTCTTTCTATGAAAAATATATGTTTTTCAAGGCTATAAATAATTAAAATTGGTACACTTACCAGAAGAACTATGCGTACAAATATGTTCGCCAACTTAGGCTTTAAAACGATTTATTTTGCAGTAAGTAGTAAATTTTATTAGCTTTAATGGAAAATATAAGAAAAAATTAACAATATGGGCTGATTTTCAGTTTAATATTTTGCCCCGAAACGAAATAACGCAGCACACTTTAAGTAGATGGCCGACATAGATGCTTCAGGCTTGTAGTCGGCCATCTTGGTATTTGGGAAGCCAATTAAAACTCGTTTTCCACCGTTAATTATTTTCCTCAAAAATTTCCGATCCTTCCTATGACAGCTGTATGATGGAGATGTCCGATCCGGCCTGTTCCGACTTAAATAATAGTGAGAGGATATAAGTAGTATAATAACCCAATTTTCGGGACCTTTGATGTCGGCAAGGGTAATAAAATGCATTTAATGGGTTAGCTGTCAAAATTAAGTAATAAAAAATGCAATTAATGAGGGTTAGATGTCAACCTGTCAACCGAGGGGGTAATAAAGATGGAATAAATTAGGGTCACAGCATGTAAAAGGACACTTGAGAAACAAGTGTTCAAGGGTTCCCACGATCGCGAGTGATCCTGTCCCGCACGTGTATGTGCGGATGCGACGCATGTACTGGAAAAGGGCGCACCGCAGCGATCCCGCGCCGCTGCGATCCTGCCTCGCACGTGTACGTTCACGAGCAATCCTGAGTCAAAGGGAGGGTGTGTAATTGAAGAAGCGAGCTAAATTCCTAGGAAGGACGCTCACCAACGACCCTTGAAAAGGATAGTCTGAGATTTTCCAACTCTCCTCCACATACAACTGATCGAATGCTTGAAACATCATGTTGAATTAGTCAACGTAACTAGGAGTGTATGGGGTTGGGTAAATGGATACACTTGTAACGGTTTCCCAACGAGGACTATCATCCAAGACCCTTGAAAAGGATAGTCTGTGATTTTCCCACACTCCATCCACATACAACCGATCGAATACTTGAAACAACATCTTGAATTACTCAACGCAACTAGGACTGCGTGGGAGTTGGGTAAATTGATACACTTGTAACGGTTTCTCAACGAACTCAGAACACGCTTCAAAAGGGATAAAAAAGGATGGGAAAAAATGTGAAGTGATTCCCAAATGTTCGTGTTTTTTCGGATTTTTGTGCCTCTCCGTATAGACTAACTGAGTCTTAAGAATCACTTCTAGTTTGCTATTCAAACAATTCGGAGTATTCGTCAGTTTCAGTGAAATTTCAAATCCACAAGTGTAAATTAAGTTTTTAAAATCAAAATAATTAAAAATATCAAAAGTTCACAAGCCCGAGCTTTAGTGAAAAACAAAAACTCAAATTTAAAATAAATTTGCTTTAGTGAAAAACAAAAACACAAATTTAAATAAACTAAAAACAAAAACAAATCAAAAACCAAAATGTACGCCAACAACATTAACATCAACATCATCAAGAACGCGAATGGAATTTTCTGCGACTTCTGTCAGGAACAACTTCCTGCCAATACCAAATGGCATCACCATGTTCGGACGGATAAACATAAATATGCTGCGGTCAAACCTGTAAATGGCCAAATTAAGCAAATTACCGACGGCTTCAAGGGACGCATTCTTCAATATATGTACATGCACGAGGGAGCAGCTCTTAGGATTCCGCGTGAATTCCTAAATGAAGCGGGTCAAGCGCTGCTCCCTCATATTGAAAGAGTCCTATTCACTCATATCTCATCAAAAATAAATTTCGAGTTATTTGCGGAATACATTTTGATGAAGGATGAGGAAATTCATGTCGAAGTAAAATCGTTCCAGAGCAAGATGTGTCTGGCTACGATATCGAGGAATTTAATAGAATTATATAATGCCCACACAACAGATATAATAACCCAAATGGATGAATTCCAAGAAGCGGAAGTGTGTGACGTTCACTTTGCCTCGGATAGTCAGTGTGGGGCCAGAGTCATCCAGGACATTTATTTGGTTCAGGATAGTGGTGCTAGAGAGGAGTCCCCGACCCGAGTCCCAGTGATAACGCTCAGAGTTTAACCTTAACTAGGCTTATAGATATACGAAGTTTATTAGTTTTCTTAACAGAGTAATACGATTGGCTGCGATGATGGTGTTGCCGATGATCCACGGCAGGCGCCGGCGAGCGTCCGCGTCCTGGGGAAGCTCCGCGCGTCCGGTCTCCGTGTAAGGGGGTCCCTGGCTCCTGGCAGGCGAAATAGTGATACCGCAGGACGAAGCCGTCAGCAGGATACGTAAGGTTAAAGTAGGACGAAACCGTCAGCAGAGATACGTAGTGTTGACCAAGCAGGACGAAACCGTCAGCAGGGATACGTAGAGTGGATATGGCAGGACGGAACCGTCAGCAGAGATACGTAGTGTTGATAAAGCAGGACGAAACCGTCAGCAGAGATACGTAGTGTGGATAAAGCAGGACGAAGCCGTCAGCAGAGCTACGTAGTGTTGATAAAGCAAGACGAAACCGTCATCAGAGATACGTAGTATGGTTAAATAGCAGGACGAATCCGTCAGCAGGATACGTAGTGTTGATATAGCAGGACGAAGCCGTCATCAGAGATACGTAGTATGGTTAAATAGCAGGACGAATCCGTCAGCAGGATACGTAGTGTTGATATAGCAGGACGAAGCCGTCAGCAGAGATACGTAGTATGGTTAAATAGCAGGACGAAGCCGTCAGCAGGATACGTAGTGTTGATATAGCAGGACGAAGCCGTCAGCAGAGATACGTAGTATGGTTAAATAGGACGAAGCCGTCAGCAAGGATACGTAATATGGTTAAAGAGGACGAAGCCGTCAGCAAAGATACTTAGTGTGGTTACAATCTTACTCCTTGTTACCGCTGGCTCCTAATCCTGAGTTGCTGCTTGATTGCTGCTCGCTGGTGACTTCCACCTTGGTCGACGCCGACCACTGAATGAGTCAGATGAATGGTTGCAGATCCGAAACCAGATCTGAGGCCAGCGGCCCGCTTTATATAGCGCTTGGCTGGTTTTGGTGTGCCCGCTCGGGCTGTGGGTTTGCCCGAATTAGTGTGGCCGATGCTCGGGATTTGCCCGACTTAGTGTGGCCGGAGCTCGGGTTTTAGAGTGCCCCTTTGCTTGGTTGGGCGCGCGCGCGCGCCCTGTTCGAATTTGAACTTCTTTATTGGTCTTGGTTATTATGGATGGTTATTTGTTATTATTATTTATTTACAGTTTTGTTATTATGGATTATTATGTTTTATTATTTATTTTACAGTTTGTTATTAGTTATTATTTATTCATTTGTGCGCCCCCGCGTCACAAGTGGGTGGACACTAACTCAAATAATTAGAGTTGAATTGAACATGTTACAATGTGTTCCTTTAAAAGGATCGGAGTATTTCGACCTACCCACACCCCTGAAAACACGGAAAGCATGCATCAATGTTCAAAACAATGATGCTTACTGCTTCAAGTGGGCGATTATCTCAGCACTTGACCCAAAAGAAAAGGGAGAACGCTGCAATGCATATGGAGTGGATATTAAATCTCCAATCATCCAAACCAGCAACGGGATCACAGTGGACTTCTCAGGATTATCGTTTCCAATCCAGCTGAAACAAATAAATCGTTTCATAGAGAAAAATCAATATATCAGCATAAATGTACAACTATATGAAGAGGAAAAGGACAATGTTGACGGACCTCTTTTCTTAACTGGAGCGAAGAGGAAACATCATATAAATTTGTTGTACCTCAACCCCCCATACACCAATCTACATGGACATTATGTCTGGATTAAAAATATGTCCCGGTAAGCATCTATAAAATCAAAGAAACAAAAACATAAAATGAAAAAAAAATAATAATAATAATAATACCTAATAAATAAAAAAATAATATATATTTATTACTTAACAAATTTACTTATTAAATTTATTGCCTTTTTTATTTCAGCTTTTTGGGAAAAACTGGAAATAGCCGTTTGTTCTGCGACGTATGCCTCGCTTACTCAACAAGTTTGGCAAGAGCCAATCGTCATGAAGAAAGATGTGGCAAGATCGTGATTCAACAGCCCAAGGAAGGAGAAACAGAGCTGAAATTTAAAAATATTCATCGCCAGCTGGAGGTCCCATTTGCAGTGTATGCTGACTTCGAGTGCATACTTGAACGTGCATCGATAGATGTAAGTCAAAAAAACAAAAATAGTAAATAAGCATAAGCCAATAGCATTTGCATATTATATCAAGTGTTCATTGGACTCAACACTTGATAAATATGTAACAAAGACTGGGTTAAATGTCGGGCGCACTTTTGCTGATTCGATTATATCCGATTTGTCTGCTATTTTTGAAAACTACATGACTCACGTAGCTCCGATTCAAATGAGTACACTGGACTCTTACGATTTTGATTAGCCACTTAATTGTCATATATGCAAGGGATGTTTAGGTAATGACAGAGTGAGAGATCACTGTCATTTTACAGGTCAATTTCGTGGGGCAGCACATAGTGATTGTAACCTAAAATATAGGACAGGAGATTTTATACCTGTTTTCTTCCACAACCTCTCAAAATATGATCTCCATGTTTTCGTCAAAAATCTTGGGGACATTGATGGGGAAATTAAAATAATTCCTTTGAATAAGGAATTATACGTTTCATTATCTAAATATATCACTGTGGGAAAAAATAAGTTAGAAATTTGATTTTTAGACACTTCTCGTTTCATGTCCTGTAGCTTAGACACTCTTGCAGGAAATTTAAATGAAGGGGATTTCAAGGTTCTTCGAAATCAATTTTTAAATACATTAGATTTCAGTTTACTTCGTAGGAAAGGAGTTTTCCCCTATGAATATCTAGATTCTGAAAAGAAGTTGTCGGAAACTTCTCTACCCTCAAGGAGTGCATTTTACAGTCATTTAATAGACACAGAATGTTCTGAAGCTGACTACCTACATGCTCGACCCTGCCCACTATTACACAACTCCGGGTTCGTCATGGGATGCGATGCTAAAAACAACAGAAATATCCCTCGAATTGCTCACTGATATTGACATGATAACGTTTATTCAGTCTGGAATTCGAGGGGGTCTAGTTCAAAGTACTCATAGATATACGAAGGCAAACCATAAATACCTTGAAGATTTTGATCCTTCAAAGGAATCAGAGTACTAAATGTATGTGAATGCCAATAATTTATATGGATGGGCAATTTCTGAAGCACTGCCTTATGGGGATTTTAAATGGCTAGAAGAACCAGAAATAGATTTGTTTGACATAAAATCTATTTCTGAAAGTAGCGAGTATGGATATATTCTAGAAGTAGATTTGAAATAAACATACTCGCTTCATGATATACACAATGACTTGCCTTTTTGCCCTGCCGACAGACTTCCCCTTTTTAAGCTTTTAAACAAAAGTGTCTATGGGAAGGTGATAGAAAATAGCTTAAAGCACAATATTCGTCTAGTTACGGAATGGGAGGCCCCACCTGTGGGTCCGAAAGATGGACGCCCCAGATTATGTGCAATGGACTTGATAGCCAGATCAAATTTTCACAGTGCAACAAATTTCACTGAAAAGATGTTTGCAATCCAAATGAATAGATTGCATAACGTTTTGAATAAACCAACTTACTTGGGTTTCGTAGTGTTGGAATTATCGAAATGGAAGATGTATGATTTCTATTATTCTTACATGAAACCCAAATTCCAAGATGCACTGAAATTAAATTACATGGATACAGATTCCTTCATATATTCCATAAAAACAGAAGATCTGTATAGTGATATTCGTTCCGATGTTCCCTCAAAATTCGACACTTCTGATGTTATTGCTAGACAATACAATTTTAAGCAGTGTAACAAAACAAGAGTAGGTTTCTTTAAAGATGAGCTGCAGGGTAGGTCAATGCGGGAGTTTGTGGGGCTTCGCTCAAAAATGTATGCGTACACAGCGGCGGGCGCAGGAATAAAGGCGTGAAATGGAGTGCCTTAGAAAAAATTACATTCAACCATTACAAAAATTGTTTTCAAGAAAGTGATAGTATGTACATATTTAGGTCTAGAGGACATGAAATTAATACATATAAAATAACCAAAACAACATTAGACAATAGGGATGATAAAGGAATTATTTGTCAAAGACTGGATTTCGACTCTTGCGATAGGGCATTACAATACAATAGAACCCGAAGTAATGGGTTGTATATCAGCTCTACAAGCAAGCGCAATAGGTTGGGAACAGAAAGATGAATCTTCACTAAGTGAAGATAAGAAAATTAAACTCAAAAGAAAACGATATGAAAATCAAAGAACGAGACTTCCTGTGGCATTATATTAAAATGGCTAAGTTAGAGAATCCCGACTTTGTAATTTAAATTTAAAATAAAACAAATGTAAATAATAATAATAATAATTTATTAAAAAATGTTTGAGATAAATAAAAACAGGAATAAAAGAAAACATAAAATTGTTTGTGTACTTATTTCATTACACAATTTCAGATGTATTTATCTAGCTGTCATCGGATTTCGAAAAACCAAGCGAGCGAACAAGGGATCTTTTTCCTTTTCTTTTAAGCACTTTCTCAACTAGGTAGGTATCTGGAAATCGAGTTTTCTTCAACTCAAAAACCACCCTTAACTGGGTTCCCTTTTAAATCTTCCAATAGAAATGTCACCGGGTTTGTATTCTGAACTTTGTATATCCTAAAAATTTCAACATTCCAATTGGGTGTGTACGATTTCTCAAAAACCCCTTTATATTTCGAAATGCGGACATTATCCTCAATTTTCAGTTTGCTACCTGCAAACTTTTTAATATTATTATATGCCGTTTTCAAGATATGTTTTTCATTGCTAGTGTTCACTTCTATAGGAGCCATTTTTATAGTCCTATGTATTTTGTTGTTGTAAAATTCAATTAACCTTCTACACATATCAATCCATTTATAGGTCCCATTGCACTATGGTCCAGAATTCGATTTTTTTGGCATAAAGTCTATTTTTCGACGTTAATATATCGTTGTTTTCTTATTTTAATATTAAAGTAAATAAATCATACATTACAAAAATGTTAATTAAAAGCTTTAAAAGTGCCACCAAAGCCTTTTGAGAGCTTTTAAAAGTGAGCTAGCGATCAGCTGATTTCCGAATAGGAGTTTGCGCCAAAATATTTAGTTGCTGTATATTGTGCCCCTCGTGTTAAATTAGTCCAGAAAATTAAACTAAATTATGGAAAATAATCTTCAAGGTATGCACTATTTAATGTATATTGTTAGTTTATGTATAGTTCTAGGAATTTAGTGTGGTGTAATGTCCAATTTATGTGTATTTTCTTAGAAAACTAACATGCGTTCTCCGTCTTTCGTGGAATATAACTAATAAGCTGTTCCATGCTGAAAGCAAACAATTGGTCCAGATTGTACTTGTGAGTGTTGTCTTTAGTCACAAACCAAAAACTCATCCCCATTCGTCCCCCTTTTCTCTAATTTTGGTAATTTATAGGCACGTTCGATTTTAGTCACAGCGAACTTTTTCAAATATGGCGCAGCAACAATCGGAAAATTCAATGTGTATCGGATTGGATATATACTAAAATTAATAAAAACACTTTAGAATCTAATATTATAAAGAATATGGACAAAAAAATAAGTAATTTTAATAGTTACATTCATAAATATCTCCCCAAATGTAACTACATGGTTGAACGGTTCATGTCTAAGCATGTTGTGTGGCTGGCGTCTAAAATATCAATTACACTTGATGAAACCTGCAAGACACCGCAGCAAATAGGACGTCCACCCCTATCTTACACGAATGCGGGTACCAGATTAAAAAGGAAATTGGCATCTGAGCTTGCAAATGAAAATAATTGTGATACAAATCTTCTTGTACATGCTGCAGCAGTCTCTGCAAGGAAACAAAGCAAGAATGACACGGCTTTTATTCTCAAAAAAACCATAACACCCGAATACTCAACTGGTTCGAGAAAGCAGTTTGATGTACAAAAACCGATTCCACTTACACCCGATGAAGCTTTGGCTCACCTCCTGGAAAATTCCCTTACAAAACAGCAATACATGAACACTAGACTTATGAATAAAAGTCGCCACAGCAACATTTATCCAACCTATAGTCAAGTAATGGAATCTAAATTACAATACCGTCCTTTAAATATAAAGGTAACGGAAACTTCTGCCCAAGTATCACTACAAAACCTTTTGGATCATACTGCTCACAGAATTATAAAAATGCAAGCCGATGTTTTAAACCAGTTTCCAAACAGCTCTGAAATAAAACTAATATGCAGCTATGGATTTGATGGTTCCACGGATCATTCAATATACAAGCAGAAGTTCACTACCGAAACACCTGGCGAACAGCTTTCAGATCACTCTATTTTTGTTACCTCTGTTATACCAATAAAAAATAATAGAACACCGCAATCTACACGATTTTGCAGGCCTCTGAAAATTGAACTAGTGAAAGAAACTACGGCCCACATAATGATGGAAAAGGACCTTTTAGATTCTCAAATAAATAATCTCAAACATTCTGTTTATAAAATGAATGAAAATCGTAAGATAACAGTAACGTATGAAATGCATATGACTCTTATTGATGGCAAAGTGCTAAAAGTTTTAACTGCAACTAAGTCAACTCAATGTTGTCCTATCTGTGGTGTCACTCCATCAAAAATATTAGAAACAACAGATTTTGATTCTGAACTTTTTGTCCCAAAGCCTGGAGCCTTGCAGTTTGGAATAAGTCCATTGCATGCCTGGATTAGAGTTTTAGAATTTGTCTTGAACATTTCATATAAAATGGATTTTAAAAAATGGCATGTCAAAGGCGATGATAAGATTGAAATGAGCAAACGAAAAAAATATGTCCAAGAAAAGTTTTGGAACGAAATGGGCCTTCGCATAAGCATGCCAAAGCAGAATGGAAGCGGCAACAGCAATGACGGTAACACGGCAAGGAGAGCTTTTGCCAATATTAAACAATTTGCATCTATTACGAACTTCAGCGAAGATCTTTTAAATAAATTTCACGCCATTTTAATCGCCATTTCTTCCAATTATTATATAAATTCGGAAAAATTTCGGTCATTTTGTGAAATAACCTTTTCATTATATATGCGTAGCTACCCATGGTATCCGATGTCACCAACAATTCATAAAATATTGGTTCACGGTTACCAAATCAATAATTCAAGCTTTGTTCCACTAGGATGCTTGGGCGAAAATGCTTCTGAAGCACGCAACAAAGTGTACAAGAAAGATAGATTGTCGCATTCAAGGAAAAATAGTCGGCTAAATACCATGACTGATTTATTTCAGAGAGCTTTAGATTCCTCGGATCCATTATTGTCGAGTGTTTCTCTAAAGGAAAGAGAAAGAAAAAATAAAAAAAGCCCTTTTCAAAAGAGGTATTAAGACTTTTGGACTTTCCGTCTAGAGATGAAAATGAAAAGGAAAATGAAAACGATCTGCAGTACGATTCTGATGAAGATCAGGATATTTATAATATTGAGTTGGATGAAGAAAATTGCATTTAAAAAATAAGTAAGTAATTAAATAGACCAGAAAATAATATATATTTATTATAAATCTAATATCAATCAGTTTGCAGGGCCGGCAAGCGTGGGCGTGGTCGCACTGGCCCAAATTTTTCCACAAATTATCAATGCTATAACAATAAATTGTGTGAAGTTTGAACCACGTAATTTAATTTTTAGACTTTATGCCAAAAAAAGCGAATTCTGGACCATAGTGCATTGTAAGAAAACTCCTTCCACATGATTTCTTTTAAAGTCCTGTTGAATCTTTCAACAATTGAAGCCATTAAACTACTAAACGTTGAATAGTGATTTATTTCATACCGATTCATTAAAGACTTAAATTGAGCATTAAAAAACTATTTCCCATAGTCTGTTTGCAGATTTCTCGGAAAACCGCGTCCAGATTTTAAAATTTTCTCCATTGCATCAGAAACATCTTTTGCAGTCTTAGATTTAAGTGCTTCACCCCACGCAAATTTGGAAAATGTATCAATAACTGTTAACAGATACCGATAATTATTATTCGATGTAGAGTATTTTCCCAGTCGGCCTGCCATTAGCAATTTATCCCCTTTGTTATAACCCGCCGAAGTTGAAAATTTTTCCGTGCAGGAGAATGTAATTCGTTAATAATACACCGTCTACTCATTATCAGATGAATATGAATCAGATTTTACAATATTCAAAACGAATATCCTATTTTTTGAATAATACTTGAGATAACTATCTCAAGTCTGTCGATCTTCAATATCAGCAGTTTTGATATCGGGTATAGTAATAATTAATTTTTGTTTATGAGAAATTATTGACTCCCTCAACGCCTCAATACTCTTGTCAACATAGGTCTTGCTAACTATATCTTTAGTTTCCCTTCCATCATTTTTTATACTAAACTAGCGGCCCAGGCGAACTTTGTCTCGCCCCTTATTGTTGTTTTATATAGTTATATAGTGATAATAATACGCAGATAATTCAATTCAATTAAATTCTAGCTTCAATATCAGATAGTTGCACCTTCCCAGACGCGCAACACATCCCGGCTGGTTTATTTGTGAATTTGAGAGCATGACAATGCGGTCATTCCTTGTCCATAGCACCAATAATAACTTTTGAATGAAAATAATATTCAATATCGGGCTCATACCGGAATGCAAGACGCACGCTTGATCTGTTCCTCTGTTCTTTCGTCTCTTCTGCTTCGAAATATTCTAGAATTACTTGAGCTTCGGCTCAAATCAGCCCCTTTGCGTTTTGTTGGCTTTTTTTTCTTAAAAAAACACATATAAATATAACTAATTGAATCACTTTAAATCATGAATCTACTTTTTAAAAGAAACTCACAGGTCGGCCACAGAAACCTCTTCCTTTCCAAAAACCAAAAAAGTAATACCGAATTGCCACAGCACTGCCACATAAATATTATTTGGGTATTTCAAAATACAAAACTTGACGTAAATTTCATGGCTACCACATCCATAGATTAAAAATTTCTAATCTTACAGTCAGCAGGCAGAGACTAAAGCTGTTTATTCGCGACCACGGGTAAAATATTGATATAAAAAGTATCTGATCTTCTTGCTGACACCTTACTTTATATTGTCTCAAAATTTGGGCTCTAACAGTTCAGAACTTTTCGAATGCATAGGGTTCGGATCCCCCAACAGAGCATTTTTATATATATAGATTTCCCATCGGTATCGCTACCGATCGCCCCGAGAAAACTATCTCCAAATTCCGCTTGATATTTTACAATCAATGATGTGATGGATTCTCTCAGATGATTTATCGTACTGTCAACGTATGCTTTGATGACGAAATCTCAATTTTCAATCGGAAAACCTCCATTTTTTATACGCCTTTGTTGAATGCTGAAATTGTCAAACTTGTCAACGGACATGACGATTATAATCTCATTTGAATATTGAGTCATAAATATATACTAAATTAGAATATAATTTTAGCTTCCCTCAATTCTTCAATTAACGAGGTAATTTCATTCCCGTGATTTAAGTGCCCCACCCCTTGTGATGCTAACAGGAGTAGGAGCCTCTCCACCAGCTCGTTCGGGTCGTCCCAGAAAATAAAACTCGGCTTATTCCTCTCAAGTGTCATGAACCCAGACCCGGTTACAACATCTGTTTTGTGTTTGGGGGTAGACTCGCCAACATCTAATTTAGCTAAAAGTGGTTTAATAATTCGAGAATATTTTAATGTTCTCGTCCCCTTCACTTGTCCATTTGCTTGAAAATTTCTTCGGTATACATTAGTTTTCATTAAAATTTCTCCGTATATATCAAAATCATCTGTATTGTATTTTTTGGGAAGATGGTGGAATATTAAAGAATATAATCCACTAGTACGCTGCCAGTTTTCTCCATCATCAAATTCAATTGTATTATTTGATAGCTTTATTTGATTGTTTCCCAACTTTAATTGACCAGATTCATTTTTGTATGGTTCATATGTCTTATCTTATCTGTGTGAGCAGCGGCTTGGTTTGATACCACAGGTGATGATTGATGTGAGTGATGATGAGGCGGTGAGAATGAAGAATCATCTGGTTGTAAATAAAATGTATCTTTATCGATATCATTGACATCATCAAACGACTTATATTCATCATATTTAGGGGTCGAATTTTTGTCATTTGCAGTATAAAATGTCAGTTTCCCTTTTTTTATATACGGTGTTTTATCCTCATTTTTCATTATTTCTTCGGTTTTATTGTTTTGTGTATCTTTCCCTTCAACGTTATATAACTTTTTATTTGCATTGACAAGTTCGTTTTGTGGTTCAGTTATCGGCTTAAATTTTTCTTCCAAGTCCATAATATTCTGAGTTTTAAAATGTTTTAACTCAGAAAATTTCTTTTTTAAAGCATTTCGGGTTTTGTTCAATTTATGCAACATTTGCTCATTCATTGTAATTAAATTTATTATAATTCAAAATCGATTATGGTTATTTCAGTCTCGGGGTTGGGGTGCACTGAAAAATATTCGTTTATCTTAAAAGGTCTGATAATCAGACCTGATCTGATAACTGATCAGATAAACAGGTTAGACTGATTTTCTGTCGTTAATAAAAAGAATTTTCCCCAAGTCCCGTTTCCCAATAAAAATGTATAAAATTGTAATTTTTAAAATATATTTTTATTTACTTATTTATTTATTTTTTTTTTAACTGAAAATAAAGCTGAAAAATAATTTTCCCCAAGTCCCATTTGCCAATAAAAATGTATGAAATTTAATTTTTTAAATATTTTTTTTTTTATTTATTTATTATTATTTTTATTTTTTGTATTACAGATTAGATTTTAAGCTAACATTAACATTACCATCATCACATTTGATAATGGTATAGTTTTTACTACTAAAGAGCGGCAAGTCATCCTCTATGTTGAACCTTTCAGGAAGGTAAACAACACGACTGGCAAGTTCGAGCATAATATTGCTACCGAACTTACCACTCACCCGCTTCGCTGAAAATATGTCAAATGCCATATTTGTTGGCAATTGGTTATAGGGAAGCTTGCAGAAGCTCTTGCAGAGTTAAAGGCTGTCATCAGCGGATCTTCCTCAATATCCCTCAAAAGGGCGTTAAGATCCTCCTGGGTGACACCAGAAGGAAGGTTGGAGGCGGTTGAGTTGGAGCTGGTGGGGTTGGAGACGGATTGGTTGAGTTGGAGGAGTTGGAGTTGGTGGTGGTGGCGTTGTACTGCTGCTTGATGTTGTTGTTGTTGGTGGCGATGGTGATGATCTTCCTAAAGTTGGTGCGTTTGCTGATGCCGGTGGTATTGCTGCTAGAAGCTGGTGACGTTGAATGATATTTTTCCTAGGCGACGTGCCTGTTTTTATACCCAACATGGAGCACATTTCTCCCCCGCTACTAGACACTTGAGCAATGTGCACAGATGGCAAGAATAGAACAAGTGCAATTCAAAAGATCAAATTGCCGCTTCATGTTAAGTTGAGGTTCGTAAGAAAATGCATCGAATTGGAGTCTAGTAAAAATTTAAGGCACAAATGTCCACAGTTGAACGTACCAAATTTTTGGAAACGTTGGTAATTATATTTAATATTTTTCCCTAAATATCTAATTACTTCTAATGGTGGCTGTGAATTCCCAAAACTATCAAAGTAATTGGAGTCTGATCCTTTCTTGTAATAGGCTACCCAATGTGTTCCGTCGGTTGTCGAGTCTGCTAAATGTACTACATTACTACATTTACTACATTGCTACATTACTCAGAATGAAGGGGAAATTAGGGTAACTCATCCTTCATGTAAACTCCACGGAAATTTTTTATATTTTTAAAACCAAACGTTAATATATCAAAGTTGGATAATGCTCTTTTGAGTAGCTCATTCAGAAGTTTTTTTGGTTGCGTTTTCGTTTTTTTTTTTTTTTTGAATGAAATGCCATAGCCTTTTCTGTAAGGTTGTAAAAACAAACACTCCCCCATGCTTTCGGAAATCAATGGTTGGCTTTTTGATGATTGAAGCAAGAGATTTTTTCCTGGTTTCTCTTTCTGTTGCTTAGTTCCCATACCAAATTTTTTCTTTAGTTTCATCATGTTTGTGACGAAATATGCTGCAGCCGTCTCGCGAATACTACTATTTGGTGCTTTTAACACGATCCCAAGCCCTATCAATTAAAAGTGAGTCCGCTTTATGTCGTTCACCCAAGTCCTTGTTATTCGAATAAGCCAAATCGTGGATGCGACAAGCTTCATCCAATGGGTTTATACCCCGGCCACCGCGAGCTAATCGTTTCTCTAGCTTTGTACCTGGTCCACAGTAATTGTATCTGAAGTTCTGAACTGTTAGAGCCCAAATTTTGAGACAATATAAAGTAAGGTGTCAGCAAGAACATCAGATACTTTTTATATCAATATTTTACCCGTGGTCGCCGCAATACAGCTTTAGTCGCTGCCTGCTGACTGTAAGATTAGAAATTTTGAATCTATGGATGTGGTAGCCATGAAATTTACGTCAAGTTTTGTATTTTGAAATACCCAAATAATATTTATGTGGCAGTGCTGTGGCAATTCGGTATTACTTTTTTGAGTTTTGGAAAGAAAGAGGTTTCAGTGACCGACCTGTGAGTTTCTTTTAAAAAGTAGATTCATGATTTAAAGTGATTAAATTAGTTATATTTATATGTGTTTTTTAAAGAAAAAAAGCCAACAAAACGAAAAGGGGCTGATTTGAGCCGAAGCTCAAGTAATTCTAGAATATTTCGAAGCAGAAGAGACGAAAGAACAGAGGAACAGATCCAGCGTGCGTCTTGCATTCCGGTATGAGCCCGAAATTGAATATTATTTTCATTCAAAAGTTATAATTGGTGCTATGGACAAGGAATGACCGCATTGTCATGCTCTCAAATTCACAAATGAACCAGCCGGGATGTGTTGCGCGTCTGGGAAGGTGCATCTACCTGATATTGAAGCTAGAATTTAATTGAATTGAATTATCTGCGTATTATTATCACTCTAGAACTATATAAAACAACAATAAGGGGCGAGACAAAGTTCGCCTGGGCCGCTAGTTTTATATAAACCTCAATTAACGAATGTTTGTCCATGAATGAAGTAGCTTTCTTTAAAACATGCGTTTATTAAGACAAAATAAAAGCATCACAGTAAGAACCATTGAAGGTGCTGGACATGACGAGAGTACACCTCAACGTCACAGCTCCTTGTTACCAAACACAATTAGAGCTTTAATTGTTGGACCATCTAATTGCGGGAAAACTAATGTTATGATAAGTGAAAAATCGCGAGAATTTTCCCGAAGAAAATGTATTAAAAAATGGGACTGGCGGCTAGCAGCCTAGCTGGGGAATTTCCACTGCGATTTGCGAAGAAGAAGACAAATTGAAGTTCGTTTCAAAGTTTATTGCGCGGGCGCAGCCAGCAGCTTCGACATCGGTTTTTCGACCCTTTCTACGAGCAGCATCCGAACATTGTAATGCGACGAAGGACGAAAGCTTATCAGGTTGATCTAAACTACTCGACTATGCTTGAGCGCACTGATAAGTTTTGTTGGACGTTGATGCACTACGATCAGTACATTCAAGAGGCCCATCTGACACCAAGCACGTGCCTGTTCGTGTTAGGTGTTAGTAGGCGCGACAAATGAAAGTATAGAAAAGGAATACGAGGAAGTGACTACTGGCGTGCTGCCAGATTGTTTGCCTGCATGCGTACTAAGTGGGTTAGTGTTGGAGCAGTAGTTTAAGTTTCATTGTTAAATAAGTTAGATATAAGCCTAGTATTGTTAAATATGAATTCGGTATGAAATGTAAACAAGCGAATGTAAACAATGAAGTGTAAAAAGCTTATCAGTGCGCTCAAGCAGATTTGAGTGGCTGAGATCAAGCTGATAAGCTTTCGCCCGTCGCAGCATCACAATGTTCGGATGCTGCTCGTAAAAAGAGTCGACAAACTGAGATCGAAGCTGCTGGCTGCGCCCGCGCAATAAATAATTTGGAAACGATTTCGAGCTCGTCTTCTTCTTCGCCTGCCCAGTGGAAATTCCCCAGCTAGGCTGATAGCCGCAAGTCTCAATTATAACATATTTTCTTCGGGAAAACTCTCCCGATTTTCCATGGCGCCCGAGCAGGGACTACGGCTATAATTTTGATAATTTTCGCGAGTGAAAACACGAACAAAATAGTGCAATTTTCGTCGTCTCGGCACTTGTTCTGTTTTTCTTGTTGTTGGCGAAAAAACCTAGCTGGTGGAATTTGGCGAATTATTGTGGATTCGGCGAGCGTATATTTGGAGTGGACATCGAAGGGAAGTGCCAAAAATTAAAAATCATAAGCACTCCACTTTATGTGTGTATTGTGTGCGTTAATAATTCTTGGCATATGTGGTAAATTGGAAAACCAATTTAAATCCCAAATAAACCACCACCCCCAATAAAATAAAATAAAAAAGTGAACTGCCTTTGACAAATCTTATGGTGTTACTTTCTGTGAAAATTTTGGGAAATTTATGTGCGTACATACGGTTAAACTGCAAAATTACAGTAAACCTACATACATACATATACATAACGCCAGTTTTCCGCCAACGTCGTTTCCCTTTTGTGCAGTTACAGAGCAGTTATTTGTCTGCTATATACACGGTGTCAGTGGCCAATCATATATACCTGGCAGATTGGTTATTTTCAGCAGTACATACTGTGGCAGTGGCTCTCAAACCTTACATAGCGGAAAGTTCCTGCAAAACTCGGCAGTGAATTTAAGCCCTGCTCACATTTGTATGTACATTTATGCATTTGCGTGAACATTAATGCGATTTATATGGAGATATTCGTACTTAAAAAGTTGTATTACATTTTTTGAATTTTTCAAATTTTGTGCATTTTTCGGCTTTGGTTTTACCCATCAACGGTACATACACATACAAACCACATATTTTGTGAATTTCGGTGGTTAATTTCGGTGGCTCTTGTGCACCTTTAACCCTTGTATAACCCAATAAAATTGATTGTTTGAATTTAAATTTGGAAATCATCAGATTTATTATATTTGGTCATCGATTAAAAATTGGTTAAGTGCCTATATAATTAAGTGCGCATTTACGAGGGAGATTTAACCCTTGTTTCGGAAATTTACTAGTATTTGGATCATTTATTTATTCCAATTAATTTTAAAATGGAAAAAGAAAAGGAAGTATCGGCAAAGCTTAATTCTAAATTAATAGTGGCTATGCAAAAACACGATAGGGTTATGAGCGATATTGGACGTATGAAAACTGCATTTGAGGAAAAAACTATTTCTTTCGATAACACAGGCCGACAAAATCAGCTCGACCCTCTGACCCAGAAACCAGTATATACTTTTCCAAAGGTTTTCGGTGCGCTGAATCCGAATCCGAAGTCGAAATTTCCGAATTGGCTCTGGTTTCCGAGATATCCTAACCTAAAAGTGCAAAAACAGCGTTTTCTGCCTATATTTGAGGTTATGTAGCATCGAATTTGTTCTTTTACTGAAAATACTAAACAAACCATCTTAAAGTATATCCCTTGCCCTTTCAAATGCTGTTGAGTTTGATTAAATATCTGTTTTTTTCGCTGAGATATCGTACTTTGAAATTGATATAGAGTATTCTTTGTCGAGTGAGCTGCCTGACATTCCCCGCGATTTCGTTTATGGTCGTTTTATGGGCGCCATATTGTATTTTTTACTTACAAAAAATAAAAATCTAACATCAAATTTCATCATCAAATTTCAGAATTTTATCTCAGTTTGGTAAACAGACCCCGAAGACCCCCATATACCCAGTTTCAGCTTGATTCAGTAACTTTTTAGGAATTTGGTCCGCCATATTGGATCCGCCATCTTGAATTTTGAAAATTTGAGTCCGGATTCGTGATCATCGACCCCAAAAACCCCCGAGTAACAGATTTAAGCTGTTTTATGTGCAAAGAAAAATGTTTGCTTCATAGGGCCTATCCATAATGTTTTTTTTGAGGTAAATTCATTAACATGAAAATTTCAAAGTACGATATCTCAGCGAAAAAAAGAGATATTTAATCAAACTCAACAGCATTTGAAAGGGCAAGGGATATACTTTAAGATGGTTTGTTTAGTATTTTCAGTAAAAGAACAAATTCTATGCTACATAACCTCAAATATAGGCAGAAAACGCGGTTTTTGCACTTTTAGGTTAGGATATCTCGGAAACCAGAGCCAATTCGGGAATTTCGACTTCGGATTCGGATTCAGCGCACCGAAAACCTTTGGAAAAGTATATACTGGTTTCTGGGTCAGAATTTTGTCGGCCTGTGTAATTTTCAACTGGAGTACCGAATGCAGCTTCTCGAAACATATTGTGAAAAATTAATGGATATTCAGTCAGACATCGATGTGCTAAACCCAGGAAATGATTTAAGAGCGTCTGTCAAGGATATGTGCATAATCACAAAAGCTTTATATCGGTCCGCAATTAGTCGAGTCGAGGCTCCGAGACATAGTCAAGGGGATAACAGTGGTTTTCGTCATTCGTCCTATTTACCAAAAATGAATTTGCCCAAATTCAGTGGAAAGCATTCCGACTTTAAAAATTTTATAAGTCTTTTCGAGAGCTTAATGCATAACGACCCGTCTCTAACAAATATCGAAAAATTCAACCATTTGCTAACATGCTTAACCGACGATGCATTAGGAACTGTCAAGGCGTTTCAAATTTCGGATTTAAATTATGAGAAGGCATTGGCTGTCTGAAAAATGTTTACGACAATAAATGCTTGATTTTTTTCGACACAATTTCTCAAATGTTTGACCTCCCTCAAGTATCGAAACCATCTGCATCAGGCTTGAGGTCTCTTATTGATGAAATATCGGCTCTGTATGCGTCGTTACAGTCATTGGGTAGTGAAAAGGACATAAATAACGCAATTTTTATTCACATTGCAATGTCCAAGGTAGATCACACTACAAAATCCAGATTTGAGGAACAGCTAGATTACAATACGCTACCGACATGGTCCGATTGTGCGATTCAGTTGAATCGAAGATACCAGCATTTAGCTGCTGAGGAGTCAACCAAAAGTAAAGGGAAGCCTAGCCAAGCTTCCAACAAGGGATATTCCAAATCCTCTTTCCCTTGCACACAGACAGACCGCAAACCGGAATCAAAGTGTCGATATTGCTCTGCCACAAATCATAGTTTAGGCAGTTGTCAACCTTTCATGGCTTTATCGGTGATTCAGCGGTTCGATTTTACCAAACACAATCGGTTGTGCATAAACTGTTTAAGTCCAGGTCATCCAGTGAAGAAGTGCAAAGCAACAAAGTGTCGTGTTTGCGCTAAACCTCATAACACACTTCTTCACAGATACGGGGTAGAGCAGCAACCATTTTCGTCTGGATCAGTTGCTCAAGCGCATGTCCAGGCACCTTCAGTAGCAGTTGATCATAATAATCAAGCCCATTCTTGTCATGTTGCTAGTACTGACCAAGTTATTCTTGCTACTGCTGTCGTTAAAGTACGGAATAGATTTGGACAGTTTCAATTAGCACGAGCGCTGTTAGATTCAGGATCTCAAATCAATTTTATTGCAGAGGACTTAGCACAGCGTTTGCGGTTACACAGGCAAGAATCATATCTGAATATCACTACTGTAGGGAAGAACGACTCGGTTGTACGGCACAAAGTCCACACGTCAGTCCATTCTCGCGTCAATGCTCATAGTTTCGCTACCGATTTTTGGGTGTTAAGATCAATTTCATCGTATCAACCCGATCACGAAGTCAATTGTGCCCAATGGAAAATTCCGGCTAACATCGAACTGGCGGACCCTCGTTTTCACAAGCCCGCAAAAGTAGATTTACTGATTGGCGCAGAATCCTTTTTCGATCTTTTGAGCGTAGGCCAAATAAAATTGGGTTCAGAACATCCTTCACTTCAGAAAACTTTACTAGGATGGATTGTTTCGGGAAAGTTCACTCAACGCGCATCGAAGAACGCTCAGGTATGCAGCGTCTTTGGCAATGAAAATGTAAGTTCTCTCGACTCTTTGGTGGAACGATTTTGGGAATTGGAACACGTTCCTGAGAGATCGAAGGCTGTTTATACAGCTGAACAAATTGCTTGCGAACAGCACTTTGAGCAAACCGTACACAGGCTTTCGTCTGGTCGTTTTGAGGTGAAGTTGCCATTTAAAAAAGATCCAAGTATCTTAGGCTTATCCTTCGAAACGACAAAGCGCAGATTTCTTGCATTGGAACGCAAGCTTGCAAATAATCGCGAGTTACATGACATGTATCAGGAGTTTATGAGAGAGTATCTTAACCTTGGGCACATGTCATTGCTTCCAACACCTCCTCCAGAGAAACACTATTACATTCCGCATCAATGTGTCCTGAGACCTGATAGTAGCACCACAAGGTTGCGAGTTGTTTTTGACGCTTCAAGTAAAACGTCAACCTCGATCTCATTAAATGAGACGTTAATGGTGGGTGCAACTATTCAGAGGGAGCTTTACGCTATTCTGGCAAGATTTCGTTTGCACAAATATGCCTTGACGGCTGATATCTCAAAGATGTATAGGCAAGTTAACATTGCAAATGAAGATCGAGATTTCCAACTTATCGTTTGGAGGGAAAATTCGACGCAAGCTCTCCAAACCTATCGCCTCAACACTGTCACTTATGGGACAGCCTCTGCTCCGTTTCTGGCCATCCGCTGCCTCTTTGAGCTATCAAAAATCTACGCTGAGTCACATCCTGTTGCATCAGAGGTGATTTTAAGCGACTTCTATGTCGACGATATGCTCACAGGAGCGAACAGCCACAAAGAGTTGGAGTTAATTCGCAAAGAAGTGACGAAGGTTTTGGAGTTAGGGGGTTTTCATCTAGCCAAATGGGCAACAAATCACTCAAGTTTGATGAGCAACCAGGGATCAGAAAAATCGCTTATATTTAACACTTCTGAGTCCGTTAAAACGCTTGGGATGAGATGGAATCCTCAGAATGATGTGTTTCATTATAGCTTGGAGGATTCGTTTCAGTCCTTACCACCAACTAAACGCAACATTTTGTCCGTCACAGCTCGTTTGTTTGACCCTTTGGGATTATTATGTCCACTGATTACACGAGCAAAAATCTTGCTTCAGGAACTGTGGCGACAGAAATTAGATTGGGACGAATCGGTTCCCATGAACTTGCACACCAGTTGGAACGAATTTAAGCAGAATTTACTAGCAATTGACAAGATCTCCATTCCTCGATATATCTGTCTGTCTGGCTATGACACTGTTCAAATCCACGGATTTGCTGATGCATCGAGCCACGCCTACGGCTGTTGCATTTATATTCGTACCGTGGCTGGGACAAATAGTTTATCAAGACTGCTAACTGCAAAGTCTAGAGTGTCCCCACTGAAAACAAAGTCAATTCCAAGGCTCGAACTCTGTGCAGCGCATCTGCTGGCCAAACTTTGGTCTCAAGTATCTCCTTTGCTTAACAAATTGGAGTTTGAAAGCATTAACTTCTGGTCGGACTCACAAGTCACTTTATACTGGTTAAAGAGGGATCCATCCACTCTAGCAACATTCGTCGCAAATAGAGTTTCTGAAATCCAAGAACTCACAGAGAATGTAGTTTGGCGTCATGTGCCCACGGAAGAGAATCCGGCTGATTTAGTCTCACGTGGAACAGACATAGAGGGTTTGAGGTGTACTCTATGGGAAAATGGACCGAATTTCTTACTCCAAAGTTCAAGCGAGTGGCCTCGATCCCATCAGATTGAAGTCTCAACGGAGTTACAATTGTCTGAGAACAAAAAAAGCGTGGCAGTATGTTCCGTCACAACAAACACACCGAATGTTTTTATTGAGCTTGTTGGAAGATGTTCGTCATTTAGTAAGCTCCTGCGGGTCATGGCCTACATAAATCGATTTATTCAAGGGAAGAAGCGTCAACGCGAGGTCGTCATTTCGGCTAACGAACTGAAGTTGTCGTTTCTTAGGATGGTCCAAGTAGTTCAAAAGGCGGAGTTCAGTTCAGAATACGTCAAGTTGGAAAAGTCTGAAATTTTAAGCCCACATCTTCAACGTTTAAATCCTTTTATACACACCAGCGATTTAGAAGGTGTGAAGTTCAACTTAATCCGAGTTGGGGGGAGATTGCTAAATGCACCAATTCCGTATGATGTCAAATTTCCTCTATTACTATCCTCAAAGTCAGAATTTGTTTCGCTATTCCTTCGAAACCTGCATCGGACTCATTACCATGCCGGTGTCAAGGTGATGGTTTCACTTTTGAGGCAACAGATATGGCTGATCAATGCGAGAGATGCATGTACGAAAATTGTCCGTAGCTGCGTTCACTGTTTCCGATATAAACCAGTGCTGATGAGCCAGATAATGGGCAATTTGCCAGCCGATAGGGTCCGAATGGAGCGCCCTTTTCTAGTTTGCGGAGTAGATTTTTGTGGTCCATTTTATGTGTCTTTAAAGATCCGCAGTAGACCTCCAATCAAAACTTATGTGGCCGTTTTTGTGTGCTTTTCGTCAAAGGCTCTTCACCTTGAACTTGTTGTCGACCTATCCACTGACAGCTTCCTATCCGTTTTTAAAAGGTTCGTCGGGAGGAGAGGGCTGCCGGAGAGGATGTACAGCGACAACGCCACGAATTTCGTGGGAGCGTGCAACGTTTTGAAGGACCTGAGCGAAGCGTTTCACCGCAGTCGGGACGAGCTGAGAGGATACGCGGCTCAGAGAGGCGTCGAGTGGTTTTTCATACCGCCGAGGTCACCACACTTCGGAGGACTTTGGGAGGCAGCCGTCAAGTCCGCCAAACACCGGTTGCTGCGAGGAGTCGGCAACGCCAAGCTCACAGCGGACGAGTTGAGCACCCACCTGGTCGAGGTAGAGGCGTTGCTCAATTCGCGTCCAATCGCGTCGCCGGGCAACGATCCCAACGATGGAGAGGCCCTAACACCAGGACATCTGTTAATAGGGCAGCCTCTGATCGCGCTGCCGCAAGAATCCGGCACCGGAGGGGTTTGCAGCAAGGTCAGTTGCGCATATTTAAAGCGGTGGCGAATGCTGTCCGCTCTCAAGTAGCAGTTTAGGGACGGCTGGTCCAAGGACTACATCGCCAGCCTGCAGCAGCGCAACAAATGGAGCGTCGGATGCCGCCATCTGGAGGTCGGTTGCCTGGTAATTGTCCACGAGGACAACGTACCCCCGCAGCGTTGGCTAACAGGCCGCGTGGTGGCAACAACAGAAGGCGAGGACGGTAGAGTGCGTGTGGCCGAAGTACGGACGTCAGGAGGCGTCATCAAGCGCGCCATCTACAAGCTGGCATTGCTGCCAGTGCACACTGCTCCTGTCGAGGAGATCAAAGTGTCGGAGGCCTTTAACGGGGCCGGAATGTTGGAGCAGTAGTTTAAGTTTCATTGTTAAATAAGTTAGATATAAGCCTAGTATTGTTAAATATGAATTCGGTATGAAATGTAAACAAGCGAATGTAAACAATGAAGTGTAAAAAGCTTATCAGTGCGCTCAAGCAGATTTGAGTGGCTGAGATCAAGCTGATAAGCTTTCGCCCGTCGCAGCATCACAATGTTCGGATGCTGCTCGTAAAAAGAGTCGACAAACTGAGATCGAAGCTGCTGGCTGCGCCCGCGCAATAAATAATTTGGAAACGATTTCGAGCTCGTCTTCTTCTTCGCCTGCCCAGTGGAAATTCCCCAGCTAGGCTGATAGCCGCAAGTCTCAATTATAACATATTTTCTTTGGGAAAACTCTCCCGATTTTCCAGGTTAGTATTAAGGTTTTTAGTTGGGGAAGGCTATCTACGTTTGATGTTTCATGTACAAATCGTTATAATTTGCACATAAGACTCTAAAGGGTTCATGCAATTCAAAAGACGTTCTACAGTGGCGCAAAACTAAAGGAATATAGGATCTAGTATTTCTACTCGGTACATGAAAGTTAAGCTGACCCAGCAAGTCAGCACTTTCCACGTCACCGTGCATAAGGTTAAAAATGAACGTAATGCCAAGCATGGTTCTACGGTTAGCTAAAGAAGGTAAGTCAATTAGGAGAAGTCTACTAGAGTACGAGGGTAACCTCTGGTTTGGATCCCAGTTCAAACCGCGTAAAGCGAACAGCAAAAAGTTCTTCTGAACTGACTCGATGCGTTTACTGTGAACCCCATACTGAGGGCTCCAGACGCAAGATCCATATTCTAAGATAGGACGAACTAACGAAATATATATGGATTTTGTAACGTAGGGGTCATTGAATTCTTTCGACCACCGTTTAATGAAACCAAGCATACCTCTGGCTTTATTCACCATGCACGAAATATGATCGATAAAGTCAAGTTTAGGGTCCAGTCGGACACCCAAATCATCGACTATATTAATTCTTTCCAAAGAGCAGCAGTTTAGCGTGTAAGTCGCGAGCTTGGGAACGACACGAGAGAAAATCATTAGCTTGCATTTAGAGCCGTTTAGGTTAAATAAGTTTATGCGGCACCATGTTTGGAAGTTATTGAGATCTGTTTGTAAATCAGACCGGCAGGAAGCGTCCTTATATTGCACGCAAAGTTTGACGTCGTCCGCGTACATAAGTACTCTGGAGTTAGTCAGAACATTAGATAAAGAATTTTTAAAGAGGACCTTTTGCGTTCTGCCATTCAGATAACTTGAGATCCAACTAAGAAGATCAACCGGAAATCCCATTAGATCGAGTTTCCGAAGAAGAAGAGAATGGTTGACAGAATCAAATGCTTTACTGAAATCAGTATAGATTACGTCTGTCTGAAAGCCCTTATGGAAGCCCCTAACTAAGAACTCTAAAAGATTGGTTGTTGTTGATCTACGCTTTAAAAATCCATGCTGACTTTTTTTTTTTTTTTTTTTTTTTTAGTTAGAACTGTATATACATTTATTTATTGAATTTTTTGAAGAGAAAAAGTTTTATAAGAAGTAAATACAAGTTAAATGGGGTGTGATATAACCCAACTAAAGGCACCGAATAAAGTAGGGTAAAGGTGGCAGTTGTGGACACGGGGGGGTTGTGGACACCCCGGTGTAACTTTTGACACAGGACATATATATGGATCTGTCAAATGTCATGTGTGCGCAATTGAAGTTCGATTGTTTTGTGCCTTATACCAAACGGAAGGGACGCGTCTGCTTTGTGTCCCGGAAAAATGAATTTTTTCACCGTGAAAAAAATCACAAAAGTTTTATTGCACGTTTTTAAAAGTGTCACCGTGTGAAGTGTGTTAATTAAGAAGGTGAGTGCAATAGATTTTTTGACGTGAAATTTAGTTATGTTGAAGATTCCAGTCCGAGTTTGGACAAAATTTTCACAATAAAAAATTTTGACATATGATTTTAAAACGACAGCTTGAGGCAGCTGTGAACACTTAAATGTCGGGGGTTGTGGACACCCAATTTTTTGTTTGACAAATCTTAAAATATCGCCGTTGATTGAATTATAAGTACAGCTATATAAGTAAATATATTTTATCGGTGTTTATATTCTTTTCTTCGATGTTTGTTGCCAAAAAAATTGACCGCCTGCAACTCCGTTCACTGCAATGATTGTGATCGGCCAGTGCACTTGAAGTGTGCTGACATGTGTGCCAGCTATATCACATGCGCGAATTGTGCTTCTGATGGAGAATGATGCCATGCGTAGTATTTTTTTTGCTTTACAAATGAATAAACTTCCATTTTTTCTTCATTTGATTGCGTTTAACTTAATACTTTTATAATTTTATCACATTCTACAAAGGTGTCCACAACCCCCCTTAAAATTTAAAATTGGAAAAAACGACTATCTTACAAAAACTTTTTTCTTTCAGTGATAGATATCACTGTAATTATTCAAAAACTAGTTAGCTAGGGTCTCTAGCTTTCCATTGATATGCACCTGTCCGCATAATATGCTCCAGTTAAAAAGATATCAGCGAAAAACAAAACTATGTCCACAACTGCCACCTTTCCCCTACGTATGGGCTCTTAAAAAAAAACTTGCTCAACGCGTCAAGTTTTTGAAGAGTACTTATAGATACAAATAGAACAGAAAAAGTGGCCAGTGATATTTCAAAAACTACTAAACCCAGCATATATGGTAATCAGTGATTACTTGTTACTAGTTTCTTATTTTTTTCCAACTATTTCTCGTTCTTTAAGGCGTCGAACGGGTCCTCCTCCTCTTTGAGTTTGAAAGCATTAACTTCTGGTCGGACTCACTAGTCACATTATATTGGTTAAAAAGGGATCCGTCCACTCTAGCAACATTTGTCGCAAATATAGTATCTGAAATCCAAGAACTCACAGAGAATGTAGTCTGGCGTCATGTGCCCACGGAAGAGAATCCGGCTGATTTAGTCTCACGTGGAACAGACATAGAAGGTTTGAGGTGTACTCTATGGGAAAATGGACCGGATTTCTTACTCCGAAGTCCAAGCGAGTGGCCTCGATCCCACCAGATTGAAGTTTTAACGGAGTTACAGTTGTCTGAGAACAAAAAAAGCGTGGCAGTATGTTCCGTCACAACAAACAAACCGAATGTCTTTATTGAGCTTGTTGTAAGATGTTCATCATTTAGTAAACTCCTACGGATCATGGCCGACGTAAATCGATTTATTCAAGGGAAGAAGAGTCAACGCGAGGTCGTCATTTCGGCTAACGAGCTGAAGTTGTCGTTTTTTAGGATGGTCCAAATATTTCAAACGGCGGAGTTCAGTTCAGAATCTGCAAAGTTTGAATCCTTTTATACACACCAGCGATTTAGAAGGTGTGTCGTTCAACTTAATCCGAGTGGGGGGGAGATTGCTAAATGCGCCAATTCCGTATGATGTCAAATTTCCCCTGTTACTGTCCTCAAAGTCAGAATTTGTTTAGCTATTTCTTCGCAACCTGCATCGGACTCATTACCATGCCGGTGTCAAGGTGATGGTTTCACTTTTGAGGCAAGAGATATGGCTGATCAATGCACGAGAAGCATGTACGAAAATTGTCCGTAGCTGCGTTCACTGTTTCCGGTATAAACCAGTGTTGATGAGCCAGATAATGGGCAATTTTCCAGCCGATAGGGTCCGAATGGAGCGCCCCTTTCTAGTTTGCGGAGTAGATTTTTGTGGTTCATTTTATGTGTCCTTAAAGATCCGCGGTAGACCTCCTATCAAAACTTATGTGGCCGTTTTTGTGTGCTTTTAGTCGTTATCCACTGACAGCTTCTTATCCGTATTAAAAAGGTTCGTCGGGAGAAGAGGGCTGCCGGAGAAGGTGTACAGCGACAACGAACTTCGTAGGAGAGTGCAACGTGCTGAAGGCGCTGAGCGAAGCGTTTCACCGCAGTCGGGACGAGCTGAGCGGATACGCGGCTCAGAGAGGCGTCGAAAGGTGTTTCATACCGCCGAGGTCACCACACTTCGGAGGACTGAGGGAAACAGCCGTCAAGTCCGCCAAACCCCGGTTGCTGCGAGGAGTCGGCAACGCCAAGCTCACAGCGGACGAGTTGAGCACCCACCTGGTCGAGGTAGAGGCGTTGCTCAATTCGCGTCCAATCGCGTCACCGGGCAACGATCCCAACGATGGAGAGGCCCTAACACCAGGACATCTGTTAATAGGGCAGCCTCTGATCGCGCTGCCGCAAGAATCCGGCACCGAAGGAGTTTGCAGCAAGGTCAGTTGCGCATATTTAAAGCGGTGGCGAATGCTGTCCGCTCTCAAGTAGGAGTTTAGGGACGGCTGGTCCAAGGACTACATCGCCAGCCTGCAGCAGCGCAACAAATGGAGCGTCGGATGCCGCGATCTGGAGGTCGGTTGCCTGGTAATTGTCCACGAGGACAACGTACCCCCGCAGCGTTGGCTAACAGGCCGCGTGGTGGCAACAACAGAAGGCGAGGACGGTAGAGTGCGTGTGGCCGAAGTACGGACGTCAGGAGGCGTCATCAAGCGCGCCATCCACAAGCTGGCATTGCTGCCAGTGCACACTGCTCCTGTCGAGGAGATCAAAGTGTCGGAGGCCTTTAACGGGGCCGGAATGTTGGAGCAGTAGTTTAAGGTTTCATTGTTTAATATAAGGTACTAGAGGCCCAGGCGAACTTTGTCTCGCCCCTTATTGTTGTTTTATATAGTTCTAGAGTGATAATAATACGCAGATAATTCAATTCAATTAAATTCTAGCTTCAATATCAGGTAGATGCACCTTCCCAGACGCGCAACACATCCCGGCTGGTTCATTTGTGAATTTTAGAGCATGACAATGCGGTCATTCCTTGTCCATAGCACCAATTATAACTTTTGAATGAAAATAATATTCAATTTCGGGCTCATACCGGAATGCAAGACGCACGCTGGATCTGTTCCTCTGTTCTTTCGTCTCTTCTGCTTCGAAATATTCTAGAATTACTTGAGCTTCGGCTCAAATCAGCCCCTTTTCGTTTTGTTGGCTTTTTTTCTTTAAAAAACACATATAAATATAACTAATTTAATCACTTTTATTTCAAAATACAAAACTTGACGTAAATTTCATGGCTACCACATCCATAGATTCAAAATTTCTAATCTTACAGTCAGCAGGCAGCGACTAAAGCTGTATTGCGGCGACCACGGGTAAAATATTGATATAAAAAGTATCTGATGTTCTTGCTGACATCTTACTTTATATTGTCTCAAAATTTGGGCTCTAACAGTTCAGAACTTTTCGAATGCATAGGGTTCGGATCCCCCAACACAGCATTTTTATATATATAGATGGGAAAACGATTTTATAATGGAATCAGTCATAATACAAAAGTCAAGCAGGGTACTGGTCTCATAAATAATTTAATAAATACTCTACCCTTTGAGGCTCATATACCGGGATACAATTACTGTGGACCTGGTACAAAGCTAGAGAAACGATTAGCTCGCGGTGGCCGGGGTATAAACCCATTGGATGAAGCTTGTCGCATCCACGATTTGGCTTATTCGAATAACAAGGACTTGGGTGAACGACATAAAGCGGACTCACTTTTAATTGATAGGGCTTGGGATCGTGTTAAAAGCACCAAATAGTAGTATTAGCGAGACGGCTGCAGCATATTTCGTCACAAACATGATGAAACTAAAGAAAAAATTTGGTATGGGAACTAAGCAACAGAAAGAGAAACCAGGAAAAAATCTCTTGCTTCAATCATCAAAAAGGCAACCATTGAATTCCGAAAGCATAAGCCTCTTGATTTATTGAATGCAGTAAATGTGGCTCGGAGTGCAGTATTTAACTCTTTTGGATGTAAAAAAATATAATCGTGCCAAGAGTTATATCAATTCCAAAAGATGGTGGTTTTTTACCATTGGTGCCTATTTTAACAGCCCTTAGCGCTGTTGGTAGTTTAGCATCAGGTAGTGCAGCCATTGTAAAGTCTATTAATTCCGCTAAAAATGCAAAAGCTCAACTTGAGGAAAACAAGAGACATCATAGAAAACTGGAATCGGTAGCGTTGGGGGAGTGTTTGTTTTTACAACCTTACAGAAAAGGCTATGGCATTTCATTCGCAAAAAATAATAAAAAACAAAAACGCAACCAAAAAAAATTCTGAATGAGCTACCCAAAAGAGCATTATCCAATTTTGATATAAAAACGTTTGCTTAAACGTTTTGCTTTTATAGAAGAATATTAAATATTGTTTGTAGGGGGGTGGCTTCCTGGTCCAAAAAAGATCCTTTGATCGCAATCCAGAAAAGTCCCACGACGCAGTCGAAATAACTCGTAGAAAAAGACCAGTAGGCACGGGGGCGTCAGGGAACCGTATATGCGCTTTATTCGAATTCAGTTTTGAGACTAACTTAAGCTTAAACCTAGATCCATGCTCCCGCCCGCTTTACTCCGCTAAAGCGAGAGCGGGAGATCGACTGCTGGTTCGGATTTGACCCGATGCACTAGCTCGGGCCGCGGGAGCACACAAGAAGGTGAGCGCGGGAGCCCCAGCGGGGCGAGAGCAAATGCGCTTGGCCGAGGAGTGGCGGAATATTGCAGCGAAGCGCCCGAACATTGCAGAGGAGCGGGGAGCGGGGCATCGGCACGATCGATGGACATTGCGCGTAGGCCCGAAATACGGGAGCGCAAGAGCGGCCGAGCTTCCGAAAGCTCGGTGGCCAGAGGGGGTACAGTGGGCCCCTCCAGACCTGAACAAACATAATTAGCAACGTTTCCAAAAATTTGTTACGTTCATCTGTGGAGATTTGTGCATTAAATTTTTACTAGACTGCAATTCGGTGCATTCTCTTACGAACCTCCACTTAACATGAAGCGGGCAATTCCGCATTAGGCAAAAGTAATGGCAGGAGAAACAGCAGGAGAAACTCGGCTGCTTTTTCCATTTCAGCAGGAGCTGAAGCAGCAAACAGCAGAAACAATTTTTTTATCAACGACGACGAAGGAGGAAATATTATTGACGCGCATGAATGGATCAACGATGGACGTGTTTCGGTACGCTCGTGATTTATAGTGCGAAAAACTGAGTTTCCCTCGCGAAACAATAAATAACAAGTGGCATATCGGTGAATAAGTGCTCCGCGGAAATAGTGAACATATTTTCGGGAGTGAGGAACGTTTAGTTGCGAAATATTTCCATTTTTATATTTGGAAATTTTCCATTGAGGGCACGTGCTCGAGTGCTAAGCTTTCGGATCAGCTGTTGAGCAGCTGGTTTGCTGAACGGTTGCATTCGGAAAAGCGTCGCGGTTCGTGTCTTCGCTGAACGGTTGCATTCGCGTAGGTGGCGCTGCTGTCCCCTATAGGTGGAGCCAGAGTCCTGCGTGATAGAGCAAGCAGCTTTTGAGGTGAGTGATACCGCAAGCAGCTTTGTAATGGAGAGCGACAGCAGTGCGAGCGCCATGAGCGTTGGCTCTGCAAGGTCGGGCAGAGGGGGAAAACGGAGAGGTCGAAAGGCCAAGAGTGCGACGGCGACGAAGGCGAAACAGGTCGCCCTGGCCAGTCAAGGCGTCCCGGAGGCCCTCGGTGTGCTGGACGAACCATTCTCGTCGCTGGAGGAGCCGCTGCCGCTGCCGCCATTGCTGCTCGCCTTGCTGCTACCCGCGCGACTTTCGCGCCGCGAACCCCGTTGCTGCCCCTATTGCAGACCCCGATGCTGTCCCCGCCGTCAGCCCCGCTGCTGCCGATCCCGCCGCTGCCGCCCCCGCCGCTGCTGCCACCGCTGCCGCCCGTGCTGGGCAAGCACGGCCACGCAGCGATTGGTGCGGAAGACCTTTTGCAGTCTTAGAGCGGTCAACACTGACGAGCTCTCGCTGGCCATCAGCCGCTATGACGAGCTGGTGATGGCGCTGATGCTCAGGTGTGGAGAACTGGAGACGCGGCTGGCTATGCCGCCTCCGCCGCTGCCGAACCTGTCCAGGGGGACTGCCGCCCTATCGGCCTTTCCCCAGTTGCCTCAGGTCGCCCCCAGCAAGGTTCGCGAGACGTGGTCAGCGGTCGTGAAGTGCGATGACCCAGCGCTATCGGGGAAGGCGATAGCCGAGAAGGTGCGCACCTTGGTGGCACCTTCCTTAGGAGTGCGTTTGCACGAGGTCCGAGAGCTCCGAAAAGGTGGTGCGATCATCCGCACACCTTCGGTCGGAGAGCTCAAAAAGGTTGTGGCGTCCAGCAAGTTCGCCGAAGTCGGGCTGAACGTGGCCCGGAATGTTGCCGAGAAGCCTAAGATCGTCGTGTATGACGTCGATACGGCAATCGGTCCGGAGAAGTTCATGAAGGATCTCCACGAAAACAACTTCGATGACGAGATGACGGCTGCGGAGTTCAAACGATCAGTGCACCTGGTGACCAAGGCGTGGTCGGCAACCGATGGCGCCACTGTGAACATGACGCTGGAGGTGAACGAGAAGGCTATGGCTAAGCTCGATGTAGGGAGAGTCCACATACAATGGTTCTCGTTCCGGTGGCGATCGCAGGTCCGCACATACGCATGCCACAGATGCTTGGGCTTCGACTACAAGGTCGGTGAGTGCCGTCAGAAGGCCAATGTTTGCCGACAGTGCGGACAGGTTGGCCACACCGCGGCTAAGTGCCAGAATCCGGTGGACTGCCGGAACTGCCGTCATCGGAGGCAGCCCTCAGGGCATCATATGCTCTCGGGTGAGTGCCCGATATACGGAGCGGTGCTAGCGAGGGTGCAAGCTAGACACTAATGTTTAGCTTCACCCAAGCGAACTGTGGTCGAGGCCGAGCCGCGACCATCGAGCTCGGAGTCCGTCTCAGAAGAACGTGCTCAATGTTCACGCTGGTGCAGGAGCCGTATCTCGGCGGGGATGGAATGGATGTGCTGCCTGAAGGAATGAGGAATCCTCATTGAGGATGTTATATTATCTAATAACAAAAAATTATACAAACATTTGAATAGGTGTTCATAAGAGTGTTCACTCACAAATTTAACCCTTAGTACTATTTTTATACAATTTCCGGACATATTAATAGGGCTCTCTTCATGGCTTGATCATATCTTACAGGACCTGAGTGTCAAACTCAGATACTCCCTGATTTAAAATGTACAATTTTCAAAGATAATTAAGAATTTGTTGAAAAGACATTCTCGGGCTTGGCGTTGTACGCTAATGCTCGGGTCTGTTCTAGTCATCCTTAGAACAAACTGCAGATGTATTTAATTAAGCAATTTCTGCTTACTCTGGCCAGGTTTTTATTTGTCTTCCTAGGTCCTTTGACACCTGCAATTATTTAAAATTCGCATGGTATCTGCCCAAAAGACCCAATTGGATGACACTACCTTCCTGCCAGAGACCCCAAAATATTATATATAATATAATATTTTAAAACAACAAAAGACACGATTTCCCTATTCCTAATATTATTATCATAATATTACACCCATTGAAACAATCAAAGATGCGTTTCAAATTCGTAAACAAAACAAGCCATGAATAATTTAAACAATCTAGACATGCCTTTATATTATAGCACCACTGCTGCCATAAATGCCAATAAAATACACTGATTTTGTAATGGCAGGCTTAGTTCTTGACTTTTTAGGGAGTCAAAAAAAAAAGGAATCTATTGCACAATCTTTGCACGCCATACAGCTGGGGACAGTAGTTTAATACTCAGGCTAATAATATAGAATATATAATGACAAAATGCAGACAAGGAGATTGTAAAAAAAAAAAAAGAAATTGCAGAAAAAGGAAAAACAACAAGGAAAACTTCAAGGAAAAATATAAAAACAATGTTAAGAGAGATTCTGCTAAAATTGGTAGGAATTTGGAAGATGAAAATAGACAACAGGAAATTATTATGCAATCTGTACATGCCCTCGTGTCTGTGTAGATAGAGTTTGTCCTGCGTCCCTGTGTTATTGGTTTTTTGCGGTTCGCCATTGTGACAGGGATTACTCGTGGCTGGTGCTGCATGCCATGATAGGCAATTAATTGCAAAATTAAATTAATTAAATATATATAATATAAATATATAAGAAAATGTAAACAAAATTACGAAACTTAAAAAACAACGTGGATGACATGCACAACTCACTGCGCTTCTTTCTCAATTTGCGATCTGTCAAAAGCCAGCCATCTATCCAAACTCGTCACTAATTTCACTTGTCGAATTCATATTTTTTTTCATATCGTCTCACCACCGTGCTAAAAAACTCCCCACGAGCACGAGAATCTACAAGACATCGAAAACTGCCCTGGAAGAGACGATAATCTATTGTGTACTTGCAAAAAAGTTCGACTTACCTGGAAAGAGAATACAATTTTTTGGTGTCAATTTTTTGTTTTTGGCATCACCTCATCGACAATTGCAGAGGCTCAGCTACGAGTCCGTATTGGCTATAACATCTGCCACAACTCTCGCCCTATTACACAAGATATATGCATCTAATGATGATCCTGTACTTTGGATCCAGATTGCAATTTAGGGCGAGCCCCCGACTGCCGAGAAATGGGCACAGACTCACAAATATATATACACAACATTTTTGATGCTGGATAGTTGATGTTGTCTGTTTTCAGATGGTCGCTTATTGTTTATTGTTGTTTTGTATTGTTGCCATAGATAGAGAAGGAAAAATTTGAAGTCTAGTGTAAGTTAGTTTAGGGCGAAGGCGGGAGCATAATAAAGCTCTCTCTCGCTCTTTGCGAATTCGCCCCGCCTTCGCCAACCTCTGTTAAGCTAGGCCTAAGTACATATGTTAAATAGAAGTTATGTCGAAAATTGAAGTTCAACCCGAGTACACGCATTTCTTTTGGTCTCGTCGTTGCGAAATTAAAAAACTAATTATTCTTGCCACCAAAGTTTCTCGGTTTTGTTTAATAAACTAATTAAAAAGTTCATGGCGCCCCCGGGTGGACAAGAATTAGTTTAAACAAAGGCCACATCTAATAAAAGTGACAGTGACACATATATATAAAATACATATGGGGCGTTCCACGCAAAATTTGCCACCAACATTTTTTTTTCCTTCTTATATTTTTTTTTTGGTTTATTACTTGAAAATATTCGATACGTATTTTTTTATTTCAATCTGATACTTGGAATTTTCGAGAAATAATTTTATAAAGTTTCCCGTTTTTAAAAAAGATACTTTTTTCAACCGCATATACTGAGAAAACTAATGAAGATACAACAATTTGTCCAAGACATGAAACGTGCGCCCTTTCCTTAGCTTTCCAATAAGTTAAACTAAAAAAAAAAAAATTTTTTTGTAATGAAATAAAATTAAAATTTAACAAAAAATTTTAAAAAATTCAAATTTGGACCTAATTTTTTTTTAATTTTTTATTTTTAAAAGGTAGCCTTAAGGCTTGTTTAAATCCTGTGAAAATTTCAGAGTGGAGAAATGAATACTTTGGGAGCAGTGAATTTTTGAATCACCGCTCGCGTGGTGGCCTTAAAAAGATACGAAATCAGTTAAAATTGATGGGAAATGATAGGAAAAAATGCGCAATTCGCGCTCGCGGTACGCTTCCACCACTCAAGCTGTGATTGATTTGTGCAAAAAATTGAAAGCAAGAGTTATAGACAAATTTAATGTTTATTGTCTTGTGCTGGAATATTGCACCTCGCTTTCAGTTCTTGGCACATATGTACATATCAATATAGTAGAGCTAGATTGCATGAAAATTATCCAATTTACATATATTGTTGATAAAATACATATAAGTAGATAGAAAACCTGACTTCTGCGCCACCTTTGATATGCCGCTAATTGATAGGGTCATTAATTAGATAAAAAAGGGTCATCTGTCACATGTCACCCCCTTAAAAGGGTAGGGTAATAAAAATTGATTAGGGTCACTTATTGAATGGTGTGAGGACACGTGAGAAACGTGTGTGGAAGCTGTACCGCCACGAAGACGCACTCGATACGACAACGAGTGCGAATGCGATCGAGCGATATCGAAACGCGTTTGATCCGCGTTTTCCCACGATCGAATCAGACCCAAAAAGGGATGAAGGGTAAAACCTGTGCACGTGCGATTAGGTCAACAAAGCCTGTGCACATACAAGAGGAAGGGATGAAAAGGTCACTTGTGTGTGCACGAAAGGATGGGCTCATGCAATGAAGAGGAAGGGGTGAAAAGGTCACTTGTGTGTGCACGAAAGGACGGGCTCACCAGCTATCCCAAAACTACTTGTGTGTGTCCGAAAGGACACACTTACCTGCATTTCCTGAACTCTAAAAGGAAGGGACAGTCCATAGACTGCATGCTTGCATTCGAAAGAATGCAAAAACACTTGCATTTTCCCTTAAAGGTTGCAGGTGCTCAGGTACTTATGTATGAGGCGCCGCTCACAAAATTGTCCCTTCTACTTCATACCAAAAACATGTAAACAATTTCGAACCCTCTTCGATCCACCACCCAAGATAATACGGCCAATTCCATATCCATACACATGACCAGCAAAATCCAGGTCGAAATGGAGCAAACTATAGGCTCTAAACTCAGAATCCTTCAGCCTCGGGATTCACTTTCAGTTTATACTCGAAGCCATCACGCCGGTCTTAGCCTTCATCCGTTGAGAAAATTTTAAGTAAAAGTTAAAGTGAACGAAATTGTTTAAATAAAAACAATTTTGTTAACAAAAACAAAAAATATTAACAACGAAAACATTTTTAAAAACAATAAAAAATCATTAATAAACATATTGTGGTGAACAAGTGAATAAAAATAGTTTAAATTAAAACAATTTTGTGTGTGAAAACAATAAAAATTACCAACAACAACAACAAAAATATTTATCAACAAAAACTCGAATAAAAAAATAAAAATAAAAAAAGAAAAACAAACTACCGCTCCAGCATCATATCCAGCACCAGCACCAGCGCCATCAGCTCCATCAACATCACCAACTCCATCAACATCATCAACTCCACCACCTCAACATCCACCTCAACCTTCGACAACATGAACAACATGAACAACAACATGAACTTCAACGCCTCCACCTCCTCTTCAACCTCAAACAACTTGAACAATGGCAACATTTGTTGCCATACCTGCCAAATATGTCTCCCTGCAGGGAAGAAATGGCATTCTCATATCCGCTCCGAAGAAAATAAATCGCATGCTATACAACCTGTTGTCCAGTTATATTCAAATTACATGATATTACCAGTCCCTTTAAAAATGACACAACTAGACGTTTAAAATTTTTATTTTGCTATTAATTGTCATATTTGTAAGCGAGAATTAGGTAATGACAGAGTGAGAGATCACTGTCATTTCACAGGTAGATTTCGAGGCGCAGCTCATAATGAATGCAACCTCAAATTTAGAACTAGTGATTTTATTCCGGTCTTCTTCCACAATTTTTCAAAATATGATTCGCACTTGTTTTTAAAAGAGCTTGGGGAAACTGAAGGCCCCATTAAAGTAATTCCACTGAATAAGGAATTATATATTTCAGTTTCTTCTTCGTAGGAAAGGTGTTTTTCCATATGAGTATTTAAACTCTGTTGAAAGACTAGATGAGACTTCTCTCCCACCCCGTGAAGAGTTTTATAGTCATTTAAATGAAACAGAATGTACAGAGGCTGATTTTGCAGACGCATGTAGAGTCTGGGTTCATTTCAAGTGTCATTCACTTAAGGACTACCTAGAACTTTATTTGAAAACTGATGTGTTGTTGTTGTCTGACGTTTTTCAAAACTTTAGGGAATTTGTTTAGAAATTCATGAGCTCGATCCTGCACATTATTTTACTATTCCTAGTTTGTCTTGGGATGCAATGCTTAAGACAACACAAATTTCCCTCGAATTACTCACAGATATTGATATGATCAGATTTATTCAGTGTGGTATTCGAGGGGGTTAGTGCAAAGCAGTCATCGATATACCAAGGCAAATCACAAGTACCTTAAAAATTTTGATTCTTCTAAAGAATCAGAATATTTAATGTATGTGGATGCAAATAATTTGTATGGTTGGGCCATGTCCGAGTCCTTACCCTATGGGGAGTTTAAGTGGTTAGAAAAAGATTCTATTCTTTCGTTTAATGTTGAAAACATTGGCGAGGATAGTGAGTATGGATATATTTTAGAGGTTGACTTAGAATATCCATACGAATTACACGACTTACATAATGATCTCCCTTCCTGTCCTGCAAACAAGCTTCCCTCTTCAACTTCAAAAGTTAAGAAGCTCATAGCTGATCTCCGTAACAAGGAGAAATATATAATTCATTATAAAACCCTACAACAGTGCTTGATGAATGGTTTGAAGCTAAAAAAAATTCACTCCATCATCCAGTTTAAGCAAAAGCCCTGGTTGAAAAAATATATTGATATCAACACTGAGCATAGGACCAGGGCTAAAAATCCTTTTGAAAAAGACTTCTTCAAACTGCTAAACAACAGTATATACGGAAAATGTCTCGAAAACACTGAAAAGCACGTTGATGTACGTCTAGTAACGGAATGGGAAGCCCCACCCAGTGGTACACAAGGGGGACGCTCACGATTATGTGCAAGGGATCTTATTAGTAGGTCAAATTTCCATAGCTTTAGTAAATTTAGTGACAAACTATATGCAATTCAGATGAAGAAATTGCGTAACGTTTGTAATAAACCGCTGTATTTAGGTTTCGTTGTTTTAGAATTATCTAAATGGAAAATGTACGATTTCCATTATTCGTACATGAAACCAAAATTTTCGAATGTACTTAAACTAAATTATATGGATACTGATTCATTTATTTATTCGATTAAAACTGAGGATTTATATGCAGACATTAGAAATGATGTTGAATATAAATTCGATACATCCGATTATCCAGATGAATTAGCAATGAAATATAATTTTAAACAGTGTAATAAGAAGCGGTTAGGTTTTTTCAAAGACGAATTGAATGGAATGTCTATGACAGAGTTTATAGGCTTACGTTCAAAGATGTATGCATACACATCTGAAAGTGTAGGTAGTCAGACTCTGAAATGTATTAAAAAAAATAAGGGAATAAAACGTAGTTGTCTAGCAAAAATAACATTTGAGGGGTATAAAAATTGTTTATTTACTGGCCAGCAAGAGCGTGATAGTATGTTTATATTTAGATCTAGAGGACATGAAATAAGTACATTAAAAATTTCTAAAGTTACATTAGGTAATAAAGATGATAAAAGATTCATCTGTGATGATTGAGTTTCAACTCTAGCAATAGGACATTATAAAATAATAGAAAATGAAATAAGAAGTGCAATGGCAACTTTGAAAGCTCAAGGAAAGGTTTGGCACAGCCAAATGGAGAGCTCTAGTAGTGATAGTAAAAAGGCTAGTCTAAAAAGAAAGTTGGATGAAAGTGAAAGTGCGATTACCAATCATTTTGTAGATTTAATAATACATTACAGTTCAGATTACTATGCCAAGAAAATAAGACAGGAATGAAAAAAAAAAAAATATATATATATATATATATATATATATAATAATTGTATAGTATAAAAATGTATATATAATAATATGTAGCTATATAAAATAATTTAAAAAATAAAACAATTTATTTTAGTTTATAATATAATAATTTATTGAAAAATGTTTAAATCTAAGATATATATATATATAATGTATATAATAGTTAAGACAAATACTTGGAAAAAAAAATAAATAAATAAAATAAATAATTAAATAAAAAAAAAAAAAAAAAAAAAATAAATAAATAAAATAAAATAAAATTTAAACATGTGTTTAATTTATTATAAAATTTGGGATTCATCAATCCAACTGTCATCAGTTTTTGGGAAATTGAGCCAACGCACAAGAGCTCTATTACCTCTTGTTTTCAATACTTTTTCCACTAGATATTCATCAGGAAAACGAGTTTTTTTCAGTTCTTCCTTATAAAACCCCCCATAATGGGGTTACCCTTTAAATCTTCAAGTAAGTATGTAACAGGATAAGTATTTTTTACTTTGATAATTCTAAAGATTTCTGTGCTCCAATTTGCTGTATAAGATTTTTCAAAAATTCCTTTATATTTACTAATACGTACATTATTTCCAATCTTTAGTTTGCTTCCTGTAAATAGTTTTTTGTTATTATATACAGTATCCAAATGAATGAGGATGAATACTGCTTCAAGTGGGCTATACTATCCCACTTTTTAAAAAGCAAAAAGCCACAGCGATTCACCTCATATGGAGTGAACATAGCCGATGAAGTTATTGATATTCAAGGCTTAATACAATTTGATTTCACGGGATTGGATTTCCCAATGGAGATAAGTGAAATTTATAAATTCACAGATCAAAACCAACACATAAGTTTAAATGTGTTCGGCTATTGTGAGGAGGATAATAATGTATTTGGACCACTTTATTGGGAAGCTGTGGAAAGGGACTTCCACATTAATTTATTATATGTTGATGGAGCAACTGCCAATGCCAACGGACATTTTGTGTGGATAAAGTCCATGTCAAACTAAGTATTAGAAAAAAAAAGAAAATAAAAATAATAAACAAAAAAAAAATAAAAATAAAAATAAAATAATAAAATAATAAAATAAATAAATTAAAAAAATATATAAATAAATAAATTCAAATGTACTAATTAAATTTTTTTATTTTTATTTACAGATTACTCTCAGCACAAATGGGACAGGAAAGAATTGTACGACTTTTCTGTAATAGATGTTTGTGCTATTCGACGAGCGACCAAAGGGCTGAGGAACAAGTTCGACTATGCAGCAATATAGTGACGGAAGCACCACATCGCGATGCATCAAAGCTGGAGTTCACCAATTATCAACGTCAACTGGCGGTACCATTCATAGTCTATGCTGACTTTGAATGTATACTGAAGACGTCATCCGTAATAGTAAGTGATAAGACAGAAACTATAAATACACATGTACCAATATCATTTGCATACTACATAAAGTGTGTATTTGATTCTAGTTTAGATAAGTTTGATTTAAATACAGGTCCGAATGTGAGTCGCACTTTCATTGATAGTCTAACGTCTGATTTGTCCAGTTATATTCAAATTACATGATATTACCAGTCCCTTTAAAAATGACACAACTAGACGTTTTAAATTTTTATTTTGCTATTAATTGTCATATTTGTAAGCGAGAATTAGGTAATGACAGAGTGAGAGATCACTGTCATTTCACAGGTAGATTTCGAGGCGCAGCTCATAATGAATGCAACCTCAAATTTAGAACTAGTGATTTTATTCCGGTCTTCTTCCACAATTTTTTAAAATATGATTCGCACTTGTTTTTAAAAGAGCTTGGGGAAACTGAAGGCCCCATTAAAGTAATTCCACTGAATAAGGAATTATATATTTCAGTTTCTTCTTCGTAGGAAAGGTGTTTTTCCATATGAGTATTTAAACTCTGTTGAAAGACTAGATGAGACTTCTCTCCCACCCCGTGAAGAGTTTTATAGTCATTTAAATGAAACAGAATGTACAGAGGCTGATTTTGCAGACGCATGTAGAGTCTGGGTTCATTTCAAGTGTCATTCACTTAAGGACTACCTAGAACTTTATTTGAAAACTGATGTGTTGTTGTTGTCTGACGTTTTTCAAAACTTTAGGGGAATTTGTTTAGAAATTCATGAGCTCGATCCTGCACATTATTTTACTATTCCTAGTTTGTCTTGGGATGCAATGCTTAAGACAACACAAATTTCCCTCGAATTACTCACAGATATTGATATGATCAGATTTATTCGGTGTGGTATTCGAGGGGGGTTAGTGCAAAGCAGTCATCGATATACCAAGGCAAATCACAAGTACCTTAAAAATTTTGATTCTTCTAAAGAATCAGAATATTTAATGTATGTGGATGAAAATAATTTGTATGGTTGGGCCATGTCCGAGTCCTTACCCTATGGGGAGTTTAAGTGGTTAGAAAAAGATTCTATTCTTTCGTTTAATGTTGAAAACATTGGCGAGGATAGTGAGTATGGATATATTTTAGAGGTTGACTTAGAATATCCATACGAATTACACGACCTACATAATGATCTCCCTTCCTGTCCTGCAAACAAGCTTCCCTCTTCAACTTCAAAAGTTAAGAAGCTCATAGCTGATCTCCGTAACAAGGAGAAATATATAATTCATTATAAAGCCCTACAACAGTGCTTGATGAATGGTTTGAAGCTAAAAAAAATTCACTCCATCATCCAGTTTAAGCAAAAGCCCTGGTTGAAAAAATATATTGATATCAACACTGAGCATAGGACCAGGGCTAAAAATCCTTTTGAAAAAGACTTCTTCAAACTGCTAAACAACAGTATATACGGAAAATGTCTCGAAAACACTGAAAAGCACGTTGATGTACGTCTAGTAACGGAATGGGAAGCCCCACCCAGTGGTACACAAGGGGGACGCCCACGATTATGTGCAAGGGATCTTATTAGTAGGTCAAATTTCCATAGCTTTAGTAAATTTAGTGACAAACTATATGCAATTCAGATGAAGAAATTGCGTAACGTTTGTAATAAACCGCTGTATTTAGGTTTCGTTGTTTTAGAATTATCTAAATGGAAAATGTACGATTTCCATTATTCGTACATGAAACCAAAATTTTCGAATGTACTTAAACTAAATTATATGGATACTGATTCATTTATTTATTCGATTAAAACTGAGGATTTATATGCAGACATTAGAAATGATGTTGAATATAAATTCGATACATTCGATTATCCAGATGAATTAGCAATGAAATATAATTTTAAACAGTGTAATAAGAAGCGGTTAGGTTTTTTCAAAGACGAATTGAATGGAATGTCTATGACAGAGTTTATAGGCTTACGTTCAAAGATGTATGCATACACATCTGAAAGTGTAGGTAGTCAGACTCTGAAATGTATTAAAAAAAATAAGGGAATAAAACGTAGTTGTCTAGCAAAAATAACATTTGAGGGGTATAAAAATTGTTTATTTACTGGCCAGCAAGAGCGTGATAGTATGTTTATATTTAGATCTAGAGGACATGAAATAAGTACATTAAAAATTTCTAAAGTTACATTAGATAATAAAGATGATAAAAGATTCATCTGTGATGATGGAGTTTCAACTCTAGCAATAGGACATTATAAAATAATAGAAAATGAAATAAGAAGTGCAATGGCAACTTTGAAAGCTCAAGGAAAGGTTTGGCACAGCCAAATGGAGAGCTCTAGTAGTGATAGTAAAAAGGCTAGTCTAAAAAGAAAGTTGGATGAAAATGAAAGTGCGATTACCAATCATTTTGTAGATTTAATAATACATTACAGTTCAGATTACTATGCCAAGAAAATAAGACAGGAATGAAAAAAAAAAAAAAAAAATATATATATATATATATATATATAATAATTGTATAGTATAAAAATGTATATGTAGCTATATAAAATAATTTAAAAAATAAAACAATTTATTTTAGTTTATAATATAATAATTTATTGAAAAATGTTTAAATCTAAGATATATATATATAATGTATATAATAGTTAAGACAAATACTTGGGAAAAAAAAAATAAATAAATAAAATAAATAAATAAATAAATAAAAAAAAAAAATAAAATAAAATAAATAAATAAAATAAAATAAAATTTAAACATGTGTTTAATTTATTATAAAATTTGGGATTCATCAATCCAACTGTCATCAGTTTTTGGGAAATTGAGCCAACGCACAAGAGCTCTATTACCTCTTGTTTTCAATACTTTTTCCACTAGATATTCATCAGGAAAACGAGTTTTTTTCAGTTCTTCCTTATAAAACCCCCCCATAATGGGGTTACCCTTTAAATCTTCAAGTAAGTATGTAACAGGATAAGTATTTTTTACTTTGATAATTCTAAAGATTTCTGTGCTCCAATTTGCTGTATAAGATTTTTCAAAAATTCCTTTATATTTACTAATACGTACATTATTTCCAATCTTTAGTTTGCTTCCTGTAAATAGTTTTTTGTTATTATATACAGTATCCAAATGAATGAGGATGAATACTGCTTCAAGTGGGCTATACTATCCCACTTTTTAAAAAGCAAAAAGCCACAGCGATTCACCTCATATGGAGTGAACATAGCCGATGAAGTTATTGATATTCAAGGCTTAATACAATTTGATTTCACGGGATTGGATTTCCCAATGGAGATAAGTGAAATTTATAAATTCACAGATCAAAACCAACACATAAGTTTAAATGTGTTCGGCTATTGTGAGGAGGATAATAATGTATTTGGACCACTTTATTGGGAAGCTGTGGAAAGGGACTTCCACATTAATTTATTATATGTTGATGGAGCAACTGCCAATGCCAACGGACATTTTGTGTGGATAAAGTCCATATCAAACTAAGTATTAGAAAAAAAAGAAAATAAAAATAATAAACAAAAAAAAAATAAAAATAAAAATAAAAATAAAATAATAAAATAAATAAATTAAAAAAATATATAAATAAATAAATTCAAATGTACTAATTCAATTTTTTTATTTTTATTTACAGATTACTCTCAGCACAAATGGGACAGGAAAGAATTGCACGACTTTTCTGTAATAGATGTTTGTGCTATTCGACGAGCGACCAAAGGGCTGAGGAACAAGTTCGACTATGCAGCAATATAGTGACGGAAGCACCACATCGCGATGCATCAAAGCTGGAGTTCACCAATTATCAACGTCAACTGGAGGTACCATTCATAGTCTATGCTGACTTTGAATGTATACTGAAGACGTCATCCGTAATAGTAAGTGATAAGACAGAAACTATAAATACACATGTACCAATATCATTTGCATACTACATAAAGTGTGTATTTGATTCTAGTTTAGATAAGTTTGATTTAAATACAGGTCCGAATGTGAGTCGCACTTTCATTGATAGTCTAACGTCTGATTTGTCCAGTTATATTCAAATTACATGATATTACCAGTCCCTTTAAAAATGACACAACTAGACGTTTTAAATTTTTATTTTGCTATTAATTGTCATATTTGTAAGCGAGAATTAGGTAATGACAGAGTGAGAGATCACTGTCATTTCACAGGTAGATTTCGAGGCGCAGCTCATAATGAATGCAACCTCAAATTTAGAACTAGTGATTTTATTCCGGTCTTCTTCCACAATTTTTCAAAATATGATTCGCACTTGTTTTTAAAAGAGCTTGGGGAAACTGAAGGCCCCATTAAAGTAATTCCACTGAATAAGGAATTATATATTTCAGTTTCTTCTTCGTAGGAAAGGTGTTTTTCCATATGAGTATTTAAACTCTGTTGAAAGACTAGATGAGACTTCTCTCCCACCCCGTGAAGAGTTTTATAGTCATTTAAATGAAACAGAATGTACAGAGGCTGATTTTGCAGACGCATGTAGAGTCTGGGTTCATTTCAAGTGTCATTCACTTAAGGACTACCTAGAACTTTATTTGAAAACTGATGTGTTGTTGTTGTCTGACGTTTTTCAAAACTTTAGGGGAATTTGTTTAGAAATTCATGAGCTCGATCCTGCACATTATTTTACTATTCCTAGTTTGTCTTGGGATGCAATGCTTAAGGGGTTATATACACTTGCGTTTGTCAAAAAAATCGAAATTTTTTTTATTGCATTTTCTGAAAGTACATATCTTGGAGAATGTTTTCCCCAAAAATCATAAAATTCTGAGCATTAGAAGCGGATTGGCAGCTATTTATAGCGCGCTATCTGCACTACGAGTCAACGGCGAATCATTCTTTACACGCGATTATGTCGAAACTGTTTTTTCAAAAAGTGTGGTTGCGGTGACCACGATTACTAAAGAACCGTTAACTCGGTCAGTCTGAAATTTTGGAGGCTTATTAACAACAATGTTGGCCAGTGCGTGGACGAAGGATTTTGAATTTAAGGCAAAACTTTTTTTTTCCTGATGTAAAAACCAAAAATGTATACGTTCAAAACCGGTTTTTTTTAGTAAAACGATCATAATTTTCGTAAAAAATTTTGTTTTGCAAAATCCTTCGTCCACGCACAGCGTATAGGTGTAAACTACATAAATTTGTTCTGTTTTTGTAGTTCAGATGAGCACATCCTTCGTTATCGTGGTCACCGCGGACGATATTTGAAAAGTTGTGTTTTTGCATTATGGCCTACAGCAACTACAAAAATAAATATTTTGTTTTGGAAAATTTCATGAAGAATCTCAGAAAGTGTACAAATAGATATACATTGAGTGTTTCACGACAAGTTGTTTTGTTATTCCACAAAAAAAATCTTAAAAAAGCCTATTTTTCCGCGCGCGCAAGTGTATATAACCCCTTAAGACAACACAAATTTCCCTCGAATTACTCACAGATATTGATATGATCAGATTTATTCAGTGTGGTATTCGAGGGGGGTTAGTGCAAAGCAGTCATCGATATACCAAGGCAAATCACAAGTACCTTAAAAATTTTGATTCTTCTAAAGAATCAGAATATTTAATGTATGTGGATGCAAATAATTTGTATGGTTGGGCCATGTCCGAGTCCTTACCCTATGGGGAGTTTAAGTGGTTAGAAAAAGATTCTATTCTTTCGTTTAATGTTGAAAACATTGGCGAGGATAGTGAGTATGGATATATTTTAGAGGTTGACTTAGAATATCCATACGAATTACACGACCTACATAATGATCTCCCTTCCTGTCCTGCAAACAAGCTTCCCTCTTCAACTTCAAAAGTTAAGAAGCTCATAGCTGATCTCCGTAACAAGGAGAAATATATAATTCATTATAAAACCCTACAACAGTGCTTGATGAATGGTTTGAAGCTAAAAAAATTCACTCCATCATCCAGTTTAAGCAAAAGCCCTGGTTGAAAAAATATATTGATATCAACACTGAGCATAGGACCAGGGCTAAAAATCCTTTTGAAAAAGACTTCTTCAAACTGCTAAACAACAGTATATACGGAAAATGTCTCGAAAACACTGAAAAGCACGTTGATGTACGTCTAGTAACGGAATGGGAAGCCCCACCCAGTGCAAGGGATCTTATTAGTAGGTCAAATTTCCATAGCTTTAGTAAATTTAGTGACAAACTATATGCAATTCAGATGAAGAAATTGCGTAACGTTTGTAATAAACCGCTGTATTTAGGTTTCGTTGTTTTAGAATTATCTAAATGGAAAATGTACGATTTCCATTATTCGTACATGAAACCAAAATTTTCGAATGTACTTAAACTAAATTATATGGATACTGATTCATTTATTTATTCGATTAAAACTGAGGATTTATATGCAGACATTAGAAATGATGTTGAATATAAATTCGATACATTCGATTATCCAGATGAATTAGCAATGAAATATAATTTTAAACAGTGTAATAAGAAGCGGTTAGGTTTTTTCAAAGACGAATTGAATGGAATGTCTATGACAGAGTTTATAGGCTTACGTTCAAAGATGTATGCATACACATCTGAAAGTGTAGGTAGTCAGACTCTGAAATGTATTAAAAAAAATAAGGGAATAAAACGTAGTTGTCTAGCAAAAATAACATTTGAGGGGTATAAAAATTGTTTATTTACTGGCCAGCAAGAGCGTGATAGTATGTTTATATTTAGATCTAGAGGACATGAAATAAGTACATTAAAAATTTCTAAAGTTACATTAGATAATAAAGATGATAAAAGATTCATCTGTGATGATGGAGTTTCAACTCTAGCAATAGGACATTATAAAATAATAGAAAATGAAATAAGAAGTGCAATGGCAACTTTGAAAGCTCAAGGAAAGGTTTGGCACAGCCAAATGGAGAGCTCTAGTAGTGATAGTAAAAAGGCTAGTCTAAAAAGAAAGTTGGATAAAAATGAAAGTGCGATTACTAATCATTTTGTAGATTTAATAATACATTACAGTTCAGATTACTATGCCAAGAAAATAAGACAGGAATGAAAAAAAAAAAAAAAAAAATATATATATATATATATATAATAATTGTATAGTATAAAAATGTATATATAATAATATGTAGCTATATAAAATAATTTAAAAAATAAAACAATTTATTTTAGTTTATAATATAATAATTTATTGAAAAATGTTTAAATCTAAGATATATATATATAATGTATATAATAGTTAAGACAAATACTTGGAAAAAAAAAAATAAATAAATAAAATAAATAAATAAATAAATTAAAAAAAATAAAATAAATAAATAAAATAAAATAAAATTTAAACATGTGTTTAATTTATTATAAAATTTGGGATTCATCAATCCAACTGTCATCAGTTTTTGGGAACGCCAACGCACAAGAGCTCTATTACCTCTTGTTTTCAATACTTTTTCCACTAGATATTCATCAGGAAAACGAGTTTTTTTCAGTTCTTCCTTATAAAACCCCCCCATAATGGGGTTACCCTTTAAATCTTCAAGTAAGTATGTAACAGGATAAGTATTTTTTACTTTGATAATTCTAAAGATTTCTGTGCTCCAATTTGCTGTATAAGATTTTTCAAAAATTCCTTTATATTTACTAATACGTACATTATTTCCAATCTTTAGTTTGCTTCCTGTAAATAGTTTTTTGTTATTATATACAGTATCCAAATGAATGAGGATGAATACTGCTTCAAGTGGGCTATACTATCCCACTTTTTAAAAAGCAAAAAGCCACAGCGATTCACCTCATATGGAGTGAACATAGCCGATGAAGTTATTGATATTCAAGGCTTAATACAATTTGATTTCACGGGATTGGATTTCCCAATGGAGATAAGTGAAATTTATAAATTCACAGATCAAAACCAACACATAAGTTTAAATGTGTTCGGCTATTGTGAGGAGGATAATAATGTATTTGGACCACTTTATTGGGAAGCTGTGGAAAGGGACTTCCACATTAATTTATTATATGTTGATGGAGCAACTGCCAATGCCAACGGACATTTTGTGTGGATAAAGTCCATATCAAACTAAGTATTAGAAAAAAAGAAAATAAAAATAATAAACAAAAAAAAAATAAAAATAAAAATAAAAATAAAATAATAAAATAAATAAATTAAAAAAATATATAAATAAATAAATTCAAATGTACTAATTCAATTTTTTTATTTTTATTTACAGATTACTCTCAGCACAAATGGGACAGGAAAGAATTGCACGACTTTTCTGTAATAGATGTTTGTGCTATTCGACGAGCGACCAAAGGGCTGAGGAACAAGTTCGACTATGCAGCAATATAGTGACGGAAGCACCACATCGCGATGCATCAAAGCTGGAGTTCACCAATTATCAACGTCAACTGGAGGTACCATTCATAGTCTATGCTGACTTTGAATGTATACTGAAGACGTCATCCGTAATAGTAAGTGATAAGACAGAAACTATAAATACACATGTACCAATATCATTTGCATACTACATAAAGTGTGTATTTGATTCTAGTTTAGATAAGTTTGATTTAAATACAGGTCCGAATGTGAGTCGCACTTTCATTGATAGTCTAACGTCTGATTTGTCCAGTTATATTCAAATTACATGATATTACCAGTCCCTTTAAAAATGACACAACTAGACGTTTTAAATTTTTATTTTGCTATTAATTGTCATATTTGTAAGCGAGAATTAGGTAATGACAGAGTGAGAGATCACTGTCATTTCACAGGTAGATTTCGAGGCGCAGCTCATAATGAATGCAACCTCAAATTTAGAACTAGTGATTTTATTCCGGTCTTCTTCCACAATTTTTCAAAATATGATTCGCACTTGTTTTTAAAAGAGCTTGGGGAAACTGAAGGCCCCATTAAAGTAATTCCACTGAATAAGGAATTATATATTTCAGTTTCTTCTTCGTAGGAAAGGTGTTTTTCCATATGAGTATTTAAACTCTGTTGAAAGACTAGATGAGACTTCTCTCCCACCCCGTGAAGAGTTTTATAGTCATTTAAATGAAACAGAATGTACAGAGGCTGATTTTGCAGACGCATGTAGAGTCTGGGTTCATTTCAAGTGTCATTCACTTAAGGACTACCTAGAACTTTATTTGAAAACTGATGTGTTGTTGTTGTCTGACGTTTTTCAAAACTTTAGGGGAATTTGTTTAGAAATTCATGAGCTCGATCCTGCACATTATTTTACTATTCCTAGTTTGTCTTGGGATGCAATGCTTAAGACAACACAAATTTCCCTCGAATTACTCACAGATATTGATATGATCAGATTTATTCAGTGTGGTATTCGAGGGGGGTTAGTGCAAAGCAGTCATCGATATACCAAGGCAAATCACAAGTACCTTAAAAATTTTGATTCTTCTAAAGAATCAGAATATTTAATGTATGTGGATGCAAATAATTTGTATGGTTGGGCCATGTCCGAGTCCTTACCCTATGGGGAGTTTAAGTGGTTAGAAAAAGATTCTATTCTTTCGTTTAATGTTGAAAACATTGGCGAGGATAGTGAGTATGGATATATTTTAGAGGTTGACTTAGAATATCCATACGAATTACACGACCTACATAATGATCTCCCTTCCTGTCCTGCAAACAAGCTTCCCTCTTCAACTTCAAAAGTTAAGAAGCTCATAGCTGATCTCCGTAACAAGGAGAAATATATAATTCATTATAAAGCCCTACAACAGTGCTTGATGAATGGTTTGAAGCTAAAAAAATTCACTCCATCATCCAGTTTAAGCAAAAGCCCTGGTTGAAAAAATATATTGATATCAACACTGAGCATAGGACCAGGGCTAAAAATCCTTTCGAAAAAGACTTCTTCAAACTGCTAAACAACAGTATATACGGAAAATGTCTCGAAAACACTGAAAAGCACGTTGATGTACGTCTAGTAACGGAATGGGAAGCCCCACCCAGTGGTACACAAGGGGGACGCCCACGATTATGTGCAAGGGATCTTATTAGTAGGTCAAATTTCCATAGCTTTAGTAAATTTAGTGACAAACTATATGCAATTCAGATGAAGAAATTGCGTAACGTTTGTAATAAACCGCTGTATTTAGGTTTCGTTGTTTTAGAATTATCTAAATGGAAAATGTACGATTTCCATTATTCGTACATGAAACCAAAATTTTCGAATGTACTTAAACTAAATTATATGGATACTGATTCATTTATTTATTCGATTAAAACTGAGGATTTATATGCAGACATTAGAAATGATGTTGAATATAAATTCGATACATTCGATTATCCAGATGAATTAGCAATGAAATATAATTTTAAACAGTGTAATAAGAAGCGGTTAGGTTTTTTCAAAGACGAATTGAATGGAATGTCTATGACAGAGTTTATAGGCTTACGTTCAAAGATGTATGCATACACATCTGAAAATGTAGGTAGTCAGACTCTGAAATGTATTAAAAAAAATAAGGGAATAAAACGTAGTTGTCTAGCAAAAATAACATTTGAGGGGTATAAAAATTGTTTATTTACTGGCCAGCAAGAGCGTGATAGTATGTTTATATTTAGATCTAGAGGACATGAAATAAGTACATTAAAAATTTCTAAAGTTACATTAGATAATAAAGATGATAAAAGATTCATCTGTGATGATGGAGTTTCAACTCTAGCAATAGGACATTATAAAATAATAGAAAATGAAATAAGAAGTGCAATGGCAACTTTGAAAGCTCAAGGAAAGGTTTGGCACAGCCAAATGGAGAGCTCTAGTAGTGATAGTAAAAAGGCTAGTCTAAAAAGAAAGTTGGATGAAAATGAAAGTGCGATTACCAATCATTTTGTAGATTTAATAATACATTACAGTTCAGATTACTATGCCAAGAAAATAAGACAGGAATGAAAAAAAAAAAAAAAAAAAAAAATATATATATATATATATATAATAATTGTATAGTATAAAAATGTATATATAATAATATGTAGCTATATAAAATAATTTAAAAAATAAAACAATTTATTTTAGTTTATAATATAATAATTTATTGAAAAATGTTTAAATCTAAGATATATATATATAATGTATATAATAGTTAAGACAAATACTTGGAAAAAAAAAAAAATAAATAAATAAAATAAATAAATAAATAAATTAAAAAAAATAAATAAAATAAAATAAAATAAATAAATAAAATAAAATAAAATTTAAACATGTGTTTAATTTATTATAAAATTTGGGATTCATCAATCCAACTGTCATCAGTTTTTGGGAACGCCAACGCACAAGAGCTCTATTACCTCTTGTTTTCAATACTTTTTCCACTAGATATTCATCAGGAAAACGAGTTTTTTTCAGTTCTTCCTTATAAAACCCCCCCATAATGGGGTTACCCTTTAAATCTTCAAGTAAGTATGTAACAGGATAAGTATTTTTTACTTTGATAATTCTAAAGATTTCTGTGCTCCAATTTGCTGTATAAGATTTTTCAAAAATTCCTTTATATTTACTAATACGTACATTATTTCCAATCTTTAGTTTGCTTCCTGTAAATAGTTTTTTGTTATTATATACAGTATCCAAATGAATGAGGATGAATACTGCTTCAAGTGGGCTTTACTATCCCACTTTTTAAAAAAGCAAAAAGCCACAGCGATTCACCTCATATGGAGTGAACATAGCCGATGAAGTTATTGATATTCAAGGCTTAATACAATTTGATTTCACGGGATTGGATTTCCCAATGGAGATAAGTGAAATTTATAAATTCACAGATCAAAACCAACACATAAGTTTAAATGTGTTCGGCTATTGTGAGGAGGATAATAATGTATTTGGACCACTTTATTGGGAAGCTGTGGAAAGGGACTTCCACATTAATTTATTATATGTTGATGGAGCAACTGCCAATGCCAACGGACATTTTGTGTGGATAAAGTCCATATCAAACTAAGTATTAGAAAAAAAAGAAAATAAAAATAATAAACAAAAAAAAAAAAAATAAAAATAAAAATAAAATAATAAAATAAATAAATTAAAAAAATATATAAATAAATAAATTCAAATGTACTAATTCAATTTTTTTATTTTTATTTACAGATTACTCTCAGCACAAATGGGACAGGAAAGAATTGCACGACTTTTCTGTAATAGATGTTTGTGCTATTCGACGAGCGACCAAAGGGCTGAGGAACAAGTTCGACTATGCAGCAATATAGTGACGGAAGCACCACATCGCGATGCATCAAAGCTGGAGTTCACCAATTATCAACGTCAACTGGAGGTACCATTCATAGTCTATGCTGACTTTGAATGTATACTGAAGACGTCATCCGTAATAGTAAGTGATAAGACAGAAACTATAAATACACATGTACCAATATCATTTGCATACTACATAAAGTGTGTATTTGATTCTAGTTTAGATAAGTTTGATTTAAATACAGGTCCGAATGTGAGTCGCACTTTCATTGATAGTCTAACGTCTGATTTGTCCAGTTATATTCAAATTACATGATATTACCAGTCCCTTTAAAAATGACACAACTAGACGTTTTAAATTTTTATTTTGCTATTAATTGTCATATTTGTAAGCGAGAATTAGGTAATGACAGAGTGAGAGATCACTGTCATTTCACAGGTAGACTTCGAGGCGCAGCTCATAATGAATGCAACCTCAAATTTAGAACTAGTGATTTTATTCCGGTCTTCTTCCACAATTTTTCAAAATATGATTCGCACTTGTTTTTAAAAGAGCTTGGGGAAACTGAAGGCCCCATTAAAGTAATTCCACTGAATAAGGAATTATATATTTCAGTTTCTTCTTCGTAGGAAAGGTGTTTTTCCATATGAGTATTTAAACTCTGTTGAAAGACTAGATGAGACTTCTCTCCCACCCCGTGAAGAGTTTTATAGTCATTTAAATGAAACAGAATGTACAGAGGCTGATTTTGCAGACGCATGTAGAGTCTGGGTTCATTTCAAGTGTCATTCACTTAAGGACTACCTAGAACTTTATTTGAAAACTGATGTGTTGTTGTTGTCTGACGTTTTTCAAAACTTTAGGGGAATTTGTTTAGAAATTCATGAGCTCGATCCTGCACATTATTTTACTATTCCTAGTTTGTCTTGGGATGCAATGCTTAAGACAACACAAATTTCCCTCGAATTACTCACAGATATTCAGATTTATTCAGTGTGGTATTCGAGGGGGTTAGTGCAAAGCAGTCATCGATATACCAAGGCAAATCACAAGTACCTTAAAAATTTTGATTCTTCTAAAGAATCAGAATATTTAATGTATGTGGATGCAAATAATTTGTATGGTTGGGCCATGTCCGAGTCCTTACCCTATGGGGAGTTTAAGTGGTTAGAAAAGATTCTATTCTTTCGTTTAATGTTGAAAACATTGGCGAGGATAGTGAGTATGGATATATTTTAGAGGTTGACTTAGAATATCCATACGAATTACACGACCTACATAATGATCTCCCTTCCTGTCCTGCAAACAAGCTTCCCTCTTCAACTTCAAAAGTTAAGAAGCTCATAGCTGATCTCCGTAACAAGGAGAAATATATAATTCATTATAAAGCCCTACAACAGTGCTTGATGAATGGTTTGAAGCTAAAAAAATTCACTCCATCATCCAGTTTAAGCAAAAGCCCTGGTTGAAAAAATATATTGATATCAACACTGAGCATAGGACCAGGGCTAAAAATCCTTTTGAAAAAGACTTCTTCAAACTGCTAAACAACAGTATATACGGAAAATGTCTCGAAAACACTGAAAAGCACGTTGATGTACGTCTAGTAACGGAATGGGAAGCCCCACCCAGTGGTACACAAGGGGGACGCCCACGATTATGTGCAAGGGATCTTATTAGTAGGTCAAATTTCCATAGCTTTAGTAAATTTAGTGACAAACTATATGCAATTCAGATGAAGAAATTGCGTAACGTTTGTAATAAACCGCTGTATTTATGTTTCGTTGTTTTAGAATTATCTAAATGGAAAATGTACGATTTCCATTATTCGTACATGAAACCAAAATTTTCGAATGTACTTAAACTAAATTATATGGATACTGATTCATTTATTTATTCGATTAAAACTGAGGATTTATATGCAGACATTAGAAATGATGTTGAATATAAATTCGATACATCCGATTATCCAGATGAATTAGCAATGAAATATAATTTTAAACAGTGTAATAAGAAGCGGTTAGGTTTTTTCAAAGACGAATTGAATGGAATGTCTATGACAGAGTTTATAGGCTTACGTTCAAAGATGTATGCATACACTGTAATGATCCTCGCCGAGGATCTTACAAATTTCCATATATATATTTCACTGTAAATAATAATAATCATCTTTCTTATACTTCTTTGTAAATAATACGCATTAAATATTAAGTTTAGAATTAACAATAGCCTTAGGGACACGAAGTCCATCCCCCATCTGTTATCTTAAGGGACACGAAGTCCATCCACCATCTGTTTGATCATAACTATCGTATTAAGGGACCCGAAGTCCATCCCCCATCTGTTAAGTTCATCCATATCGGTACGCTAGAGTGCCCAGGTGGCAACCCAAGACCCCGATAGCCCGATACGATATATCGATAAAAGGAACGATCGACGAGGTGCGACCTCTAGACCGGAGATCGTGGCTTTTCGTTTCCGGTTTTCGAGTAAGGTAGACGTGCGCGAGCGAACAGCGGAACGATTTTTTACAACACGCGGCATCGACGACCAAAAAAGGCTCACAGAGACACGCGAGTGCGTAGCGCAAGTACCGGCGGCGACAGTATCCCGCCAGACCAGACGATCGCGAGAGACGCGCGAGTGCGCGAGCATTTACCAACGGCGAAAGCGTTTTCCCGTTGCACCTCAACTACAAACGGCGACCCCAGCGGCGACAGCCTCTTCCCGCTGCAGCGTTAGACCACGTAAGCCACTGTTTCCCCTCCCCGCTGGCCGCAGCCACGGGCAAGTTATTGTTTTGAATAAATAAAGACCATAATATAGTGATCGTAGTGCCTTTTTCCTTGGCCCCCATCCCCTTTGCATGCTAGCTTAGAGGAGTGCGCCGGGAACTTTGTGCAGGTGGTTTCGCACCCGCCCAAACCTTCCACGTCTGCACCTCTGCTTCCCCCTCCCCCGATCCTCTGCCAGAGCACACTGCGTGGCCCGACTGGCTCCTCTGCGTTTGGTTTCGCATCCGCACCGGAACAGACGAGTTCACGCCGCTGTGCCCTTGGCCTATCCACTGATCCCGATCCTCTGCCAGCGTACGCTGCGTGGCCCGACTGCTTCCCCTGCGCTTGGTCTCGCATCCGCACCGGAACAGCCGAGTTCTCGCCGCTGCGCCCTTGGCCTGCCCGTTAACCCCCAGTAGCCTCCGCATGCACCCGGAGTAGTCGGAATCCCGGAGCCTTCGTGACTAGCCGGAGGCGGCGGCCCGAGAAGCCCCCAGTGTCCCGAGGGATTCCCCCTTGACTTCCCCGCCCCTCGTCCCACGAGCTTCCTACAGGGTTGCCAGATAGGCCGATCAAGGTTGGCAGGGCGATCGCTGACAGGATTGCCAGATCAACCAAAAGTCACCAGGGTTGCCAGATCCACCAAAAGTCACCAGAGTTGCCAGATCAACCGAAAGTCACCAGGGTTGCCAGATCGATAGAAGTCACCAGGGTTGCCAGATCGATAGAATTGACCAGGGTTGCCAGATCAACCAAAAATCACCAGGGTTGCCAGATCGATTGAATTAACCAGGGTTGCCAGATCAACCAAAAGTCGCCAGGGTTGCCAGATCAACCGAATCCACTAGGGTTGCCAGATCAGTCAACGTCCCCAGAGCTACCAGAACGTGCTACGTGGTCCGGGTCGTCGATCGCCAAGCCAGGCGATCGCCACGTGTTAACAGCAGAGACGTCCTTGTGGTACACAACCGACTGTCGGCCGCTCAGCAGCGTGGCCGCAAGTCGAGAACGGGCCAGCACCCAGATAACAAGTCACGATAAACGGTAGAGGATTATGCCTCAGTACTTCTGGCGGTCTCTCCGCTCCCACGTACATAATTCCTAGCTACAGGTCCCATCCCTTCTATACAAATTTCTTGTGTAGGTTCCTTGGCCGCGACTGAGATCTTACCCCGGCTATAGAAACCACGTCACAAGTGGCGCCCGAACAGGGACGTGATAGGGAGAAATACCAGGAATATTACCATCTGTATACGGAGTGCGAAGCCTCCGGAATAGGGACATAACCTCAAAATACCGCGAAAAATGACCAAAAGGTGAACAAAGTGCCCGCGACCGTGCAAAACACTCGAACTAACAATCCACGCGTCCAGAACCAAGCCCACGTGCTTAGCCGCGAAACCGCCCAGTCCACGCGAACGAGTGCCAGTGCAGTGATAAGCCAAAACAAAGACTTAGACTATAGAGACGCATCCCCGAAGCGGAAAGCGAGATCAGTGCCTGTAAATCAGCGACGCAAAGACACAACCATCCGAGAAGGAGGAAAGACGCTTAGAACCAGCTGAAGGACGAGAAAGCCCCAGAGCCGAGACTCACAGCCATGGACGCCGACCAGAAAGTGCCCGGTGAGTTCGTTCCACGTAAAATTAAGAATCCGGGGGTCTCCACACGGTGGATCTATAGCCGACTCAAGGTCGAACTGTTGTCCTTTGCCGAGGAATTCGGATTCGCTGCCGACGGCGTCGTCGACGACCTACGCCGAAACTTTGCCACGTTGGCCAAAGACTCGGAACAGACCCAAGAAGTATGGGCCCGACTCTATGACTTGGAGAAGCGATATACTATACGAACCAGTAGCCCCGCGCCTCGCGATGAGGATCGGCCTGGCCCCAGCGGCCACCTCGCCAGTATCAATGCCGGTCCAAACCCTGGAACCTCCCCTCGTAGTCGCAATGCCCCGAATATCGTTGTCTCTGCCCCTTCTTCACTCGACACGACCCAAGAAAACCCCTCTGACCCGGGCGGCGATCGACACCGCCGCGAGTACGTGTGCGTGCCGGAGAGGATCCGCAAATGGGGTCTCCAATTCGACGGTTATTCTGACCCACTTGCGTTCATAGAACAGGTAGAGAGCCGCGCCGTATCTTATGGCATAAACTTCGGACTCCTTCCCCGAGCCATGGCGGAACTGCTGACGGGCAGGGCTGATAAATGGTTCCAAACCAGCCGCCTGCAAGGGGCTGATTGGACCAGCTTTCGGAGAGAGTTCCTAGAGTTTTTCCTCCCGCCTAGGTATCTCCAGCGCTTAGACGACCAGATTCGGCGTCGTGAGCAGCTAGACGGGGAGACTTTCAAGGACTACATATTAGACCTTCGCATTCTCATGCGTCACGCCGGCTACACTGAAGAACAGGAGCTGAATAGGCTCTATGAAAACATGGCCCCGGAATACCAAATGTATATCCGCCGTAGCGAGTTCCGGACCATCGGAGACCTGGTTCACTTAGCCACTGAGTTCGAAGCGGTCAAAATACGAGACTTAGGGCGCCATAACGCCAACCAAGTTGCTATGCCTGTACCGAGTGCCCCCGCTCCGACCCGAGCTTTGCCTTTGTCCCACGGAGAAAACAGCCGGGGAAATATACGGCGCGCACCCCCGAATCCAGAGTAGCAATGCCGGCCAGAGTCAACAGAGTATCAGCGCCCGCTCCCCGCGTTGAGGTGCGAGACGCCTGTTGGAATTGTGGAGAGGCCGGACACCTCAGCCATGACTGCCGAAACCCTCGCCAGTACTATTGCTGGGACTGCGGCCGTCGAGGCATACGCACGGTGGAGTGCTGCCGGCGACCACAACAGGGAAACGAGACGGGTCCCCGCGATCGGCGGAATCCGTCGGGGACCAACCCAGCCGAACGCCGCCAGTAAATGCACCATTGAGGATAGAGAGGGGGAGAATCGCCGCCGAAGTCGAGATTGGTGGACATGTGCGACTAGCCACCATCGACACAGGGGCTTCTAGGAGTTTCATAAGCCAAGACATTGCCGAAGTGGTCGGACAACCCCACCAGTTCCGAGAGATCCGCACCCAGATTAATCTGGCGGACACGTCGCGAGTGGAGGTCACCCGATTGCTGCTGGCAAACGTAACGCTCGCTCGGAAGACGATCCAGGTGTCTCTACTAGTCATGCCAGCTATGCTAGAACCCCTGATCTTAGGGATGGACTTCTTGGCCACCATAGGTACTACCCTCCGATGTGGGACCGCCAGTCTCACACTATCTCGGCGCAGACCTGGAGATAACGACCCGGCCAGACATAACCCCCCGAGCAAAACGCGCAAAGGAAACCCGAGCCTCGACCTCGACCCCAGAGACCACCCCGGCAAATAGACGGCACAAGGACCTCGCAAACCTCGACCACCGAACCCCGCCTCGGCATTACGGATCATGAGATAAGACCACGGAACGAAAGAAATACAGATATAATCAAGGAGAACCACGTAGAGGAATCAGAAGGCGATTCTAACCCAGAGCCAGAAACCCAGAGAAATTACAACCCAGAGCCAGAGACGCAGAGTCACTATAACCCAGAGCCAGAGACACAGAGTCATTATAACCCAGAGCCAGAGACACATAGCTATTATAACCCAGAGCCAGAGACACATAGCTATTATAACCCAGAACCAGAGACCCAGAGAAACGATAACCCAGAGCCAGAGGCACCGGGTCCACGGACACCCGACCCCGGAAACCCAGAAGACGATGACACGATTCCGCCCCGCGTACGAGCGTTCCTCAGAGAGCAGCTAGCACTATTCGAAGGCATGGCAGGAGTAGCCAACATAGCCGAACACCGAATAACGATGAAGGACGACCGACCGATTAAACAACGCTACTTCCCAAAGAACCCCGCCATGCAACGAATCATCGACGAACAGGTGGATGCCTTACTGGAGCAAGGATGCATAGAGCCGTCACACAGCCCTCATAGCGCACCCTTGGTTCTAGTACGGAAGAAGACCGGCCAATGGCGAATGTGTGTCGATTATCGGCAATTGAACGCGAAGTCCGTCCCGGACGCGTATCCGTTGCCGCGTATCAACCACATCCTGGAACGATTGAGGAACGCAAAGTTTATCTCCACGTTGGATCTACGCAATGGATACTGGCAAATACCCATGGCAGCAGAGAGCCGAGCCTGCACCGCTTTTACAGTACCCGGACGCGGCCTGTACCAATGGCGAGTCATGCCCTTCGGTTTGCACTCCGCACCAGCGACCTTTCAGCGAGCGCTAGATAGCGTGATCGGGCCAGATCTTGACCCACACGCCTTCGCATACCTTGACGACATAATCGTCATAGGGGCCAGCTTAGAGGAACACATGACTAATCTACGTAAGGTGTTCGGACGCTTGAGGAAAGCGAATCTGCGGATTAACCAAGAAAAGTGTTCTTTCTTTAAACGGAAGCTAGCCTACTTAGGACACATGATCAGCGACAGAGGGATACACACTGACCCAGACAAAGTAGCCGCGGTACGAAACCTGAATCCGCCGACGAGCCTGAGAGAACTAAGGAGATGCCTCGGCATGGCTTCATGGTACAGGCGTTTCGTACCAAACTTCGCGGCCGTAGTCCAACCCATGACGAACCTGCTGAAGAAGAACCAACGGTGGAAGTGGGGACAGGAGCAACAGGCTGCCTTTGACCTCCTCAAGAACCTGCTGACAGACGCACCCGTATTAGTATGCCCGGATTTCTCCGCGAAGATGACACTCCAGACCGACGCCAGCAACTACGGACTCGGAGGAGTATTAACCCAAGAAGTCAACGGCCAAGAACGGGTCATTGCATATGTAAGCCGGAAGCTCGATGCCGCAGAGTTAAACTATTCTTCCACAGAGAAAGAATGCCTCGCTATTGTCTGGAGTATCCGAAAACTCCGTTGTTACCTCGAGGGTTACAGGTTCGACGTGATTACCGACCACCTGGCCCTTAAGTGGCTCGATCACATCGAGAACCCAACCGGAAGGATCGCGAGATGGGCACTAGAGCTCCAACAGTACCAATACGACGTGCATTACAGACGTGGGAAGTACAATGTTGTCGCCGACGCCTTATCCCGACAACCCCTGGAACACCTTCAGATGCTCACCCACGACGGTCACCAGTGCAAGTGGCTTCGACGTAGGCTCCAAGAGGTCAAAGAGGAACCCCAGAAGTTCCCCGATTACACCATCGAAAACGGAGAACTTTATCGACACTTAGGACACCGCCCTGACGACCAAGATTATATCCCCTGGAAATTGTGCATAGCGAACGAACATCGAGAGCGCATTCTCCAGGAATGCCACGACGCTCCCACGGCCGGCCACCTCGGCATTCGGAAGACGATTCTCCGAATCTCGCAGAAGTACTACTGGCCTGGAATGTTCCGCGACGTACGACGACATGTGCGCCAATGTCTCCCATGCCAGAAGTACAAGTCAGTACAACGACAACAAGCCGGAAAGATGTTAACCCGACAAGTCAGTGAACCTTTCGGCATCTTATGCGCAGACTTCGTGGGGCCGTTGCCCCGGTCAAAGGAAGGGAATACGATGCTCCTAGTATTCTTCGATAGTTTCACGAAATGGGTCGAGTTGATACCCCTACGGAAGGCAACCACGGCCACACTGATACGAGCGTTCCGCGAGAGGATCCTCAGTCACTTCGGAGCGCCCAGGAAATTGGTGTGTGATAATGGCACCCAGTTCACGAGTAAGGCATTCAGAGACTTCCTCCAGGAGATGGGAGTAGACCTTCAATTCACTGCTCCATACTGCCCCAGGGAAAATCCGACCGAAAGAGCTAACCGTACGGTCAAAACTATGATCTCGCAGTACGTCGAAACCAACCAGAACACATGGGATAGCTTATTGCCGGAATTGTCACTTGCGATCAACACCAGCATCTCGGAGACGACGGGATATAGTCCCGCCTTCCTGCTTCAAGCCCGAGAACCGAGGTTACCTGGATCATGGTATGAACGGGTCACGCCGGGTTCGGCCGCGTTACCTCAGTCACCGCTCGAGAGGTCGGAACACCTCAAGGAGATCTTCGCCATCGTCCAGAACAACCTACAGAAGGCCAGCCGGGAACAAGGACGACATTACAACTTACGCCGAAGGAGCTGGAAACCCGCGATGGGATCCTTGGTCCTAGTGCGACAACACCACCTGTCCAAAGCGGTGGAAGGCTTTGCCGCGAAGCTCGCACCAAAGTTCGACGGACCATACAAGGTGGTTGCGTTTCCATCCCCGAACGTGGTCCGTGTCCGCTTACCAGGTCACCGCAAGGGTCGACTGGTCAATATAGGTGACCTAAAACAATTCCACTCATCTCCTCTCGCAGCCCCTGACGCCGAAGATGTCGGCATGAACGACTCTGTCGCCCAGTGAAACCAGAGTCCTGGCCCCAAAGACTGACCCGTACTTGTAACCTCGCTCGGTTTACCAGCAACCTACCCGAACCGACCGACGTATTAACCAACGCCCTACTGCTGGCCACGCGGCCCTGCCTACCGCATACAAGTACTAAGAAAGGTTTTTTTTCTTTCTCTCTTCCACAGGACCAGCATGGACACAATATCCATTTCGAGCGACAGCGACGACGGCGCAACAGCGCCCTCCAGGCAGCCGGCAGTCAACCGTGACCCCCGACTACGTCCGGGAACGGCGTATGTCGGGCGGCCCACACGACCATGTCCGATGGGTGGGAGCCAGCCGGGAGACTCTGGTCGAGCGCCTCAACCCTCACCAGAGGCCTCCTGGAATAGGACACAGGCCCAACGGGCAGCGCCGACTGCCTCCCCGAGCTATGACACGGACGAGAGTGTCTACTCGAACTGCCCGGACTTCGGAGCAGAAGAAGTTGCAAACCCGGTCACCAATCCCGATGAGATGTCGGTGTCCGACGACGGGGAAATCTACGACCCGTGTGGTCGCGACGAGGAGGATGGGGACGAGAGGGAGTTCCTCAGCCCCCCACACCCGGACTCCGGAGGCAGAGGCCCGAACGTCCGTGTCGAGGACGACTCCACGAACGGGTCAGACGCTGATAGCAACTGTTCTGGTGAGGCACACCCAGGAGAAGGAGCCGCCCACTATATATACGAGGGCGAGGACCGTTTCGCCTTCCATCGCGGGTCGTGGGTATACCTCACCCACACTACATATCAAGTAATCCAGATCGAAGCACCATTCCGCCCAACGCCGAGCCCGATCATAACCTTCCCACCATCGCCGGAAAGGCTCTGTGTGATGGGCCCAGATCACCATCCGGGATGGGACGGAGCGGAAGATGGAGAAGTGTGGATCATGGACTCACCACTAACGACCTCCGGCACCTACACCCGAGCTGCGGAGGATGTCCCGGCGAACGACGGACACCCCGTACGAGCACCACCCTCGCCGATCGTTCAACCGATCACCCTGCAAGCGCCAACCGCCTCCCGGCCCATCACGCCGGCCAGCAAGGCCATGGAATGGGAGAGCGAGACGAGCGACGAGGAGGCGAGCACCGGCCAACGATTTCGGCGCCGCGAGAGGCCCCAGGAGGCAGAGGCCCCAGGCGAGCCCAGCCAGCTCACGTCGTACATCATGCCACCCCTGGTTGCAGTGGCAACATCAGAGCCCAGACACGCTCCCGGCAGCACGGCCGCATCCAGCGAGACCGACCTAGACCTCGGCCTGTCACCCGGCGCGCGTGGGCTACTAATGGAGGAAGTTCCCGCAGAGTGGGAGGAGTACCTTCAGGACCTCCCTGACGCCTGAGATCCTCGGATTCCACTCACTCCGCCCCCGGCTCAGACCCGCATCGACGAAGGGGACAACACCGGCCACGACCTCCTGAAGGAGAGGTGCCACCCCCTACCAGCCGGTTGGGTGGGCACCGTCCCGAACAACGAGTTGCCGACAGTCGTCTGGACAGCAATACAGGAACGGCGCCAAGCAGCCCGACAAAGGAGACAACGATTCCGGGTCCAAACGGGAGAAGGATCGTATCAGGTGACGATGAAGCCGGCCGGAACCGTCACGATCAATTTCATCCCCCCCCGACGTACGGAGGGGGATGTAATGATCCTCGCCGAGGATCTTACAAATTTCCATATATATATTTCACTGTAAATAATAATAATCATCTTTCTTATACTTCTTTGTAAATAATACGCATTAAATATTAAGTTTAGAATTAACAATAGCCTTAGGGACACGAAGTCCATCCCCCATCTGTTATCTTAAGGGACACGAAGTCCATCCACCATCTGTTTGATCATAACTATCGTATTAAGGGACCCGAAGTCCATCCCCCATCTGTTAAGTTCATCCATATCGGTACGCTAGAGTGCCCAGGTGGCAACCCAAGACCCCGATAGCCCGATACGATATATCGATAAAAGGAACGATCGACGAGGTGCGACCTCTAGACCGGAGATCGTGGCTTTTGGTTTCCGGTTTTCGAGTAAGGTAGACGTGCGCGAGCGAACAGCGGAACGATTTTTTTACAACACGCGGCATCGACGACCAAAAAGGCTCACAGAGACACGCGAGTGCGTAGCGCAAGTACCGGCGGCGACAGTATCCCGCCAGACCAGACGATCGCGAGAGACGCGCGAGTGCGCGAGCATTTACCAACGGCGAAAGCGTTTTCCCGTTGCACCTCAACTACAAACGGCGACCCCAGCGGCGACAGCCTCTTCCCGCTGCAGCGTTAGACCACGTAAGCCACTGTTTCCCCTCCCCGCTGGCCGCAGCCACGGGCAAGTTATTGTTTTGAATAAATAAAGACCATAATATAGTGATCGTAGTGCCTTTTTCCTTGGCCCCCATCCCCTTTGCATGCTAGCTTAGAGGAGTGCGCCGGGAACTTTGTGCAGGTGGTTTCGCACCCGCCCAAACCTTCCACGTCTGCACCTCTGCTTCCCCCCTCCCCCCGATCCTCTGCCAGAGCACACTGCGTGGCCCGACTGGCTCCTCTGCGTTTGGTTTCGCATCCGCACCGGAACAGACGAGTTCACGCCGCTGTGCCCTTGGCCTATCCACTGATCCCGATCCTCTGCCAGCGTACGCTGCGTGGCCCGACTGCTTCCCCTGCGCTTGGTCTCGCATCCGCACCGGAACAGCCGAGTTCTCGCCGCTGCGCCCTTGGCCTGCCCGTTAACCCCCAGTAGCCTCCGCATGCACCCGGAGTAGTCGGAATCCCGGAGCCTTCGTGACTAGCCGGAGGCGGCGGCCCGAGAAGCCCCCAGTGTCCCGAGGATTCCCCCTTGACTTCCCCGCCCCTCGTCCCACGAGCTTCCTACAGGGTTGCCAGATAGGCCGATCAAGGTTGGCAGGGCGATCGCTGACAGGATTGCCAGATCAACCAAAAGTCACCAGGGTTGCCAGATCCACCAAAAGTCACCAGAGTTGCCAGATCAACCGAAAGTCACCAGGGTTGCCAGATCGATAGAATTGACCAGGGTTGCCAGATCGATAGAATTGACCAGGGTTGCCAGATCAACCGAGAGTCACCAGGTTTGCCAGATCGATAGAATTGACCAGGGTTGCCAGATCAACCAAAAATCACCAGGGTTGCCAGATAGATTGAATTAACCAGGGTTGCCAGATCAACCAAAAGTCGCCAGGGTTGCCAGATCAACCGAATCCACTAGGGTTGCCAGATCAGTCAACGTCCCCAGAGCTACCAGAACGTGCTACGTGGTCCGGGTCGTCGATCGCCAAGCCAGGCGATCGCCACGTGTTAACAGCAGAGACGTCCTTGTGTTACACAACCGACTGTCGGCCGCTCAGCAGCGTGGCCGCAAGTCGAGAACGGGCCAGCACCCAGATAACAAGTCACGATAAACGGTAGAGGATTATGCCTCAGTACTTCTGGCGGTCTCTCCGCTCCCACGTACATAATTCCTAGCTACAGGTCCCATCCCTTCTATACAAATTTCTTGTGTAGGTTCCTTGGCCGCGACTGAGATCTTACCCCGGCTATAGAAACCACGTCACAACACATCTGAAAGTGTAGGTAGTCAGACTCTGAAATGTATTAAAAAAAATAAGGGAATAAAACGTAGTTGTCTAGCAAAAATAACATTTGAGGGGTATAAAAATTGTTTATTTACTGGCCAGCAAGAGCGTGATAGTATGTTTATATTTAGATCTAGAGGACATGAAATAAGTACATTAAAAATTTCTAAAGTTACATTAGATAATAAAGATGATAAAAGATTCATCTGTGATGATGGAGTTTCAACTCTAGCAATAGGACATTATAAAATAATAGAAAATGAAATAAGAAGTGCAATGGCAACTTTGAAAGCTCAAGGAAAGGTTTGGCACAGCCAAATGGAGAGCTCTAGTAGTGATAGTAAAAAGGCTAGTCTAAAAAGAAAGTTGGATGAAAATGAAAGTGCGATTACCAATCATTTTGTAGATTTAATAATACATTACAGTTCAGATTACTATGCCAAGAAAATAAGACAGGAATGAAAAAAAAAAAAAAAAAAAAATATATATATATATATATATATATATAATAATTGTATAGTATAAAAATGTATATATAATAATATGTAGCTATATAAAATAATTTAAAAAATAAAACAATTTATTTTAGTTTATAATATAATAATTTATTGAAAAATGTTTAAATCTAAGATATATATATATAATGTATATAATAGTTAAGACAAATACTTGGAAAAAAATAAATAAATAAATAAAATAAATAAATAAAAAAATAAAAAAAAATAAATAAAATAAAATAAATAAATAAAATAAAATAAAATTTAAACATGTGTTTAATTTATTATAAAATTTGGGATTCATCAATCCAACTGTCATCAGTTTTTGGGAAATTGAGCCAACGCACAAGAGCTCTATTACCTCTTGTTTTCAATACTTTTTCCACTAGATATTCATCAGGAAAACGAGTTTTTTTCAGTTCTTCCTTATAAAACCCCCCCATAATGGGGTTACCCTTTAAATCTTCAAGTAAGTATGTAACAGGATAAGTATTTTTTACTTTGATAATTCTAAAGATTTCTGTGCTCCAATTTGCTGTATAAGATTTTTCAAAAATTCCTTTATATTTACTAATACGTACATTATTTCCAATCTTTAGTTTGCTTCCTGTAAATAGTTTTTTGTTATTATATACAGTATCCAAATGAATGAGGATGAATACTGCTTCAAGTGGGCTATACTATCCCACTTTTTAAAAAGCAAAAAAGCCACAGCGATTCACCTCATATGGAGTGAACATAGCCGATGAAGTTATTGATATTCAAGGCTTAATACAATTTGATTTCACGGGATTGGATTTCCCAATGGAGATAAGTGAAATTTATAAATTCACAGATCAAAACCAACACATAAGTTTAAATGTGTTCGGCTATTGTGAGGAGGATAATAATGTATTTGGACCACTTTATTGGGAAGCTGTGGAAAGGGACTTCCACATTAATTTATTATATGTTGATGGAGCAACTGCCAATGCCAACGGACATTTTGTGTGGATAAAGTCCATGTCAAACTAAGTATTAGAAAAAAAAAGAAAATAAAAATAATAAACAAAAAAAAAAATAAAAATAAAAATAAAATAAATAAATAAATAAATTAAAAAAATATATAAATAAATAAATTCAAATGTACTAATTCAATTTTTTTATTTTTATTTACAGATTACTCTCAGCACAAATGGGACAGGAAAGAATTGCACGACTTTTCTGTAATAGATGTTTGTGCTATTCGACGAGCGACCAAAGGGCTGAGGAACAAGTTCGACTATGCAGCAATATAGTGACGGAAGCACCACATCGCGATGCATCAAAGCTGGAGTTCACCAATTATCAACGTCAACTGGAGGTACCATTCATAGTCTATGCTGACTTTGAATGTATACTGAAGACGTCATCCGTAATAGTAAGTGATAAGACAGAAACTATAAATACACATGTACCAATATCATTTGCATACTACATAAAGTGTGTATTTGATTCTAGTTTAGATAAGTTTGATTTAAATACAGGTCCGAATGTGAGTCGCACTTTCATTGATAGTCTAACGTCTGATTTGTCCAGTTATATTCAAATTACATGATATTACCAGTCCCTTTAAAAATGACACAACTAGACGTTTTAAATTTTTATTTTGCTATTAATTGTCATATTTGTAAGCGAGAATTAGGTAATGACAGAGTGAGAGATCACTGTCATTTCACAGGTAGATTTCGAGGCGCAGCTCATAATGAATGCAACCTCAAATTTAGAACTAGTGATTTTATTCCGGTCTTCTTCCACAATTTTTCAAAATATGATTCGCACTTGTTTTTAAAAGAGCTTGGGGAAACTGAAGGCCCCATTAAAGTAATTCCACTGAATAAGGAATTATATATTTCAGTTTCTTCTTCGTAGGAAAGGTGTTTTTCCATATGAGTATTTAAACTCTGTTGAAAGACTAGATGAGACTTCTCTCCCACCCCGTGAAGAGTTTTATAGTCATTTAAATGAAACAGAATGTACAGAGGCTGATTTTGCAGACGCATGTAGAGTCTGGATTCATTTCAAGTGTCATTCACTTAAGGACTACCTAGAACTTTATTTGAAAACTGATGTGTTGTTGTTGTCTGACGTTTTTCAAAACTTTAGGGGAATTTGTTTAGAAATTCATGAGCTCGATCCTGCACATTATTTTACTATTCCTAGTTTGTCTTGGGATGCAATGCTTAAGACAACACAAATTTCCCTCGAATTACTCACAGATATTGATATGATCAGATTTATTCAGTGTGGTATTCGAGGGGGTTAGTGCAAAGCAGTCATCGATATACCAAGGCAAATCACAAGTACCTTAAAAATTTTGATTCTTCTAAAGAATCAGAATATTTAATGTATGTGGATGCAAATAATTTGTATGGTTGGGCCATGTCCGAGTCCTTACCCTATGGGGAGTTTAAGTGGTTAGAAAAAGATTCTATTCTTTCGTTTAATGTTGAAAACATTGGCGAGGATAGTGAGTATGGATATATTTTAGAGGTTGACTTAGAATATCCATACGAATTACACGACCTACATAATGATCTCCCTTCCTGTCCTGCAAACAAGCTTCCCTCTTCAACTTCAAAAGTTAAGAAGCTCATAGCTGATCTCCGTAACAAGGAGAAATATATAATTCATTATAAAACCCTACAACAGTGCTTGATGAATGGTTTGAAGCTAAAAAAAATTCACTCCATCATCCAGATTAAGCAAAAGCCCTGGTTGAAAAAATATATTGATATCAACACTGAGCATAGGACCAGGGCTAAAAATCCTTTTGAAAAAGACTTCTTCAAACTGCTAAACAACAGTATATACGGAAAATGTCTCGAAAACACTGAAAAGCACGTTGATGTACGTCTAGTAACGGAATGGGAAGCCCCACCCAGTGGTACACAAGGGGGACGCCCACGATTATGTGCAAGGGATCTTATTAGTAGGTCAAATTTCCATAGCTTTAGTAAATTTAGTGACAAACTATATGCAATTCAGATGAAGAAATTGCGTAACGTTTGTAATAAACCGCTGTATTTAGGTTTCGTTGTTTTAGAATTATCTAAATGGAAAATGTACGATTTCCATTATTCATACATGAAACCAAAATTTTGGAATGTACTTAAACTAAATTATATGGATACTGATTCATTTATTTATTCGATTAAAACTGAGGATTTATATGCAGACATTAGAAATGATGTTGAATATAAATTCGATACATTCGATTATCCAGATGAATTAGCAATGAAATATAATTTTAAACAGTGTAATAAGAAGCGGTTAGGTTTTTTCAAAGACGAATTGAATGGAATGTCTATGACAGAGTTTATAGGCTTACGTTCAAAGATGTATGCATACACATCTGAAAGTGTAGGTAGTCAGACTCTGAAATGTATTAAAAAAAATAAGGGAATAAAACGTAGTTGTCTAGCAAAAATAACATTTGAGGGGTATAAAAATTGTTTATTTACTGGCCAGCAAGAGCGTGATAGTATGTTTATATTTAGATCTAGAGGACATGAAATAAGTACATTAAAAATTTCTAAAGTTACATTAGATAATAAAGATGATAAAAGATTCATATGTGATGATGGAGTTTCAACTCTAGCAATAGGACATTATAAAATAATAGAAAATGAAATAAGAAGTGCAATGACAACTTTGAAAGCTCAAGGAAATGTTTGGCACAGCCAAATGGAGAGCTCTAGTAGTGATAGTAAAAAGGCTAGTCTAAAAAGAAAGTTGGAAGAAAATGAAAGTGCGATTACCAATCAATTTGTAGATTTAATAATACATTACAGTTCAGATTACTAAGACAGGAATGAAAAAAAAAAAAAAAAAAAAAAAAATATATATATATATATATATATAATAATTGTATAGTATAAAAATGTATATATAATAATATGTAGCTATATAAAATAATTTAAAAAATAAAACAATTTATTTTAGTTTATAATATAATAATTTATTGAAAAATGTTTAAATCTAAGATATATATATATAATGTATATAATAGTTAAGACAAATACTTGGAAAAAAAAAAATAAATAAATAAAATAAATAAATAAAAAAATAAAAAAAAATAAATAAAATAAAATAAATAAATAAAATAAAATAAAATTTAAACATGTGTTTAATTTATTATAAAATTTGGGATTCATCAATCCAACTGTCATCAGTTTTTGGGAAATTGAGCCAACGCACAAGAGCTCTATTACCTCTTGTTTTCAATACTTTTTCCACTAGATATTCATCAGGAAAACGAGTTTTTTTCAGTTCTTCCTTATAAAACCCCCCCATAATGGGGTTACCCTTTAAATCTTCAAGTAAGTATGTAACAGGATAAGTATTTTTTACTTTGATAATTCTAAAGATTTCTGTGCTCCAATTTGCTGTATAAGATTTTTCAAAAATTCCTTTATATTTACTAATACGTACATTATTTCCAATCTTTAGTTTGCTTCCTGTAAATAGTTTTTTGTTATTATATACAGTATCCAAATGAATGAGGATGAATACTGCTTCAAGTGGGCTATACTATCCCACTTTTTAAAAAGCAAAAAGCCACAGCGATTCACCTCATATGGAGTGAACATAGCCGATGAAGTTATTGATATTCAAGGCTTAATACAATTTGATTTCACGGGATTGGATTTCCCAATGGAGATAAGTGAAATTTATAAATTCACAGATCAAAACCAACACATAAGTTTAAATGTGTTCGGCTATTGTGAGGAGGATAATAATGTATTTGGACCACTTTATTGGGAAGCTGTGGAAAGGGACTTCCACATTAATTTATTATATGTTGATGGAGCAACTGCCAATGCCAACGGACATTTTGTGTGGATAAAGTCCATGTCAAAGTAAGTATTAGAAAAAAAAAGAAAATAAAAATAATAAACAAAAAAAAATAAAAAATAAAAATAAAATAAATAAATTAATTAATTAAAAAAATATAAAAATAAATAAAATCAAATGTACTAACTCAATTTTTTTATTTTTATTTACAGATTACTCTCAGCACAAATGGGACAGGAAAGAATTGCACGACTTTTCTGTAATAGATGTTTGTGCTATTCGACGAGCGACCAAAGGGCTGAGGAACAAGTTCGACTATGCAGCAATATAGTGACGGAAGCACCACATCGCGATGCATCAAAGCTGGAGTTCACCAATTATCAACGTCAACTGGAGGTACCATTCATAGTCTATGCTGACTTTGAATGTATACTGAAGACGTCATCCGTAATAGTAAGTGATAAGACAGAAACTATAAATACACATGTACCAATATCATTTGCATACTACATAAAGTGTGTATTTGATTCTAGTTTAGATAAGTTTGATTTAAATACAGGTCCGAATGTGAGTCGCACTTTCATTGATAGTCTAACGTCTGATTTGTCCAGTTATATTCAAATTACATGATATTACCAGTCCCTTTAAAAATGACACAACTAGACGTTTTAAATTTTTATTTTGCTATTAATTGTCATATTTGTAAGCGAGAATTAGGTAATGACAGAGTGAGAGATCACTGTCATTTCACAGGTAGATTTCGAGGCGCAGCTCATAATGAATGCAACCTCAAATTTAGAACTAGTGATTTTATTCCGGTCTTCTTCCACAATTTTTCAAAATATGATTCGCACTTGTTTTTAAAAGAGCTTGGGGAAACTGAAGGCCCCATTAAAGTAATTCCACTGAATAAGGAATTATATATTTCAGTTTCTTCTTCGTAGGAAAGGTGTTTTTCCATATGAGTATTTAAACTCTGTTGAAAGACTAGATGAGACTTCTCTCCCACCCCGTGAAGAGTTTTATAGTCATTTAAATGAAACAGAATGTACAGAGGCTGATTTTGCAGACGCATGTAGAGTCTGGATTCATTTCAAGTGTCATTCACTTAAGGACTACCTAGAACTTTATTTGAAAACTGATGTGTTGTTGTTGTCTGACGTTTTTCAAAACTTTAGGGGAATTTGTTTAGAAATTCATGAGCTCGATCCTGCACATTATTTTACTATTCCTAGTTTGTCTTGGGATGCAATGCTTAAGACAACACAAATTTCCCTCGAATTACTCACAGATATTGATATGATCAGATTTATTCAGTGTGGTATTCGAGGGGGGTTAGTGCAAAGCAGTCATCGATATACCAAGGCAAATCACAAGTACCTTAAAAATTTTGATTCTTCTAAAGAATCAGAATATTTAATGTATGTGGATGCAAATAATTTGTATGGTTGGGCCATGTCCGAGTCCTTACCCTATGGGGAGTTTAAGTGGTAAGAAAAAGATTCTATTCTTTCGTTTAATGTTGAAAACATTGGCGAGGATAGTGAGTATGGATATATTTTAGAGGTTGACTTAGAATATCCATACGAATTACACGACCTACATAATGATCTCCCTTCCTGTCCTGCAAACAAGCTTCCCTCTTCAACTTCAAAAGTTAAGAAGCTCATAGCTGATCTCCGTAACAAGGAGAAATATATAATTCATTATAAAACCCTACAACAGTGCTTGATGAATGGTTTGAAGCTAAAAAAATTCACTCCATCATCCAGTTTAAGCAAAAGCCCTGGTTGAAAAAATATATTGATATCAACACTGAGCATAGGACCAGGGCTAAAAATCCTTTTGAAAAAGACTTCTTCAAACTGCTAAACAACAGTATATACGGAAAATGTCTCGAAAACACTGAAAAGCACGTTGATGTACGTCTAGTAACGGAATGGGAAGCCCCACCCAGTGGTACACAAGGGGGACGCCCACGATTATGTGCAAGGGATCTTATTAGTAGGTCAAATTTCCATAGCTTTAGTAAATTTAGTGACAAACTATATGCAATTCAGATGAAGAAATTGCGTAACGTTTGTAATAAACCGCTGTATTTAGGTTTCGTTGTTTTAGAATTATCTAAATGGAAAATGTACGATTTCCATTATTCGTACATGAAACCAAAATTTTGGAATGTACTTAAACTAAATTATATGGATACTGATTCATTTATTTATTCGATTAAAACTGAGGATTTATATGCAGACATTAGAAATGATGTTGAATATAAATTCGATACATTCGATTATCCAGATGAATTAGCAATGAAATATAATTTTAAACAGTGTAATAAGAAGCGGTTAGGTTTTTTCAAAGACGAATTGAATGGAATGTCTATGACAGAGTTTATAGGCTTACGTTCAAAGATGTATGCATACACATCTGAAAGTGTAGGTAGTCAGACTCTGAAATGTATTAAAAAAAATAAGGGAATAAAACGTAGTTGTCTAGCAAAAATAACATTTGAGGGGTATAAAAATTGTTTATTTACTGGCCAGCAAGAGCGTGATAGTATGTTTATATTTAGATCTAGAGGACATGAAATAAGTACATTAAAAATTTCTAAAGTTACATTAGATAATAAAGATGATAAAAGATTCATCTGTGATGATGGAGTTTCAACTCTAGCAATAGGACATTATAAAATAATAGAAAATGAAATAAGAAGTGCAATGGCAACTTTGAAAGCTCAAGGAAAGGTTTGGCACAGCCAAATGGAGAGCTCTAGTAGTGATAGTAAAAAGGCTAGTCTAAAAAGAAAGTTGGATGAAAATGAAAGTGCGATTACCAATCATTTTGTAGATTTAATAATACATTACAGTTCAGATTACTATGCCAAGAAAATAAGACAGGAATGAAAAAAAAAAAAAAAAAAAAAAATATATATATATATATATATATATAATAATTGTATAGTATAAAAATGTATATATAATAATATGTAGCTATATAAAATAATTTAAAAAATAAAACAATTTATTTTAGTTTATAATATAATAATTTATTGAAAAATGTTTAAATCTAAGATATATATATATAATGTATATAATAGTTAAGACAAATACTTGGAAAAAAAAAATAAATAAATAAAATAAATAAATAAAAAAATAAAAAAAAAAAAATAAAATAAAATAAATAAATAAAATAAAATAAAATTTAAACATGTGTTTAATTTATTATAAAATTTGGGATTCATCAATCCAACTGTCATCAGTTTTTGGGAAATTGAGCCAACGCACAAGAGCTCTATTACCTCTTGTTTTCAATACTTTTTCCACTAGATATTCATCAGGAAAACGAGTTTTTTTCAGTTCTTCCTTATAAAACCCCCCCATAATGGGGTTACCCTTTAAATCTTCAAGTAAGTATGTAACAGGATAAGTATTTTTTACTTTGATAATTCTAAAGATTTCTGTGCTCCAATTTGCTGTATAAGATTTTTCAAAAATTCCTTTATATTTACTAATACGTACATTATTTCCAATCTTTAGTTTGCTTCCTGTAAATAGTTTTTTGTTATTATATACAGTATCCAAATGAATGAGGATGAATACTGCTTCAAGTGGGCTATACTATCCCACTTTTTAAAAAGCAAAAAGCCACAGCGATTCACCTCATATGGAGTGAACATAGCCGATGAAGTTATTGATATTCAAGGCTTAATACAATTTGATTTCACGGGATTGGATTTCCCAATGGAGATAAGTGAAATTTATAAATTCACAGATCAAAACCAACACATAAGTTTAAATGTGTTCGGCTATTGTGAGGAGGATAATAATGTATTTGGACCACTTTATTGGGAAGCTGTGGAAAGGGACTTCCACATTAATTTATTATATGTTGATGGAGCAACTGCCAATGCCAACGGACATTTTGTGTGGATAAAGTCCATGTCAAACTAAGTATTAGAAAAAAAAGAAAATAAAAATAATAAACAAAAAAAAAAATAAAAATAAAAATAAAATAAATAAATAAATTAATTAAAAAAATATATAAATAAATAAATTCAAATGTACTAATTCAATTTTTTTATTTTTATTTACAGATTACTCTCAGCACAAATGGGACAGGAAAGAATTGCACGACTTTTCTGTAATAGATGTTTGTGCTATTCGACGAGCGACCAAAGGGCTGAGGAACAAGTTCGACTATGCAGCAATATAGTGACGGAAGCACCACATCGCGATGCATCAAAGCTGGAGTTCACCAATTATCAACGTCAACTGGAGGTACCATTCATAGTCTATGCTGACTTTGAATGTATACTGAAGACGTCATCCGTAATAGTAAGTGATAAGACAGAAACTATAAATACACATGTACCAATATCATTTGCATACTACATAAAGTGTGTATTTGATTCTAGTTTAGATAAGTTTGATTTAAATACAGGTCCGAATGTGAGTCGCACTTTCATTGATAGTCTAACGTCTGATTTGTCCAGTTATATTCAAATTACATGATATTACCAGTCCCTTTAAAAATGACACAACTAGACGTTTTAAATTTTTATTTTGCTATTAATTGTCATATTTGTAAGCGAGAATTAGGTAATGACAGAGTGAGAGATCACTGTCATTTCACAGGTAGATTTCGAGGCGCAGCTCATAATGAATGCAACCTCAAATTTAGAACTAGTGATTTTATTCCGGTCTTCTTCCACAATTTTTCAAAATATGATTCGCACTTGTTTTTAAAAGAGCTTGGGGAAACTGAAGGCCCCATTAAAGTAATTCCACTGAATAAGGAATTATATATTTCAGTTTCTTCTTCGTAGGAAAGGTGTTTTTCCATATGAGTATTTAAACTCTGTTGAAAGACTAGATGAGACTTCTCTCCCACCCCGTGAAGAGTTTTATAGTCATTTAAATGAAACAGAATGTACAGAGGCTGATTTTGCAGACGCATGTAGAGTCTGGATTCATTTCAAGTGTCATTCACTTAAGGACTACCTAGAACTTTATTTGAAAACTGATGTGTTGTTGTTGTCTGACGTTTTTCAAAACTTTAGGGGAATTTGTTTAGAAATTCATGAGCTCGATCCTGCACATTATTTTACTATTCCTAGTTTGTCTTGGGATGCAATGCTTAAGACAACACAAATTTCCCTCGAATTACTCACAGATATTGATATGATCAGATTTATTCAGTGTGGTATTCGAGGGGGTTAGTGCAAAGCAGTCATCGATATACCAAGGCAAATCACAAGTACCTTAAAAATTTTGATTCTTCTAAAGAATCAGAATATTTAATGTATGTGGATGCAAATAATTTGTATGGTTGGGCCATGTCCGAGTCCTTACCCTATGGGGAGTTTAAGTGGTTAGAAAAAGATTCTATTCTTTCGTTTAATGTTGAAAACATTGGCGAGGATAGTGAGTATGGATATATTTTAGAGGTTGACTTAGAATATCCATACGAATTACACGACCTACATAATGATCTCCCTTCCTGTCCTGCAAACAAGCTTCCCTCTTCAACTTCAAAAGTTAAGAAGCTCATAGCTGATCTCCGTAACAAGGAGAAATATATAATTCATTATAAAACCCTACAACAGTGCTTGATGAATGGTTTGAAGCTAAAAAAATTCACTCCATCATCCAGTTTAAGCAAAAGCCCTGGTTGAAAAAATATATTGATATCAACACTGAGCATAGGACCAGGGCTAAAAATCCTTTTGAAAAAGACTTCTTCAAACTGCTAAACAACAGTATATACGGAAAATGTCTCGAAAACACTGAAAAGCACGTTGATGTACGTCTAGTAACGGAATGGGAAGCCCCACCCAGTGGTACACAAGGGGGACGCCCACGATTATGTGCAAGGGATCTTATTAGTAGGTCAAATTTCCATAGCTTTAGTAAATTTAGTGACAAACTATATGCAATTCAGATGAAGAAATTGCGTAACGTTTGTAATAAACCGCTGTATTTAGGTTTCGTTGTTTTAGAATTATCTAAATGGAAAATGTACGATTTCCATTATTCGTACATGAAACCAAAATTTTGGAATGTACTTAAACTAAATTATATGGATACTGATTCATTTATTTATTCGATTAAAACTGAGGATTTATATGCAGACATTAGAAATGATGTTGAATATAAATTCGATACATTCGATTATCCAGATGAATTAGCAATGAAATATAATTTTAAACAGTGTAATAAGAAGCGGTTAGGTTTTTTCAAAGACGAATTGAATGGAATGTCTATGACAGAGTTTATAGGCTTACGTTCAAAGATGTATGCATACACATCTGAAAGTGTAGGTAGTCAGACTCTGAAATGTATTAAAAAAAATAAGGGAATAAAACGTAGTTGTCTAGCAAAAATAACATTTGAGGGGTATAAAAATTGTTTATTTACTGGCCAGCAAGAGCGTGATAGTATGTTTATATTTAGATCTAGAGGACATGAAATAAGTACATTAAAAATTTCTAAAGTTACATTAGATAATAAAGATGATAAAAGATTCATCTGTGATGATGGAGTTTCAACTCTAGCAATAGGACATTATAAAATAATAGAAAATGAAATAAGAAGTGCAATGGCAACTTTGAAAGCTCAAGGAAAGGTTTGGCACAGCCAAATGGAGAGCTCTAGTAGTGATAGTAAAAAGGCTAGTCTAAAAAGAAAGTTGGATGAAAATGAAAGTGCGATTACCAATCATTTTGTAGATTTAATAATACATTACAGTTCAGATTACTATGCCAAGAAAATAAGACAGGAATGAAAAAAAAAAAAAAAAATAAAATATATATATATATATATATAATAATTGTATAGTATAAAAATGTATATATATATAATATGTAGCTATATAAAATAATTTAAAAAATAAAACAATTTATTTTAGTTTATAATATAATAATTTATTGAAAAATGTTTAAATCTAAGATATATATATATAATGTATATAATAGTTAAGACAAATACTTGGAAAAAAAAAATAAATAAATAAAATAAATAAATAAATAAATAAAAAAAAAAAATAAAATAAAATAAATAAATAAAATAAAATAAAATTTAAACATGTGTTTAATTTATTATAAAATTTGGGATTCATCAATCCAACTGTCATCAGTTTTTGGGAAATTGAGCCAACGCACAAGAGCTCTATTACCTCTTGTTTTCAATACTTTTTCCACTAGATATTCATCAGGAAAACGAGTTTTTTCAGTTCTTCCTTATAAAACCCCCCATAATGGGGTTACCCTTTAAATCTTCAAGTAAGTATGTAACAGGATAAGTATTTTTTACTTTGATAATTCTAAAGATTTCTGTGCTCCAATTTGCTGTATAAGATTTTTCAAAAATTCCTTTATATTTACTAATACGTACATTATTTCCAATCTTTAGTTTGCTTCCTGTAAATAGTTTTTTGTTATTATATACAGTATCCAAATGAATGAGGATGAATACTGCTTCAAGTGGGCTATACTATCCCACTTTTTAAAAAAAAAAGCCACAGCGATTCACCTCATATGGAGTGAACATAGCCGATGAAGTTATTGATATTCAAGGCTTAATACAATTTGATTTCACGGGATTGGATTTCCCAATGGAGATAAGTGAAATTTATAAATTCACAGATCAAAACCAACACATAAGTTTAAATGTGTTCGGCTATTGTGAGGAGGATAATAATGTATTTGGACCACTTTATTGGGAAGCTGTGGAAAGGGACTTCCACATTAATTTATTATATGTTGATGGAGCAACTGCCAATGCCAACGGACATTTTGTGTGGATAAAGTCCATGTCAAACTAAGTATTAGAAAAAAAAGAAAATAAAAATAATAAACAAAAAAAAAAATAAAAATAAAAATAAAATAATAAAATAAATAAATTAAAAAAATATATAAATAAATAAATTCAAATGTACTAATTCAATTTTTTTATTTTTATTTACAGATTACTCTCAGCACAAATGGGACAGGAAAGAATTGCACGACTTTTCTGTAATAGATGTTTGTGCTATTCGACGAGCGACCAAAGGGCTGAGGAACAAGTTCGACTATGCAGCAATATAGTGACGGAAGCACCACATCGCGATGCATCAAAGCTGGAGTTCACCAATTATCAACGTCAACTGGAGGTACCATTCATAGTCTATGCTGACTTTGAATGTATACTGAAGACGTCATCCGTAATAGTAAGTGATAAGACAGAAACTATAAATACACATGTACCAATATCATTTGCATACTACATAAAGTGTGTATTTGATTCTAGTTTAGATAAGTTTGATTTAAATACAGGTCCGAATGTGAGTCTCACTTTCATTGATAGTCTAACGTCTGATTTGTCCAGTTATATTCAAATTACATGATATTACCAGTCCCTTTAAAAATGACACAACTAGACGTTTTAAATTTTTATTTTGCTATTAATTGTCATATTTGTAAGCGAGAATTAGGTAATGACAGAGTGAGAGATCACTGTCATTTCACAGGTAGATTTCGAGGCGCAGCTCATAATGAATGCAACCTCAAATTTAGAACTAGTGATTTTATTCCGGTCTTCTTCCACAATTTTTCAAAATATGATTCGCACTTGTTTTTAAAAGAGCTTGGGGAAACTGAAGGCCCCATTAAAGTAATTCCACTGAATAAGGAATTATATATTTCAGTTTCTTCTTCGTAGGAAAGGTGTTTTTCCATATGAGTATTTAAACTCTGTTGAAAGACTAGATGAGACTTCTCTCCCACCCCGTGAAGAGTTTTATAGTCATTTAAATGAAACAGAATGTACAGAGGCTGATTTTGCAGACGCATGTAGAGTCTGGGTTCATTTCAAGTGTCATTCACTTAAGGACTACCTAGAACTTTATTTGAAAACTGATGATTTGTTGTTGTCTGACGTTTTTCAAAACTTTAGGGGAATTTGTTTAGAAATTCATGAGCTCGATCCTGCACATTATTTTACTATTCCTAGTTTGTCTTGGGATGCAATGCTTAAGACAACACAAATTTCCCTCGAATTACTCACAGATATTGATATGATCAGATTTATTCAGTGTGGTATTCGAGGGGGGTTAGTGCAAAGCAGTCATCGATATACCAAGGCAAATCACAAGTACCTTAAAAATTTTGATTCTTCTAAAGAATCAGAATATTTAATGTATGTGGATGCAAATAATTTGTATGGTTGGGCCATGTCCGAGTCCTTACCCTATGGGGAGTTTAAGTGGTTAGAAAAAGATTCTATTCTTTCGTTTAATGTTGAAAACATTGGCGAGGATAGTGAGTATGGATATATTTTAGAGGTTGACTTAGAATATCCATACGAATTACACGACTTACATAATGATCTCCCTTCCTGTCCTGCAAACAAGCTTCCCTCTTCAACTTCAAAAGTTAAGAAGCTCATAGCTGATCTCCGTAACAAGGAGAAATATATAATTCATTATAAAACCCTACAACAGTGCTTGATGAATGGTTTGAAGCTAAAAAAATTCACTCCATCATCCAGTTTAAGCAAAAGCCCTGGTTGAAAAAATATATTGATATCAACACTGAGCATAGGACCAGGGCTAAAAATCCTTTTGAAAAAGACTTCTTCAAACTGCTAAACAACAGTATATACGGAAAATGTCTCGAAAACACTGAAAAGCACGTTGATGTACGTCTAGTAACGGAATGGGAAGCCCCACCCAGTGGTACACAAGGGGGACGCCCACGATTATGTGCAAGGGATCTTATTAGTAGGTCAAATTTCCATAGCTTTAGTAAATTTAGTGACAAACTATATGCAATTCAGATGAAGAAATTGCGTAACGTTTGTAATAAACCGCTGTATTTAGGTTTCGTTGTTTTAGAATTATCTAAATGGAAAATGTACGATTTCCATTATTCGTACATGAAACCAAAATTTTGGAATGTACTTAAACTAAATTATATGGATACTGATTCATTTATTTATTCGATTAAAACTGAGGATTTATATGCAGACATTAGAAATGATGTTGAATATAAATTCGATACATTCGATTATCCAGATGAATTAGCAATGAAATATAATTTTAAACAGTGTAATAAGAAGCGGTTAGGTTTTTTCAAAGACGAATTGAATGGAATGTCTATGACAGAGTTTATAGGCTTACGTTCAAAGATGTATGCATACACTGTAATGATCCTCGCCGAGGATCTTACAAATTTCCATATATATATTTCACTGTAAATAATAATAATCATCTTTCTTATACTTCTTTGTAAATAATACGCATTAAATATTAAGTTTAGAATTAACAATAGCCTTAGGGACACGAAGTCCATCCCCCATCTGTTATCTTAAGGGACACGAAGTCCATCCACCATCTGTTTGATCATAACTATCGTATTAAGGGACCCGAAGTCCATCCCCCATCTGTTAAGTTCATCCATATCGGTACGCTAGAGTGCCCAGGTGGCAACCCAAGACCCCGATAGCCCGATACGATATATCGATAAAAGGAACGATCGACGAGGTGCGACCTCTAGACCGGAGATCGTGGCTTTTGGTTTCCGGTTTTCGAGTAAGGTAGACGTGCGCGAGCGAACAGCGGAACGATTTTTTTACAACACGCGGCATCGACGACCAAAAAAGGCTCACAGAGACACGCGAGTGCGTAGCGCAAGTACCGGCGGCGACAGTATCCCGCCAGACCAGACGATCGCGAGAGACGCGCGAGTGCGCGAGCATTTACCAACGGCGAAAGCGTTTTCCCGTTGCACCTCAACTACAAACGGCGACCCCAGCGGCGACAGCCTCTTCCCGCTGCAGCGTTAGACCACGTAAGCCACTGTTTCCCCTCCCCGCTGGCCGCAGCCACGGGCAAGTTATTGTTTTGAATAAATAAAGACCATAATATAGTGATCGTAGTGCCTTTTTCCTTGGCCCCCATCCCCTTTGCATGCTAGCTTAGAGGAGTGCGCCGGGAACTTTGTGCAGGTGGTTTCGCACCCGCCCAAACCTTCCACGTCTGCACCTCTGCTTCCCCCTCCCCCCCGATCCTCTGCCAGAGCACACTGCGTGGCCCGACTGGCTCCTCTGCGTTTGGTTTCGCATCCGCACCGGAACAGACGAGTTCACGCCGCTGTGCCCTTGGCCTATCCACTGATCCCGATCCTCTGCCAGCGTACGCTGCGTGGCCCGACTGCTTCCCCTGCGCTTGGTCTCGCATCCGCACCGGAACAGCCGAGTTCTCGCCGCTGCGCCCTTGGCCTGCCCGTTAACCCCCAGTAGCCTCCGCATGCACCCGGAGTAGTCGGAATCCCGGAGCCTTCGTGACTAGCCGGAGGCGGCGGCCCGAGAAGCCCCCAGTGTCCCGAGGATTCCCCCTTGACTTCCCCGCCCCTCGTCCCACGAGCTTCCTACAGGGTTGCCAGATAGGCCGATCAAGGTTGGCAGGGCGATCGCTGACAGGATTGCCAGATCAACCAAAAGTCACCAGGGTTGCCAGATCCACCAAAAGTCACCAGAGTTGCCAGATCAACCGAAAGTCACCAGGGTTGCCAGATCGATAGAAGTCACCAGGGTTGCCAGATCGATAGAATTGACCAGGGTTGCCAGATCAACCAAAAATCACCAGGGTTGCCAGATCGATTGAATTAACCAGGGTTGCCAGATCAACCAAAAGTCGCCAGGGTTGCCAGATCAACCGAATCCACTAGGGTTGCCAGATCAGTCAACGTCCCCAGAGCTACCAGAACGTGCTACGTGGTCCGGGTCGTCGATCGCCAAGCCAGGCGATCGCCACGTGTTAACAGCAGAGACGTCCTTGTGTTTCACAACCGACTGTCGGCCGCTCAGCAGCGTGGCCGCAAGTCGAGAACGGGCCAGCACCCAGATAACAAGTCACGATAAACGGTAGAGGATTATGCCTCAGTACTTCTGGCGGTCTCTCCGCTCCCACGTACATAATTCCTAGCTACAGGTCCCATCCCTTCTATACAAATTTCTTGTGTAGGTTCCTTGGCCGCGACTGAGATCTTACCCCGGCTATAGAAACCACGTCACAACACATCTGAAAGTGTAGGTAGTCAGACTCTGAAATGTATTAAAAAAAATAAGGGAATAAAACGTAGTTGTCTAGCAAAAATAACATTTGAGGGGTATAAAAATTGTTTATTTACTGGCCAGCAAGAGCGTGATAGTATGTTTATATTTAGATCTAGAGGACATGAAATAAGTACATTAAAAATTTCTAAAGTTACATTAGATAATAAAGATGATAAAAGATTCATCTGTGATGATGGAGTTTCAACTCTAGCAATAGGACATTATAAAATAATAGAAAATGAAATAAGAAGTGCAATGGCAACTTTGAAAGCTCAAGGAAAGGTTTGGCACAGCCAAATGGAGAGCTCTAGTAGTGATAGTAAAAAGGCTAGTCTAAAAAGAAAGTTGGATGAAAATGAAAGTGCGATTACCAATCATTTTGTAGATTTAATAATACATTACAGTTCAGATTACTATGCCAAGAAAATAAGACAGGAATGAAAAAAAAAAAAAAAAAATATATATATATATATATATATATATATATAATAATTGTATAGTATAAAAATGTATATATAATAATATGTAGCTATATAAAATAATTTAAAAAATAAAACAATTTATTTTAGTTTATAATATAATAATTTATTGAAAAATGTTTAAATCTAAGATATATATATATAATGTATATAATAGTTAAGACAAATACTTGGAAAAAAAAAAAAAAAATAAATAAAATAAATAAATAAATAAATAAAAAAAAAAATAAAATAAAATAAATAAATAAAATAAAATAAAATTTAAACATGTGTTTAATTTATTATAAAATTTGGGATTCATCAATCCAACTGTCATCAGTTTTTGGGAAATTGAGCCAACGCACAAGAGCTCTATTACCTCTTGTTTTCAATACTTTTTCCACTAGATATTCATCAGGAAAACGAGTTTTTTTCAGTTTTTCCGTATAAAACCCCCCATAAGGGGGTTACCCTTTAAATCTTCAAGTAAGTATGTAACAGGACAAGTATTTTTTACTTTGATAATTCTAAAGATTTCTGTGCTCCAATTTGCTGTATAAGATTTTTCAAAAATTCCTTTATATTTACTAATACGTACATTATTTCCAATCTTTAGTTTGCTTCCTGTAAATAGTTTTTTGTTATTATATACAGTATCCAAAATATGTTTCTCATTCCTAATATTCACACTAATAGGGGCCATTTTTATTGTTCTATGTCTTGTATTGTTATAAACGGAAATAAGACGTTTATACATATCAATCCACTTGTATGTTCCATTGAAACTGAATTCTCTCCACATGAGTTCTTTTAATGTTCTATTAAATCGTTCAACAATTGAAGCCTTTAGTGCACTAAATGTTGAATAATGATTAATTTTATAACGCTTCATTAATGCATTAAATTGGGTGTTGTTTATGTAGGGGGGTGGCGAGGATCCTCCGCTAAAGGATTCCAGAAAATATAATGCGTATATATCCCGCGAAGAAGAAGGCAGTGAAAATATTCGGGGGTCGAGAGTCGACAAAGGCATGGAGCGCCCGTAGTGTTTTATTGAACATGCATTCGGTAACTAATCTAAGCTTAAACATAGAGCCGTGCTCCCGCCCGCTATACTCCGCTAAAGCGAGAGCGGGAGATCGGCGGCGGCCGACTGCTGGATCGGATTTATCCCGAGCTTGGGGAGCGGGAGCGCCAGAGGGCGATGCGCGGATGCGCTTGGCCAGGGAGCGGCGGAAGAGTGCAGTGGCCGAAGATGTGGAGGAGAGCATCGAGGGCGATCGCTGTCAAGACAGGTGCCGAGGAGCGGCGGAATAGTGTCGCGAAACGGCCGGAGATTGCAGCGAAGCGGAGTGCGGGCGAGCGTCGGCATGCCCGACGAACTATGCGCGGAAGCCCGAAATACGGGAGCGCAAGAGCGGTTGAGCTTTCGGAAGCTCGGTGGCCAGAGGGGGTACAATGGGCCCCTCACGTAAACATTCCGGCCCCCCTTGCAATCACTCGGATTGCAACATTGCCGTTCTTCTTATGGCTGGTGGCAGGATCCGGAGCGGCTTCAGCTGCCGTGATCGGTGCGCATCTTAGGGCGTTGATACGACGAAGCTGATCGGCACGAAGCGTATGCGTTGATCTCTTGTAGCGGATGGATTCCGTGCAGACTCGGCTTCGGTAGGACTAAGTACCTCGAGAACGTCTGCTTTTCGGCGAAATGTTGATGACGAATTCCGTTCAGACTCGGCTACGGTAGGACTAGGTACCTCGGGTACGTCTGCTTGTTGAAGAACGTGCGTTGCGTGAACGTGATGACGTTGGATCTGGGCTGGGTGAAGAGTAATGCGTGAGAGATGGTTCGTAAGTTGCAGGTTAGAAGTAGGAGGTGCTCGCTGCTGCGAGTGGGGCGCGAGTTCTGGATGCACTGGATGCAGGAGCGTATGATGGTGCTGATTGCACGTCTTGCATCGGTCCCCCTTGAGGCAGGTTCCCTCGGAATGTTCGTGGGCCAAACAGTTAGAACAGTAGCGGTGGACAATAACCGCGCGGAGCCTCTTTTCAGCACTCAGCTTGAGGAACTGTTGGCATTTTCGAAGGGGGTGGATACCGTTGCAGACTCGACAACGGTAGGAGTGAGTGCTTTTGTCACGCCTGCCTCTTAAGGCGGCCGCACTGTGAGTGGCAAGGAGTGTGTCCAACGGACCTTTGGATGCACAGGAAACTCTCGTGGAAAATACTCGGACATTTGAGTGGTCGTTGGAAACTGCAGCGCTTTGCGCAAGGGGCGCAGGTCGTGGACTAGACGGAGCAGAGGGTCTAAGATCGGTCGCAACCGGACTGTCGCGGTGTAGAAGAGTGTGATGCCGGACGTGGCACGAGATGCAGTTATGGGCACTGGTACAGTGCCGGTATTGGTGGCCTCGATCCAAACAATTTAAGCAGAGTTGCTTTCTTCGGACGAAATTTGAGCGGTCATCAACACTCATAGTTAGGAAACGGGGACATGTACGCAGGGGTGAGTTCCCAGGGCGCACAGGTCACACCCTCTGGGAGTCGGAGCCCTCCTAGATTCGTTGGAGTTGAATATGTGCGCGGGTGGGGTGACAATTGTCGGTCTTGGCGGAAAATGCCCAGAGTCGCTAGGCCTGACGTCGTCGATGGCCTCCAGTGTACGATAGCGCTCTGTCAGAAACGCATCTAACTTATTCCAGGTTGGAATTTCAGATTTGTTCTGTACCGACTGTTCCCAGAGAGAAAGAGTGAGATTTGGAAGCTTGGCAGAAATCATATACACAAGGAGACAGTCCCATGCCTCGACTTGAATGGATGACATCTTCAAGGATGTTAGGCAACTTTGGATGGTGCCTTGCAGCTCTTTTAAAGCGGCCCCGGATTCTTGGGGAATCGTCTGAATATTAAGAAGAATCTTCAGCTGACTGTTTACTAAAGTTCGCCTATTTTCGAAGCGGTCCATAAGGCTTTGCCACGCGGAGACGAACCCGTCATTAGTTAGCGGTGCCTTGGAAACAATGGCGTTCGCATCGCCACTCGTTTTCGAAAGAAGGTGGAACAACCTTTCCACTGGCGTAAGTCTCGAATTGTTGATGTAGACTGCCGTGAAAAGGTCCCTAAAGGTGGGCCACCGAAGGTAATCGCCTTCAAAGATTTCGATGTTTACTGGTGGCAGACGACAGCCAGTAGGAGTGGGCGGTTGGAGAGTTGCGGAAACCTGAGCGGACTGGACGGCGGCCTTTTCTATGACTTCCTGAAGATAGGCAACACACCTCGAAAAGACGGAGTAACAGAAACTGTATTTGGATGACAGCACTGTTGAGGTGGCTGGATCCTCGGCGGACACGGAAAGAAGGTCCAAACAGCTCTCATAGCCCTTCTTCACATCGTCCCATAAGGCCCGGATTTCGTCCAGATGGACTCGGCACATGTAAGGGGAAAAGTCTTCAGTTTCAGAAGCGCCCGGAGTACGGATGTCAGCTTCGAAGTGACTAACTCGGTCCGTTGTGGCAATAAATTTCCTCACGGCAATATCGATGGCGGATGGAGCCATTTTTGTTGGAGACCGAGTAAGTTTTGACGATGGACCTGGGCTAATATTCCCTGAATTGTCGCTCTTGGCCTTAGGAATGGCAGCAGAGGGCTTTGGCTTGAGATGAGACGGGCGCGGAGATGCGGTTTGGGACCGGTCCAGGCGGATTGATGGGATTGTACGTGGCTTCTTGTCGTCCATGGGCATAGCAGGACTCGGATAGCTCAATTGATCTGAAGAGTCCACAGACTCAAAGGGGACTCAAATCTAAATTTGAGAACTGTAGAAATTTGAGAAGCCAACAGGTTGTCCGAAAAAGGATAAATTGAACCCAGAACTAATTGATTCGAAAGGTGGCGTTGGAAACTATTTAAATAATGGCACGTAAAATGAAAAATGGCCAGAAAAGGAATACGTCGAGTTGCCCTGTATACTTTTCTTAGAGTAATTGGTTAAAAATCTATCAGTCAAAAATATAGAAAAAAATATACAAAAAGATACTGCGGGCGGATGGTGCCTTATGCGGATTGAAAAGCAGAATTGGGAACAAGACTGTAGACAGGAAAGTCTGAGATCTTGATGTTTTAGGAACCCAATATGTTAATATAAATGGATATATATATTTGGTATATATATATTGCGTGGCTTGGACGTGGAGTTTGTCGTAAAAAGGTTGACTAAGAAAATTAATACTTCAGAAACTTATTGGCCGTAAATAATTAATTATTTTCAATCGTATTATTGCAAAGCCGAAAAGGTAGAATAGAACCCTTAGCTTTGGTTCGGCTGAAAGCTCACTGCTATGGCATCGACAAGCAGTGCATGCGCAAGGGACGCAAGAGGGGGAAAAAAAAACCAGCAACAACAATAACACGGCCGCTGCAGCGATTAAGTCTTTAGTTTGGCAAAACAGTCGCGGTCTCGCTCGTGTGGATCTGTAATGTGTTTCGTTTTTTAATTTTTGTTGTATTGTCTCGGCTTTAATTTGAATTTTGTATGTATAGGTATTAGTTTCGTTGCAGATGTAATTTCTGGGATCGGAGGCAGAAAATATATGTACAAAATATGCATGGGCATGCAAGCGAATATGTAGATATGTGGGTATGTGTAGGGCACAGGTTGGCACAGTGGAGCGTCGAGAAGTGGACTGTATATTTAAAATGAAAGGATAGAAAAACTATGTGGCGAAAATTGGCACGCACAAGAATAAGGAAACAAATATCGCGACAACGGCGGACTGTTCGGCGAACAGGGAGATTCCCGAAACAGTGCACACCGGTTGGCCAATATTTATTATGCCTTTCTCACTACACAATTTAACTTTTCACTTGTTAATTTGCGCGGAGTTGCGCCGAAATATGAAAAATATGTCGCTTGTGATGCTGAGAATGCATACACATATATGTACATATGCCTCGACCGTTGGCAAGTTGTTGTACAACGAGAACGAAAAGAAAAACGGCGAGGAATACGGCGACACAAAGCGGAGACGAATGGAAAATTTCGGCGGACTAGGAGCACTATTAGTTTTCTCGCTGTCGAAAACTCTCGGATGTGGAGTGGACACAGAAAAAATAAATAAAATAAGTTCACAGCAGTGTGAACTAAATTTAAAGTTCGGACCACAGCTGAAGATCGGCAGCGAGAAGGAGACGGAAAGACCTTGTACTTATCTTTAGCGGCGGCACCACCAGAGCTGCTGGTGAAAAAAGGATTCCAGGACGATATCCTCATCCGGCTCGAAGGACCATGTTTATGTAGGGGGGTGGCGAGGATCCTCCGCTAAAGGATTCCAGAAAATATAATGCGTATATATCCCGCGAAGAAGAAGGCAGTGAAAATATTCGGGGGTCGAGAGTCGACAAAGGCATGGAGCGCCCGTAGTGTTTTATTGAACATGCATTCGGTAACTAATCTAAGCTTAAACATAGAGCCGTGCTCCCGCCCGCTATACTCCGCTAAAGCGAGAGCGGGAGATCGGCGGCGGCCGACTGCTGGATCGGATTTATCCCGAGCTTGGGGAGCGGGAGCGCCAGAGGGCGATGCGCGGATGCGCTTGGCCAGGGAGCGGCGGAAGAGTGCAGTGGCCGAAGATGTGGAGGAGAGCATCGAGGGCGATCGCTGTCAAGACAGGTGCCGAGGAGCGGCGGAATAGTGTCGCGAAACGGCCGGAGATTGCAGCGAAGCGGAGTGCGGGCGAGCGTCGGCATGCCCGACGAACTATGCGCGGAAGCCCGAAATACGGGAGCGCAAGAGCGGTTGAGCTTTCGGAAGCTCGGTGGCCAGAGGGGGTACAATGGGCCCCTCACGTAAACAGGTGTTAAAGAACTCTTTCCCATCATCTGTTTGAAGATTTGTGGAAACTCTACCACCATTCTTAAATACTTTTTCCATAGCCTCAGTAACATCTCTTGCACTTTTTGTTTTAATCGCTTCACCCCAAGCAAATTTGGAAAATGTGTCGATTACAGTTAGCAGGTAGCGATACCCATTATTTGAGGTTGAATATTTTCCCATTTCCACTAAGTCAACTTGAAATAAATTATCAATTCCCTTCATAATTACCCTACGACGTAAAGAATGTTTACGCGATGGAGCGTGTAATTCATTAATAATACCCCGTCTACTCATATTTAAGCAATAACTTATTATTAATTTATTTTAATATTGTGAAGACTAATAAATTATTTTAAAAAACTAATTTTTTCAACCTCAAGTCGGTCCAATCGATCATCAATATCCGCTGTTTTAATATCATGTAAAGACACAATTAATTCATTTCGATGTGAAATAATTGAATCTCTTAGTCTCTCTATAGATTGATCAACATAGTCTTTAGTAGCTTTTTCGTCAGGTTCTTTTCCATTTTTTAAACCTTGAATACTAAAATTTCCCGAAGTATCAACATCAATAGCCTCCAGCCCATCAAAGCTTTGACCGATTTCTTCTCGATATTTGATATTCAATGATGATAAAGATATTGTCAACTCGTGAATGGCTTTATCAACATATTCTTTAACTACGATATCTCCATTTTCCTTTGGAAAGCCAGCATTTTTTAAACGCCTTCTTTGTAAATTAAAATTTCCATCGCTGTCTAAGTAAAGTCCTGCTGCAGTTTTCTCATATCGTTTAAGGTGATTAGAGTTCTGCTTTTCATGTAAATAGCGTCCAAACTTGTCAACAGACATTATGTTAATAACCTTATTTTATTTTTAATCTCTAAATATATACTATATTAATGTATTATTTGAGCCTCTCTCAATTCTTCAATTATAGATGTATTTTCATTTGAATAGGACATATTTCCTGAAGACTGTGATCCAATTAATAGCTGTAATCGTTGGACTAATTCATTCGCATTGTCCCAGTATACGAAGTTTGGCTTAGTCATCTCAAGTCTCATGAAACTAGTCCCTGTTATCATTTTTTTAGTTTGTTTTGGTGTAGATTCGGCAATCGGAGATTTAGCTAAGAGCGGCTTAATAATTTCCGAATACTTCAATGCCCTTGTTCCTTTCACCTGTCCATTTGGATGAAAGTTTCTTCGATAGACATTCGTTTTTACTAAAATTTGTCCATAAATTTCCAATTCATCAGAGTTATAGTTTTGTGGTATGTGATGACATATTAAAGAATATAGACCATTTGTAAGCTGCCAGTTTTCACCATCTTCAAATTCTATTCTATTGTTGGAAACACTTATATGGCTACTCCCAAGCATTAATTTACCATCTCCATTTTTTCTAGGACCATATGTCTTATCCAAAACCCGTTCTCGGGCCAGTTCACTAATGTTGAAATTTTTTGAAGTCTCCTCCGATATTGACGGTGACGTGTGAAAAGGTTGTTGACTTGTAAGCACAGCTGATGTGGTAGGAGCGAAAGAGTCCTCCTTATGCCTCTCATCGTCGCCCTCCTTTTCCTCCTCCTCCTCCTCCTCCTCCTCCTCCTCCTCCTCCTCCTCCTCCTCCTCCTCCTCCTCCTCCTCCTCCTCCTCCTCCTCCTCCTCCCTCCTCCTCCTCCCTCCCTCCCTCCTCCTCCCTCCTCCTCCCTCCCTCCTCCTCCTCCTCCTCCTCCTCCTCCTCTATAGCTGATTGAGAATAGAATATATCATCATCATCATCATCATCATGATCATAATCATTCCCCCAATCATATGATTTGTAGACATCATTATATTTAGGAGTCGAGTTTTGTTTATTTATATTGTTAAATGAAAGTTTCCTCTTCTTTTGTGGTGTATCAATGTTTAATGAATAATTGTTTTGTTTAGTTTTTTTTTCTTCTTTATATTTTTATAATCCTTAGGTAATATATCATATAGTTTTTTATTATCATTAACAAGTTCATGTAATGGATTAGTTATAGGTTTAAATGTTTCTTCAAGTCCCATAATATTTCGAGTTTGATTTTGTTTTAATTCTGAAAATTTTTCTTTAGAGCATTTCGACTTTTTGTCAATTGATTTAAAATTTGCTCATTCATTATGTTAAATTTTGTGAAACTAAATTTTGGAAGGAAGTGGATATTACTCCTTTGCGATTGAAAAATGTAATGAAAATTAAATCATAATTCAATTACATTTATAGCTTATATCAGAAAACTAAACAGACCTGGTAACCTGATCAGTTAATCAGACCTGGTAACCTGTTCGGTTAAACCGAGCTGGTAATAACCATTCATTAAAAGAAAAAAATATATATCAAGCTGAAAACAAATTTTCCCATATCCCGAATAAAAAAGTTTAAAATTTCATGTTTTTCATTCATTTATTTTTTCATTTTTTTTTTTAATTAAATCAATGTAAATAAACTGAAAGAAAAATGCTGAAAAAGAAATTTTTTCCCAATCCCAAATAAAAAATCTTTAAAAATTTAATGTTCATATTATTTATTCGTTTTTATTTAAATTAAATCAATGTAAATAAACTGAAAGAAAAATGCTGAAAAAGAAATTTTTTTCCAATCCCAAATAAAAAATCTTTAAAAATTTAATGTTCATATTATTTATTCGTTTTTATTTAAATTAAATCAATGTAAATAAACTGAAAGAAAAATGCTGAAAAAGAAATTTTTTCCCAATCCCAAATAAAAAATCTTTAAAAATTTAATGTTCATATTATTTTTTCATTTATTTTTTTTTCTTTTTACATTTTAACTACGAAATCTACATTTCCATCTGGCAACTTATACATATATATCTTTGTTGACTAAAAAACGCTCAAATGCAAACTTCGACTGCATTATAGCGTTCTGGGAGATAAACGTAATGAGCCTCCAACTCAATCCTTACATTTTCTCCATATTTTCCCTTAACGCGGGAAGCTGACAAAATTTCAAATCCCGTATTAATCGGGAGCAGATTAAAGTTAAGCTTGCCTTTAACTCTACACGCGTTAAAGGCAAGCATAAGGGGGTCCATTTGTATATCATCAATTAAGGCATCCAAATCCTCTTGTGTCACACCACAAGGTAATTTGGATGCTGAATTGATGATGGTAGTATTACCCTTATTGTCGAAGGTTGAGGTGGAGGTGGATGCGGTGTTGGCGTTAACGTTATTCATAGTGGATGTGGAGTGGTGAATGTGATAGAGCTGGAGCTTGATCTGGTGCTGGTGCTGGTGGAGCTGGAGCTGGAGCTGTAGCTGATGCTTGTGCTGGTGCTGGTGGAGCTGGTAGAGCTGGAGCTGAAGCTGATGCTTGTGCTGGTGCTGGTGGAGCTGTAGCTGGTGCTGGAGCTGGTGCTTGTGCTGGTGCTGGAGCTGGTGCTTGTTCTGGTTCTGGAGCTGGTGCTTGTGCTGGTTCTGGGCTGGTGCTGGGCTGATGCTGCTGCTGCTGCTGACTGCTGGTCAGTGAATGATATTTTTCCTCCAGGAACTGGCGGAATTTATACCGAGTTCAGGACCAAATTTCTTCTTCTTCTTCTTCTTCTCATACCTACTCATAGTTCAATGGAATGGTGTGAGAAGAAGGGTCAGTTCGCCGAAAGGTTGTCGTAGCGTAATAAAAGCAAACATATAGCCACATTAGCGAGACGAAGCGCAGTCTAGCAAGAATTTTATACACAAGTGTCCACAGTTAAAGGTCCCAAATTTTTGGAATCGTTGATAATTATACCTGAGGTTTTTTCCCAAATATAAAACTACTTCTAATGGTGGCTGTAAATTTCCAAAACTGTCGAAATAAAATGAATCTAATCCTTTCTTAAAATATGCCACCCAATGCGTTCCATTTGATGAAGAGTCTGCTAAATTTATTATTCCACACTCATGATAAAGAGGGAATATAGGTAACTCATTTTTCATATAAACTCCTCGAAAGTGTGGAATATTTTTAAAGCCAAACCTCATTATATCAAAGTTGGATAATGCCCTTTTGGGTAGCACATTTAATAGTTTTTTTGACTACGTTTTTGTTTTCGTTTATTTTTTGAAAAAGAAATCCCAAAACCCTTTTTATATGGCTGCAAGTATAAACCTTTACCCAATGCAACTGATTCAAGCTTTCTATTATGTCTCTGGTTTTCCTCCAGCTGTGCTTTAGCAATGCGTGCACTGTTTATAGTCTTTGCTATTGCTGCACTACCTGAAGCCAAACTCCCAACAGCACTTAGAGCTGTTAAAATTGGAACGAGTGGCAGGAAGTCTCCTATTTTGGGTACATTGATAATGCGAGGAATTGTTATATTTTTCTTACATCAAATTGTGTTTTTTACTGCTTTGCGTGCTACTTTTTCAATTCCTTGGTGGCATGCGTGATTATTGAAGCAAGGGATTTTTTTAATGTCTTCTTTTTCATTTGCTTTGTACCCATTCCAAACTTTTTCTTAGCCTTTATCATGTTTGTTACAAAATAAGCTGCAGCTCTCTCCCCGATACTACTATCCCCTACTACTATCGATCCCAAGCCCTATCGGATGGAGCGGCCCCTACAGCACAGGCATGAAGGTGGTTCAACTAAACTTGAACCACTGCGCGGCGGCACAAGACCTGCTGTCGCAGACAACGAGGGAGTGTGGTGTGGATCTGGCAGTGCTCAGCGAGCCATACAAGATCGGGAACAACCCCAACTGGGTAGCCGACAGCACGGGGAAAGCCGCCCTCTGGACGTGCGGCGTAGGTGCCACCAGACTGTCCGAGGTGTACGCTTCAAACGGGTTTATTCGGGCGAAGGTAGGCAGCTGGTGGATATATAGTGTCTACCTTGCTCCGAGCCTCTCGCTGGAAGCTTTCTGCGACAGCGTGGATCGCTTGGCAACCGATGCAAGGGGCAGGTTTCCCGTTCTGATTGCGGGCGACTTTAATGCCTGGGCTGTGGACTGGGGCAGCGCATACACCAACGCCAGAGGCAGATCTCTACTGGAAGCCATAGCGATGCTCGACATTGCGCTTTTAAACACGGGGGGACAATACACGTTCTCCCGGGCCGGTGCCGGCTCAGTGGTAGACCTCACATTCGTGAGCGGCTCAAAAGCCTCGCAGTGCTTATGGGAACTCAGCGAGGTCTATACAGCCAGCGATCATGCCGCCATCTTCACGACCTTGGCCACCCGCCTGCCGTTGGCTACACGGTCCCAACCGCAACAGGCGAGCTGCAGGGCGGACTCCTTGGATGTCCAGCTGTTCGCAACCGGAATGGAGAGCCTGGAGGTAGCTGGGGGCGCTTCGCAGATGGCAGAGGAAGCCATGAGGCAGCTCAAGGCAGTGTACGACAGCTGCATTCAGGTCAGGACACCCCACAGTCGCCATCACGAGCCGGTGTTCTGGTGGAACCGGGCGATAGCCGATGCCCGGAGAGACTGCGTCCGTGCTAGGCGACGTTACCAGCGATCGTATGGCAACCCCTCCCACCTGGACAAAAGGTGGGAGTACCAGGCCTGCCGTAGAGCGCTCAAGGCCGCTATCCGGACGAGCAAATCAAAGTGCTTCCTGGAACTCTGCGATTTGGCGGACCATGACCCGTGGGGGAGCGCCTACAAAACGGTAGTTAAGCGCATTAACTGCTCGGGCCAGCTTGCCCCGCTCGCGACGGAGTTCACCAAGCGAATAGTGGACCACCTGTTCCCCAGGATGGACGTGCCACCGTTCCCCAATGCCGGAGACTCCCTGGCAGGATTCGCTCCGGTAACGGCGCTGGAGGTACGGTCGGCGGCAGTCAGAGTAAGAGCGTCGAAGGCCGCTGGCCCCGACAACATCCCCAATAGGGCCTTGAAGCTCACTCTGTCCCTTCAGCCCGAACGGTTCGCGGAGGTGTTCAGCAGCTGCCGGGGCACCTTCCCGCCTAGATGGAAGTCGCAGAGGCTAGTACTGCTGCCGAAACCCGGAAAACCGCCGGACGACCCGTCATCTTTTAGGCCTATCTGCCTTATTGATGGCGCGGGTAAGGTTCTGGAGCACCTAATCGGCACCCGCCTTGAAGAGGCGATCAGAGTGGCTGGCGACCTCTCGGAGGCCCTGTTCGGCTTCCGGAATGCGAAATCGACAGTGGATGCCATCGCTAAGGTGGTAGACATTGCCAGCTCCGCGATAGCCGGCAAGAGGTGGAAAGGCGGCACAAAAGAGTACTGCCTAGTCGTCACTCTGGATGTTCGCAACGCCTTCAACACGGCAAGATGGAGCTGCATCATGGAGGCTTTATCCAGCTTCGGAGTCCCCCCACCTCCTGAACGTTATGGGCAGCTACTTCACGGACCGCACGTTGGAGTTTACCACTCCCGACGGCGCGGATACGGTGGAGCTCTCCTGCGGGGTTCCACAAGGATCCGTACTAGCACCGCTCTTGTGGAATGCGATGTACGACGGAGTCCTGCGCCTCCCCTTGCCCGGCCAGTCCGAGCTCGTGGGCTTCGCCGACGACATCGCGGTGGTGGTGGTTGGCAAGGTACTTCCACGGGTCGAAGCTACCTGCAACTCCTGTGTCGAGGCCATCAGCTCGTGGCTGACCAGAGTCGGCCTGCAACTAGCGCCACAAAAAACCGAAGCCGTCCTAATCAGCAGCCGGAAAAAGGTCGAGACCGCATCCATCAGGGTCGAGGGTGCTACGATCACTTCCACGAGAGCCATAAGATAACTGGATGTAATGCTGGACACGAGACTCTCGTTTCGCGAGCACCTAGCGTATGCCAGCTCCAAGGCGGCCACATCACTCCAGGCCCTTTCCCGGATCATGATGAACCGCCGAGGTCCCAAGCAATGTAGCAGACTGCTCCTGACTAGTGTGACGAGAGCAACCCTGCTAAACGCGGCCCCTGTCTGGGCGCACGCTATGGCGACGCCCTCGTACTGCCGGGGCATGAACTCTACGCACCGGCTTGCCGCTCTGCGTATTTGCAGCGCGTTCCGTACGATGTCTGAGCAGGCGGCTCTGGTCTTAGCCGGGACCCCCCCATTGGATCTCCTGGCCAAGGAACAGGCCACCATTTTTGGGCGGCTCCACGGAAGAGCCCTCCCCGCTGATGAGAAGAAGCTAGCCCGCGCCGCAGCAAAGGCCAGCACCCTCCAGGAGTGGCAATCCCGCTGGGAGTCATCGACCAAAGGGCAGTGGACCCATCGACTGATCCCCATGTTAGAGGCGTGGGTCGGAAGGAAGCATGGTCAGGTAAATTTCCACCTGACCCAAGTCTTAAGCGGACACGGATGCTTCAGAGGATACCTCCACAAGCGAGGACATGAAGACAGCGCAGCCTGCGTTTGGTGCACCGACGTCTCCGAGGAGACCGCGGAGCACGTACTGTTCTTCTGTGGACGTTTTGAGAACGAGAGGAGCCAATTGGAGGAGAACCTAGGCGCCCAGATTGAGGTCGACAATCTGATCGGCTTGATGCTTGCCAGCGATGCTAATTGGTAGGCGGTAAGCAATTATGCAGCGTCGGTGATGTCCAGGCTTCGGGCAGAGGAACGCCGTAGGAGAAGCGCCACAGGCTAATGGGGGCCATTCCTTCGCGAAGCATTGCTTTGCGGCCGTCCCGCGAAGGTTACGTCCCTATTTTTAGCCATACGCTACCCGTCCCACTTGTAATATACCACCACCCCCAAATTGTGGGAAAACTAATGTGATGTTAAGCCTGATTGAAAGTCCAAATGGTCTCAAATTTGAAAATATTTATGTATTTTCAAAAAGCTTATTTCAACCTAAATATGAGTATTTGGAAAAACTTATCAAGCCAATACGAGGAATGGGATATTACACATTTTCATCAAATGACAGCATTATATCACCAGAAGAAGCAAAAAAGAATTCTATTATGATCTTCGATGATATTCCTGCTTCGACGAAGCAGGACAATATTAAAAGCTTTTTCTCTTTCGGAAGACATATGAACATAGATTCATTCAAACGTATTCACATGTTGCCAAACATTTAGTACGAGATAACTGCAACTTTATAGTAGTTTTCTATCAGGATTTACTAAACATGCGAAACATTTATAGAGATCATGTCTGTGGTGATATGACATTTGATACATTTATGGATATTACAAGAAAGTGTTGGGAGACCAAGTTTGGTTTTCTCTTAATTGCTAAAGATGACGAAATTAATTCTGGACGTTATCGAAAAGGATTTGATTAATTTATTATATTATAAAATTTATATTTATATAACTATACTATGATAATGATTATTAGAACAGTTCAAAATTAAGCTTCATAATGAGTACATCGTTAACAATTGCATTAACTGGAAATACTTCAGTTATAAACGAAAACTTTTTCCCACAGATTGAACTGAAACGGAATTATGAATTTGCTCTTATTGATTTCTATACATTCAATTCAATCCCAAATGTTGATACGAAAAACAATCTATTTCATATTGGGAATAAAGTTATTGAAATACCAGTAGGCTCATATGAGTTTGATGATATTATTAAATATATATTTAATAAGCTTAAAGAGTTTCAACTTCATGACAGTGTCAAAATTGAATGTAATAATAATACATTTCAAGTTCATGTTATTACAAAAAAATGAAACTATATATTTTAATCATGATCGATCAATTGGTCAGCTATTTGGATTTAATAAACGAAAATTACGACCACATAATAATGATATTTACAAATCGGATAATCCTATAAATATTTCAAATGTAAATTCCATTAGATTGGAATGCAACATTATTAGCGGATCATATGTCGGTAATAGATCGAATCATGTATTACATGAGTTTGGAATAAATGTGCCGTGTGGATATAAAATCAATAAGACACCGACAAATTTAATCTATTTACCAGTGAACACCAGACAAATAAGTACTATCGAATTACGCATTACAGATCAGAACGGAGATTTAATTAATTTGCGAGGGGAAACTGTAACAATTCGTTTACACTTACGATCAGTAGAATGATAATCTATAATAAAAAGCCTGTCCTTCGCCCCCTTATCAGTATTACAAAATCAAAAGCTGAAGTGAAAACATCATCACCGTCATCATTATCATCTGAAGGAGCTTCTCACAAGCGAACTCCTCTCACATTAAAAAATAAATTGATTTTAAAATCACTTGGATTTAAAATAAAAAAGTAGTTTCAAATGAATGAAATTTTTCACGTTCTCGATAAACCAATTAATGATGAAACTATCATTAAAAAGGAATACCACACTTATTATCCATATCAACGAAACTTCAAGACAAATGATGAAGTTCGTATCACAATACAAAACCAAGATTTATATGTCCTTTCACGTGAAAGCTTTCTCCACTTTGAAGGAACTCTTAGCAAAATTATTGATAAAAATACAGGAACAAGCAGTACAAATGGTGTTGATGGTTTGCTCAAAAATAATTGTATGGCCAATTTTTTGGATGAAATAAGATATGAATTAAATGGATGTGAACTTGATAGGACACGCTTCACTGGTATTACATCAACACTCAAGAACTATCTCTCAATTGGACAACATGAGGGTCATCATTATCTCAATGCTGGGTGGGGGGGGAGTAGAGAACATCAGGTCTGGTGGACATTTCACCTTTTCAGTACCACTGAAAATGTTGATGGGTTTTGCTGAAGACTATAAGAAAGTTGTATTAAATTGTAAACATGAAATCATCCTCCTACTAGCTAAAAATACAGATAATATGTATATTAAGACTGTTGATGGGAAAACGGATAATATCGCCATACATAACATTAGCTGGAAAGTACCTCATATTGTTCCAAGCGATGCCGCAAAAATTAAAATGTATAATGTTGTTAAAAGTGGTGATAGTCTTCCGCTATCATTTCGTAGTTGGGAAATGCATATTAATCCTACACTAGTACAAAGCACGCAACACGTATGGAATGTGAAACTGGCTGGAAATAGGAAACGACCACGCTTTGCTATCATAGCATTTACATTAAATGTAGAATTTATTTCAAATAATTTGAGAAATTTGAAGGTTCATTTAAATTCTGACGTTTTCCCCTATGAGGATTTGAATATTAAATATGATGAAAATCGATTTGCTGTCTTGTATGACATGTATGCAAGATTTCAAGAAAGTTATTACAATAGAGAATCTCGTCCACTTCTATCACCAACGGAATTTAAGACCAAAGCACCAATTGTTGTTGTTGACCTATCCTATCAAAATGAGTCTGTCAAGTCGGGGCCAATTGATGTTAAAATTTCAACTGAACTAACTAGTCCAAGTGAGATGAATACAAAGGTATATTGCCTTCTCATTCATGATCGTCTAGTCGAATACACACCTTTGACTGGCTTAACTCAACGTATCGTCTAAGCAGTTGTAGGACATTTCTTCATTCAATTTTTGGAAATCGTTGCAAGCACACGTCTACGGAATAAAAATAAAAAAAAATAAATAAAATGTTTGCAGACAACGGAAGGAATATTACATCCAATATGGAAATCATTCAACTTATATTAAAAATAAACAATTTCTTGAAAATTTATAAGGAACAAATTTTCCCCGAACACACAAAATATTTGGAAGAGTCCTTAAAATATTTTTGTAATAGGCTGAGTGATTTTCCACTGGTTTCTAATATATATGGCGAACATTTCTCATCTTGTTGCTGGGCTCAAAATGATGTTAACGAAGGCGTTGATACCTGCGCATGTCATTTCTATACTGTACGCTCAAACAAATGTCTTAAAATTATTAAAATGTATTTAAATTTAGAACATCGTTTTTGATCATTGTACTTGAGAAAATAAAATTATACTTTTTCTAAAATAAAGTAACTACTCTTTTTATTTGGGATTGGGAAAATTTTCTTTTCAGCATTCTCTTAATTTTTAGGTTTTGTTTACCTGGAAAGGTTGGAACAGAAATTTAGCCCTCTAAGAGATAGAGAGGGAGAAGCGGCGACTCATCCCTTAGTTGATTCCTTAAGCGGTTGGGTGCGGCGCCTGGCTTTATTGACTTTCCTTTTAATCGTCCCTTTTTTCAGCATTTCGAAAGAATTTTCGAAGATATCCTTTTTATCCCACCACACATCCCTCCCATTGTTTGTAAGCTGTAACCCTTCTAATAACTCTTCAATTAGCTGACTGCACATACCTTTTTTTATTATGAGGTGTGTGGCGCCTGGCTTAATTGACTTTTCCTTTTGTTCACTTTCGAAAGAATTTTCCTAGGATCCTATTTTTTATCCTACCAACCTTCCTAAGAACTCTTCAATTAGCTGTCTACACATACCTTTTTTTATTATGAGGTGGGTGTGTTGATGACATTCATAGGGGGGTTGTGTGGGTTTAAGGTCACATCCCTTGACTTTTGATGCTTTGCATTCTTTAGAATACATGCAGTCTTTGAGACTGTCCCTTCCTTTTAGAGTTCAAGAAATGCAGGTAAGCGTCGGTGAGCCCGTTCTTTCGAGCACGCACAAGTGACCTTTTCATCCCTTCCTCTTCATTGAATGAGCCCATCCTTTTGTGCACACACAAGTGACCTTTTCATCCCTTCCTCTTGTGTGTGCACAGGCTTTGTTGACCTGATCGCACGTGATAGAGGTGCGTGCACAGGTGCTACCCTCCATCCCTTTTTGGGTCTGATTCGATCGTGGGAAAACGCGGATCAAACGCGTTTCGATATCGATCGCATTCGCACTCGTTGTCGTATCGAGTGCGTCTTCGTGGCGGTACAGCTTCCACACACGTTTCTCACGTGTCCTCACACCATTCAATAAGTGACCCTAATCAATTTTTATTACCCTACCCTTTTAAGGGGGTGACATGTGACAGATGACCCTTTTTTATCTAATTAATGACCCTATCAATTAGCGGCATATCAAAGGTGGCGCAGAAGTCAGGTTTTCTATCTACTCATATACATATATTGAACCTCTTTGGACGCAACATTTATTTATTGTTTTGTATTGTATTATTGCAATCACTATCGCCCCCTTCCCCCTCTCGATCGTTAAACTCGCATTAATAGTTGGGAAGTTAATCCAAGCTTGCGCACTAATACCCAGACAGCCTTATATACAAGCAGCTGCAGCGGTGAACTTTTCGTTTTCGCTTCGCTTTTGCACCGCTACCTGCGTTGTTGTTGTTTGGCCCTTTTCGTTGGCGCGCTTAGATTAGCGGGCCGCCAAGTGACGCGCTACCCTGTATTCTGCGGGTATACCCTTTTCGGCGTCATTTCGCACCCACTATTAATTGATACTGCGTGACTTGAATTTCAATTTAAATAATTTGTTTTCGTCGTTTCCGATTTTTACGTCGATGATATGTTAACTGGTGCTGCATGCGTAGAGGATCTAAAGACAATTAAGTCTGAAGTGTCTCAGGTTCTTCAAACAGCAGGTTTTGAATTGACAAAGTGGTTTTCAAACTCACCTGAGGTCACTGCATCTGAGAGCACAGTTAAGTCGATACCTATCTCGGATTCAGAGTCAACTAAGGCGTTAGGAATATCTTGGTTGCCTAGCGAAGATGACTTCAAGTTCAAGATTGACACTTCTGTCATGGGTCTCCGAGCGACAAAACGGAACATCCTATCGGTGACATCGAAGCTGTTTGACCCCCTCGGCTTTTTAAGTCCCATTGTGATTAAAGGAAAGACCCTATTGCAGGAACTCTGGCTTAATAAGTTAGATTGGGATGAGTCAATTCCGATGCATTTGGAAACAGCTTGGGATATGCTAAAAAGCACTCTGTCTCAACTGGATGAGATGTCGATTCCTCGGTTCGTGCATACCGACCCATTGTCACCGGTACAGCTACATGCCTTTGCCGAAGCCTCCATGAGAGCTTATGGAGCTTGCGTCTATATTCGTAGCGAAACTGCTGAAGGTTTTAAATTATCGTTGTTGACTTCAAAGTCGAAAGTAGCGCCGCTCAAGACCAAAACGCTCCCAAGGCTTGAGTTATGTGCCGCTCACCTTCTCGCAGATCTCTGCCATAGAATCAAACCATTATTAAAAGTCCCTATTGAACGAATTGTATACTGGTCGGACTCTGAAGTTACTCTTCACTGGATTCGATCTCATCCGTCTTCGTTGTCGACATTCGTTTCGAATAGGGTAGCGGAGATTCAAGAATGGTCAGGAGAGGCTACATGGCGGCATGTTCCCACAAAGCAGAACACAGCAGATATCGTTTCGAGAGGTTGTGACGTCGACGAGATAGGGCAGTCGATCTGGTTCACTGGCCCACCATTTCTGAAGGACGAAGAAGAAAACTGGCCCAAAAATGCTTATTTCGAGCCGGATGAGGAAGTCTTGCGTCAGGAAGCGAGGAAGACTGTGGTCGGACTGACCGCTGCTGTGCAAACTTCCGATTTACTGGATGTCATCGAGGGATTCTCGTCACACCGCAAACTGTTTAGAGTGTTCGCTTATATGTTCCGCTTTATAAGAAAATGCAAAGACAAGAGTATAGTTTTCGAAAAAACTCTGTCACCGACTGAATATAATGAAGCGTTTCATAAGATTATCGAAATAGTACAAAAGCACGAGTATCAAGTAGAAATTGAAAAAGTTCGTAAAGGCTCCAAGGTCGGCCCAAGTCTTCAGCGATTGAACCCATTCATCCATGAGGATACGGGCACTTGGTGCAGCTTTTCGTTGTTGCGATATGATGCCAAGTTTCCCTTGCTGTTGACGAAACGCTCGCAATTTGTGCGCAGCTACGTCCGGCATTTGCACCATTCAAATTTTCATGTCGGCCCTCGAGCACTTGTGAGCATCCTACGACAGCGTATTTGGACCGTAAACGCTCAGGAACTCTGCAGTTAGACAGTTCGATCATGTGTGCGCTGCTTTAAATGCAAGCCTCGACTGATGACACAAATTATGGGAAATCTACCCGCAGATAGACTCCGTGCTCTCCGCCCATTTGCGATATGTGGCGTTGATTTTTGTGGCCCTGTCTATACGACATTAAAAATTCGAGGAAGGCCCCCGTATAAGTCCTACGTTGCCTTATTTGTTTGTTTTGCGTCCAAGGCGGTTCACTTAGAGATTGTCTCCGATCTAAGTACTGATTCTTTTTTATTGGTTTTCAAAGATTTATTGGTCGACGAGGATGTCCGCAGACGGTGCATTGCGACAACGCGACGAACTCCGTCGGAGCGAGTCACCACTTCCTGGCTCTTCGCGATCGGATCGAGGAGCAGGCGGACGCAATTCGCGAGTTCGCATCAAGAAGCGGATGCGAATTTGCGTTCACACCGCCTCGGGCTCCGCACATGGGCGGACTATGGGAGGCAGGTGTGAAAACTGCAAAGCACCTACTCCTACGAGCGGTGGGCAGCGCACTCCTCAACGCCGAAGAGCTGGGAACAGTCCTCGTCGGGATCGAGGCCGCAATGAACTCGTGGCCCCTCGGAGCGCTCAGCCAGGACCCAAGCGACGGAGAGGCGCTAACACCCGGGCACCTGCTGACAGGCGGGCTGCTCATCGCAGCACCAGCACTCCGGTCCCCGGACCAGGCGGGTCTCAGTTGCTTGCGGCGATGGCGGCTTGTCTCGTCAGCCAGGCAAACGTTCTGGCGGCGATGGTCCCGGGAATATGTCCTGGGCCTTCAGGTTCGGGGCAAGTGGCACGAGGAGAAGGCCAACGTCGAGGAGGGCCAACTCGTCGTCGTGGCAGAGGACAACCTGCTGACTCAACAGTGGCTCCTGGGAAGGATAGTCGCAACGCACGCAGGAGAGGACGGCAAGGTCAGGGTCGTCGACCTTAGGAGGAGCGATGGAGCGATCTTCCGGAGGGCGATCCACAAGCTGGCGCCGCTGCCAATTTGTTGAAGCCGTGGAGGCGTTCAACGGGGCCGGTGTTGGCTGATTCCAGATGGTCGCTTATTGTTTATTGTTGTTTTGTATTGTTGCCATAGATAGAGAAGGAAAAATTTGAAGTCTAGTGTAAGTTAGTTTAGGGCGAAGGCGGGAGCATAATAAAGCTCTCTCTCGCTCTTTGCGAATTCGCCCCGCCTTCGCCAACCTCTGTTAAGCTAGGCCTAAGTACATATGTTAAATAGAAGTTATGTCGAAAATTGAAGTTCAACCCGAGTACACGCATTTCTTTTGGTCTCGTCGTTGCGAAATTAAAAAACGAATTATTCTTGCCACCAAAGTTGATCGGTTTTGTTTAATAAACTAATTAAAAAGTTCAGTTGATATCTGGCTTTATCAGCCGCAACTGTTCACCCAATTTGGAAATCCGTCTGGACCGATTCAAGTCGTCATTGGCTTTCTCTGCTGGAAAATACCTCCATTTAAACCATAGATTTTCATTCTGTCACCCGCCAACTGGTGGCTTTGCCCAAGCCTAAAGGAGCCCGCTAATTCCCAACTGCAGGATGGCTAACATAATGCCTCTGCAGCAGATACGCAGCCGGGTGTGCACATATCTTATGACCTGCAGTCGGCAGCCTAATGTCATAGTTGGCTAGCAGTAGCCCCATAATATGTTGCACTATAACCTGGAAATAGTAAGTCGTTAACGTTAACTTTCAGCCACAGAGCCTCCATGGTATCATGGAATATAGGCTGTGGCCGCTTTATTGCGGCTTTTAATGGACTAAACTGAATTTGGCGGACGGGACTTTGTAGCGGTCTTAGATTAGAGCCATTGTTTATGGAGTTCCCCATGTTTCGGCTATTTTTTCTTGACGGCAGAAAACTCTACAAAAATTTGGTAAAAATCTTGGCATACACTGGAGGACTATTATTTCACCATAGGATCGTTCTCACTCCATGGAAGAGTGACGATTGTTTGTTAGCCAGACATTTCTTCACCCCCTTCGGCGGCCCTAGGAATGGGCGTTTTTCTTCTGTGTGAACTGTGGCTAGATTATATTTGGTCATTCTTCGAGTATACTATTGCTGGCTTCTTCTAAGTCAGATTATCAACACTGGAATGGACTCGGAAGTGACTGTCCTGGGACTGTGTCGGCAGTCGACTATCTACATGGCCCTGGATCGGAAGCACTAGGCTGCAAGGAGGCAGAAGGAGGAAATATTATTGACGCGCATGAATGGATCACCGACGGACGTGTTTCGGTACGCTCGTGATTTATAGTGCGAAAAACTGAGTTTCCCTCGCGAAACAATAAATAACAAGAAAGAAAGCTAACTTCGGCATGCCGAAGTTTAAATACCCTTGCAGTAAGTAGAAGAAGAAGAAGAAAAATGTTCAGACTTTCCGCTTTCTTGAATGTTGCTAGAAAAAATGTTGCTAGCGAAAAATGTTGCTAACGAAATATGTTGCGAAAAAATTAAATTAATTGATATATATATTCCTATGGCAGCTATATGATATAGTGGTCCGATTTAAATAAAATTACATTCGGGAATAATACAAAATGGCCAGTGTATCAAATTATATGAAAATATATTGAAAATTGAAAGTAAACATTTTTTTCAAAAATTTCCGATCGTTCCTATGGCAGCTATATGATATAGTCGTCCGATCCGGCCCGTTCCGACGTATATAGTAGTGAGAGCATATAGAAGACTATCTGCAAAGTTTTATTCAGATAGCTTCAAAACTGAGGGACTAGTTTGCGTAGAAACGGACGGACAGACAGACGGACAGACAGACGGACAGACAGACGGACGGACAGACGGACATGGCTAGATCGACTCGGCTGTTTATGCTGATCAAGAATATATATACTTTATAGGGTCGGAAATGTCTCCTTCACTGCGTTGCAAACTTCTGACTAAAATTATAATACCCTGCCAGGGTATAAAAGTGGCATATCGGTGAAGTGCTTCGCGGAAATAGTGAACATATTTTCGGGAGTGAGGAACGTTTAGTTGCGAAATATTTCCATTTTTATATTTGGAAATTTTCCATTGAGGGCACGTGCTCGAGTGCTAAGCTTTCGGATCAGCTGTTGAGCAGCTGGTTTGCTGAACGGTTGCATTCGGAAAAGCGTCGCGGTTCGTGTCTTCGCTGAACGGTTGCATTCGCGTAGGTGGCGCTGCCACCCTATCGGTGGAGCCAGAGTCCTGCGTGATAGAGCAAGCAGCTTTTGAAGTGAGTGATACCGCAAGCAGCTTTGTAATGGAGAGCGACAGCAGTGCGAGCGCCATGAGCGTTGGCTCTGCGAGGTCGGGCAGAGGGGGAAAACGGAGAGGCCGAAAGGTCAAGAGTGCGACGGCGACGCAGGCGAAACTGGTCGCCCTGCCCAGTCAAGGCGTCCCGGAGGCCGTCGGTGTGCTGGACGAGCCATTCTCGTCGCTGGAGGAGCCGCTGCCGCTACCGCTGCCGCTACCGCTGCCGCCATTGCTGCTGCCGCCTTCTGCTGCTACCCGCGCGGCTTTCCGCGCCGCGAACCCCGTTGCTGCCCCTGTTGCTGACCCCGATGCTGTCCCCGCCGTCAGCCCCGCTGCTGCCGACCCCGCCGCTGCTGCCACCGCTGCCGCCCGTGCTGGGCAAGCAGCCATGATGGCGGAGTTGTCGGCCACGCAGCGATTGGTGCGGAAGAGCTTTTGCAGTCTTGGAGCGGTCAACACTGACGTACTTTTGCTGGCCATCAGGCGCTATGACGAGCTGGTGATGGCGCTGATGCTCAGGTGTGGAGAACTGGAGACGCGGCTGGCTATGCCGCCTCCGCCGCTGCCGAACCTGTCCAGGGGGACTGCCGCCCTATCGGCCTTTCCCCAGTTGCCTCAGGTCGCCCCCAGCAAGGTTCGCGAGACGTGGTCAGCGGTCGTGAAGTGCGATGACCCAGCGCTATCGGGGAAGGCGATAGCCGAGAAGGTGCGCACCTTGGTGGCACCTTCCTTAGGAGTGCGTTTGCACGAGGTCCGAGAGCTCCGAAAAGGTGGTGCGATCATCCGCACACCTTCGGTCGGAGAGCTCAAAAAGGTTGTGGCGTCCAGCAAGTTCGCCGAAGTCGGGCTGAACGTGGCCCGGAATGTTGCCGAGAAGCCTAAGATCGTCGTGTATGACGTCGATACGGCAATCGGTCCGGAGAAGTTCATGAAGGATCTCCACGAAAACAACTTCGATGACGAGATGACGGCTGCGGAGTTCAAACGATCAGTGCACCTGGTGACCAAGGCGTGGTCGGCAACCGATGGCGCCACTGTGAACATGACGCTGGAGGTGAACGAGAAGGCTATGGCTAAGCTCGATGTAGGGAGAGTCTACATACAATGGTTCTCGTTCCGGTGGCGATCGCAGGTCCGCACATACGCATGCCACAGATGCGTGGGCTTCGACCCCAATATCGGTGAGTGCCGTCAGAAGGCCAATGTTTGCCGACAGTGCGGACAGGTTGGCCACACCGCGGCTAAGTGCCAGAATCCGGTGGACTGCCGGAACTGCCGTCATCGGGGGCAGCCCTCAGGGCATCATATGCTCTCGGGTGAGTGCCCGATATACGGAGCGGTGCTAGCGAGGGTGCAAGCTAGACACTAATGTTTAGCTTCACCCAAGCGAACTGTGGTCGAGGCCGAGCCGCGACCATCGAGCTCGGAGTCCGTCTCAGGAGAACGTGCTCAATGTTCGCGCTGGTGCAGGAGCCGTATCTCGGCGGGGATGGAATGGATGTGCTGCCTGAAGGAATGAGGATGTTATATTATCTAATAACAAAAAATTATACAAACATTTGAATAGGTGTTCATAAGAGTGTTCACTCACAAATTTAACCCTTAGTACTATTTTTATACAATTTCCGGACATATTAATAGGGCTCTCTTCATGGCTTGATCATATCTTACAGGACCTGAGTGTCAAACTCAGATACTCCCTGATTTAAAATGTACAATTTTCAAAGATAATTAAGAATTTGTTGAAAAGACATTCTCGGGCTTGGCGTTGTACGCTAATGCTCGGGTCTGTTCTAGTCATCCTTAGAACAAACTGCAGATGTATTTAATTAAGCAATTTCTGCTTACTCTGGCCAGGTTTTTATTTGTCTTCCTAGGTCCTTTGACACCTGCAATTATTTAAAATTCGCATGGTATCTGCCCAAAAGACCCAATTGGATGACACTACCTTCCTGCCAGAGACCCCATAATATTATATATAATATAATATTTTAAAACAACAAAAGACACGATTTCCCTATTCCTAATATTATTACATAATATTACACACATTGAAACAATCAAAGATGCGTTTCAAATTCGTAAACAAAACAAGCCATGAATAATTTAAACAATCTAGACATGCCTTTAAATTATACCACTACTGCTGCCATAAATGCCTATATAATACACTGATTTTGTAATGGCAGGCTTAGTTCTTGACTTTTTAGGGAGTCAAAAAAAAAAAGGAATCTATTGCACAATCTTTGCACGCCATACAGCTGGGGACAGGAGTTTAATACTCAGGCTAATAATATAGAATATGTAATGACAAAATGCAGAGAAGGAGAAGTAAAAAAAAACAAGAAATTGCAGAAAAAGGAAAAACAACAAGGAAACCTTTAAGGAAAAATATAAAAACAATGTTAAGAGAGATTCTGCTAAAATTGGTAGGAATTTAGAAGATGAAAATAGACAACAGGAAATTATTATACAATCTGTACATGCCCTCGTGTCTGTGTAGATAGAGTTTGTCCTGCGTCCCTGTGTTATTGGTTTTTTGCGGTTCGCCATTGTGACAGGGATTACTCGTGGCTGGTGCTGCATGCCATGATAGGCAATTAATTGCAAAAAAGAAATATATATAATAATAAATATATAAGAAAGTTTAAACAAAATTACGAAACTTATAAAACAACGTGGATGACATCCAGAACTCACTGCGCTTCTTTCTCATGCCACAATTTGCGATCTGTCAAAAGCCAGCACATCTATCCAAACTCGTCACTAATTTCACTTGTCGAATTCATTTTTTTTTTCATATCGTCCCACCACCGTGCTAAAAAACTCCCCACGAGCACGAGAATCTACAAGACATCGAAAACTGCCCTGGAAGAGACGATAATATATTGTGTACTTGCAAAAAAGTTCGACTTACCTGAAAAGAGAATAAAATTTGTTGGTGCCAATTTTTTTGTTTTTGGCATCACCTCATCGACAATTGCAGAGGCGCAGCTACGAGTCCGTATTGGCTATAACATCTGCCACAACTCTCGCCCTATTACACAAGATATATGCATCTGATGATGGTCCTGTACTTTGGATCCAGATTGCAATTTAGGGCGAGCCCCCGACTGCCGAGAAATGGGCACAGACTCACAAATATATATACACAACATTTTTGATGCTGGATAGTTATCTGGCTTTATCAGCCGCAACTGTTCACCCAATTTGGAAATCCGTCTGGACCGATTCAAGTCGTCGTTGGCTTTCTCTGCTGGAAAATACCTCCATTTAAACCATAGATTTTCATTCTGTCACCCGCCAACTGGTGGCTTTGCCCAAGCCTAAAGGAGCCCGCTAATTCCCAACTGCAGGATGGCTAACATAATGCCTCTGCAGCAGATACGCAGCCGGGTGTGCACATATCTTATGACCTGCAGTCGGCAGCCTAATGTCATAGTTGGCTAGCAGTAGCCCCATAATATGTTGCACTATAACCTGGAAATAGTAAGTCGTTAACGTTAACTTTCAGCCACAGAGCCTCCATGGTATCATGGAATATAGGCTGTGGCCGCTTTATTGCGGCTTTTAATGGACTAAACTGAATTTGGCGGACGGGACTTTGTAGCGGTCTTAGATTAGAGCCATTGTTTATGGAGTTCCCCATGTTTCGGCTATTTTTTTCTTGACGGCAGAAAACTCTACAAAAATTTGGTAAAAATCTTGGCATACACTGGAGGACTATTATTTCACCATAGGATCGTTCTCACTCCATGGAAGAGTGACGATTGTTTGTTAGCCAGACATTTCTTCACCCCCTTCGGCGGCCCTAGGAATGGGCGTTTTTCTTCTGTGTGAACTGTGGCTAGATTATATTTGGTCATTCTTCGAGTATACTATTGCTGGCTTCTTCTAAGTCAGATTATCAACACTGGAATGGACTCGGAAGTGACTGTCCTGGGACTGTGTCGGCAGTCGACTATCTACATGGCCCTGGATCGGAAGCACTAGGCTGCAAGGAGGCAGAAGGAGGAAATATTATTGACGCGCATGAATGGATCACCGACGGACGTGTTTCGGTACGCTCGTGATTTATAGTGCGAAAAACTGAGTTTCCCTCGCGAAACAATAAATAACAAGAAAGAAAGCTAACTTCGGCATGCCGAAGTTTAAATACCCTTGCAGTAAGTAGAAGAAGAAGAAGAAAAATGTTCAGACTTTCCGCTTTCTCTGAATGTTGCTAGAAAAAAATGTTGCTAGCGAAAAATGTTGCTAACGAAATATGTTGCGAAAAAATTAAATTAATTGATATATATATTCCTATGGCAGCTATATGATATAGTGGTCCGATTTAAATAAAATTACATTCGGGAATAATACAAAATGGCCAGTGTATCAAATTATATGAAAATATATTGGAAATTGGCAAAGTAAACATTTTTTTCTCAAAAATTTCCGATCGTTCCTATGGCAGCTATATGATATAGTCGTCCGATCCGGCCCGTTCCGACATATATAGTAGTGAGAGCATATAGAAGACTATCTGCAAAGTTTTATTCAGATAGCTTCAAAACTGAGGGACTAGTTTGCGTAGAAACGGACGGACAGACAGACGGACAGACAGACGGACAGACAGACGGACGGACAGACGGACATGGCTAGATCGACTCGGCTGTTTATGCTGATCAAGAATATATATACTTTATAGGGTCGGAAATGTCTCCTTCACTGCGTTGCAAACTTCTGACTAAAATTATAATACCCTGCCAGGGTATAAAAGTGGCATATCGGTGAAGTGCTTCGCGGAAATAGTGAACATATTTTCGGGAGTGAGGAACGTTTAGTTGCGAAATATTTCCATTTTTATATTTGGAAATTTTCCATTGAGGGCACGTGCTCGAGTGCTAAGCTTTCGGATCAGCTGTTGAGCAGCTGGTTTGCTGAACGGTTGCATTCGGAAAAGCGTCGCGGTTCGTGTCTTCGCTGAACGGTTGCATTCGCGTAGGTGGCGCTGCTGTGCCCTATAGGTGGAGCCAGAGTCCTGCGTGATAGAGCAAGCAGCTTTTGAAGTGAGTGATACCGCAAGCAGCTTTGTAATGGAGAGCGACAGCAGTGCGAGCGCCATGAGCGTTGGCTCTGCGAGGTCGGGCAGAGGGGGAAAACGGAGAGGCCGAAAGGTCAAGAGTGCGACGGCGACGCAGGCGAAACTGGTCGCCCTGCCCAGTCAAGGCGTCCCGGAGGCCGTCGGTGTGCTGGACGAGCCATTCTCGTCGCTGGAGGAGCCGCTGCCGCTACCGCTGCCGCTGCCGATGCCGCCATTGCTGCTCGCCTCGCTGCTACCCGCGCGGCTTTCCGCGCCGCGAACCCCGTTGCTGCCCCTGTTGCTGACCCCGATGCTGTCCCCGCCGTCAGCCCCGCTGCTGCCGACCCCGCCGCTGCTGCCACCGCTGCCGCCCGTGCTGGGCAAGCAGCCATGATGGCGGAGTTGTCGGCCACGCAGCGATTGGTGCGGAAGAGCTTTTGCAGTCTTGGAGCGGTCAACACTGACGAACTTTTGCTGGCCATCAGGCGCTATGACGAGCTGGTGATGGCGCTGATGCTCAGGTGTGGAGAACTGGAGACGCGGCTGGCTATGCCGCCTCCGCCGCTGCCGAACCTGTCCAGGGGGACTGCCGCCCTATCGGCCTTTCCCCAGTTGCCTCAGGTCGCCCCCAGCAAGGTTCGCGAGACGTGGTCAGCGGTCGTGAAGTGCGATGACCCAGCGCTATCGGGGAAGGCGATAGCCGAGAAGGTGCGCACCTTGGTGGCACCTTCCTTAGGAGTGCGTTTGCACGAGGTCCGAGAGCTCCGAAAAGGTGGTGCGATCATCCGCACACCTTCGGTCGGAGAGCTCAAAAAGGTTGTGGCGTCCAGCAAGTTCGCCGAAGTCGGGCTGAACGTGGCCCGGAATGTTGCCGAGAAGCCTAAGATCGTCGTGTATGACGTCGATACGGCAATCGGTCCGGAGAAGTTCATGAAGGATCTCCACGAAAACAACTTCGATGACGAGATGACGGCTGCGGAGTTCAAACGATCAGTGCACCTGGTGACCAAGGCGTGGTCGGCAACCGATGGCGCCACTGTGAACATGACGCTGGAGGTGAACGAGAAGGCTATGGCTAAGCTCGATGTAGGGAGAGTCTACATACAATGGTTCTCGTTCCGGTGGCGATCGCAGGTCCGCACATACGCATGCCACAGATGCGTGGGCTTCGACCCCAATATCGGTGAGTGCCGTCAGAAGGCCAATGTTTGCCGACAGTGCGGACAGGTTGGCCACACCGCGGCTAAGTGCCAGAATCCGGTGGACTGCCGGAACTGCCGTCATCGGGGGCAGCCCTCAGGGCATCATATGCTCTCGGGTGAGTGCCCGATATACGGAGCGGTGCTAGCGAGGGTGCAAGCTAGACACTAATGTTTAGCTTCACCCAAGCGAACTGTGGTCGAGGCCGAGCCGCGACCATCGAGCTCGGAGTCCGTCTCAGGAGAACGTGCTCAATGTTCGCGCTGGTGCAGGAGCCGTATCTCGGCGGGGATGGAATGGATGTGCTGCCTGAAGGAATGAGGATGTTATATTATCTAATAACAAAAAATTATACAAACATTTGAATAGGTGTTCATAAGAGTGTTCACTCACAAATTTAACCCTTAGTACTATTTTTATACAATTTCCGGATATATTAATAGGGCTCTCTTCATGGCTTGATCATATCTTACAGGACCTGAGTGTCAAACTCAGATACTCCCTGAATCAAAATGTACAATTTTTAAAGATAATTAAGAATTTGTTGAAAAGACATTCTCGGGCTTGGCGTTGTACGCTAATGCTCGGGTCTGTTCTAGTCATCCTTAGAACAAACTGCAGATGTATTTAATTAAGCAATTTCTGCTTACTCTGGCCAGGCTTTTATTTGTCTTCCTAGGTCCTTTGACACCTGCAATTATTTAAAATTCGCATGGTATCTGCCCAAAAGACCCAATTGGATGACACTACCTTCCTGCCAGAGACCCCATAATATTATATATAATATAATATTTTAAAACAACAAAAGACACGATTTCCCTATTCCTAATATTATTACATAATATTACACACATTGAAGCAATCAAAGATGCGTTTCAAATTCGTAAACAAAACAAGCCATGAATAATTTAAACAATCTAGACATGCCTTTAAATTATACCACCACTGCTGCCATAAATGCCAATATAATACATTGATTTTGTAATTGGACGTTTATGCACTACGATCAGTACATTCAAGTGGCCCATCTGACACCAAGCACGTGCCTGTTCGTGTTAGGTGTTAGTAGGCGCGACAAATGAAAGTATAGAAAAGGAATACGAGGAAGTGACTACTGGCGTGCTGCCAGACTGTTTGCCTGCATGCGTACTAAGTGGGTTAATATTAAGGTTTTTAGTTGGGGAAGGCTATCTACGTTTGATGTTATCATGTACAAATCGTTATAATTTGCACATAAGACTCTAAAGGGTTCATGCAATTCAAAAGACGTTCTACATTGGCTCAAAACTAAAGGAATATAGGATCTAGTATTTCTACTCGGTACGTGAAAGTTAAGCTGACCCAGCAAGTCAGCATTTTCCACGTCACCGTGCATAAGGTTAAAAATGAACGTAATGCCAAGCATGGTTCTACGGTTAGCTAAAGAAGGTAAGTTAATTAGGAGAAGTCTACTAGAGTACGAGGGTAACCTCTGGTTGGGATCCCAGTTCAAACCGCGTAAAGCAAAAAGCAGAAAGTTCTTCTGAACTGACTCAATGCGTGTATAGTACTGTGAACCCCATACTGAGGGCTCCAGACGCAAGATCCATATTCTAAGATTGGACGAACTAACGAAATTTATAAGGATTTTGTAACATAGGGGTCATGAATTCTTTCGACCACCGTTTAATGAAACCAAGCACACCTCTGGCTTTATTCACCATGCACGAAATATGATCGATAAAGTCAAGTTTAGGGTCCAGTCGGACACCCAAATCATCGACTATATTAATTCTTTCCAAAGAGCAGCAGTTAAGCGTGTAAGTCGCGAGCATGGGAGCGACACGAGAGAAAATCATTAGCTTGCATTTAGAGCCGTTTAGGTTCAATAAGTTTATACGGCACCATGTTTGGAAGTTATTGAGATCTGTTTGTAAATCAGACTGGCAGGAAGCGTCCTTATATTGCACGCAAAGTTTGACGTCGTCCGCGTACATAAGTACTCTGGAGTTAGTCAGAACTTTCGGCAGGTCGTTGATAAATAATATAAACAACAGGGGACCCAAATGGCTCCCTTGCGGGACGCCCTGAGAACATTAGATAAAGAATTTTTAAAGAGGACCTTTTGCGTTCTGCCATTCAGATAACTTGAGATCCAACTAAGAAGATCAACCGGAAATCCCATTAGATCGAGTTTCCGAACACGAAGAGAATGGTTGACAGAATCAAATGCTTTACTGAAATCAGTATAGATTACGTCTGTCTGAAAGCCCTTATGGAAGCCCCTAACTAAGAAAGAAGTGAACTCTAAAAGATTGGTTGTCGTTGATCTACGCTTTAAAAATCCATGCTGACATGGAGAAATAATTGATCTACACAGGTGCTGCAAATGTGGAGTAATGATTTTCTCGAAAAGTTTTGGAATGGCCGACAACTTAGAGATTCCTCTATAGTTGCTGGCAACCGATTTGCTACTTTTTTTGTGGAGAGGAATAACAAATGATTCCTTCCAAATAAGGGGAAAGTGGGAGGTTTCTAGGGACAAGGTAAACAATTTTAGAAGGGGATTGCACAGGGCGTCGGCACAATACCTAAGCACACAGCCAGGTATACCGTCGGGACCTGGCGAATAAATGGGCTTAACGCGATGAAGATCTGAAAGAATAGAGCTTTCGTCTAAAGTAGGACTGAAAATAAAGCTCGATTTGGGCATGATGTAGGAATAAGTCTGATTACAGTCGGTTGAAGTTGAGTAAGTGGTTTGAAAAAACTGCGCAAACAGATCGGCGATAGCCCGATCATTTTTTACGGTTGTATTTTCAAACGAAAGCGAGGAAGGATGCGTAATTGGCTTACGTTTAGTGTTAACAAAATTATAAAACTGTTTTGGGTCCTGAGAGATCTGGACCCTACAACGAGTCAAATAATTTTTATAACACTGCGCGTTCAACACGGTAAATGTTGACCGAGCAGATAAATAAAGGGATAGGGCAGAGTTAGAACCGGTACATTTATATTTAGTATACAGCCTAGATTTTTTGTTTTTAAGATGACTCAACTCTTTAGTAAACCAAGGAGGCATATTCGATGTTGATGGATAGTATAACGGAACACATTCAGTAAAAAAGGAATTTATGGCACTGTAAAAAATATCCACGGCTGCTGACATGTCAGTGCACATATATAAATCGGACCAATTAAAATCTAAAATAAAGTTATTCAGCCGTTCGAAGTCCGTTTTGCGAAAACAAAGGACTTTCTTGGCTGGACAGTTAGATATGTTCTGTAAGTCAGACCCAATGTCGAGAGTCACTTCGAAAGTCAAATGATAGGGATCTTCGGGAAGCGTCAACGGCGCCACCCTGGCTAAACTGACTCTTGCCGGATCTGAGACAAAACAGAGATCAAGCAAGCGCTCTAGGGAATTTCGTACATGGTTGACTTGAGACAGCGAAATGTCGAGCAAGCCAGCAATAAAATCATGCTGTGTGGAGGTGAAAAGTACATTAGAGGAAGTATTTGAGGACCAAATAGCCCCTGGGATATTAAAATCACCAAGAACTACTAAATGATCCTTATTAGAAAGTCGGTTGAAACCCGTTTGGATAGCGGAAAGATGGTTCCAATAAATAGGAAGTTTGGACGAAGGAGGAATGTAAGAACAGGTAATGAAAATAGAGCTACCATTGATGGTTAGCTTCACACAGAGGAATTCAACATCAAACTCCTCGAAAGTTATTAATTCCGACGCGAGAGTGAAGTCAACCGCTATGAGGACACCACCCCCACGTCTGATAGGCCGATCCAGCCGATATATTGTGAACACAGCTGGGAAAACTTCGGAGCTCAGAATCTCCGGATTTAACCAGGTTTCTGTGAACACAATAACCTGGGATGCAAACGAGAGACTATCAGAATACAATTTGGGAAGCTTACTACGTAGGCCTCTTGCATTCTGATAGGAGATAGAGAGGGAATTGATTAGTTTTTTGGAGCGGATGTCGTAGAGGGCGCAGTGGTCTGGTCGGGCCTGGGAAGAGTTATTCCTACGGGCCGCCGTTTCTTTTTCTTAGCTTCAAACTCTTTGACGACAATATACTCTGGCCTGAAATTGGTAGAGCATATTGTTTCAAAGAGTTCATTCGGGACATTTATTTTAAAAGATGAAATATTCCTAGCATAAGAAAATTTGAATTTTTCCACCTTTATTTGTATTTGTAATGGCAGGCTTAGTTCTTGACTTTTTAGGGAGTCAAAAAAAAAAAGGAATCTATTGCACAATCTTTTCACGCCATACAGCTGGGGACAGGAGATTAATACTCAGGCTAATAATATAGAATATATAATGACAAAATGCAGACAAGGAGATTGTAACAAAAAAACAAGAAATTGCAGAAAAAGGAAAAACAACAAGGAAACCTTTAAGGAAAAATATAAAAACAATGTTAAGAGAGATTCTGCTAAAATTGGTAGGAATTTAGAAGATGAAAATAGACAACAGGAAATTATTATACAATCTGTACATGCCCTCGTGTCTGTGTAGATACAGTTTGTCCTGCGTCCCTGTGTTATTGGTTTTTTGCGGTTCGCCATTGTGACAGGGATTACTCGTGGCTGGTGCTGCATGCCATGATAGGCAATTAATTTAAAAAAAATATATATATATATATATATATCAGAAAATTTAAACAAAATTACGAAATTTAAAAAACAACGTGGATGACATGCAGAACTCACTGCGCTTCTTTCTCATGCCACAATTTGCGATCTGTCAAAAGCCAGCACATCTATCCAAACTCGTCACTAATTTCACTTGTCGAATTCATATTTTTTTTCATATCGTCTCACCACCGTGCTAAAAAACTCCCCACGAGCACGAGAATCTACAAGACATCGAAAACTGCCCTGGAAGAGACGATAATCTATTGTGTACTTGCAAAAAAGTTCGACTTACCTGGAAAGAGAATACAATTTTTTGGTGTCAATTTTTTGTTTTTGGCATCACCTCATCGACAATTGCAGAGGCGCAGCTACGAGTCCGTATTGGCTATAACAATTGCCACAACTCTCGCCCTATTACACAAGATATATGCATCTGATGATGATCCTGTACTTTGGATCCAGATTGCAATTTAGGGCGAGCCCCCGACTGCCGAGAAATGGGCACAGACTCACAAATATATAAACACAACATTTTTGATGCTGGATAGTTGATATCTGGCTTTATCAGCCGATTTCACCCAATTTGGAAATCCGTCTGGACCGATTCAAGTCGTCGTTGGCTTTCTCTGCTGGAAAATACCTCCATTTAAACCATAGATTTTCATTCTGTCACCCGCCAACTGGTGGCTTTGCCCAAGCCCAAAGGAGCCCGCTAATTCCCAACTGCAGGATGCCTAACATAATGCCTCTGCAGCAGATACGCAGCCGGGTGTGCACATATCTTATGGCCTGCAGTCGGCAGCCTAATGTCATAGTTGGCTAGCAGTAGCCCCATAATATGTTGCACTATAACCTGGAAATAGTAAGTCGTTAACGTTAACTTTCAGCCACAGAGCCTCCATGGTATCCTCTGATGCTGTGGGAATATAGGCTGTGGCCGCTTTATTGCGGCTTTTAATGGACTAAATTGAATTTGGCGGACGGGACATTTTAGCGGTTTTAGATTAGAGCCATTGTTTATGGAGTTCCCAATGTTTCGGCTATTTTTTTCTTGACGGCAGAAAACTCTACAAAAATTTGGTAAAAATCTTGGCATACACTGGAGGACTATTATTTCACCATAGGGCGTTTTTCTTCTGGGTGAACTGTGGATAGATTATATTTGGTCATTCTTCGAGTATACTATTGCTGGCTTCTTCTAAGTCAGATTATCAACACTGGAATGGACTCGGAAGTGACTGTCGGAAGCACTAGGCTGCAACTGCTAATATCTACATCTTACTGGATTTCGGCAGCTTTGGAAATCTGGCTGCAACTTCTACAATATATACATCCGCATTAGGCAAAAGTAATTGCAGGAGAAACAGCAGGAGAAACTCGGCTGCTTTTTCCATTTCAGCAGGATCTGAAGCAGGAAACAGCAGAAACAAATTTTTTATCAACGACGACGAAGGAGGAAATATTATTGACGCGCATGGATCAACGAAGAACGTGTTTCGGTACGCTCGTGATTTATAGTGAGAAAAACTGAGTTTCCCTCGCGAAACAATAAATAACAAGTGACATATCGGTGAATAAGTGCTCCGCGGAAATAGTGAACATATTTTCGGGAGTGAGGAACGTTTAGTGGCGAAATATTTCCATTTTTATATTTGGAAATTTTCCATTGAGGGCACGTGCTCGAGTGCTAAGCTTTCTGACCAGCTGTTGAGCAGCTGGTTTGCTGAACGGTTGCATTCGGAAAAGCGTCGCGGTTCGTGTCTTCGCTGAACTGTTGCATTCGCGTAGGTGGCGCTGCTGTGCCCTATAGGTGGAGCCAGAGTCCTGCGTGATAGAGCAAGCAGCTTTTGAGGTGAGTGATACCGCAAGCAGCTTTGTAATGGAGAGCGACAGCAGTGAGAGCGCCATGAGCGTTGGCTCTGCGAGGTCGGGCAGAGGGGGAAAACGGAGAGGCCAAAAGGCCATGAGTGCGACGGCGACGCAGGCGAAACTGGTCGCCCTGGCCAGTCAAGGCGTCCCGGAGGCCGTTGGTGTGCGGGACGAGCTATTCTCGTCGCTGGAGGAGCCGCTACCGCTGCCGATGCCGATGCCGCCATTGCTGCTCGCCTCGCTGCTACCCGCGCGGCTTTCCGCGCCGCGAACCCCGTTGCTGCCCCTGTTGCTGACCCCGATGCTGTCCCCGCCGTCAGCCCCGCTTATGCAGTCTTGGAGCGGTCAACACTGACGAGCTCTCGCTGGCCATCAGCCGCTATGACGAGCTGGTGATGGCGCTGATGCTCAGGTGTGGAGAACTGGAGACGCGACTGGCTATGCCGCCTCCGCCGCTGCCGAACCTGTCCAGGGGGACTGCCGCCCTATCGGCCTTTCCCCAGTTGCCTCAGGTCCCCCCATCGCTGCCCCGCGGACCATCAAGGTTCGCGAGACGTGGTCAGCGATCGTGAAGTGCGATGACCCAGCGCTATCGGGGAAGGCGATAGCCGAGAAGGTGCGCACCTTGGTGGCACCTTCCTTAGGAGTGCGTTTGCACGAGGTCCGAGAGCTCCGAAAAGGTGGTGCGATCATCCGCACACCCTCGGTCGGAGAACTCAAGAAGGTTGTGGCGTCCAGCAAGTTCGCCGAAGTCGGGCTGGACGGGGTCCGGAATGTTGCCGAGAAGCCTAAGATCGTCGTGTATGACGTCGATACGGCAATCGGTCCGGAGGAGTTCATGAAGGAGCTCCACGAAAACAACGTGGTCGGCAACCGATGGCGCCACTGTGAACATGACGCTGGAGGTGAACGAGAAGGCTATGGCTAAGCTCGATCTAGGGAGAGTCTACATACAATGGTTCTCGTTCCGGTGCCGATCGCAGGTCCGCACGCAGATGCGTGGGCTTCGACCACAAGGTCGGTGAGTGCCGTCAGAAGGCCAATGTTTGCCGACAGTGCGGACAGGTTGGCCACACCGCGGCTAAGTGCCAGAATCCGGTGGACTGCCGGAACTGCCGTCATCGGGGGCAGCCCTCAGGGCATCATATGCTCTCGGGTGAGTGCCCGATATACGGAGCGGTGCTAGCGAGGGTGCAAGCTAGACACTAATGTTTAGCTTCACCCAAGTGAACTGTGGTCGAGGCCGAGCCGCGACCATCGAGCTCGGAGTCCGTCTCAGGAGAACGTGCTCAATGTTCGCGCTGGTGCAGGAGCCGTATCTCGGCGGGGATGGAATGGATGTGCTGCCTGAAGGAATGAGGATGTTATATTATCTAATAACAAAAAATTATACAAACATTTGAATAGGTGTTCATAAGAGTGTTCACTCACAAATTTAACCCTTAGTACTATTTTTACACAATTTCCGGATATATTAATAGGGCTCTCTTCATGGCTTGATCATATCTTACAGGACCTGAGTGTCAAACTCAGATACTCCCTGAATCAAAATGTACAATTTTCAAAGATAATTAAGAATTTGTTGAAAAGACATTCTCGGGCTTGGCGTTATACGCTAATGCTCAGGTCTGTTCTAGTCATCCTTAGAACAAACTGCAGATGTATTTAATTAAGCAATTTCTGCTTACTCTGGCCAGGTTTTTATTTGTCTTCCTAGGTCCTTTGACACCTGCAATTATTTAAAATTCGCATGGTATCTGCCCAAAAGACCCAATTGGATGACACTACCTTCCTGCCAGAGACCCCATAATATTATATATAATATAATATTTTAAAACAACAAAAGACACGATTTCCCTTTGCGTGGACAATATCACTGAACTTGCCCCAGTTTGTCTTACGTGGATTGCGTCTAGGTGTCGCTTTGCTGGTCGGCACCGATAACTCAAAGAATATGTACCTGTGATCGGAAAAGGAATGTTGAAGCGACACATTTTAGTTCTCTACTGTATACCGGCTGTGTTCTACGAGTAAGGTGAGATCTAGCACCTCCTCCCACCCCTGAAAGACCTCCGTGCTCGGAAATATAAAGGTCGGTGTATTCCCTTTGTTACATATTGTAACGTTACTGCATATAATACGATCAAAAAGTGACTCACCTCTATCATTTGTCTCGGAACTTCCCCAGAGCGTGTGTCTCGCGTTCGCGTCGCACCCGGTCACCAGGGTTGTCTTCGTGTCTTCAGCCCATTGCAACAGCTTGACCACCGGTTCTGGCGGAGCCGGATCGTCATGGGCCATGTATGCCGAGGAGATTAGCACTCCTGTCCCATCCGTTGTCACGAATCTGGCAACTGCTAGATCCGATGTACTGAGATTAGAACAGAGAAAAGCGTTAAAATGATTCTTTATTACTATACATGCTCTCGGTCTACCTGTCGAGTGAGTGTACAGTAGTGTATATCCAGGTAGTGTCAGACCAGAAACCTGCTCGTTCCTGGTCCATGGTTCTTGTAGTAGCGCAATGTCGACATCCTTCTCCCTTAGAAGGATGGACAAATTAGCTGAAGCGTGCGAGCTGCGCTTCAAGTTAATTTGCACTACTTTCGGCATTGGTGTTCGTCGGTGTGCAGTTGGGCGACTTGTCGTCGATGATCAGGTCATCCAACAACTTGTTCGTGTCGTCCACCTCCTCCAGTAGTTCGTCCGGTTCGGCCAGAAAAACCTTGATCTTAGCCTTTCTGATGCCGTACCGGATTTTGTAGTCGTCTCTTTCCAGCTGCGGCAGGCAACGCTGGTTTATCAGAAGCAGAAATGGCTGGCTCGTCTTCATTTCTTTCTCCGCCTTCAGGATGGCCCAGTCCTCTGTATGGACGGCTGGGTTTTGTGCTCGCAGACATTGGAGCACCCTGGCATGGTCAGACTGCCCCAGTGGTAACCAGATGCGAGCTCTGGGTCTTCTCGGAATCTCCCTGGCGTGAACCAACCTTATCCTAAGGCCGTTCCACGTGTCGCCGATCTTGGCCACACATTCTTCCAGGAAGCTCCTCGAGAACCCGTCGTCGCACCTAATTACCCGGTGCCCTCTCACCACGTCCGAAGAGTCGAAGGAGGGGATAGGACCGCCTGGCGTGGCAACCAACCTGTCGGTCACCAAGTCAGACAGCTTGGCCTCTATCTCCCCCCACTTCTCTGCCAGCAGGCGCCCGTCGTCATTGAGCTCATCAACCAGCGCCATAGCCAGACCGTCTCTGGCCACCTCGCTGAACTTCTTCGTCTGCTTGACGAAGGATGTCGCTCTTGCTTTCCCTGAGCGTCCTTGGCCCTCTTAGGTGCGCTTACGCTCACATCCTGTGATCGCTCACGCTTCGCCTTCGGGGGCTGGAACGCCTCGGGGTTAGCCTTTTGGTAGGCTTCGAATTCCACAATTTCTGCCAGGAATTTCGCTTTATCAGCGGCGTCTCTCGGGTCCACCTTGCCCTCAGCCTCGTTCTTCGCAATCTTGCTTAGAACAAAGCGGGCCCTGTGTGCCCTAGCACGCCTCTTCTGGTGTGTGAGCTGTGGGTTGACTACGGTGGTGCTCAACTGAGCCACACCTGTGTGTGTGTTGGCTTGGGGAGTGCTAGTACTAGCGCCCCCCTCGGATATTAACGGAGCGTTGGCGACCGGGCTTGGCGTCAACAACTCGTCTTCGTCAATATCCGATGTATCTCGAGATGCTAAGCCCTGCCTAGGCATTAGCAACTCCTCCTCGTCCATCTCTGACATTGTGCGGGGTTTAGCCTCCCCCACGAGGTCCGAAGCATGGCTTTGGGAATTCATAGTCATCTGCATAATCGCCCGCTTTGCTCGACCAGGCAAGCGCGGCGGGCCAGAGGGGGTTTGAGGCATTGAAGGAGGTCGACCGCGGCTTCGCCCCAAAGCCGCGGCAAGGCATCTTACGACCCAGGGTTGCCCGGCCCTGAGAAGGCTCCGTTCAGACACAGCTGGATTAACCCCTCAGCTGCGAACCAAAAGCCAGCGGGCACTGGTCACGTAACACGCCTGGCTTGAGGGAAGGCCGTTTTAAGACTTACCCAGGTCTCGGTAAGGAGGTGGATTCAAAGGAGTTATAGGATGGAGGATTCACAGGGAATTGCCGCTCACATTAGCCGTTTCCAGGAGGTACCACGCGGAGGACCCTCTCCGAGGAGAAGGTGGTGTCTATCAAATTGATATTCACCTGCGAGTCGACTTGATGCACCAGTGGCACAAGGAATATACATCAGCAAATACTATGCTGATCTTGCCTTGGTCTGATGCACCCTTACCACCCCAATCTATTGTGTACTTGCAAAAAAGTTCGACTTACCTGGAAAGAGAGTACAATTTTTTGGTGTCAATTTTTTGTTTTTGGCATCACCTCATCGACAATTGCAGAGGCTCAGCTACGAGTCCGTATTCGCTGTAACATCTGCCACAACTCTCGCCCTATTACACAAGATATATGCATCTGATGATGATCCTGTACTTTGGATCCAGATTGCAATTTAGGGCGAGCCCCCGACTGCCGAGAAATGGGCACAGACTCACAAATATATATACACAACATTTTTGATGCTGGATAGTTATCTGGCTTTATCAGCCGCAACTGTTCACCCAATTTGGAAATCCGTCTGGACCGATTCAAGTCGTCGTTGGCTTTCTCTGCTGGAAAATACCTCCATTTAAACCATAGATTTTCATTCTGTCACCCGCCAACTGGTGGCTTTGCCCAAGCCTAAAGGAGCCCGCTAATTCCCAACTGCAGGATGGCTAACATAATGCCTCTGCAGCAGATACGCAGCCGGGTGTGCACATATCTTATGGCCTGCAGTCGGCAGCCTAATGTCATAGTTGGCTAGCAGTAGCCCCATAATATGTTGCACTATAACCTGGAAATAGTAAGTCGTTAACGTTAACTTTCAGCCACAGAGCCTCCATGGTATCATGGAATATAGGCTGTGGCCGCTTTATTGCGGCTTTTAATGGACTAAACTGAATTTGGCGGACGGGACTTTGTAGCGGTCTTAGATTAGAGCCATTGTTTATGGAGTTCCCCATGTTTCGGCTATTTTTTTCTTGACGGCAGAAAACTCTACAAAAATTTGGTAAAAATCTTGGCATACACTGGAGGACTATTATTTCACCATAGGATCGTTCTCACTCCATGGAAGAGTGACGATTGTTTGTTAGCCAGACATTTCTTCACCCCCTTCGGCGGCCCTAGGAATGGGCGTTTTTCTTCTGTGTGAACTGTGGCTAGATTATATTTGGTCATTCTTCGAGTATACTATTGCTGGCTTCTTCTAAGTCAGATTATCAACACTGGAATGGACTCGGAAGTGACTGTCCTGGGACTGTGTCGGCAGTCGGCTATCTACATGGCCCTGGATCGGAAGCACTAGGCTGCAGCTGCTAATATCTACAATCTCACTGGATTTCGGCAGCTTTGGAAATCTGGCTGCAACTTCTACAATATATACATCCGCATTAGGCAAGAGTAATTGCAGGAGAAACAGCAGGAGAAACTCGGCTGCTTTTTCCATTTCAGCAGGAGCTGAAGCAGCAAACATCAGAAACAAATTTTTTAACAACGACGACGAAGGAGAAAATATTATTGACGCGCATGAATGGATCAACGACGGACGTGTTTCGGTACGCTCGTGATTTATAGTGCGAAAAACTGAGTTTCCCTCGCGAAACAATAAATAAAAAGTGACATATCGGTGAATAAGTGCTCCGCGGAAATACTGAACATATTTTCGGGAGTGAGGAACGTTTAGTTGCGAAATATTTTCATTTTTATATTTGTGTGCTAAGCTTTCTGATCAGCTGTCGAGCAGCTGGTTTGCTGAACGGTTGCATTCGGAAAAGCGTCGCGGTTCGTGTCTTCGCTGAACGGTTGCATTGCGTAGGTAGCGCTGCTGTGCCCTATAGGTGGAGCCAGAGTCCTGCGTGATAGAGCAAGCAGCTTTTGAGGTGAGTGATACCGCAAGCAGCTTTGTAATGGAGAGCGACAGCAGTGAGAGCGCCATGAGCGTTGGCTCTGCGAGGTCGGGCAGAGGGGGAAAACGGAGAGGCCGAAAGGCCAAGAGTGCGACGGCGACGCAGGCGAAACTGGTCGCCCTGGCCAGTCAAGGCGTCCCGGAGGCCGTCGGTGTGCTGGACGAGCCATTCTCGTCGCTGGAGGAGCCGCTGCCGCTGCCGCTACCGCTGCCGATGCCGCCATTGCTGCTCGCCTCGCTGCTACCCGCGCTGCTACCCGCGCGGCTACCCGCGCGGCTTTCCGCGCCGCGGACCCCGTTGCTGCCCCTGTTGCTGACCCCGATGCTGTCCCCGCCGTCAGCCCCGCTGCTGCCGCCCCCGCCGCTGCTGCCACCGCTGCCGCCCGTGCTGGGCAAGCAGCCATGATGGCGGAGTTGTCGGCCACGCAGCGATTGGTGCGGAAGACCTTTTGCAGTCTTGGAGCGGTCAACACTGACGAGCTCTCGCTGGCCATCAGCCGCTATGACGAGCTGGTGATGGCGCTGATGCTCAGGTGTGGAGAACTGGAGACGCGGCTGGCTATGCCGCCTCCGCCGCTGCCGAACCTGTCCAGGGGGACTGCCGCCCTATCGGCCTTTCCCCAGTTGCCTCAGTTGCCCCCATCGCTGCCCCGCGGACCAGCAAGGTTCGCGAGACGTGGTCAGCGGTCGTGAAGTGCGATGACCCAGCGCTATCGGGGAAGGCGATAGCCGAGAAGGTGCGCACCTTGGTGGCACCTTTCTTAGGAGTGCGTTTGCACGAGGTCCGAGAGCTCCGAAAAGGTGATCATCCGCACACCCTCGGTCGGAGAGCTCAAGAAGGTTGTGGCGTCCAGCAAGTTCGCCGAAGTCGGGCTGAACGTGGCCCGGAATGTTGCTGAGAAGCCTAAGATCGTCGTGTATGACGTCGATACGGCAATCGGTCCGGAGGAGTTCATGAAGGAGCTCCACGAAAACAACGTGGTCGGCAACCGATGGCGCCACTGTGAACATGACGCTGGAGGTGAACGAGAAGGCTATGGCTAAGCTCGATCTAGGGAGAGTCTACATACAATGGTTCTCGTTCCGGTGCCGATCGCAGGTCCGCACGCAGATGCGTGGGCTTCGACCACAAGGTCGGTGAGTGCCGTCAGAAGGCCAATGTTTGCCGACAGTGCGGACAGGTTGGCCACACCGCGGCTAAGTGCCAGAATCCGGTGGACTGCCGGAACTGCCGTCATCGGGGGCAGCCCTCAGGGCATCATATGCTCTCGGGTGAGTGCCCGATATACGGAGCGGTGCTAGCGAGGGTGCAAGCTAGACACTAATGTTTAGCTTCACCCAAGTGAACTGTGGTCGAGGCCGAGCCGCGACCATCGAGCTCGGAGTCCGTCTCAGGAGAACGGGCTAAATGTTCGCGCTGGTGCAGAAGCCGTATCTCGGCGGGGATGGAATGAATGTGCTGCCTGAAGGAATGAGGATGTTCACCGACCGGCGAGGGAAGGCAGCCATCCTAGTGGATCATCAGGATGCCATCTGTATGCCAGTGGAGACCCTCACCACGGATTATGGCGTATGTCTGGTCGTTAAAGGGAGTTTTGGCTCAATCTGCCTTTGCTCAGCATACTGCCAATTCGATGCACCTTTGGAACCGTACCTACGGTACATGGATGCGGTCCTGCTGCAGGCCCGCAATCCTGGGCCTCGAAGCGAATGCAGTGTCGCCCTTGTGGTTTAGCAAACTCTCCCAGCACGCCGAGGGACAAGCTAACTACGGACGGGGTGAGCTGCTGTCTGAGTGGATGCTGAAGGGAAGAGCCGCCGACCTAAACCAGCAAACAGAGGTGTACACGTTCGATAACGCTCATAGTGATATCGACGTGACAATTATCAACATCTATGTGGGCCACATACGAGTGGAGAGTGGACGAGTGGGAGTTGAGTGACCACAACATCATTACTGTTGTGGCCGAGCCAACTACCGCGAGCGCAGTTGAGAGCATATCTCCTGTGCCATCCTGGAACTTCTCCAATGCCCTCTGGCGATTGTTCGAGGAGGAAATGGTGCGTACAGCAGCCGAACTTCCGGAAGACTTTTCCAAATCGTCGCCGTCTCAAAGATGTCCAGCGTCGTGATCACGTTGCCGCGCCAGAGCTGTTGGTAGTCGAGCTGAGGCGTGCCTCAGCCAACTACAAGATGCTCATTGGGAGGGCGAAGATGGACGATTGGAAACGCTTCGTGGGAGATCACGCAGATGATCCATGGGGGCGCGTCTACAAGATTTGCTGAGGCCGCAGAAAGTGCACGGAGTGATTGTGCACGAGTGCTCCTCCGCAACTTTTTCCCTGTTGCGGAGTTCGATGCACCGATTGCCATAGCGGAGGAAGTCCCACCGGCCCTCGATGCACTCGAGATTGGTGCTTGTGTCGCACGGTTGAAAAGCAGGCGCTCTCCCGGCTTAGACGGCTTCAATGGCACTATTTGCAAGGCAGTCTGGCGCTCCACCTGACATCGTTGTACTCCCGATGCGTCCGAACGGGATACTTTCCCGACGAGTGGAAGTGTCCACGAGTAGTGGCGCTACTCAAGGGACCCGAGAAGGACAAGTGCGAGCCCTCCTCCTATAGGGGGATATGCTTGCTGGCAGTTTTTGGCAATCATGGTGAATCGCGTGAGAGAAGTTCTTCCGGTAGGCTGCAGATGGCAGTTCGGATTTCGCCAAGGACGGTGTGTGGAGGATGCTTGGAGACACGTGAAGAGCAGTGTTGATGTCAGCCCGGCGCAATACGTGCTCGGGATCTTCGTGGACTTCAAAGGAGCATTCGACAACGTCGAATGGAGTGCTGCACTCCGCCGATTAGCCGACTTGGGATGCCGAGAGTTGAGCTTGTGGCAGAGCTTCTTCTCCGGCCGAAGAGCAGTGGTCCAAAGCAGTTATGGTGCAGTGAATGTGCCGGTAACTAGAGGTTGCCCGCAGGGGTCAATCAGCGGCCCATTTATTTGGGACCTGCTGATGGATGTACTGCTACAGCGCCTCCAGTCGTATTGCCCGTTGAGTACATACGCGGATGACCTGCTTCTTCTCGTCGAGGGAAATTCCCGAGCCGCGCTAGAGGAAAAAGGAGCGCAACTTATGTCCATCGTTGAAACGTGCGGAGCGGAAATTGGCGTTGCCGTTTCCACCAGCAAGAAGGTAATAATGCTGCTCAAAGGTACCTTGAGACGTGCGCCTACGGTACGGTTTGCTGGAGCGAATCTGCCGTATGTGCGTAGCTGTCGGTACCTTGGCATCACGGTCAGCGAGAGAATGAAATTCCTCGCGCACATTGCTTCGCTTTGCCAGCGAATGACCGGAGTCGTTGGAGAATTGGCGCGTGTGCTTCGAGCTGACTGGGGTCTCAGTCACCCGGCCAGGCGGACCATATATGCCGGACTCATGGCACCTTGTGTGCTGTTTGGTGCCTCGGTATGGTATGGACACCGCCGAACAGGTAGCTGCCAAGAGGCGACTAGCCTCCTGCCAGAGGATGATCCTGATTGGATGCCTCTCGGTATGCCGAACAGTGTCCACCGTGGCACTGCAGGTTCTTGCTGGAGCTCCCCCGCTTGACTTGGCCGCTAAGCAATTAGCGGTCAAATACAAGCTGAAGCGTGGATACCTGTTGGAGGAGAACGACTGGCTCTATGGCGCTGACATTTCATGTCTTTGCCGGGAGCAGAAGAAGACGCTCTTAGAGGAGTGCTTGCTGCTTAGCTGGCAGAACAGATGGGATGACGACAATGAACCAGGACGGGTTACCCATCGTTTCATCCCAGATGTCTCTCTCATCTATCGGGATCCAACTATTGGATTCTCGATGATGGCGTCTTTCCTGCTTACAGGGCACGGGTCGTTCAATGCATTTCTGCATGGGAGAGCCCTTAGCGATATCACTGCTTGCGCATGTGGCTATCCATACGAGGATTGGATGCACGTGTTGTGCGTCTGCCCCCTATATGCAGACTTGCGAGACCTTGATGGACTAGGAGTGCAGCGCGTTGGCGAAGACTGGACGTTTGAAGGAATCCTGGAGGACCGAGAGAGGATCCAACGGCTGGAAGAGTTCGCTCAGGAAGCGTTCCGCAGGAGGAGGGGCGGTTAGCCCAACATCGGCGAAGAATACTGCCACCGTGCGCTGCTGCTTGTCGTAGGAGGCGACTAAAACGGCAATGGGTTGCTTCGCCCGGGCTTGTCGGAGCCAAAGGAGTGAGGCCGACCGAGCCTCCAATTTCGGTACCACGGGTTGGGCAGTTCCAAGGCTGCCCATTGAGGTCGGCCCCCTAGTGGGAGTATCGTGGTGGCTGTGGTTCCCCATATCGCGGGGAGATCCACTTGGATCGACGTGGAGTTGCGTTCTCAACCTGGCGCTGTGACCATTATATCAGCAGAGACGTTAGATAGGTCTCGCCCCTCACAAAGGGGGAGCAAACGCCCGACAAACGTGCGCTCAAATTTGTACCGGGGTGGTCGCTATGTATATAGCTATAGCTTCCAGTCCGGGGCGGTTGGTTGGCGCTTAATCCAGACTGTCGCATTATGTGGCCACATCTGGCCACATTGAAATGCTGTGGTGATACTCCCTTAAGTGCGGAATATGCCACATTAAACAAGTAGAGAGATCCGAGTCTCACTGTCCCCTTGTTTCTGGGTGCTCAGATATTCCCCTCTGAGCCGCAGCGATTCACTATTTTTTACTCTACAATTCTGGAATCTCGCTGTAAGCGTAATCATTCTCCATGGATTCCTGATGGTGCCTCCTTTTTCTTGGAGGACCTTAACGTCTACGACAGCCTTAGAACATAAATCTGATGACTCCTACTTGATGATCCAGTACTCTGGCTGCTAGCTGCCGCTATGTTAATTCCTATTTAAATACAACCTGTAATGGCGACCTACAACAATACAGAAGATTGGCGACTTAACCTCTTGGCGCCACTGCGCTACGGCCATGCAGCAGTCTTAAACACTAAACCTTAACAATCTTTGAAAATTCTGCAATGCCTTAAAACACCTTTTCTGGAAGATGATGGAGCCCCTCGCTATGGGCTTTTTTCCCTCTCACACCCTGTGCTGCTACAATCTGGAAAATATTACAACTCTTGGAAATACCGAATCTGATGTTTTGACAATCGGCTGTGGCTTCTGCAAAATATTTAATCGCATCGAGGCTCACGATTTGCAGGACTGCGGCAGCTTCTAGTCTAGGCAACATCTTTACACTTCAGCAGCCTGGCGTAGGAGCGGCGATTTAAACCATATCAACAACAAATAATAAACAATTCTTGGAAAATCTTCCGCAATGCCTTAAAACACCCTTTCTGGAAGATGATGGAGCCCCTCCCTTTGGGCTTTTTCCCTTTTCTCACCCTGTGCTGCTTCAATCTGGAAAATATTACAACTCTTGGAAATACTGAATCTGATGCTTTGACAATCGGGTGTGGCTTTTGCAAATTATTTAATCGCATCGAGGCACACGATATGCAGGCAGCTGCAGCTACTAGTCTTGGCAACATCTTTAAACTTCAGCAGCAGGCCTCCCTTTGGGCTTTTTCCCTTGCCCTCTATTTGCTGCAACAATCTGGAAAATACTACAACATTTGGAAATACTGTATTTTGAATCTGAAGCTTCGACATTGGCTGTGGCTTCTACAAAATCTTGAATCGCACAATGCACACGATTTGCAGGTAGCTGCAGCTACTAGTCTTGGCGATAATTTCAAACAGTCTGCAGCAGGCGCCGTGGCGGAGGCATCTTCTCATCACGATCTCTCTCATCTTGGGGCGCAAACGGCTTGCCGTTCTGCGCTAGCAGCATCCGATAATCTACAATCCTGGAAAATATGCTAATTGCGTCTACACCTCCGCTGGATCCTGAGATCTTCACATCGCCAAATACGGATACATCTTCACATCAAGACCTGTCTCTTCAGGGGTTACGCCGTTCTGCGCCTTCAGCAATCATCAAAACTACAATTCTGGAAAAGCTTCAAAAGCGTTTTCATTCTCCCCTGGATCCTGAGATCTTCACATCGCCAAATACGGATACATCTGCACATCACGATCTGTCTCTTCAGGGGGCGCGAACGGCTATGCCGTTCTGCGCCTGCAGCAATCTCAAACATACAAACCTGGAAAAGCTGTATAAGCGTCATCATTCTCCCCTGGACCCGACAGGTCATCTACGTCATCACGCAAGGCGGTAACACCGGCATCGGCCTTCTACGGGGCGCTAAAAAACGGCTTCGGCGTGTTTCGCGCCTGGCAGCGGACTACAATTTCGAAAATTCCTGATACTCGCTGCAAGCGTCTCCATCACCCGGAAATTTGAAGGCCCTTGCTCATCATCATCATCATCATCATCATCGTCGCCATCCAGGGGTGCGGGCTGCCCATCTCCACTAAAGTAACGTAAAGTAGAATGAGATGGATCGGCCCGCGGAAGTCCATATGAAGCCATTGTCATTTTCTCGCACCTTGTTTTTTATGTATTTCTGTCTATTGCATTTTTTTAATTCGTGCGAGTTTTATAAGCAAAGGCTTAGGTTACCTAATGTAACCACCTGCACTTTGGCTGAGCAACTTACGATGCCCGAGGTCCGACTCGGGTTATCTCGTTGCAGCGCGGGTGGTTCACTACGGCGAGCGGTGGCTGTTAGCCCGTCACTCAGAACACTACCTACGACGTGGCATTGTTTTTCATTGTGTCATTGGATGTTTTTTGGTAACTGTGTAAAGTAGTTCTCATAGGCTGGGATAGCGACTCAGTCCCGCCAGGGTCCTCTACAGAAAAATTTATAGATATGGGGACGAGGGCTTGGATGAGCCGGTGAACTGACAATGAAATCCGTCAGCCACCGGATTACACCGAAAGAAAAGGGCCGTTAAGAGTCATAGAATTTACGGCGGATGGCGCGACTTGGGCCGGATGGCCAAAAGAGGGGAAAAACATAATATTTTCCCACGTCAGCGTCAATCGACCTCTGACTGGAAAACTCCACTTATTAGGCATCATCACAAAGGCTCTCATTTAAAGCATCCGGAGTTAAGACTAAGTTTTCTTTCATTTGTTATTTCCTTTAATTTTCCTTTTTTTTCAGTTTTCTCAGGTTCCTCCCGCGGGTTTATTCACTAAAAACACTTCATTCCATTCATTTTCTATATTATCATATTTTCTTTGGGTTTTATTCTTCAAAATAAATTTTCTTCATTTCTTTGGGTATTTTCTCAGTGTATCGGGGCTAATTTATAATTAAATTAATTTAATTAAATTTTTATTTATTTAACATTGTTTTTTTTTTCTTGAACGTTATTCCCGATAATTTCTCTCAGTGTAACTTTCCGTTTTGTCATTTTATTCCGCCTGTACATATTTCCTTATATTTCCATCACCGTTAGTCTAGCTCTTAAGATTTAACTTTTTTTTTCTAGAGTCGGTCTGGCCGTACTCTCGGTGAGACCGCAGCGAGGGCTTGCAACGATTTTCTTAACACACACACAGCTACCTCGTTGCGGTTCACTTGCTACCACTCACCCATCTCGCTCTCACACACACGGCACGTGGGAAATTGGCTCCGTGTGAATCGGAGCTGCCACGCCGCTGGTCCTGGGCCAGGCCTCGCCGACTCCTCTTCTGTCTCCAAAATCTCCTGCTGTGCTGCTCCAGAAACACGCTTCTGCTAAGCTGGCACTCGCCGGCTCTTAGTTAATCCGCCTTCGCACAAATCGATTTAAAATTACTCCGAAAATCCACTCACTAAGTTTTGCGTCCGCACTCGATCACCGCGTTTTTCGAACTCCCCTTCGCTTTTTTTTTTCTTTTTGCACTTCTTCCGAACTTTGTGTTGAGTTTCTTCGTTCCTTCTCGAAGTTTCTGTGCCGATCGTGCCCTCTCACTCTCCCTCATTGGCGCGTGCCAATTTTCGGGGTGGATTCTGACGGCGTGCTCTCGCGCTCTCTCGTTCTCTCCTCCGTCTTTCTGCTTCGCCGCACATTGTCGTAGGTCATGTGATCTACTTTTCGGTGGTGGATTTCGGTGCGTTTTTTTTATATTCGTTTATTTATTAAAACTAGGAACTATGAACTAATTAACACAAAAGAATAAGCCATTCATTGGCGTGGCGGGGCAAGCCGCTTCGTGCGGTACGGCTGCAAAGCAATGCTTCGCACGAAGGAAGGCCGCTCAGCCCGTCCTTTCATTCCTCGCCCTCTCAATGGACCTCAGCGACTTCATCAGCTTTGCTGAAAATTCTGCCGCCGCGTCCCACGTCCTTGGGTCCGCCAGCATCAGCGGCACCAGCGTGTCCTCGGTGATCGCCCACCCTGCCACCGCCTCCAGCGCGCTCCTCTCCTAGCCAAATCGGCGACACTCGAAGATGACGTGCTTTGTGTCCTCGGTTATCCCGGATCCGCACTCCGGGCAGCCGTCCTCCTCCTCGTGGCCGAATCTCTTCAGGTAGCTCCTGAAGCATCCGTGCCCACTCAGCACTTGGGTCAGGTAGAAATGCACCTGCCCATGCTTCCTCTCCATCCAGGCGTCAATGCTGGGGATCAGCCTGCGCGTCCAACGGCCTTTGGACGAGGCGTCCCACCTGGCCTGCCAGCTGGCGTAACTCCTCCATCTGGCGTCGCTCTTGATCTCCGCCTTGGAGATACCCTCGGGTCCGGGGTGCCCTCGAAGCGCGTTGCGAAGGTCTGCCTTTTCCCGTACCAGCTCCTTCAGTGGCACTAGGCCAGCTATCACCAGCACGGCGTCGTCCGAAATAGTTCGGAATGCGCATGCCACGATTCAATGGCACTGATCGCCTTATCCTCCGCTGCAGTGCGCTCCTTCGCAACTACGACCACGGCGATGTCGTCTGCGAAGCCCACGACGGTGGTGTCGCTGGGCATTGGGAGTCGCAGAACACCGTCGTACATGGTATTCCAGAGTAGGGGCCCCAACACGGAGCCCTGCGGGACTCCGGGGGAGACTTCGTATACCCTGGAACCCATGTCCGTGTCCACCATGAGCACCCTTTCGCTGAAGAAGCTCCTCACGGTCTGCAGCAGGTACCCTGGGATGTTCAGGGCAACGAGACACTCCAGCGTCCGGTTCCAGTCGGCGGTGTTGAAGGCGTTCCTTATGTCTAGGGTCACCACTAGACAGTAGCTCTTGGAGCCGCCTTTCCACCTCGTTCCCGATATCGCTTTTTTCGCTATTTCCTTCACCGACTCGATGGCGTCCAGCGTCGACCGTCCCTTTCTGAAGCCGAATTGGCTCGGAGAGAGACCTCCCGCTTCCTCGATGGCGGCGCTAAGCCTTGCCACTATAAGCCTCTCGAACACCTTGCCAGTGGTGTCGGTGAGGCATATAGGCCGGAAGGAAGATGGCTCCCCTAGCGGCTTGCCCGGCTTGGCGAGTAGCAGGAGCTTCTGCCTCTTCCATCTTTCCGGGAAGGTCCCCTCCGCTAGTCACTTGGAGTACAGCGTTGCATACTCCTTCGGGTGCAGCTCGATGGCCAGCTTCAGTGCCCTATTGGGAACTGCGTCCGGGCCTGGTGCCTTCTTGGGGCGTACGCTCCTTCCCGTCAGAAGCACTTCCGCCTCCGAGATCTCGCCGGCATCGTGTTGGCGCTCCGCATCCGGCTGCATGGACACTGGTTCTCCTGTCGGGAACAGTGCCAGAACTATGGCGTCAAGGGCTTCAGGGTCCGTCGGAGCTGAGCTGCCCGCTTTCAGGCCCTTCACCACCAGCCTGTAGGCACCTCCCCAAGGGTCGTTTTCCGCCTCGTCGCAGAGCCGAAGGAAGCATTCCCTCTTCGCGGCCCTTATAGCCGTTTTGAGGGCCTTTCTTGCAACTCTGTAGGCCTCGCTGCACTCGGCGACTCGCGGCGAGCCACGTGCACGGGTTAGCTTCCGCCGAGCATGGAGGCAGGTGGTCCGAAGTTCGGCTATGGAGTCGCTCCACCAGAACACTGGTCTCTGGTTCTTTCGGAACGCCCCTCTCTGCCGCATGCTGTGGTCGCAGGCACTTTCCAGAAATGCTGCCATACGATTTGCCATCTCGTTGGCTCCATCCTCTACATCAACTGCCATGCCCTCCAGCGCGCTGGTGAAAGCTTGGGTGCACAGCGTGTCCGGACGGTACGCTTTGCGGGGTTGCGGTACTGGGCGTGTGTCCCTCGCAGGCTCGCCTACTGTGCATAGGATCGCCTCGTGATCACTCCCTGTGTATGCGTCACTGATTCCCCATGTGGCATTATGGGCAACTGCAGTGCTCACATACGTGGGGTCGATGAAGGAGGCTGCTCCAGCTCGGACAAAAGTGTGTCGCGCTCCGTCGTTCAACAACACGACATCCGTCGAGGCAAACGCCTCCAGCACCGCTCGACCTCTGGCATTGGTCCGGGGGGACCCCCATTCCGTGGCCCAGGCGTTGAAGTCGCCACAGACCACCACGCTGTACCTTCCTTGCAGGTCGCTGCGTAGCTCGTCCAGGATCCTGCAAAAGGACTCCAGCGAGAGGATGGGTGCCAGGTAGCAGCTGTACACCCAGTAGCCGCCAACGTTGGCTCGGACGAATCCCTCGGCCGCCCTGCCTGTACTGTCAACAGCCCAGTCGCTGTTGCTGCCTACCCTGTATGGTTCGCTGAGGACTGCGACCTCCGAGCCGAGCTCACGTACCGTCTGCGTCAGGAGGTCCTGCGCAGCTCTGCAGTGATTCAGGTTTAGCTGAATCAACTGCATTTAGGCCAGAGGGTTCGCGATCCCACTGCTTGCGGCTGGACAGCCTCTGCCGCCTGCACGGTGCATCGTCTCCTTCCTTCCGGCCGCTGAGCAGATGAAGTTGCTCTGTGGCCCGGCTTCCCGCATTTGATGCAGCAGCCACTCCTGTCTACGGGGCTCTTGCAGTGGATCGCAATCCAGGCACCTGAAGCACCTCGGTGGGCCTTGCCTCTCCCGGATCCTGCAGATGGTCCATCCGATCCACACTTCTCCACGGTGGAGTACAGCCTTGCCCAAGGGGCAAGCTGATCACCGCCGATTGGGTCTCCGCGGCGCATGCTTCGAACCTTGATCCGTTCCGGTTGGATGTTAAATTGGCCCGCGATGGCTACGCAGACCTCCTCCTTCGTGGTGATGGAGTCGATGTTGCGCAACTCTAGGACGACCACCTTCGAGTCTTCCGTCGTGGCGCGCACCGACGCTGCTTCTCCAAGCACTTTTGTGACGTTCGGTCGTGCCTCGGGTAGTCAGGGCTGGCCAGGGTCATCCAGGACATTTATTTGGTTCAGGATAGTGGTGCTAGAAAAGGAATCCCCGACCCGAGTCCCAGTGAGAACGCGCAGAGTTTAACCTTAACTAGGCTTATATATACGAGGTTTATTGGTTTCTCGACAGTGTGTAATGCGACAGGATACGAAGACGGGTTGTGTGGCTGATTGTCCACGGCGGGTGACGACGAGCGTCCGTGTCCGGGTGAAGCTTCTCGTGTCCGGTGTCCGTGTATGTGGGCCCCTCGCGTCTGGCTGGGATAAATGTTGATAAAGCAGAACGATCTCCGTCAGCAGTAGACGTAATGTGGATAAAGCGGGACCACTCAGTCAGCAGAATACGTAATATTGATAAAGCAGGACGAAACCGTCAGCAGGATACGTAATATTGATAAAGCAGGACGAAACCGTCAGCAGGATACGTAATATTGATAAAGCAGGACGAAACCGTCAGCAGGATACGTAATATCCTAATCCTGGTTTGGCTGCCTTGTTGCTGTTCGCTGGTGACTTCCACCTTGGTCGACGCCGACCACTGAATGATCGCTCTGAGGCCAGCCGCCCGCTTTATATAGGGCCTGGCGTGGTTTAGTCTGCCCGCTTGGGCTTTCGATTTGCCCGACTTAGTGTGACCGGATCTTGGGTTTAGAGTAACCCTTGGTTTGTTTGGGCGCGCGCGCGTACTTTGTTTGAATTTGAATATTATTATAATTGTGCGCGGCACGCGTCACACTCCCCCCTCCTTTCGATAGTGGCGCCATATGGTGGCCGCCACTGTGTCCTTATTCGTTTTTTCCCGGCTCCCGGCTCCGTCGCTGCTGTCCTCCGCCAGCCCTTGGGAGGTGAGCCATTCTGGTCCGGCCCATTCGGACGTGTTCCGTCTGCGGTTGGGCCTTCCCGTCGCGGCTTTCCCCCATCGGGTTTGCTCCGCCAGTGACTTTCGTTGGGGTTTTGGCCGCCCCGCTCCGGCCCTGTTGGACGATATCCGTCATCGTCGAGGCCATCGCGTCGTGCCTATCTCCCTCTCGTCCTGCCGGTCGTCGACTTGCCATCTTCGGTGGCGCTGTCCTTTTCCGGACCGTCCCCGGTGCCCCTGGCTCGATCAGCCTTGCTCGGGACTTTTTGGCGCTCGCTGTGAACTTCGGCATCTTGCCTCCTCCTGCTCGCTCTTTGTTCTTCTTCTTCCTTCCTGTCGTCTTCCGCTCCTCACTCCTGTGCTCCCCATATTCGATTCCACGCGCCTCGTCTTCTCCACGTTGCTCTGCGCTCCTCTCCACCTCGTACGCCTGTTCTGCGGCAACCTCTTCCTTTTCCTCCACTTCGGCCTCCTGCAAAGCCTCTTTCCCTACGGCTGACCTCATGTACTCCTTGGTCTCTTTACCTTCTAGAGTGCTCCATGGATCTGGCACAACCTGGCATGACTGCTCCGGTTGGTTCGCCGCCGTTTCACAGCACCCGACGGTTTTGGTGGCTGTATTCTGCCCCGTACCGTCGACTCCCACGCAGACCTCTGGGTTGAGTGTGTGCTGTGTGTGTGTGAGACTCCCTGATTCAATCATCTCGACCACTTCTGCTATCTTTAAGAACTCCGGCAGTGTTTTAAACCCCGTTCTTCGTGTAAATAGCTTTATCTCACTCTTGCAGTTATAGTATATCCGGTCCAGTTTTTCCTTATCCGTATACCCTGCGTACCTCATCAAGTTCATGAGATTCATTGCGTATGCTCTCGTAGATTCCGCCTCTTCTTGTCTACGCTGCATAACTTTGTGATGGTCAGTCGATGTTTGGGTAGCTCAGGGGCGTCCCAGGATCGTCGCAGATATTTATTTGGGTCGGAGGTGGTTGCTGAAACAGAAGGTCACCCGGTCCCAGAGTAGAAGTCGGTAGGAATTACTTAGTAATTGGATATCGGTCTTATTTATTGACGGAAAGATGTACAAGATAGCAAGTGGATAGCGGGCCAGGATCATCGGCTCGGCGGGATCGTCCGGTGGGCGTCGGCCGGCGGGTGGTGGCCGTCATCCGGATGGCCGCTGCTCCGTCGGTTGGCGTCGGGCGTGTCGGCGGCTGTTGTCCGTCGGTGAACGAGGCCGGGGTGCTGGAACGAGAGAGAAGAACGGGGACCCGGGACCGCTAGGTCGGCCGAGAGAGAGCGCACTTGGGGAACCGCTAGGTCGGCCGCAAGAGCACGCTTGGGGAACACTTGGGGACCGCTAGGTCGACCGCAAGAGCGAGAGGGAACCATAACTTGGGACCGCTAGGTCGACCAGAGAGAGAGAGGACCCTGGGGGACCGCTAGGTCGACCGCAAGAGCGAGTGAGAACCCTAACTTGGGACCGCTAGGTCGACCAGAGAGAGAGAGAACCCTGGGAGACCGCTAGGTCGACCGCAAGAGCGAGTGAGAACCCTAACTTGGGACCGCTAGGTCGACCAGAGAGAGAGAGAACCCTGGGGGACCGCTAGGTCGACCGCAAGAGCGAGTGAGAAGGCAGATCGGTGTTCCGAGCCGTTGAAGGGGGAGAGGGGAGCGGGAAATAAGTAACTACTATGGTTAGCTAACTACAGATATATTACCAAACCTACTGGTCCGGCTTACCAAAATGACTTTGCTGCTCTGCCTACAATCGCTGGCGGCTGCTGAGTGCCGATATGAGGCCAGCCGCCCGCTTTATATAGCCCGTGGCCAAGGCTAGTGTGCCCGTTGCCTCCTCTCAGATTCGCCGAATCCGGGTGTGACCAGCTCCCTTGGACCAGTGTGCCCATTTGCCCATAATTGGCGCGCGCGCGTAAATTATTTAAATTTGGATTTCTTTGGGTTCTGTTCTCTTTATTCATTTTTTCCCTCTTTTCTCATTTCTCTTTATTCATTTTCTCCCTCTTTGCTCATTTCTCCTTATTCATTCCTTTTTATTTATTCCTTTTATTTATTCCATACATTAATGTGCGCGATCAGCGTTACAACTTGCTCCTTGAGTTGCTCCTGGAACTTCCTTTGCCAGAAGTACTCCATCATCTCTTCCATCATCGCAGTCCACCAATCAATCGCGGCGTCTACTAACACGAATGGCATCGTTCGCCCCAATTCGTCGTGCCGAATGCCGAATCCGGTCGCCCAATTCTCCATATTCTGTATGAACTCCAGAGGATGGGTTGTCCCATCATACCGCATTCCCCAGCTTCGTATCCGATCGAGATCTTGGATGTTTATCTTCCGCTCCATCTTCGTTTCGTATCCAGTCTCTCTCCAAACGATTTTCCTCTGACCGTTTCCTTCAGTCGACGTTTTCCTACTTCCTGTCTTCCTTCGTCCTCTTTGTCGTCACATAAACCCAATTCGTCATCACTTCTCGGCGTCGGTTTCCTCTAATCACCACTTAAACCTGCTCGGGCGCCACCTGTGACGTTCGGTCGTGCCTCGGGTAGTCAGGGCTGGCCAGGGTCATCCAGGACATTTATTTGGTTCAGGATAGTGGTGCTAGAAAAGGAATCCCCGACCCGAGTCCCAGTGAGAACGCGCAGAGTTTAACCTTAACTAGGCTTATATATACGAGGTTTATTGGTTTCTCGACAGTGTGTAATGCGACAGGATACGAAGACGGGTGGTGTGGCTGATTGTCCACGGCGGGTGACGACGAGCGTCCGTGTACGGGTGAAGCTTCTCGTGTCCGGTGTCCGTGTATGTGGGCCCCTCGCGTCTGGCTGGGATAAATGTTGATAAAGCAGGACATTCTCCGTCAGCAGTAGACGTAATGTGGATAAAGCGGGACGACTCAGTCAGCAGAATACGTAATATTGATAAAGCTGGACGAAACCATCAGCAGGATACGTAGTATTGATAAAGCAGGACGAAACCGTTAGCAGGATACGTAATATTGATAAAGCAGGACGACTCCGTCAGCAGGATACGTAATATGGATAAAGTAGGACGACTCCGTCAGCAGAATACGTAAGATGGATAAGGCAGGACGAAACCGTCAGCAGGATACGTAATATTGTTAAAGTAGGACGAAACCGTCAGCAGGATACGTAATATTGATAAAGCAGGACGAAACCGTCAGCAGGATACGTAATATTGAAAGCCCGCTTGGGCTTTCGATTTGCCCGACTTAGTGTGACCGGATCTTGGGTTTAGAGTGACCCTTGGTTTGTTTGGGCGCGCGCGCGTACTTTGTTTGAATTTGAATATTATTATAATTGTGCGCGGCACGCGTCACACTTTCTCAATGCTCTCTTTCATGGCCTCAGCGCTCTCAACGCTGCGTTTGGCCACCTCAAGAAGCAGGTTGCCGTTGGTGGTACGGCGAACCTTGGAGACGCAACTCCCCAGTTCCGACAGCTGCTTGTCTTCCCTCCTGGTCACCATGGCGAGCACCTCGCTGTACGACATGCCTCGTGCCTGCACAATGACGGCGTCAGGACGGGTGCGACGCGCTGGCCTTGGCCTTTTCGCGACCACCATCCAGTCGTTCTCTGGAATCCCGTGGCTCTCGGGCTTTCGGGCGGCCGTGTGCGGCGCCGCGGGATCTTGCGCCTCCACACGGGGCTTCGCACGGGGCTTCTTGGGCGCTTTTGCGCCTTTCGCTTGCGGAGCGCGGACTGGAGGGGCCACCGAAGCCGATGGTCCGGGCTCGAGCTGCTGGCTTAGCCGTCGCCATGGTTCCGTTTGGGCTGCCACCTCCCTCTTCCACACCGTCAAAGTCTGCTGCTCTTTGTCCACGCCGCACGTGCTCAGGGCGCAGGTTGGGCAGACGGTAGCGGCGACTTGGCTCTCCTGCCTGCCGCTGTCACCCTCGGCGGCTACTAGACTCGCCTTGAGGATGCTGGAGTGGAGGGCCGTCATCTTCGCGAACGTCTCCCTCATGGCGATGGTGATGTGCCGCAGAGCTTTGTCCATTATCTTGGCGGACACCTCCTGCAGCATGCTCCCCAGCTCCTGGAGATCCTGCAGACACGCTGCCTCCCGCGATGCCTTGCTCTTTTTAGCCGGCGTCGTTCTTTGTGAACTTGCCGGGCTGGCAGGGTCTCGTGACCTCTTGGGGGTCGGCGTTGCGCCTGCACCCGTTCTCTGCCCGTCTTCTAGGGCTCCGAGCGGTGGGGGCGATCTTGAGAGCTTATTGCTCTTTTTGAACGCCGCCGCATCATCCACTTCCCTTGCATGGCAAGGCGACCTTGCCAGCGCCGAGCCACCCACGAAGGGGTTGCCTTCTTCCATAGCCGGCTGAACGGCCTGCACAGGGCTCCCACGGTGACCAAGGATTTCCCCCTGGCTCTACGACGGGGGTTATGCCGCCCCTTCTCGGTCCCCGACGTCCCTTGTTCGGGACACCGCCTTGGCGGGGGATCGGAATTTGGTCAGGACCGCGACCTTGTCCCGCTTGCCAGCTGCGCAGCCGCCCGCGGCCTCGGGAAAAGCCTGCTGATTTAAATTAAATTAAATTTAAAACCAGGCTATGGCGGGAACAAGCTTAACCACGCGCGTTTTACAGCACTGGAAGCGTTGTGCTGTTGAGCGCGACTGTTATCGAGCTTCCACTGGCGTTGTACAACACTGCGATCAGTATGAGATCAGCTGTGGTTGTTTACTTAAGAAAACGCGGGGAAATGTGGCTTGTGAAAATGTGGGAAGGCGAAAAAGAACAGAGAAAGGAGAAAGGCGATTTGAGTGGAAGAGAGGCGAGAGAAGCCCCCTCCCCTTACCCTCGGGTTCCTCTGATGGGAAATAGGTGCCCAGATTTTTTACGGCCGGCAAGTCTGCCAGGGCGCATCCAGGGACCGTCCAGGTATGTAACCTCGTCCGGAGGAGTCTCGCACTGTACTTCGATTCTGATTTCAGGCTAACTGGCCGCTTGCACCGGCTTATGATGGAAATCAAGCGGAGCGCGGTAAGAAAGCAACCTGCCACTTCACTGTCACGTATAGTGGATTTTGGTGCGTGTGCTTGTGTGTGTGTGTCCGTGTGCGTCAAGCTTGGGTTGGGGATGATAGTTGTAACTATCGTATGTGGCTGCCGTAGCCTAAATCTAATTAAATCTAAACGGGGGGAATTATATGTTATATTACAGCTTAGGGTTTTATTAACATTATTTACACTATTTTATATTTATCTATTATATATTATATTATTTATATTATTTATATTATTTATATTATTTATATTATTTATATTATTTATATTATTTATATTATTTATATTATTTATATTATTTATATTATTTATATTTTAGTATTATATATATTAAAGTTTGGGAGGGGCGGGACTGTCCCTCAACATTCCCTCCTTCTTCGGGGGGCGGTTCGAGAGGGTGATCCGCTCCTTCTTCGTTATATGGACGCAGAAACCTGCCCCCAAAGCATGGAACAGGTATTTCCGGTCCTTTCCTCGCGGCTCTTTTTCCGCTTCGAGATGGTCCCTCAGGGAGCGGGATTGGCCCGCCTTCCCCAAGCAGGGCCCACCGTGCGGGGCACGGCACACAGGTGTCGGGGTCGGGCGACTCGGGGGCTCCGGCCGTTGCTCCTTCCAGTTCCTCCGCTGGTTGGTGCGGGGTGAGGTCGACCTGGTCGTACCAGTCTCGCCGGGGTAGCCAGGGATCGTCCAGCCATGTCCAGGGCTTCCGTGGCCCCAGAGTCTCCTCCGGCCTGAGCGGGTTTTACCCTGGAGGCAGCCCTGGCTCGGGAGAGGCACACGGACATCCGGTGGGCGCGATAGGCGAGCTGCCTTCTCCCTCTCCAGCCGGTTCGCTCTCTTCAAGCCGGGATATTCCCGCGGAAGGAGCCAGTCCGGGAGAGGCTCATGCCTCGCATCCTCTGGGTCGAAGTCCGAGCAGGGAGACGCACTCGCCCTCTCTTTGACTTCCGGGATCTCAAAACTCTCCCCATGATCGGTGTCGACCAGTCCTCGACACGGCGATGGGCGACCGAGGCCGCGAAACAATCCTCGACGCCGCAGAGGGTTGAAACCGAGATGTCGTCGCTGGGACCCCAGAGGGTCGGCCTTGGCAGCTCCCAGTCTGCGTCGTCATCGGTCTCCTCGGTCCCCGAGGACGTGTTGTAGTCCTCGTCGGGGGTTCTCCTTTCGTCATCGCCAGATTCCATGGTCGGACTCTGGCGAGGTATTGGGCTGAACCGCTCGACGAAGGCCAGCGCGTCGACCCAGACCTACGTGTCATACCGGCGTTGTCCGCGGTAATCCGTTTCCGGCGGGTAAAACGGCAAGCGGGCCCATGTGCACCTCCTCCGCGGGAACACGGCGTCACCCGTGGGACTTGCGGCCTCCTCGATGGTTGCTTCTGCCATATCTATGGGGAAAAGAAACAAGGGTTTTTTATAAGTCTTTTGCCTTACGAAGAAGCAACCTAGCAAATTTTTAATAAACGTTAGTTGGGGGGTGGGTTTGCCTTTGGCGCTGGGAGCATGAAGTTTCCCCCTCAGGGGAGTGGGGACGTTGGGAAGGCGCACCGACCAGCAAGTGGCCCCCACTGACTCCGGCTTGGCTCCTGTCACAGGACTCCAATTTTTAGTGGCTCTTGCCTGCTACTTCTCTCAGCCAAATCTTGGCGTTTCCGGACCGCGACCCTTTGTGGTGGCGGAACCTCTGGTTCCTGTTGCTGTACCGCCGCTGCGGTCTGCCTCTGCGAAGCTTAGGGTCACACGCCGCTAACTTCCTCCTCGTTCTCCGGCTTCGCCGGTTCCAGGTTGTTGACTGCCTCTTTCAAGTCTCCTAGTGATGCCGTCCTGCGCTGCTTACTCTGGACATGCTGCAGGCGCACGATCGTGGGCGCCAGGAACTTGATAACCTTGTATGGCCCTTCATATTTAGGGGCCAGCTTTGCCGCAAAATTATCCGCCGCTTTGGATAAGTAGTGCTGCTTGACGAATACTAAAGATCCTAACTAAGGTCTCCATGCTCGTCTTCGAAGATCGTAGTGTTTCCGTTGTTCGAGTGAAGCTCACTGAGTGTTCTCCTGGACGATCTTGAACACATCGCGAAGCATTTCCGCCTTCGCGACGGGTGCTCGGGGAACTTCACTTGGTCCCGGAGTAACTTCGTCATACAAGGCCCCTGGGAGTCGTGGCTCTCTGCCTTGAATGATGAAGGCCGGACTAAATCCGGTCGAATCCGAAACGCTGCTGTTTATCGCCAAGTTCAGCTCCGGTAACAATTCGTTCCAAGTCGTCTGCTTATCCTCGATGTACTGGGCGACCATAGTCTTAATGGTGCGATTGGCCCTCTCCGTCGGGTTCTGCTGCGGACCATAGGGTGCCGTATACTGGATCTCCATTCCCGCTTGTTTACAGAAATCTTTAAAAGAACGACTAGTGAGTTGAGTTCCGTTATCACAAACGAACCTGCGTGGAATCCCGAAATGATTCAGAATCCTCTCCCTAAAGGACTTCTCAAGGTGGCCTTTCTTAACTAACTCAACCCACTTTGAAAAAGCGTCGAAAAATACCAGGAGCATGCTGTTCCCGCTTTTTGACCGAGGAAGGGGACCGATGAAATCAGCGCAGACAGTGTTGACCTGCCTGGTGAACATTTTACCTGCTGGTTTATTCTGACTGACCTTAAATCGTTGGAAAGTGTCACACTTGCGTAAATGGCCACATCACGGAAAAGTCCCGGCCAGTAATACCTCTGGGCGACTCTGGTGGTAGTTTTCCTAATTCCGAGATGTCCTGCCGTGGGCTGGTCGTGACACTCCGACAACACTCGCTGCCGTAGTTCCTTGGCCACGCACAGTTTCCATGGCACAGAGTCTTCGTCGTCGGGCCTGGCTCCGATGTGTCGATACAACTGCTGATTCTCGTATACATAGTCCGGAAATTCTTCAGGCTTGTCCTGGACGAGTTTCAGCATCCGCTGGTACCATGTGCATGCCGGTTTGTCCTCTAGTATCATCTGGATGACTTACAAGGGCTGCCGTGACAGTGCATCCGCGACGATGTTCTGGCTCCCGCACCGATACGTGACGTCAAACTGGTACTGCTGCAGTTCTAACGCCCAGGGCGCGATTCGCCCCGTGGGATTATCGATTGAGTTGAGCCACTTCAAAGCGAGATGGTCTTATATCACCTCAAATCGGTATGCTTCCAAATAGCACCTGAGTTTCCTGATGGCCCATATGATGGCCAGACACTCCTTCTCTGTGGTCGAGTAATTCTCCTCCGCAGCTATGAGACGTCGACTCGCAAACGCGATGACTCTCTCTTCCCCCTGGATTGTCAGGGTTAAAACGGCTCCTAGTCCTATGTCGCTAGCATCTGTCTGGAGGACAAACTTCTCGTTAAAATCTGGACACGCAAGGACGGGTGCCTCCGTGAGCTTCCTCTTCAGATCCTCGAATGCATCCTGCTGCTCCTGTTGCCATTGCCATTTCTTCCCTTTCTTGAGCAAAAGAGACATCGGTTGGACCACGCTGGCAAAGTTTGGCACAAATCTCCGGTACCACGAAGCGATACCCAGACATCTCCTCAGCTCCATGCATGTGGTGGGCGGACTTAGCTGCCGGACTGCCGAAATCTTGTCGGGATCTGTATGAATTCCTTACTCGCTGATCACATGCCCCAAGTATACCAGGCTGCGCTTAAAGAAACTACACTTCTTTGCGTTGAGGCGAAGATTCGCCTGTCGCAGTCGTCGGAATACTTCCTTTAGGTGCTGCATGTGCTCCTCAACGTCCGTCCGATGATAATAATATCATCTAAGTATGCAAAGGCGTTGGCATGACCTTCCAATGGTACAGTCCTCTCCCTGGCACTGTAAATGCAGTGCACTCACGACTGGTCTTAGCCATGGGTATCTGCCAATATCCGCTCTTTAAATCGAGGGTGAAGATATACTTGGCATGGCGAAGACGTTCCAGAATGTGGGTGATCCTCGGCAGGGGGTAGGCATCTGGAATGGAAGCGGCGTTCAATTGCCGAAAATCCACGCATAGTCTCATTTCCCCTGATTTCTTGCCAACAAGTACAATCGGGGCACTGTGGGGACTGTGCGACGCCTCTATGCAGTCGTTGCGTTTTAGCTCGTCGATCTGTTCATAAATAATCCGCTGCATCGCCGGATTCTTGGGAAAATATCTCTGCTTAATTGGCTTGTCATCCCGCATTGTAATCGTGTGTTCGGCGATATGTGACACTCCTGTCAAACCGTGTCGAACAGTGCTAGCTCCTCCTCTAGAAATTTCCGCACCCACGGCTCTAAGTCTTCCGGTTCTTCCGTCTCCTTGATAACTGCTAGGGCTCCTCCAGCGTCGGGTAAGTTATCCGGTCTGGCTGGGGAGCGAGTTCCTGGTGAGTCGCCTCGGGTGTGGTTCGCGTAGCTTCTCTGTGCTGGCATCTCCTGCCTAGATCGATTTCCTTTACCCCCGGGGTTCGTCGAAACGGGTTATTTCGCACGGCTATCTCGTTCCGAGGCCCTAACAGATCGCTTGTCGAGGCTGCTTGAATACTGGAACAGTGAAACAGTTTCATTTTCCGAGAGCGAAGACAAAACTATGGTATTTCTAAGATCGCCTAGAAGAGAGGGGTTCAGCTGCAGGGACACGCGACCACACTGCAAATTTGCACGTCTTCCATAAGTGAAGGTAAAACCAGTAGTGGAATCTTTACCCAACGTTGGTCCAATTGGACTATGGCTACTAGTGACTGGGTGATATCCTTCCGTGAGCCCTCGGACAGGCTGACTTGTGTGCGTACTGTCCGTACGTTGTCGGGCGTGCCTACGCGTTGAACGACTCTTTCGCTCACGACACTCCTGCTAGCTCCTGTATCTAACGTAGCGCTAAATACCTGCCCCTCAATCTGCACTCGCGCGATGAGCCTACTGACTTGGACTTGTAATACTCCTTCTAATTCCGGGGATTCCTCCTGGCAGTCTCCGGTCGTTCCCTGCGTTGGCGAAGACTCCTCTCGTTTCCCGGATTATTTCGTTGGCAGCATTCCCTGGTCCAGACTCCTCTTCGACCACACTCCCTGCAGAAAATAACCCGACGACTACGGCATCCGCTCGCATAGTGTCCTACTTCTGCGCAGTTCCTGCAAGCTTCCCTGAAATTCGGCACCACTGACAAGTTTCCCACCCGGGGAACTTGTCCTGAAATACCAGCAGCGGGTATAGATCCTCGTGCAGGTGGTGGCACGACATTTGGGCGGTTCCTTGGTGGCATTCCAGGATACGATCCGTGGTCAGTTCTCCTCGGTGGCTGCAGCTCGGCCAGCCTCCTGGCATGGTTTCCTGTATCCCGATCCCGAGTGACCTCATAGTTGACCGCTAAGACAGTCAACTGCGTCGTGAACTCGTGTCGCCTAGTAAAAAGTTGGTAATCCTGCTGAAGGTTCTCATAAATCCTATCCCGCCCTGTGCATCATCAGCCATATGTTCACCAAATACTGCTTAAACGTTTCTCCTGGTTGCTGATACCTGGTGCGGATGTCATCCTCGAGTCGCTGAAAATACCTCGGCGGCAAGAAGAAATCAAGAAAAGCCTTCTTGAAATTGGCCCAAGACTCCCCGAACAGTTGGCTGGTCCTGAACCAGTTTTCCGAAGTACCCGTTAAAAGCCCTGGAATCGCCTGTGGCATCTTTTCCTCGTTGATCTCGTAAGCCGAGGCTCGCTCCTCGAGATGCTGGATGAAGGTGATCGGGTCCGTGGTTCCGTCGAAGCCTTCTCCCCATTTCCGCAACTTCTGACCGGATTGGTTTCCGTGTCTCCGCTAACATCCGTGGAAATTCCCGGTGCGGGAACCTGGAGCTGTGTGGGCCCCGGATTTGGGCTCGGCGATCGCTGCTTCCTCTCGCTAATTGCTGCTAAAATCTCGGTTTCACATTCCTGCAGTCGCTCGGTGACTTCTAAAACGTGGTCATCCCTGTTATTAAATGAGGCCAACCGGCTTCTCATTTCCTCCTCGCTCCCGGCTGCTTCCATTCCGAACTCCTTTAAAATCGCTTCCAATTCTCGCTTGCGAAATCCAACGTGCACCCATGTTTGCACAAAAATTAAAAAAATATTCCTCGAGACTAATTCCAGACACGAAAGAAATATTTTCCTACACAGCGAAAATTTATTGCGGGTTCAAACGAAGCTCACAGAATTCACGAATTTATTTCTAAAAACGGCGTATAAATGCTCAGGCGAACCGAAGGTAGCAACGACGAGGCAAAACGATTTTAAAATTCTGCGTCGGCGATTTAGCCTGGTAGCGACTGTACTCGGTGACGGTTGTAAGCGAACTCTCCAAAGATTTCCGTTGAATATGGTGGAAGTAGATCGACCCCACTGTGAGTGTGAGAGAGACGACGATGAGAGTGAAACAAGATGGCCGTGCTGTGGGGAATATGTTAGCATCTCCCTACCTCGTGTTTTAGAAAAAAATCTTGCGGCCTGATGAACTGACCGAGAGAGGGCCCGCTCTCTTTTTTTCCCCGTTTCTCTTCCTTCCTTTGCTTTGAACTTTTCTTGTCTTTCTTGGGCTCACGTGTTCTGCTGCCCACGTGCCTGCATAACCTCTCGTTCCAGGTTATGTTTTCGTGCCTTGCGCAAAAATATATATTTTCTGATACCTTTCTTTTCTTGGGACTCTTGTATACAAGGAAATAAATATATATATATATAAAATTTTATATCATTTGTTCTCGGGATTTTAAGCCATAAATCTCATCAAAAATTCATAAGCCCCATGTCCCTGCTCGGGCGCCATATGTGAGGTAGTTTTCTAGGCTGGGATAGAGACTCAGTCCCGCCAGGGTCTCTCGACAGAAAATTTGTAAAGATATGGGACATGAGATATGAGACGGTGGGCTGACGTGTGGTGGAGTTTGTCAGCCACCGGGTTACACTAAAAAAAAATAAGTTGATAGGGTGCGACAGAGGAAAGACACAGACTTTAGCCTTCACGCATGTTTGTGGCCGGATGGCCGGGAGGGAAGAGAAGAAATAAGAAAAGAAATAAGAACAAAATTCAGAAATTTTCCCAAGGTCTGGAGGGCCACCACACCGGCTGGCACGACTGTAGCTCTTTTGTACTAATTAAATTTAAATTTATTTTATGTTTCGATATTTTTTTCCCATTTTTTGCATATGCTTCACTATGTTCATTATTTTCCGTTATTTATTTCAAATATGTTCGCTAGTTTTATTTCCTATATTTAATTTCCTTGATTTCCCGTCTTCTCGGCCTTTTATTTAGTAAACGCAATTTATTAAATTAATTTCATTATTATTATATTTTTGTTCTCAAAATATTTTCTCTCGGTGCACTCGTTTTGCTTCGGTTTTTTCTCATATAATTTTATTTCCGATTTTTCATAATTTCAAAATTTTCATAATTTCAAACTTCCACATTTTTTCTCTCAGTGTTTTCGCTTTTACATTTGTTTCCTTTTATAATTTCCTACTTTTCATAATTTCAAACTTCCGCATTTTTCTCTCAGTGCTTTCGCTTTTACATTTTTTATAATTTCCATTATAGTTTTTATCATTTCAGAATTTCTGCTATTTTACATCTTATATATAAAATTCTGCTGTCACACTCTTTGTACCAAAACTCCTCCGAAACTACTTGACCGATTTGGATGAAATTTTGAGGGGATATTCTGTAGGCCAGAGAATCGACTAACATCTATTTTTCGTACCCCTAACCAATAAGGGTAGTACGCAATACAGCTTTAGTCGCTGCCTGCTGACTGTAAGATTAGAAATTTTGAATCTATGGATGTGGTAGCCATGAAATTTACGTCAAGTTTTGTATTTTGAAATACCCAAATAATATTTATGTGGCAGTGCTGTGGCAATTCGGTATTATTTTTTTGGTTTTTGGAAAGGAAGAGGTTTCTGGAAGAGGTTTCTGTGGCCGACCTGTGAGTTTCTTTTGAAAAGGAGGTTCATGATTTAAAGTGACTCAATTAGTTATATTTACAGTGCTGTGGCAATTCGGTATTATTTTTTTGGTTTTTGAAAAGGAAGAGGTTTCTGGAAGAAGCTTCTGTGGCCGACCTGTGAGTTTCTTTTGAAAAGTAGATTCATGATTTAAAGTGATTCAATTAGTTATATTTACAGTGCTGTGGCAATTCGGTATTATTTTTTTGGTTTTTGAAAAGGAAGAGGTTTCTGGAAGAAGCTTCTGTGGCCGACCTGTGAGTTTCTTTTGAAAAGTAGATTCATGATTTAAAGTGATTCAATTAGTTATATTTACAGTGCTGTGGCAATTCGGTATTATTTTTTTGGTTTTTGAAAAGGAAGAGGTTTCTGGAAGAAGCTTCTGTGGCCGACCTGTGAGTTTCTTTTGAAAAGTAGATTCATGATTTAAAGTGATTCAATTAGTTATATTTACAGTGCTGTGGCAATATGGTATTATTTTTTTGGTTTTTGGAAAGGAAGAGGTTTCTGGAAGAGGTTTCTGTGGCCGACCTGTGAGTTTCTTTTGAAAAGTAGATTCATGATTTAAAGCAGAAGAGACGAAAGAACAGAGGAACAGATCCAGCGTGCGTCTTGCATTCCGGTATGAGCCCGATATTGAATATTATTTTCATTCAAAAGTTATAATTGGTGCTATGGACAAGGAATGACCGCATTGTCATGCTCTCAAATTCACAAATGAACCAGCCGGGATGTGTTGTGCGTCTAGGAAGGTGCAACTACCTGATATTGAAGCTAGAATTTAATTGAATTGAATTATCTGCGTATTATTATCACTCTAGAACTATATAAAACAACAATAAGTGGCGAGACAAAGTTCGCCTGGGCCGCTAGTTTTCATATATATTTTCGAGTTTTCTTGTTTCATATTATTTCTCTCAGTGTTACTAAAGTTATATCAAGATATTATGCATATTTTTAGAGTCGGTCTGACCGCACTCTGTGACGCGGGGGCGCACAAATGAATAAATAATAACTAATAACAAACTGTAAAATAAATAACCAAGACCAATAAATAACCAAGACCAATAAAGAAGTTCAAATTCGAACAGGACGCGCGCCCAACCAAGCAAAGGGGCACTCTAAACCCGAGCTCCGGCCACACTAATTCGGGCAAATCCCGAGCGTCCGGCCACACTAATTCGGGCAAACCCACAGCCCGAGCGGGCACACCAAAACCAGCCAAGCGCTATATAAAGCGGGCCGCTGGCCTCAGTTGGATGATTCAGTGGTCGGCGTCGACCAAGACGGAAGTCTCTAGCGAGCGGCAATCAAGCAGCAACCAAGGACTAGGAACCAGCGGTAACAAGGAGTAAGATTCTAACCACACTAAGTATCTCTGCTGACGGCTTCGTCCTGCTTTATCAACACTACGTATCTTTGCTGACGGCCTCGTTCTATTTAACCATACTACGTATCCCTGCTGACGGCTTCGTCCTGCTTTATCAACACTACGTATATTTGCTGACGGCCTCATCCTATTTAACCATACTACGTATCCCTGCTGACGGCTTCGTCCTGCTTTAGCAACACTACGTATCTTTGCTGACGGCCTCGTCCTATTTAACCATACTACGTATCCCTGCTGACGGCTTCGTCCTGCTTTAACAACACTACGTATCTTTGCTGACGGCCTCGTCCTATTTTAACCATACTACGTATCCCTGCTGACGGCTTCGTCCTGATTTAACAACACTACGTATCCTTGCTGACGGCTTCGTCCTATTTAACCACACTACGTATCTCTGCTGACGGCCTCGTCCTATTTAACCATACTACGTATCTCTGCTGACGGCTTCGTCCTGCTATATCAACACTACGTCTCCTTGCTGACGGCCTCGTCCTATTTAACCACACTACGTATCTCTGCTGACGGCTTCGTCCTATTTAACCATACTACGTATCTCTGCTGACGGCTTCGTCCTGCTATATCAACCTTACGTACTCTGCTGACGGCTTCGTCCTGCGGTACTGACCTGACGAACTTTGCGGACGGCTCCGTCCTACGGTATTCCCCCTTACGTACTCTGCTGACGGTTTCGTCCCACGGTATCAACGTTTCGCCCCAGGAGCCAAGGAAACCCCCTTACACGGAGACCGGGACGTGGACGCTCGCCGGCAACTACAGTGGATCATCGGCAACAACATCGTCGCAGCCAATCGTATTACTCTGTTAATAAACTTAATAAACTTCGTATATTTCTAAGCCTAATTAAGGTTAACCCTGAGCGTTATCACTGGGACTCGGGTCGGGAACTCCTCTCTAGCACCACTATCCTGAACCAAATAAATGTCCTGGATGACTCTGGTTTAAGTGGTGTTTAGAGGAAACCGACGCCGAGAGAGTGATGTCCAGTTGGGTATATATGGCAACAAAACCCGAACTGATAGAATACGCAAGTGAATTCGGATTGGACGCATCAGGAAAGAACGACGATTTACGGAGAACATTGGCCACTTTTTCAAAAAGGACGGACCACGCAGAAACAGTAAGGAAGAAGCTGACACTGCTGGCAGAAAAATACAGGAAAGAGAAGAGCCCCACCAGGATACCGGAAATCATAGTAACGGAAGTAAAAACAAGGATGGACAACGAGAAGGAACCGAAAATGGAAGGAAAGAAGGAGACAGGGATAATTGACAAGGTGCGAAATTGGGATATCAGGTACCAAGGGGCGTCCAACCCACTAGAATTCCTAGAAAAAATGGAGCAATGGGCAACTGGATATGGACTCCATCTGGATCAACTAGTCCAAACAATGCCATTCATACTAGAAGGGATCGCAATAGACTGGTGGAACACGACACCAACAAGGATCACCTCATGGGCGCAAGTACGAACGGAAATGTTGGAGTACTTTTTACCGCCTCGGTACGGAGAGCAGCTGGAAACCCAGATAGCGCAGTTAAGACAGAGAGAAAACGAGCCAGTAAGGGAATACGCGATGAACCTAAGAAAGCTGATGAGGTTCACGAAACTGTCGGAAACAGAAAAGCTAGACTGGGTGTACAAGAACTGCAGGAGCAAGCTGAAACTGTATGCAAGGAGAACCGGATTCACAACACTGACGGAATTCCTCAAGCTCGCCGAGGAGGTGGAGGAAATCGAGCAGATGGAAACACAAACCGGGCAAACAGTACTACAACCACAACCAGTGAGGCCAGAAATATGCATGCAATGCGGCGGAACCGGTCATACGGCACGCATATGCGGCAACCCACCAAGGCTGTTCTGCTGGGTGTGCGGGAGAAACGGAGTCAGAACAACAGAATGTTGCCGGGCCAAGTCGGGAAACGCCGGAGGCCTGAGCGGATAGAGCTGGCAGCTCAGGCACGAAGAATAGGTCCAGCAGCGGGTGATATGAGATGCGACGGCTACCATATAGTAGCGCAATTTGGAGTAGGGTGTAGGAGTGCCAAGGGCATAATAGACACCGGAGCAACAAAAAGCGCGATAAGCAGAAACATGTTCCAAGATCTAAGAGAGGAAGGAAAGTGGAACAGGATGCAGGCGGAAATATCACTCGCGGATGGATCTCGACAGAAGGCGATGGGAGGATTCAAAACAAACCTAGAGTTCGGAGGACGGAGATTTGAAATAACATTCATGATCCTACCGAACGTAGAAGGAGGAATCATCTTGGGGATGGACTTTCTGGCAGGAGCAGAGAGCGTGCTCAGATGCGGCGGACTGGAGTTGGAAAGGAAAGGGACGGCGCCACCGAAAATGGCACCGCCTCGAAGACCGGCTGGCCAGGAAGGTGGGAGCGTCGCGGCGACCTCAACGTTGACGGAGACCATCCAAGGAGGCCGAAGCGGCGCGACCAACCGACCGGGGACCGAGAGGCCACCAGCGGCGAGGGAGGCGACCCGCGACGGAAGGGCCCAGCAGACGGAAGTCGTCCGAAGGGTCCAATCCGGAACGACCCACCCACAAGGCCAGAGGGGGACGGGCTATCCCGCAACGGACCCGATGCAGACGGGGATCTCGAGGGAGGTGAACCCCGACGGAAAGGCCCAACCGCTGACGGAGATCGTCCGAAGGGGCCGGACCAGAGTGGCACACCTTCCGAGGACTAGCGGTGGACACCCACGGAGCAGCCAAGGAACACGAACAACGAACAAACCGATGACGACAACAGCACAGACTACAGGACAAAGCCATGGAAGACGAACAACAGAGACACCGACCACTCTCATAAACTTCCGGACAGCCGCAATCATGGTCACGGCATCAAGGGACATAACGCCGCGGGATAATTCACCGGATCGAAACGTCCTGGAGCTCCACACTGACAACACGGCAAGCGTATCGGGATGGACAGTGCCTGAGGGAGCCCGAATCTCAGATGAGATAATGACAAATATAAGGGCAACCCTGGCCCAGAAGAAGAAGGGGACCCAACAGCGCTGGTTGGAGAGGGACGGAAACACATGGTGGCGAATTACCTCCAACAGGGGGAAATTTCGTGACGATAAAACGTCACTGCCCAAAGGAGGGGGGAGTGTGACGCGGGGGCGCACAAATGAATAAATAATAACTAATAACAAACTGTAAAATAAATAACCAAGACCAATAAATAACCAAGACCAATAAAGAAGTTCAAATTCGATCAGGACGCGCGCCCAACCAAGCAAAGGGGCACTCTAAACCCGAGCTCCGGCCACACTAATTCGGGCAAATCCCGAGCGTCCGGCCACACTAATTCGGGCAAACCCACAGCCCGAGCGGGCACACCAAAACCAGCCAAGCGCTATATAAAGCGGGCCGCTGGCCTCAGTTGGATGATTCAGTGGTCGGCGTCGACCAAGACGGAAGTCTCTAGCGAGCGGCAATCAAGCAGCAACCAAGGACTAGGAACCAGCGGTAACAAGGAGTAAGATTCTAACCACACTAAGTATCTCTGCTGACGGCTTCGTCCTGCTTTATCAACACTACGTATCTTTGCTGACGGCCTCGTTCTATTTAACCATACTACGTATCCCTGCTGACGGCTTCGTCCTGCTTTATCAACACTACGTATATTTGCTGACGGCCTCGTCCTATTTAACCATACTACGTATCCCTGCTGACGGCTTCGTCCTGCTTTAGCAACACTACGTATCTTTGCTGACGGCCTCGTCCTATTTAACCATACTACGTATCCCTGCTGACGGCTTCGTCCTGCTTTAACAACACTACGTATCTTTGCTGACGGCCTCGTCCTATTTTAACCATACTACGTATCCCTGCTGACGGCTTCGTCCTGATTTAACAACACTACGTATCCTTGCTGACGGCTTCGTCCTATTTAACCACACTACGTATCTCTGCTGACGGCCTCGTCCTATTTAACCATACTACGTATCTCTGCTGACGGCTTCGTCCTGCTATATCAACACTACGTCTCCTTGCTGACGGCCTCGTCCTATTTAACCACACTACGTATCTCTGCTGACGGCTTCGTCCTATTTAACCATACTACGTATCTCTGCTGACGGCTTCGTCCTGCTATATCAACCTTACGTACTCTGCTGACGGCTTCGTCCTGCGGTACTGACCTGACGAACTTTGCGGACGGCTCCGTCCTACGGTATTCCCCCTTACGTACTCTGCTGACGGTTTCGTCCCACGGTATCAACGTTTCGCCCCAGTAGCCAAGGAAACCCCCTTACACGGAGACCCGGGACGTGGACGCTCGCCGGCAACTACAGTGGATCATCGGCAACAACATCGTCGCAGCCAATCGTATTACTCTGTTAATAAACTTAATAAACTTCGTATATTTCTAAGCCTAATTAAGGTTAACCCTGAGCGTTATCACTGGGACTCGGGTCGGGAACTCCTCTCTAGCACCACTATCCTGAACCAAATAAATGTCCTGGATGACTCTGGCCCCACACTGACTATCCGAGGCAAAGTGAACGTCACAACTCTCCGGTGACCACCGCATCGAGGGCTCGCAAGGATTATTCTACACACACATGCTAGCCACCTCGTTGCGGTTTCATTAACACTCACCCGTCTCGCTCCGGCACACACACGTGGACTGGCTCCGTCCCGCTGCTGGTCCTGGGCCAGACATCGTCGTGTCCTCCTTATCTCCTTGCTGCTCCAAAATCACACTCGTCTCCACTTACGGTGGCAATCGCCGGCCCGTAGCTCCTTTAAAGTTTTCCTTAAGTTTTTTCAAAGTTTCCACTTTTCTCAAACTCTACTCCGCTTCGCTTCGCGAAACTTCTTGCGGGGCTCTTTTCGACTTCTTCCAGAAGTTTATCGGTCGGTCGTTCCCTCTTTGTCGCTCTCATTGGCGCTTGTCAATTTTCGGGTGGCGTGATCTAGCGCTCACTCGCTCTCTCCTTTACTTTTCGCTTCTTGGCGTAGGTCATGGTGAGTTTCTCTGCGTGTGCTGGTGTGTGTGGGTTTGTGTACGGTAGCCTTCCAGGCTAACGGAGCGAGCTCGGGTTAGTGATGATAGTTTTCTAACTATCGTATCGGGTGTGGCTGCCGTAGCCTTAGGTTAGGTTAGGTTAGGGCGGTGATGGCCGGCTCAGAGAGAGCCGGACCATCCACTTGAGCCTGAGGAGGCTCCTTGTGATGCCGCATAGGCTTAGGTCCCCGTCCGATGCAGGTACTCATGGGCCGATGACCAGTACTACGTAAGAGAGGACCAACCCGATCCTTGGATGAATCGGATTATCTGCCTCGGTGATGTCTCGCATAGCTCTGCGAGATCCACAAGGGTGGGGAAGCCCAGGTACTGCAGTCTTCGTCTGCTTAGGGCCGGACAGTGGCAGAGGAGGTGGAGGACGGTCTCCTCTTCCTCCTCATCCCTACAGCTTCTACAGAAGTCATTATGGTGCACCGACAGCCTGGACGCATGCGTTCCAAGCAGCCAGTGACCAGTAAGAGCCCTAACGGCCAGGGCGCAGCTTTCCCTGCTTAGTGATAATAGCTCCTTTGAGCGCTTCGCTGAACGGCGTGGCCAGATCATTCTAGAGTGGCGGCAGGTGATGAGGTTTTCCCATTTCCTGTCCGCGAGGAGGTGGAAGTACTCCCTACAGAGTAGTCTGCGAGTGGCCAAGGGCATGTCAACTGACTCCCTCTCCGGCTGAAGAGGGGAGGTTGTACCCTGCCGGGCCAGCTCATCGGCAGCGCAGTTGCCCTCGATGTCCCTATGTCCTGGGACCCAGATGAGGTGGAGGTCGTACTGCTCCGCCATCTCGTGAAGAGATCTGCGGCAGTCGTTGATGGTCTTCGAGTTGGAAGAAATAGATTCGAGTGACTTCAGGGCGGCCTGACTGTCAGAGAAAATGCATAAGGGAGCTCTGCCCCTAGTTGGGGGGAGCTGATCAAGGGCTTCTTTGATGGCGTAAACTTCCGCCTGAAAGACGCTGCAGTGGTCGGGTAGCCTAAACGAGACGTTTAATCCCAGGTGTTCAGAGTATATACCTCCTCCCACCCGGCCGTCCAGTTTTGAGCCATCCGTGTAGATGTGAAGGGACCCTAGGGGTCCAGGGGGTCCTAGGTTCCATTCCGTTCTATCGGGGATGTGAACCTGGAAGGGTGTGATGGGGTGTTCAGTGGGGACACAGTAATCAGTGTTTCCCTCAGTAAGGTGTGGAGCAGAGCCGAGGTTCGTGTGTCCGAAACTCAGTCTTCTCCACAGACCCGCGCCCTTCAGCCTTAATGCCGAGAGTGACGCGGTCATCTCTCCCATTAGTTCAATTGGGAGGATGTCCAGGAGAACGTCCAAGGCGTCTCCCGGAGTTGTGCGCAGGCTGCCTGTCATACAGATCTCAGCCATGCGCTGAACTTTTCTTAACTTGCCCAGGCAGGTAGACCGCTTTATAGCTGGCCACCAGATTGCCACTCCGTAGAGGAGTATCGGGCGAATGATAACCGTGTACAGCCAACGGACTATTTTTGGGGTCATTCCCCATTTTAGCCCGATAGCCTTGCGGCAGGTGTAGAGCGCGATTGTGGCCTTTTTGGCCCTCTCGTCCGTGTTAAGGGACCAATCGAGCTTCCTGTCCAGGATAAGACCTAGATACTTGGCCTGATTTTTAAGGGTGAGAGGTACCCCGCAGAGTTTAGGGGGTATCATTTTGGGGATTTTGTATTTCTTGGTAAAAAGGACTAGTTCAGTCTTCGCTGGGTTTACCCCAGACCAGACCTTGCGGTCCAGTCCGTCAGAAACCGAAGACTTTCGCTCATCCTGTCACAGAGTGTCTGCGGGAATTTTCCCGTAAACGCCAAGGCGACATCATCCGCGTAGGCCACGACACGACAGCCGCCTTCTTCTATGCCCTGAAGCAGTTCATTGACCGCCACATTCCATAGGAGAGGGGAGAGGACTCCGCCCTGAGGTGTGCCTCTGTTGACTTGTCTGGAGATGGTTGACCCCCCCAGTGTTGCCTCCACCGTTCTGCTGCGCAAGATCCGGTCAATGAGACCCACCGAGTGTTGATCAATCCCCAGCCTAGTCAGTGCTGATGTGATTGAGCCTGGAAGGATGTTGTTGAAAGCGCCCTCTATATCCAAGAAGGCGACGAGTGTGAACTCCTTTTCGTGGAGCGATTTTTCTATGATAGTGGTAAGCGAATGGAGTGCTGTCTCTGTCGACCTGCCCCTCCTGTACGCGTGTTGAGATCCTGATACGGATGATTGGGGAATATTAGTTCTAAGATGCAGACTGATGAGTCTCTCCAGCGTCTTGAGTAGAAACGAGGAGAGGCTTATCGGCCTATAATCCTTAGGCGTGCAATGCGATGGCTTGCCTGCCTTGGGGATGAAGACAACTTTTGAGCGGAGCCAACCGCTCGGGATGACCCCTGTATCGAGGATGATCGAGAAGATCAGACGAAGCCAAGGAGTGGATAGCTCGGCTGCATAGCTGAGCTGTGCAGGTATGATGCCGTCCACCCCAGGGGGATTTATATGGGCTAAAACTGTTTATTGCCCATTTGATGTTCCTATCACTAAGAAGGTAGTCCATTTCGGACGGACCCCGCCGTGTCGGGGGTTAGGCGGACTGCTCTGAGACGAGCTAGCAGGAAAGTGAGGATCCAGGAGAACTCCGAGAGTTTCCTCACTAGAGGTCGTCCAGCTGTCATCAGGACGCTTGACAAAGCCCAGGTTGGTGGGCGTCGTCGATAGGACCTTCCGCAGCCTAGACGCCTCTGAGTAGTCCTGGATTCCTGAGCAAAAGTCGGACCAGGCCCTTCTCTTGGCCTTTCTTAATTCCCTGTTATATAGGGCCAAATTTGTTTTGTATAAGCGCCACGATGCGTCCGTATTGTCGCTCTTGGCTTGGTTGAAGGATTGCCTCGTGGTCTTCTTGAGGCTACCTAATTCTTTGCACCACCACGGTGGCTTCTTCCCAGTCTTTCCCCCCATTCCTACTACGGGGACAGGACCTATCCAGAGCCGTGCTACAAGCATCGGTAAAGGTTTTAACAAGGCACTCCAACCCCTCTGGACTGTAGTCCAGGTTGGTTGGGGTTGGAGGGGGTTTTAGGATCTTATTCAACTGGGATCTATATTTCACCCAGTCAGTCCTTCGGGGGTTCCGAAAAGTGACCGGGTTGAATCTATCGAAGCCCAGCGTGAATTGGATGTACCTGTGGTCGGAGAAGGAGTGTTTCTCCAGCACCCTCCACGACTTTAAAGTATCCCTAAGAGATTCAGAGAGAAGGGTGATATCTAGTACCTCCCTGCGGTTTTTGATGATGAAGGTGGGTTCGTTCCCCGAGTTTCCCACCAGCAAATTGGATGCAAGGATAAAATCAAAAAGAGACTCACCCCTGTCGTTGGTGTCAGTGCTGCCCCACTGATGGTGATGGGCATTGGCGTCGCACCCGATGATCAAGTCCACGCCCAGCTTTTTGCTGTCCTCGGTGACTTGCCTCAGGGTTGGGGGGACGGGGTCCTGATCGTGCCCCAGGTATGCGGAGCATATCCGGAGGGAACCATTTGGTCCCTCTAGACATGCTGTTAGGAAGTCTTCATTGCTGAAAATAGGAAGCATAAAAAGGGTTAAGTCCTTCTTAGCGAGTATGCAGGCTCGCGTTTTACCTGTTGTAGTGGCCGCGTACAGCCTATAGCCAGCTGCCCTCAGCCCCAGGATTCTGTCGCCACAGATCCAGGGCTCCTGTATGAGGACAGCGTCGGTGCCACCTTCCGCCAGGTGGTCGAGTAGAGCAGCGGAAGCTGCCTTACTGTGGTGGAGGTTTATCTGCAGGAATGTCAGAGACATTCTGCTTCTTGACATCCACCACAGTAATGTCGGCGTCCGAGGTCGGCTCGTCCAGCCCGTCCTCCTCCTCGGACATCCCAACTTCGCGAAGGCCCCTCGCCAGTTCGCTTAGTCGCCAGTTGCCGTAGCCTTACTCTACATACTTAATAACTAGGAATATGTTGAAATATCGATAGAAATATCGCATACAAAACAATCGATATATGGCAAAACAATATTTCTATCTTTGGTCACACTGTTTTGTGTAGCGTCTCTTTTCTTCCTCTTCCTGAAAATAACTAAACTGATCGGACGTGTTTTTAAGACAATAAGAATTGAACCAAGTGCAGTGCTATATATATATAAAAGAAATAAAACAGTATTACTAAAGGAGATAAACATCTGAGTTGATTCACCGTGTTACAATTAACTGGGCGATTGGATTGCTGGGATTTCTGTGGATTAGAGGAAGAAGGCATTTCCAGGAATTTCATATTTCCGTGCAATTTTTAATAGGTTATGGGCCCAGAGCACCATTGCAGCTAAGTATCGCTTTTGTTAATATTACTTAAGTCTCAAATAAGAATGGAAAAAGGAAAACGAAACATCAAACCCTTTGATGGGGAAAAATACTCAATTTGGAAATTTCGCATACGGGCTTTACTAAGTGAAAACGATTTGATAAAAGTGATTGATGAAAATGGGGATTCTGATGAATGGAAGAGGCTCGACAAATTAGCCAAGAGCACAATAATAGAATATTTAAGTGCTTCATTTTTAAATTTTGCCACAAGTGATTGCAGTGCCAAGGAAATATTTTCCAATTTAGACTCGATTTATGAAAGAAAAAGCCTAGCAGGCCAATTGTCTGTCCGAAAGCAATTACTCTCATTAAAATTTAAAGGAGATATAAGTTTGTTAAATCATTTTACGGTTTTTGATGAATTAATAACCGATTTGATTGCATCTGGTGGCAAGTTAGACGAGATGGATAAAGTGAGCCACCTTCTTTTGTCGCTTCCTTCACCTTATGATGGCGTTATAACGGCAATTGAGACACTGGCAGAAAATAATTTAACGCTTGCCTTTGTTAAAAATAGATTACTCGACCACGAAATTAAATTAAAACAGTCAGCGAAAGATACAAGCTTAAAAGTACTACAGGCTATAAATAATAAAACAAATAAAACGACAAATTTTCAAAATAAACCAAAATACCAGAAGAAAAATCAATTTAAATCCAAAAATAAATTTAATAAACTAAAATGTTTTCACTGTAACAAAACGGGACATATTAAAAGGGATTGCTATAAGTACAAAAACGAAATGGAAAATAATCATGAAAAACAGGCCCAAGTAGCTCAACTACAAAATGAACCAGTTCGCAGTTCCGGGTTCGCATTTATGTTAAAATGTAACAATACGACCAATTCTTTTAACCAAATTTCTTTTCTATTAGATTCGGGTGCATCTGATCACATAATTAATAATGAATCGCTTTTATCTGAAATCAATTTACTCGAATCTCCAGTTAAAATAGCTGTTGCAAAATCTGATGAATATATTTTTGCAACTAAGAAAGGAAAAATAAAACTATTAACTGATACAATGACCCCAATAACTCTTAATGATGTATTATTCTGCCCTGAAGTTGCTCAAAATCTTATCTCAGTTAAGAAGATGCAAGATGCAGGCTTTACTGTTGTGTTTTACCCAGGAGGTGTACTTGTGAGTAAAGATAATATAAATATAATGAATGCAAGTTATTTTGATAATGTTCCCTCTGTTAGATTCACAATACCTAAGCAAGCATTTGCATTAAATAAAATAAATTATAATTTATGGCATGAGAGGTTAGGGCATATAAGTAAAGGAAAATTCTTAGAAATAATAAGCAAACATTTATTTGAAGACTCTAAAATTCTAAATAATATTGAACCTAGTGATGACTTATGTGAGAGTTGCATAAAGGGTAAACAAACAAGACTCCGATTTGAAAAATGTAAGAATAAAGAGTATATAAAAAGACCGTTATTTGTTGTTCATTCGGACGTTTGTGGCCCAATCTCACCTACTACGATAGATCAGAAAAATTACTATGTGGTATTCATAGATCAGTACACACACTACTGTGTTACATATTTAATGACTTATAAGTCAGAGGTTTTTGCAGTCTTTAAAGATTTGATCTTAAAAGCTGAAGCACATTTTAATTCAAAGGTAGTAAATCTATACATAGATAATGGTAGAGAATATTTGTCGAATGAAATGCGAGCATTTTGTGCAGGAAAAGGCATCAGCTACCACCTAACAGTTCCACATACACCGCAGTTAAATGGAGTATCCGAAAGGATGATAAGAACTATAACAGAGAAAGCACGTTCTTTGATTATAGGGGCAAGCCTACAGAAAAAGTTCTGGGGTGAAGCTGTCTTGACAGCTACCTATCTAATAAATAGGAGCCCAAGTAATGCACTAAAAGAATGTAGTAAGACTCCGTACGAAATGTGGCACGGTAAAAAGCCATGTTTAAAGTACTTGAAAGTGTTTGGTTCGACAGTATATATTCACGTTAAAATGAGAAAACGTAAATTTGATGAAAAATCGTGGAAAGGTATACTTGTCGGTTATGAACCAAATGGTTATAGAGTGTGGGATGTGGAAACTGAGAAGTTTGTAACAGCTAAAGATGTTATTGTTGATGAAGTCAACATGGTGAAATCTAGAGCAGTGGTTGAAAAGAACAAGCATCTTAATGAAGAAGATGATGAGAGTTTTAACGTTGAAAATGTTCTTAATACCAAAGAAAAATCTGTCCAATCAGATGAACTGCCTAGTGGTGTGGAAGCTAACTTGGAGAATGCCGATCCAGAAGTGTCTGGTGTTGTTATATCTGAAGATATAATTGATAATGAAATAGTTGACTCGCAGACAAATGTTAGAAAAAGTGAAAGATTAAAAGAAAAACCTAAAGTATCCTACCAAGACTTGATTAATAATTGCGTTATGAATGCTCAATCTTTATTATATTCAATTCCTAATAGGTTTGAAGAAATAAGATATAATAAAGATAGAATTAATTGGGAAGAAGCTGTACAGGAAGAACTCAATTCACATTTTTTAAACAAAACATGGTCACTTGTACAGAAGCCAGACAATAAAAATATAGTAGATTGTAAATGGGTTTTCACAATAAAACAGAATGAATTCGGGCAGCCAATAAAATATAAAGCAAGACTAGTTGCGCGAGGTTTTACACAAGAATATTTAATTGATTATAATGAGACATTTGCTCCAGTTGCAAGAATTTCAAGTTTCAGATTGATAATGTCCATATCTAATCACTATGACCTTGAAGTACACCACATGGATGTAAAAACAGCATTTTTAAATGGTATTCTAAAGGAAGAAATATATATGAAAATACCGGAAGGTCTTAAAGCTGGACAAAATCAAGTCTGCAAACTAAATAAAGCAATATATGGCCTCAAGCAAGCTGCTAGATGTTGGTTCGATATGTTTGAGAATGCGTTGATAGAAAAAGGTTTTCTAAATTCACCTGTAGACCGTTGTATTTATCTCCTTGATAAAGGGGATATATCTAAGAATATATACGTACTTTTATACGTAGATGATTTAGTAATAGCTACTAGGGAATTACAGACATTGAACAATTTTAAGGATTATTTAATGAATAAATTTAGAATGACAGATTTAAAAGAGATCAAATTTTTCTTGGGAATTAAAGTTGATAGAATAGGCAGTCAAATAAGTTTAAGTCAATCAGCATATATTAAAAGTATTATTTCAAAATTCAATATGACTGATTGTAATCCAGTGAAATGTCCGCTTCCAAATAAATTAAATCATGTTGCTTTAAGTTCAGATACCAAATGTGATGCTCCTTGTCGAAACCTAATAGGATGCTTAATGTATATAATGTTATGTACAAGACCAGATTTAAGCACCTCTGTTAACCTTTTAAGTCGATATTGTGAAAAGAATAACGGTGAACTTTGGCAATGTTTAAAACGAGTTTTGAGATACCTAAAAGGCACAATAGATTTAAAATTAATTTTTAAGAAAGAAAAATTTAATAATTACTTAGTTGGTTATGTAGATTCAGATTGGGGGGGAAGTGAGTCAGATAGAAGGAGTACAACTGGATATATATTCAAGTTGTTTGAATCCGATGTTATTTGCTGGAATACAAGAAAGCAAAGCTCTGTAGCAGCTTCATCTACAGAAGCTGAATATATGGCTTTGTTTGAAGCAGCTCGAGAGGCTATCTGGTTAAGGTCATTATTAACAAGTTTAAATATTAAGTTGAAAGATCCAATTAAATTATATGAAGACAACCAAGGTTGTATAAGTATTGCCAAAAACCCCTCATGTCATAAGCGTTCAAAACATATAGATATCAAATATCATTTTACAAGAGAACAAGTTGAAAAGAATTTAATTTGTCTTGAATATCTTCCCACAGATAAACAGATTGCCGATGTTTTAACAAAAACGCTGCCAGCACCTCGCTTCAACGAACTAAGAAACCAAATGGGTCTGATGGAATAGCGAACGAAGATGGAGTTAAATATATATAATTTTTGTTTTTGTTTAATTAATTGATTTGAATTTAATTTCTTTTATTTATTGAACTGAATTTGTTTAACGTAATTTAAATGAAATAGTCTGATTTTGTTTTATTAATTGATTTGAATTTAATTTCTTTTATTTATTGAACTGAATTTGTTTAACGTAATTTAAATGAAATAGTCTGATTTTGTTAATTGATTTAAATTTAATTTCTTTTATTTATTGAACTGAATTTGTTTAACGTAATTTAAATGAAATAGTCTGATTGGGTTTTTATGGGTTTTCCCCAATCCTTGCAGTGAATACTGGACTATATTGTACACTCCCATAATAGCCTGCCTTGGAACCTTTAACAATAATAATAACATTGTATAATTTCAAATATGTATAAATATTGTTTTGAGGAGGTGTGTTGAAATATCGATAGAAATATCGCATACAAAACAATCGATATATGGCAAAACAATATTTCTATCTTTGGTCACACTGTTTTGTGTAGCGTCTCTTTTCTTCCTCTTCCTGAAAATAACTAAACTGATCGGACGTGTTTTTAAGACAATAAGAATTGAACCAAGTGCAGTGCTATATATATATAAAAGAAATAAAACAGTATTACTAAAGGAGATAAACATCTGAGTTGATTCACCGTGTTACAATTAACTGGGCGATTGGATTGCTGGGATTTCTGTGGATTAGAGGAAGAAGGCATTTCCAGGAATTTCATATTTCCGTGCAATTTTTAATAGAATATATATCTAACTTGTTATTATTGCTTATACTATTATATTTATTATTATTTATCTTAGGTGTTTATATTATTATTTATTTACAGGGATTATTATTTATTTTATTATTATTAGTTTATATTATTATTTATTTTATTATTATATTAGTTATTTATTATATTATATCCTTGTGGGGGGCTTGCTCCTCACAAAATAAAATGATTACATTATTATTAAATTAATAAATTATTAAATTTTTAAATTATTACATTATCTATAAACATTGACCAACATTTTAAAATTAATTTCATCGGTATCAGGTGGCCATCACTTTTGAAACTCTTAGTGAAAAATGAGTTCACTTAACATTTAATGCTTAAAAAGGCACAGGTTTTACAATAACTTAATAAACTAAAAACAACACGTCAGAAACTCTAAAACTGCAAAAAGATATAGTAAATACCTTTATTTGTAATATTATATGATTCCATTTGAAAAACACTTTCTTTTTCACGCGTAATAATATTTTAATTGCGACCGTCACTTGCAAGTTGCGCACGCTGCCAAGCCAAATCAATTTTGTGCTCTATATTTCGCACTCATTCTTAAAGAGAATAGTTAGAATAAAGCAAAACCAATCATACATTTTAGTAGCTTGATCAATTCCGAGTTAGGGTTGACACAATTCTAGCCAATGTTTTGACTTTAATTTTTTTAAATTTGGCCTATGGGCCAGACCACTGTGGATTGGCTTCAAAACTTTATACAATATACTCGAAATGTACTCATATAAAAAAATATAAACCAAAGTTATTTTACTTGATCCGTTTTTAAAATAATGATTTTCCAAATTCAGCCTTCACAGTGGACGACCTCTTAACAAACAGTTATGAGGCTAAATATTGAGAGAGTGTTATCTTAATTACATCTCTTGGTGAGCTTGGGTTCAATCGCATGCTTGGTGGCAGCTTATTGAAATAAATTAAGGACCAAACAAAATTGGCACATTATTATAGCTTAATTTGTTCAAAAAAGAAAAAAAGGCTCAATGCCTACCCGGAACAGAAAAATGTATAGACTCAACAATGCACAATAATTACCTTTGCCTAAATAAGGTCGAAAATGATAATGAGGCTAGCAACGATTCGACTAACTTGTAAAGATACAAATACACCAGACGACATTTAGCTGAAAAGGAGGGAACAGGTTCATGGAAATTCAGGGAATTAAGGGAAAAACTATGGAACTTTTTCTGAATACGTTAGAATAAATATTAGGAGTAATTTATATGATCGATGAAAAGATATTTTGCGTCAAACATAACTCCCAAATCGGGTGTCTGAAATTGTAGTGCGAACTATTGCGTGAGTTGATAAACTCATATGTACAAACGACTATGCATATTGAGCAGTGGAAATCCCCGCATTTACGTAAAACGATTCCCATGCTAGGGGAACAAATGGCCACTACGTTGGATTATTTAGATATAAGATTATGTAAATTTCATGTCAGCTAGCTGTGCTAAGACTTAAAGAAAATAAAATCAGTTTTAAATATCAGCTCAGCAAATGAAGACATGTTTTATTTAGTAATTAGTGTTTTTACAAATGTTTCTGATAAGCTAGTGTATTCAGGATGCCAACCTACTTATACGGCGCGATTTTTACAAATGCTAAGCCGGCTTGCTGGTTAAGCTGCCTGTTGCATGCAATTAGTTTTGTATTGAGAGAGAAGTCTGTAACGTTGAAACCCCACCGAGAAACACACATATAAGTTAATAAGTAAAGATCAAATAATATATATTTTTTTGATCGCAGTATCATTTCCTTAAACTTTTCCAGTACCTACAAAATAATTTTATGAGAAGTCATGCAAAAAACATATTTCTATCTACTCTCCTTCTTATTTTTGGATGTTTTTGCTTTGTTTTCCAATCTGAATGTTTTTACTAACCGAATTCATAGACATGGAAATCCAAAAATTATTGTCACATTGCAGATTTTACCCCATGAATGGTTTACAACTAAGGTTACCTTAAATGAAAATATTTTGGTTGATTATTTCCAGACGAATACAAGTGAGCGACAAGAATCTTTGCTTTGGTATAAAACGAAAAACTTAACAAAAACCCTATCGTTTTTTGGTGTAAGCAATAATACAAAATTACCATACGAAAATTGTTTCTTTCATATATGCAGAGCTAATTTTGTATCGAATGGTTTCTTTAACATTAATGTCCTGATAACAAGTAACGGTTTATTTGAAAACGAAACCGAAGTGACAACTAACACAATTGTTAGGTCAAACTTGCATGTTTCATGTGCACCTAAAATTGATATTTCTCGTTGTCATGATTCAAATCGGCCGTTACATTATGAAACATCAAAAGTGATCATCTTGAGAGCTTCTTTTTTACAACACTGCCCAATGGACAACTTTATACAATACTACTGGACCCTCCACGATAGCACAGAGTCAGGTTAGTTTTTAATATAAAGCAATATTTCAGATATCATCTCATTCATATATAGAGCTATTCGAGTTTTTGGGTGCGACATCAAAGCCGGAACTGAAGGTAGACGGATATCGCCTTAATTTTCGTCAACAGTCACCGCTAAGCCGAATGGTATTAATTCGCCTTAATGCGAAAATTATAGGGCGTCGAGCCCCACTTACTGCCAGGGTGAGTTTTTGAGTAGAAAATGATGATATTATATTGATGTACATCTTTGAATTAAAGTGTTATCTTACTTTGGCTTCCCAACGTTTATTTGCCTCTATTCGTGGTGGAAATTATAGAGAAGTATTTCGAGGCAAGAGTTTATCCATTAATGGTAGTCCAAGCAGAGATTTGGCGCTAGACAGGACAGATTCACAGCACTTAGCGTACTGGTGGTCATGTTCTTCAACTAAAAAGCAAATTAGAAAAACTTGTCATCAAAAAATGGGCACCTGTAAGTATCATTTGTAAAATATTAATATTTAAACAACATCTTTCTTCCAGGCAATCGTGTTATTATACCTGCTTATACTCAACCCAACAACCAGACCATAATGATAATATTACTTATAAGGTCTGCATTTGATCCACTTCGCACAGCTATTGCTAAACAAACTATCGTATTTTCCTCTTCACGTCAGCTTATAAATATGAATATTTTATGTGTTAGCAACTGTAATGGAAGGAAGTATAACATAGAATCTCCTGTTCATCTGAAAGGGCATTGTTTACATTGCATTAATAAAAAAGTTATAACATGGGATTGGAGAGTGGACAACACACCGCTGGAAGGGGCCTCTAAAAGGCTTATATTTAACGTTTTGGACTCAAAAAAGCGTAAAATCACAATAAATCTTTATGTAAAAGCTGTTAATCGATATAATTCAAATATTTTTTATTATGGAACCACATTGATGACCATGGAAAGAAACATAGGTCCATCAGATAGTAATTGCACCATAAGCCCGAAAATTGGGCAAGCTCAAGAAACCCAATTCTATTTACAATGTAAGTTGAGCCAAGCTCGGTTCAAGCCCTTACAGTATTGCATTGGAATCAACAATTTCCTTATCGATGAATGCAGAACAGATGAAGAAATACTACTGCGACTTCCACCGACGGAACAAGTTACAGTTATGGTATGTACAGCTTTAAAAATTAAAAAAAAATTATGCCAGCTAATAGATTAGCCTATATCTAACATAAACACATAGTGGTAGCTTCCTTTTTTTTGAGTCCTGTTTTTTTGCCCTCCCCCTCTGGTGGTTCTATAATATTTAAATCACAAGACACACAAAAACAGTTTTGATCTGGGCTGACTTTAACTACAATACTATGCATTCGTTATATTACGGTTAATTCCCTTAACACCTCAAAAATGTATTGTGGTGAATTGCCTAGTATTAGCTTCAAACTTCGAAAGTCTTTAAGTACGTTCCGCTAGCTCGGTGGTGTGAATAAGAAAACAAAACATAAGGAAACGTATTGAAAATTACATCGCGTTTTCCAAACTCTGAGTGCTCTAACTTTATATCGGTATAGTAATTTCGCAACAACAACAAACTGCTTCTTGACCACAACCCGCTCGTTACATTCGGCCTGTCCTCGGAATTCTCAGGGTAATCCCGAGATTAGTGGTCTGATTCGTCCTCCTCGCAGTCATTTTCATCCGGCTTATCGAGTGAAAGTTCGCACCAGCGAATTTTATCATTTGAAGGCAAAGGCATTGTAAAGAGGCTGCAAGTAAAGAAATGTCTACATTTGTTGAGTTGATATTTCAAAACTGATTTTTATTTCTTTAAGTCTTAGCTTAGGTAGCATCTGGCATTCTGCCATTCTCAGAAAATCATATTGCGTGCTGCGACAAGAATTTGGGTGGTGAAGGCAAACCCTCACTACACTTGAGCGGACTGACAGAATTTCGCCCAGAATTTCCTAAATAAGAAGATATGCCATTTCGGACGGACCCCGCCGTGTCGGGGGGTTAGGTGGGCTGCTCTGGAAAGAGCTAGCGGGGAAGTGGGCATGCAGGAGGACCTCACTGGAGGTCGTCCAGCTGTCGTCAGGACACTTGACGAAGCCCGGGTTGGAGGGCGTCGTCGAGAGGACCTGGATTCCTGAGCAAAAGTCGGACCAGCCCCTCCGGACAGGAGTCCGAGTGGGTTGGGGCTGGAGGGGGCTTAAGAATCTTACTCGGCTGGGATCTATACTTCTCCCAGTCAGTCCTCTGGGGGTTCCGGAAAGTGACTGGGTTGAACCTATGGGAAGTTTGGTATGGGATGTGTCCAGTGTGTGGAGGCCGATGATACGGTGTGATCCTTGATGTTAGGACATCCAGCTTTGTTTTCCCACAATTATTAAATCTTTACCTATTAGGTTTTGATGGTTTTTATTAGATTATATTTCTTATTGCGCAAAGTAAATGTATGCCGTGGCGTTAGTCAAGAAGAAGAGAGGGATCTAGGTATTGTAGAAACTAACACTAAGAAAGAATCGATAGTAACTTAAGGATATCGATGGATCGTGATATACGATATGAATATGAGTGTTGCCAGATAGCCAGGTCACCACAGTACTCCCTCCTAGACTTCAAGTTCTTAAACGAACGGGGAGTCTAATCGTGCGGCGAGGCCTTGATGTTTGCTGAGTTGATGTGGAACTGCTTTGATTAGCTGGTACATCTGGCTGTGGTTGGTATATTGTTGGTGATGACAAGTTGGTTGTTGGTGATGACAAGTCCTGTGATTCAATGAATGCTGGCTTGATGCGGTCTATAGATACGTTGGTGTCACGACCTTTGATGATTACGTTGAAATATTTAGGTTGTTTGGATTTGACTTCGTAAGGTCCATCGTAGGGTGGTTCTAATGATCCACGTACTGTATCGTTCCGAATAAAGACATGTGTTGCATTGTCTAGTTGTTTAAACACAAATGGCTTAGAAGTGTCGTGGTGAGCTGTTTGTGTTGGACGAATATTATTCATCGTTTCAGCCAGATCCTTAGCGAACTCCGTTTGCGGTTGAAATTCGGTGCTGATATGAAGAAATTGTCCCGGAAGGCGAAGCGTCGATCCGTAGACAAGTTGGGCTGCTGTTGTTTGTATGTCGGGTTTATATGCTGAACGTAATCCCAACAAGATGATAGGTAATTTGTTAGGCCAACCAATTCTGTGTTGCTTTTAAGGTGCGGTGCCAGCGATCAATTATTCCATTGGCTTGAGGATGATAGGCTGTGGTGCGAAGGTGGTTAATTCCAAGAAGCCGTGAAAGTTCGTTGAAAAGTCTTTACTCGAATTGCCTTCCTTGGTCTGTAGTGATGCGAGCAGGTACACCGAAACGGGAAATCCAAGTGTTTATTAGAGTTGCTGTCACAGTCTCTGCTTGGATATCTTCAATTGCGACTGCTTCTCGCCACCGCGTATAACGGTCGATGATCGTGAGGCAATATCTGAAAGGGCCGGATTGGGGCAGTGGTCCAATAAGGTCCAAATTGATATGCTCGAATCTTTGTGTGGTCAGTTGATAACGTTGCAGTGGTGAGTTCGTGTGACGAGTGACCTTTGACTGTTGACATGGAATGCAGTGCTTCACGAAGTGGGCTATTTCCTTGTGCATTGAGGGCCATACGAAGCGTTGCTTGATGATCTGCATGGTTGAGCGAATGCCTCCATGGGCGATGTTGTGAAGTTTGCTGATGATTTTCTTCCTAAGCTGCTGAGGTATGAATGGCCGAACTGTAGGAGTAGAAAAATCACATAAGATTGGAGTTTTCGAATGAGGCAAATTTACAGATTTCAATTGTAGAGTGGTGTTTGGGTCCTCCGACAGTCTCTTGAGTTCTGGGCAATTTCCTTGTGATGAAGCTATTTGATCATAGTCAATTATGTCAGTTTTAAGAGCTGCGATGCGAGACAGAGTATCTGCGGTTGTATTTTCCACGCCTGCAATGTGTGCGATTGTTGTTGTAAATTGGCCTATGAAATCCAATCCAGCGCAACTGACGTGGTGAAGCTTTATCGGGCCTTTGGCAGAATGCTTATGTCAACGGCTTATGGTCAGTGCGGACATGAAATATCTTGCCTTCTAATAAATGACGGAAATGTTTGATGCCTAGGTAGATGGCAAGAAGTTCACGATCATAAGTGCTGTATTTGCGTTGTGCATCGGTGAGCTGCCTTCAAAAACTTCGACGGGGATGATTAGTTTTTTGCGTTATTGTTGTAGTTGAAAGAACATGGGTCCAGACAGCGCTGAGCTTTGTCGCCAAACTTCCTGTGGTACCAGCAAAACTTATCGTCTTTGCTCTGCTGTGGAACGTTGTTGCGGCTTTGGTTGCTTTGAGATCGATTATGACTACGAGAGCGTCTGTTGTTGTTGCCAAGGATCTGTCCAAGTTTGCTGTTGATCTGCTGGAACATCTTCTCTTGATCGTCAAAGCGTTGCTCCAGTTTGCTGATACGGTCCTCCGTGCAAGGCTTGATGTCATTGCTGCTGCGTGATAAAGCTTAGAGAGTCCATGACAGCGTCTGCGGTTGTGGCGAGCTGAGAAAGTGCCATATCTGGGGCGCTCTCGAGCATGCCCACAATGATCGCGCGAGTTACCTCCCTCTAAGCGTAGGTTCGGGAGATTTGATGAGTAGTTCCTAGCAGAGCTCCCAAAATATGCTAATTTTTTTTCAAACTGTCAGCAAACGGGCTGTCGCACGGGGGCACGATTGAAAACAAAATCGAAATGACACTTCAACTTCGTTTTTTTCGGCTCGCTCTATGCTCAACGAGTGAGCATAGCATTGTCGCTCACTTCGTACATTTGTTCACTTGGGACACCTTTCCGATTTGAAAGTGTCTTTTGCTGAGCGTGTGTTTTATTTAAAAGTTTTTTTAAAGCGTGTTGTTAAAATGAGTCGTGGAAAAAAAGTGCATTTGTTTTTTAATTTTGACAAGGAATTAAATACGTCCTTATGCAGCGTATGTGGCTCCAAATTATCAGGGCACCATATTACAAATTTAAGACGGCACATGACTGCAAAACATGGTGATATTTTTAATTCAATGCTCGAAGATATTGATAATACCGAGTTACCAAAAATCGCGAAAAAGAGAAAAATAGCGTACGAAGCTAATGAAGAGGATGTTACTTCCTCAATAGTCAAAATTGTTACCAGTGACGGTAGACCTTTTAAATTATTAGACAGCGAAGGGTTTCGAGAAATAGTAAGCCCCATATTTAATGCCCTGCAAATGTCTCCAATTACATCACGAAATGTAATGGAACATGTAATGAAAAAATAACATTCCATAAGAGAAGGCATAAAGGCTTCCGTAAAAGGAAAGCTTTTATCCTTAAAAATTGATGTGGCAACCAGGCTAGAAAAATCAATATTGGGAGTCAATTTACAAATGATTGTTTCAAAAATGCTATCAACTGAGATCGTAGTGAAAACACTTGGGATGATCCAGTTATTTGAGTCACATACTGGACTGTTTATAAAAAGTAAAATTTTGGAAATTCTTCAGGAATATGGTATCCAGATTGACCAAGTTTTTAGGTAAGAATGGTTTCATTTAAATAGATAAGTATATTAATATAAATTTTTGTTGTGCTTAGCATAACATCTGACAACGGAAAAAATATGGTGAGCTCATTAACGATGATGCCACAGACGAACAAATAAATGATGACGACAACGGTGAACATATTATGGAATTGCTCGAATCAACGACATTCCCAAATGTGCATCTTGTGCGATGTGCAGCCCATACACTGCAATTGTGTGTTTATGATGTAAACAAGCAAAGGGAGGTCTGCCGAAAAATTAGTGCTTGTCGACAAATGAGCTAAGTTTTGCGCACCGGAAAATATATAGGTATGAATTTGGACATTTTGTGCTCAAATAAAAATAATAATAAGTAAAAAATTTAAAACAGACGTGGCATAATGGAGAACAAAAAACAGATTCCAACTCTTGATGTTACCACAAGGTGGAACTCGACTTATGTAATGCTTCAAAAGCTATTAAATTTAAAAGATTATATAACTACCGAAACTACTCTCGATGCTGACATTGATTGGACCTGGGTTGAGATGTATGTAGAAGCCTTTAAAGATGCGTATGAAGCAACCCTAAGACTCCAACAGGAGCAACTTACCTACACCGATTTTTAAAATGCGAACAAAGTCAAAACTATCTAACAAAAAAGTTGTTAGTTCAACTAAAAATTCGGGAAACCAAATTATTACAAAATGAAGCATTATTGGCAGAGATTTACATGGACCCTAGAGTTAATTTGGTATTAACTGAGCAACAAACAATTTTGGCCAAACATAATTTTAAAAAAAATAGCATTGCGTATTTTTAATTTAAAATAAGTAAGACACTTTAAAATGTAGTTTGGCTATTAATATAGCCTTAATAATTGTTGATATTTTTATTTAGCGAAATGTTAAGGTTAAATCTGAAGCGGAATCCTCCCATGTCGATGAAGTGTCCCCTCCAAAGATTGAGATAGATGTCACGAAAAAATCGCTCTTCGATTCATTCTAAGATGGCATTCAGGTTCCTGAAGTAAAAGGACCGGACAAAATATCCAAAATATATATGGATATTGATAATTTTATACTTATTCATGGCCGATTACCACTTAATAGTGACATTCAAGAATTTTTTCAAAAGTTGAAATTTTAGTCACCCCAAATGAGTGAACTGGCGCAAGTGGTGTTAGCCACACCGGCAACTCAGGTGACGGTGGAAATATCCTTCTCAGCTCTTAATTTTATATTAAATGAGAAACGCACTGCTTTGACTCCTGAGAACATAAATTCTTTATTAATAGTAAAATTAAATTCATAATTTAAATTATTATTTAGTAGTTTTACTTAATTTGTTATAATAATCTTCTCTGCCTCGCTTCCCCTTCCACGCTCTGCGAATATATGTATTTATGTACAATAATAACGTACACAACAACAAAAAAGACACTTTCTGTTTCCACTTGGCTCGTATTGCTCAATAACTGAGCATCAGTTACTAAGCAGTTGTCGTCAGTGTTCGTGTCAGGCTGTCTTCGTCTGACAGTTTCGTATTTTTTTCTCCCCGATCAACACAACCAGAAAACACAATAAAAAGAAAAATAAGTGTTTTGCTCTGAGCTAGAGCGGGGCTGCTGCGTTTCTGTTTTTTTAGTGAGCAGACCGGAGAAAAAAATTTGGTTGAGCATATTTTGCAAGCTCTGGTTCCTAGTTAAGGTGGATAGAACCGTTCCCAAGTAAACGTCCGTGGTTGTTAAGTTCTGAATTCTCAATGAATCTTATTTTATTTCCAAGCTTTTCATTTGCCTTCTACATTTGGTTTCTTATAATAATCTGCTGACCGGGCTAAAATGGAAGTGGAGCGGATGCGTTTTAATGGGACTGATGTTTGTTTGTTTCAGCACTTAATGTTATCGGCATTCCCGTGGTCATACCAAAGTATTGCTGGACCTCCACTAGGTCTCCGGTTGTCGAGGCGGCTTTGGCGGGGGACCGCCGAGGGTAAATGCTGAGGCGGTAACTCCCTCAGACTGAACTACCGACCATAGCGGGGGCATAGCTGATGTTATCATAGCAGGTTCAGTGATGGCGGGAGTGAAGGTGGCGTGTGGTGTAACCTCTGGTTTGAAGATTGTTGTCTTTTTTGGGAAGCAAGACACGACGAATATTACTATCATCAGTACACCGAGCATCGTGTAGGTCGTTGTTGCATGGATCGTGGTTGCCCACTGCATTCTGTTGATTGGGTTGTCCTGTTCCTCTTAACCGTCTCTATCCGAGGTATGTCTAATCCCAATTTCGCTGTGCTAAGTCCTACTTCCGCTTCATACTGTACGTTGTTGACCATCACCTTGCAGTTGGTGAATCTTATAAGGACTGATCCATTTAATGTCTTATCAACTCCGCAATCTGTATGAAGTTTGACATTCTCCCCGTTGAAAATTACGATGTAGCCGGCCTCCGGTTCGAAGATTGTTGTAAGTAGTCCGACGTCCTTCGTTTCGCATTCCGCATCCTGCCCACTAAACAGCTTCCTAATACATTAATAATTAATCTGGCTTATACTCCTATCATTCTTACAAATATACATGTTTCTTACTAATTGGCATTTTTCCTTATAGTAAAGTATTTCATTCCCATGAATCGCCACATAATTTGGAGTTATCACAAATTCTGTGCCGTTCATGGGAAACGGTATTAACCTTCTGAACGCGAATATTTCCTTTTTAAACAATGGTAATTTTATCGAAAATATTATATCTGTGTTATTCATGATCGCACTTAATTCTAGAAACTCATACATATGTTCGTCTGATACCAATCGTATCCCTTGTCTCTCTAACTCTTGGACACACCTGTTCGTTTCCTTCTTGTCAAAAATCTAGAAATCACCCCTAACTTAGCCAGCAACAGGCTCTCGGTCACGTCATTCAAGTTTAATCCTAGCATATCTATAGTGAGCGAAATTCTGTCAATATATTTCAATCTATAAATTCTCCTATCCTCTTCTACAAAGGACTTACTTATGGCATTATTATATTTGTTAATAAATGCATTTACTCTGCTTTGCTCCTCATTTATGTATTTCGTTAAATTTTTGAACATGAAACTGACCTTGTTGCCTGTTCTCTCCTGTGAGTTAATACTCTCTCTCAATTTCTCCTCTTCTTCTCTCATTTTGTTATTTCCTCTTCTAATTTTTCGTCGTCATTGGCGTCAAAATTCCCCGTTATTGCCTTGACTACCGAACCCAATCCGTTGATCAATCCCCTTGCTCTTCTATGTCTAGGCCAAATTCCTTCTAGCCTTGTTTTCAACATCTGTAGTTTGTTTTTAAGTGATCTAATTACGTCCCTTGTTCCCGACTCGTCTTCAACTTCTCCAAGTGTCTTTTCTAAACCATCTATTATTCCCTTGTACTCCTGCATCTTTACGATGTGTATATATGTTTGGTACGTTTGTACTACCCTTGCCGTTCCCATTTCTATCTGGGCCAACGGGTCGTTCTTCTCCAAGGGTATTACATCAAACCTGGTTCCTTCAGCCATGGCCATGGACCACCTGCAAAAATTATTCATTCGGTTTAGTAATTCTTCGGATTTCCTCCTTGTGAATTTTCTGTGGTTTGGTTGATGTCAGTGTTAGGTTGTTATCTTCCAACACCTTGTGTTTAGAGAATCTGGGGGTGAGTTTATCCCTCCGGTTCTCTTTTCGAAATACTATGTTTCCCACCTGTACCGGGTCTGGTTCCTGCCTATCCATATTAGCTGCCTCAATTCTCTTCGCCTATTGGCTTTCTACTCTTTCTTTTACCTTTGGATAGATCTCGGCCTGAAACGCATTGATTTTCTGCAAATAATCGTGTTCATTACTGAAGGTCACGTTATTCAGAAACTCCTGCGTCCTACCTGTGAAGAGTTCTTGAGGTGTCAACTTTGTTGCTGAATGAATGGCATTGTTATACGTTATAAACGCTTCACTCAGTATTTCTTCGTGTCGGAGCTCTAACATCCCTGCCCTCTTGCTCTCTGTAATCAAACGGTATATTTCCGTTATTGTTGAATGTAGTCTTTCGACCGTGGAGTTACTTGACGACTGCTGAAAGGATGTTGTATGCAGTTCGAGTTCGTACTGCCTACAAAAATCCTTAAAGAGGTTCGACGAGAACTCTACTCCCTGATCGCATACTACCTTCTTGGGTATACCAAACAGAGCCATGAAGTTTTTCATTGCCTTGACAATGTTAATGCTTTCTTTGGCTGGAATAGTTACCTCCCATGCATATCTCGAAAATTTGTCAATAATCGTGAAAACGTTTTTCATATTAACAAAATATAAGTCGATATGCAGTATTTCTAAGGGTCTGTCTGGGGTTTCCGTCACACTGTATTTAATTTTGTGAGGTCTTCTCTCGTATTTTTGCGTTTGACAGCTATCGCAATTGTTAATTGTTTGCGCTATCAACTGCCTCATATGAGGGAAAAACACCTTCCTTTTTAAGTGGGCTAGTGTTTCTTCTATCCCCCTATGGTTACTTCTCAGGTGATAATCCTTTACGACTCCCTCCTGCTGACCTCTCTCAATTATATCTGGCAACAAGACTGTGCATCTTATTGCCCCATACAATGCACTGTAAGCAAAATATATGCAATATACTTTTTGAATGGTTAACACCAATTCCTCCGGTATCAACAGTGCTATCGTTCTCTTAGGTTTTAAAATTTCCTTCAGTTTACGGCCGATCGTTTCCGCGTCGAAATTATTTTCCGTCCAAGTTATCCGCATTTTGTTCCTAAATGGAACTTGCTTCATTACTTTAGACGTTCTCCCCCATTCTATAACCACTTGAATGTTATATTCGTTTAGCGGCTTTTCCGAAATCGGGAATCCCAACTGTAAATCCTCCCCCGCGGAGTGTATTGTTTCCCCATTTGTCGCTACTTCTGAGGCGTTCTCTAGGATATTTAACTCCCGTTGAACTCTGCTTAGTGCGTCCGCCACTACGTTCAGTGACCCCTTTTTATAAACTATTTCATACTCGTACTCCAACATCTGGAGTCTCCATCTTACAAGCTTAGAATCAGGCTCTTTCACACTCATCAACCAGGTCAATGGTCTATGATCTGTGACTATTTTGAACCTGGTTCCAAACAAGTAATGTCGGAAATGTTTTATTGACCAAATGATGGCCAGCATTTCCTTCTATAGTAGCATAGTTTATTTCTGATGTTGATAGGGTTCTACTCGCGTATGCTATTGGCCTGTCTGTTCCCAAGTTCCCTTGCGATAGGACCGATCCAATAGCATAATTGCTGGCATCTGTGGTTAAAATGAATGGTTTCTCAAAATCGGGGAATTGTAAAATTGGGTCATTGCACAATAAGGTTTTGCATATTTCAAATGCCTCTATATACTCCTCATCTACTTGCACTGCCCTTTTCCCTTTCAACTGTTTCGTAAGTGGTTTTGTTATTGCCGCAAAATCTCTAATAAACTTCCGGTAATAGCCCAATAACCCTAGGAAGGATTTAATCTGTTTCCTAGTCTTTGGGGTAGCGAACTTTTTTATTGCTTCGATTTTCCCCGGGTTGGGTTTAATTCCCTGCGGGGTCACTACATGCCCTAGGTATTCTACCTCGGTTCTTAGAAATTCTGTCTTGTCCAACTGCAGTTTAAAATTAGCTTCCGTAAGCTTCCTAAAAACCTTTTCTAAGTCTGTAATATGCTCCTGTAAGGACGCTGAGAACACCATTATGTCGTCCATATAAATGAGGCAACATTTACCCAACAATTCCCCGAAGATGTTATTCATCATCCTCTGAAAGGTTGCGGGAGCATTGTTCAAACCGAACGGCATTCGGACGTACTCGAAATGGCCTCCTTCTGCGGAGAAAGCCGTTTTCGGAATGTCTGTTTCCTGTACCTCAATCTGATGATATCCACTTGCTAAGTCCAACGTCGAGAAGTACTTAGCTCTGCCCAGGTTATCTAACACGTCATTTATTATGGGCAATGGGTATCTATCCTTTATCACCTTCTCATTCAACTTCCTATAATCCACCACCATTCGCCATTTCCTTTCTCTAGAGGCGTCCTTCTTTTTAGGTACCAACCAGACTGGAGCACTCCATGGTGAATGGCTATGCCTGATTATTTTCTGGTCTAATAGCTTTTCCAACTGCCTTCTCACCTCTTGCCTTTCCTTAAAAGCGTATCTATAAGGTCTGGCATAAATGGGCATATCATCCCTTGTTCTTATTTGATGTTTGACCGCATTTGTGAAAGACAAGTTGTCTCCTCCTTGTGGAATATACCCGGATACTTTTTGCAAATTCTGGAAAGTTCTCCAAGATCCTCCTTGTTCAAATGGTCTGTTCTGATCTTGTCAAATGGGATGCTACTACTACTTTTCCTTTCCCCCTTCTATAGTGTTTAGTTCGAAATGTTGTGCGGACTTAAATTCCACAACATTTATTGGTTCTTCCAAAAATAACTCCTGGTCCGACTCTGCATAATTCGTCACCTCCATCCAGCTCTGCCTTGCCGCTGCCCTATAGATACCTTCTGAAATTTCCAGGTCTTCCTTTAATATGGTTCTGTTTATTATGAAATCCTCATCGTTCAGTCGTACCGGAACAGATATAACCCTTTTCGATTCGGCTTCTATCGTATACAACTCTGACGGTCTTCTGTTTCACATTTGCTACCTCAAACCACCCGTTCTGCATATCGATAACCGCCTTCAACTGCTGTATCATATCTATCCCGATCAACCCCTCAAAGAATTGATGAAATTTAAAAAGGAACATTCTTTTTTTACCAACTCCGCCTAACTCCGCGAACATTGGTAAAAATGCCTCCCTTTCAACCTCATGCGACTGCGTGATGGTTTTAATAGCTATTGGGTCTTTTAGTTTCCTCACGTACTGTGGGTGCACTAATTCTGGTCGAATAAAAGAAAATGTAGATCCTGTAACGATTAACAATTTTATTGATGTTTCTGGAGTAATCTTTACTAACAAATAGGGCAACGTTGAATGGCTTTTCCTAGGTCCTAAATATCCTGTGGATTGTTCGAGGCTGAAAAATTTCAGCCTGTGGAAAATTTCCGTCGTCCTCTTGAATGTTATGTAGCCACTGACCGAGGCTCTACTGCCGTTCTTATCCGCAGTGCCACTTGAATTAAATGACCTCTTAGAACTGTTTGAATTATAAGACTGTCTGGACTGTCCCGAATTGTTGGAATTCCTGGACATCCTGGACTGACCGCTGCCTTCAGTGGTAGTTGGCGGTTCAATCGCTAACTGTCCTCTGGCATTGTTGGCATTATAACCGTTGTTATAATTGCCGTTGTTATAGTTGCTATTATTATAGCCGCTGTTGTTATTCCCGTTACTATAATTGCTGTTGTTATACCTGTTACTATTATAACCGTTCCACTGCCTACCTCGGCTTGCTTTGTTCTGACTCCATCTGGGGTTCCTGTTCTGGTAATTGTGATATGGTCCCTGATAACCTGTAGCGTCTCCCTGATTGAAATTACCTGCCCTGAATGGGTTGCCCATCATCGGGTATGGAATTCCGAAACCGACCATTCGCTCATACTTGGCATGGGAAACGGCATTGGAAACGGAGGAGGGTTGTTTCCTCCCCACTGATACTGAGACCAAATGCCCGTCTCCCGGTGAGCCTCCAACGTTTGGGGCTCCTCTTTCTCCTGATCCTGTTTCTGAGTTTCTTTAATGGCTTTGTCTCGTGACTCCACCGACCCCTGAGTTTTGGGTTCTGAGCCGACGCTTTCTACAGCCGCTAACTTCTCCTCTCTACAAGCTATCTCATAAGCCTTAGCTATATTCGGAACCCCCATGTTCCTCATGGTCACCCCTATTGGTCCTTTTAAGGCCGAAATAAAGGCGTTTAGCACCATATCCTCATACCATTTAATTTTCTCGCCCCTTACCAATATACTGTTCTCGCCTGTTTTGGTCAGGCTCACCAAGGCTTTCTTTAGTGTCATGACCTTCGTGTAAAGGGCTTCTACCCTAGGTTCTTCTCCTTGATATGGGTCAGTTCCATTATCAAGTCCTGCTCTGATCTCTTGTCCTTAAAGTGGGAGACCAATATTCTCTTGATCTGATCCCAATTTAACTCCGACTAGTCCAAATCTAGGACTTTATCTGCTGCTCCTACTATCTTACTCCGAACTGCTCGGAGCGCTATAACTCCTATATTCGATCTTTCCTCCCCTCTAATCAGGCCTAATACCTGCTCAACCGCTGCCACAAAACTATCTAACTTCCCCCCTTCACCGTCAAATTTCGGAATTATTTCCACCAGGTCTATTACCTTGATGGCCTCTAGTACGCTCGTTGGCTTCCTAACCTCCTGTCCTTCTGTTGGATTCGACATAGTTATCTCACGTATATGTATTGTTTGTGTTAGTGCTGATGTCTTGTGTACCTTATCTCAATATTCCGACTTATTAATTAATAGAAGTGTGTTGTTTGTGTAAAGCGGTGAATCGCTGTGTGCTTAGTATAGTTGTGTAGTTTGCTTAAAGATACGTGTTGAATTCCGAATTGCTTGTATATAGTGTGTGTAGTGGATCCTCGGGTGTCCGTGTGTGAAATGGAGTTCTGTAATTAATTATTATGAGTAATTTTCTCCTTCTAAGGTTCAAAATTAATTTAGCAAAATATGGTTTAATAATACTTGTCGCTTGCTTCTCCTTTCTTTATTTATTTGCTTATTTATTTTATTTATTATCTATCTTATTTATTTTATTTGTTCCTTTATTTTTATACCCTGGCAGGGTATTATAATTTTAGTCAGAAGTTTGCAACGCAGTGAAGGAGACATTTCCGACCCTATAAAGTATATATATTCTTGATCAGCATCAACAGCCGAGTCGATCTAGCCATGTCCGTCTGTCCGTCTGTCCGTTTATACGCAAACTAGTCAGTTTTGAAGCTATCTGAATGAAACTTTGCAGATAGTCTTCTATATGCTCTCACTGCTATATGTCGGAACGGGTCGGAACGGGCCGGATCGGACGACTATATCATATAGCTGCCATAGGAACGATCGGATTACTATGCCAATTTTCAATATATTTTCATATACTTTGAGATATGGCCATTTTATATTATTCCAGAATTTCGGTTTTAATTTAATTAAAATCGGACCACTATATCATATACATAGCTGCCATAGGAATATATATAGGTATTAAATCATTTAGTTTGTTCGCTACAGTTTTTTAGCTAGCAACATTTTTCGCCCGCAACATTTACCCTATGCCAGTACCCGAGAAAGCGGAAAGTCAGAACATTTTTCTTCTTCTACTTACTGCAAGGGTATTTAAACTTCGGCATGCCGAAGTTAGCTTCCTTTCTTGTTATTTATTTATTTATTTCATTTATTTAGTTTATTTTATTTATTTTATTCATTTTATTTATTTTATTTATTTTATTTATTTTATTTATTTTATTTATTTTATTTATTTTATTTATTTTACTTATTTTATTTATTTTATTTATTTTATTTATTTTATTTATTTTATTTATTTTATTTATTTTATTTATTTTATTTATTTTATTTATTTTATTTATTTTATTTATTTTATTTATTTTATTTATTTTATTTATTTTATTTATTTTATTTATTTTATTTATTTTATTTATTTTATTTATTTTATTTATTTTATTTATTTTATTTATTTTATTTATTTTATTTATTTTATTTATTTTATTTATTTTATTTATTTTATTTATTTTATTTATTTTATTTATTTTATTTATTTTATTTATTTTATTTATTTTATTTATTTTATTTATTTTATTTATTTTATTTATTTTATTTATTTTATTTATTTTATTTATTTTATTTATTTTATTTATTTTATTTATTTTATTTATTTTATTTATTTTATTTATTTTATTTATTTTATTTATTTTATTTATTTTATTTATTTTATTTATTTTATTTATTTTATTTATTTTATTTATTTTATTTATTTTATTTATTTTATTTATTTTATTTATTTTATTTATTTTATTTATTTTATTTATTTTATTTATTTTATTTATTTTATTTATTTTATTTATTTTATTTATTTTATTTATTTTATTTATTTTATTTATTTTATTTATTTTATTTATTTATTTTATTTATTTTATTTATTTTATTTATTTTATTTTGTATAATACCCTGTATGCTGAAGCTAGCTGTTCGGCTGTGCGATACAGCCTCACAACCAATTGCGAACAGTCATTGCTATGGTATTGTCTACTCCCCTCTAACACCCTGCATGCTGAAGCTAGCTCCTTGGCTGTGCGATACAGCCTCGGAACCAAATGCGGACAGTCCTGCACCCTGGTGTTCTCCCTTGACTTGTAAAGTTGAGTAATGCTTAATCCTAACCATTCCTACGCTACGCCCTGTGCATTACAGTGCGCCGCCAAATACGCGTGAATGGTTGGATCGCTGGATTCTAATTTTATTCTTTCCAGTTTGATTCTTGTTAATATTCCTCGATATATTTTCAGATAACCACCCCTACGCTAAGCGGCCGCCCTGTACATTACAGTGCGCCGCCTAATACGTGTGAATGGTTACCGCCCCTACCTCTAATCAACCGAATTCTTCCTCATGCTAGGCGGCCGCCCTGTACAGTGCCCCGCCTAATACATGCGACCGAATCGGCCCTGTTTAACTTCTAACATCGAGCCATTCGGCTCGACCATTTCCCCTTTCTGTCATACCCTCGAACTTTTTGGCACTCCCCACTGCACACCAACTTCTCTTGCTCTCGACCGACGGCATGACATCGTTCGACGATCGTTCGATCGGCGAGCCTCTTCGTCGCATCGAACTTCCGACAGCCAACACCGTTCTCTAACGGTCGTTCGTTTGATCGAACCGTTCTCTGCGACTTCGAGCCACGGCACTTACCACTGGCCGTTTGTTCGTTCGAACCCATTTTCTTTCATTTCTTTAGACACAATTGAATTAATTTAATTCTTTATTTAAACAACACCTCGGCCTTGCATTTATTTGTGTGTTACACTAAGGCTATGGCCTTAATTATGTAGTATTTCTTTATATATATATTATTTTGATTTGGCTCAGTTAGCTTCCCTCTTGTTACTATTATTTTCGGTTATATTGTTTTGCACTTGCGTTTCTTATTTCCCACTGCTTTAATCATTTCTAATTGGTCACTTGCGGCTCTTATTATTTTCAGTTACCTCCCTCTAAGCGTAGGCTCGGGAGATTTGATGAGTAGGTCCTAGTTAAGGGGGTCTTCTACCTTCGCGCTCAAATTTGGGGCCTATTTTTCAAAAATGGATTGCAAAAAAACTACACATGATATCCGAACAAAATTTTTTTTATTTGATTAACAAAAGCTTGAACTTGAAAAAAAAAAAACCATATGAATTTATCATAACGTTTGCCATTGGCGCGTCGTCGAATTAGCCTCTGCCGGCGCGAAAGAGTCAAACGGTTGGCAAGAAATCTCAGCTTCAGAACATGCAAAAAACAAAACATATTTTTTAACTTAATTTTAAGAACGTCGATTAGGTCAGGACACAAGCTTTTTTTAATATTTGAAAATTTCACAAAATGGCAGCGATTTGAACAAAAAATTTAATTTTTGACCATGTTTTTCAACCTAAAAATGACTGTAAAAAATTGAAAAAAAAAATTTTCGAAAAAAGCTTGTGTCCTGACCTAGCGAGATGTTTTGTGAATAAGTAACGCTTTACAGATCTAGGATATCTTCTATGGTTTCGCCAAAATCGTGCCAAAACTTTTGAAAAACACTACTTTCGGGAAAATGCGTTTAAAGATAGGAAAAATGGTCGAAACGTATGGAGGTGGCAATCTTTCGGGCTTCGTTTACCCATGAAGGAATGCGAATTTTACAAAACCCTTTATATGGCGTATTCCTCAGATCCTCTAGTATTAAAAAAATTAAAAAAAAATCGATATTTTAAAACCGCGAAGGTAGAAGACCCCCTTAAGGTGGATAGAACCGTTCCCAAGTAAACGTCCGTGGTTGTTAAGTTCTGAATTCTCAATGAATCTTATTTTATTTCCAAGCTTTTCATTTGCCTTCTACATTTGGTTTCTTATAATAATCTGCTGACCGGGCTAAAATGGAAGTGGAGCGGATGCGTTTTAATGGGACAGATGTTTGTTTGTTTCAGCACTTAATGTTATCGGCATTCCCGTGGTCGTACCAAAGTATTGCTGGACCTCCACTAGGTCTCCGGTTGTCGAGGCGGCTTTGGCGGGGGACCGCCGACGGTTAATGCTGAGGCGGTAACTCGCGTGCTGCGGGAGGCAAGCGCTTAATCCAATACCGACGGATTCGTCGTTGGTGGCATTAGTGCGCTGCAGCTGGCTGAGTAGGTGACTTGGGCGTCCGTCTCCGAGCTGGATTCCCGTGGCGAGCTTGTCGAGACGTACCAATTCCGATTCTGCAAACTTTGCTAAGATTCCTTGCTTCAACGTTGTGTACGGATTGATGGCAGGCTCATTTTGGACGAGATCGTGCACTTGCTCTAGATACTTGGAGTCTGCATATGCAATAACTGCTGCATACTTCTCGTGCTCCTTTCGCACGCCGATTCCTTGCAGAAGGAACCAACTCTCCAGCTGGGTGAAAAACATTTCGATGTTGGTGATCGAATCGGCTGGGGGAACGGCATCTTAACGAAGACGGAATCAATGTTGGGTCGACTTTCGCTAGCTATCGCGTCGGCAAAATATGCGTTTTCGTCGTCACTCATTGTGAGAATGAGGTTATGTGTTTGCGCGTGTCTGCGATCGGGTATGTATGTGCGCGTGTCTGCGATCGGGCATGTATGTGCGCTTGTCTGCGATCGGGCATGTATGTGCGCTTGTCTGCGATCGGGCATGTATGTGCGCGTGTCTGCGATCGGGTATGTATTTGTGCGCGTCTGCGTTCGGGCGCGTGTCTGTATTCGGGCGCGTGTCTGCGAACGGTTATGTATTTGTGCGCGTCTGTGTTCGGCAATGCGGGCGCGTGTCTGTGTGCGGCAATGCGGGCGCGTGTCTGTGTGCGGGGTCACCAATTTATGGGAAGTTTGGTATGGGATGTGTCCAGTGTGTGGAGGCCGATGATTCGGTGTGATCCTTGATGTTAGGACATCCAGCTTTGTTTTCCCACAATTATTAAATCTTTACCTTTTAGGTTTTGAAGGTTTTTATTAGATTATATTTCTTATTGCGCAAAGTAAATGTATGCCGTGGCATCAGTCAAGAAGAAGAGAGGGATCTAGGTATGGTAGAAACTAACGCTAAGAAAGAATCGATAGTAACTTAAGGATATCGATGGATCGTGATATAAGATATGAATATGAGTGTTGCCAGATAGCCAGGTCACCACAAACCTATCGAAGCCTAGCGTGAATTGGATGTACCTATGGTCAGAGAATGAGTGCTTCCCAGCACTCTCCACGACTTCAGAGAGTCCTTTAGGGGTTCAGAGAGAAGGGTGATGTCTAGTACCTCCCTTCGGTTTTTGGTAATAAAGGTGGGTTCGTTCCCCGAATTACCCACCAGTAGGTTAGATGAGAGGTTAAAATTGAAAAGAGACTCACCCCTATCGTTGGTATCAGTACTGTCCCACTGATGGTGATGGGCATTTGCATCGCACCCGATGATGGAGTTCAGGCCCAGACTTTTGCTGCGGTGACTTGCTTCAGGGTTGGGTGGATGGGGTCCTGGTCGTGCCCCAGGTAGGCGGAGCATATCCGGAGTGATCCTTGTGGTCCCTCTAGACATGCTGTTACTAGGTCTTCATTGCTGAAATTGGGTAGCATAAAAATAGTTAAGAATTTCTTTGCGAGTATGCAGGCTCGCGATTTACCTGTTGAAGGGGCTGCGTACAGCCTATAGCCAGGTGGATGAGTAGGGCAGCGGAAGCTGCTTTACTGTGGTGGAGGTTTATCTGCAGGAACGTCAGAGACATTCTGCACCTTAGCCTGCACCACAGTAATATCGGTGTCCGACTCCATCTTGGACAATTCAATGTCGCGAAGGCCCCTCGCCAGTTCGCTCTCCTCGGAGACGTAGCCCTCCAGAATGTCCTCCTCGTCGGACAACTCTGACGCCTCCTCTATCTGAGGTCCCACTAGGTCGGGGACTTCCTCTTTTTGGCCCGGCTTGGCGTCGGCCTTATAGACGCGCACGGCCACGCTATCGCAGCCGTACCGGAGAAGCCCCCCGTTATTCCTCAGCACCTCGACTGTCCCCTCATTTAGAGTCAGGACAACCTGGCGCCTCGGACCAACGGCCTCCTCGACCTTGGCGACTCGCCAATCAGAGGAGGGGAGGTCGGGGATACTCAGCTGCAGGAGCTTGAGTATCTTCTCCGGCTCCGCCGGCTTGTGGGACAGCCACGCCCTGGCTCTCGGCTTGCTGGGGATCTTGTCCTAGTCGACTACCTCGAGCTTCGCACAAGGGTACACCTCACCCAGTCCTGCGATCGCCCGCTTGTAAAAGGTGACGGAGTCCGTGTCCTCGCACGCGATCATCTTCCCCCCACTCTGGTGTCATTCGGCATCTTCACATCGAAGCAGTGCACCTCCCGACTCCAACAGCTCCTCCACGAACCTGTTGTGCAGCTCGCCAACGATCCAGCGCCATTGGTCCCTCGGGATATGTCCGTCACTGGAGCCCTCATCCACCACTCCAATCAGGATTTTGACCTTGGTCACCTCGGTTCGCCCTTTCTCCTCCTCCTTTTTTTTTGCACGCTCGACCGCTAGGCGTCTTCGAGGTGGTTTTTGCGGGGGGGACACCCCTTCCGCCTTTAAGGTTTGGCGATCACCTATGTTTTGCTTGTTTGTGCTTGAATTCATATCTTGGTCCCACGAGTATGCTTGGTAGGGACAGGTCCGCCACGGTAGAGCCCGCATACCATGGTAAGCCTAGTTCAACAGAGTTCGCATACTTATGTCCAAGCGCCCCCCGGACACGCATCCCTCGGCATATGCTGTTCCACCTTGGATTGGGGTAATTTTTTGGGCAGGAGTTTTCTTCTCCCCGCCCGACTACCATTCGTCAGCATCCTCAGCAGAGACATGACCTACTGGGACCTGCTTCCAGCCGCCCTCACTGGGAGAGTATAGTCGCACTTCCAACGGTGCGGCAGGTGATTTCTCACCCGTTATTTCCCCTGTCCGCCCGCTGGCTGACGGCCTTCAGAACCGATAACTATCCTACTTTTATTAGCTTAGAACATTATAGCTTAGAACATTATAATAATATAGTAAAACTTTAGAAAAGGATTCTTAAAGCAAAGAGACATTGAATAAAACGACATGTAAAAAAATAAAATAATCCTAACAATTAAACAAGCAAGAAAAAAACAATTATTTTAGCTTAGAGCTTTCACTCGGCGCTCTTTAGCTGCTGCAAAAACAAAGTGCTATGCCTTAGCATTGGCTTTGGATTACAAATTTGACAACATATGTGACTTAGACAGGACAGTGGGACAAGTCCCGGTTTAGGCGGACGCCAGATTCAGATTTTATTTTCTTTTTTATTAGTCGATATTAACATCTCGTCTCGACCTCGACTCACACTGTATACATATGGAGAATACATCGACAAAAGCGCTTCCGAGGATGATATCTGTGGATTGAAAAAAAAAGGAATATTGGCCAATACAACCGCACTGGGCCCACCGTGCACCGCTTATCTCGCTCGCACTATTGGATCAATTTTCGAATTCGTCTTTTCACAAAAAAAAAAAACAACAACAATTAACCGATCATTGCACACAATTATTCTTCTCTGCCTTCGTTTGGAACATCAAGCGGCGTTTATGCTTTCGCCGATATAAGTATAATTTTTTGTACACCAAAAACTAACACTAAAATTAAACCTATTTTTCTCGCGATTTACTGCTGCTACTTTAGCATCTTATAGTAATAATAATATTTAAAGAGGTACATATGTGCACTGCGACCACTAGGGTCTATTGTGCCCTCGTCCAACTGCATGAGCTATAGCTCATCGAACAGTTCAATTGATCGCAAGAATGCGATGATGTCGCCTGGTCGAAGAGCCCTCATTTCCTGTGTGGTGAGTGTAAGGCCCCCCAAGTGGGCAAACCTCAACCGACTGATAGCCGGGCACTCCTCAAGTAGGTGTTCCGGAGTCTCGTCTCCTTCCAGACAAAGTCTGCAAAGACTGTCCTCCCCTATCTTGAAATTGTACAGATGCTTGCGCAGTCTGCAGTGCCCGCTCAGGAAGCCCGCGACTATTCGGAGAGATCCTTTGCTCAACTCCAAACAGTCATTGGTCCTCCTGCTATTGTAGCTACCTAGCAGACGTTTACTTTGCCTTGCCCCTTTTGACGACCGCCAGAAGTCATCGCAGGCAGTCACGAGATCCACACGACTGCTCTGGCTGATGACTCCTGGCCCTAGTCCACAGAAGGGCTCCGGACCATAGAAGGGCGTACTCGCCCTTTCTAACCACTTCATTGCCGGTACCCAGTATACGGTTACTTTATTGTTCACACCCAACTCATTGAGTGTTCCTATACATTGCCATACTAGTCTGGAAACAATCTTATGTGCACTGAGTGCTCTGATTGCTGCCTGACTATCTGAGAAAATGGCTATGTCTCTCCGATTGTAACCCCGCTCAATATTGAACGAGGCACATCTCTCTATCGCGTGTACCTCCACTTGAAAGATACTGGGGAATTTCCCTAGAGGTTCGTGATATTTGAGTCGGGGTCCACAGACACCCGCACCCGCACCATCCTCTGTTAGTGAGCCGTCAGTGTACCACCTAATAGCATGTGGTTTCACATCATAGGTGGTAGACATGCTGGTCCACTCCGACTTGTTGCTAAGCTCTGTTTTGAAGAGCTTATCAAAGCTAAACTTGGCCAATTGAACATCCTGCGGATATTCTAATAACAGGTCAGTTGTAGTCGCGGCCGAGTCAGCTGGTTATCCCCATGGTAGATCTGCGCGCACTGTGCTTGATATGCAAGTGCAGTGGTGGAAGCCCGAGCAGCACATCCAGAGCAGTGGACGGGCAAGTGCGCATAGCGCCCGAGATGCACGTGCAGGCAAGTCTCTGGAGTTTGTCCGTTTCGTGACATCAAGGTCAGCGCGATTCGCCCAAACCGCAGCTCCGTAGCTGACTATGAGCCGCACCATAGCAACGTACATCCACAGTAGGTTCTTTGGAGATACTCCCCAATTTTTCCCCTGCAAGAGATCTACAGCTCATTAAGGCCATAGTGGCCTTGCGAACAGCATGTTCCACATGTTGTCTCCACAGTAATAGTTTATCTCGGATGACTCTCAGATATTTGACTTCAGTGGAGATCGGAATCTCTGTACCCCCAATGGCTATGGCCTGAATGGATTTCAGCTTATAGCGATTGGTGAAGGCGACAACTGTGGTTTCGCTGGATTGATATTCAGCCCCACGTCTCTGCACCAGTCTAAGCTAAGTCTTAGGCCCAGTGTGATCCTGTCGCACAATGTGCTCTCAAAATTACCTTTAAAGGTTAGAGTGATGTCATCGGCATAGCCTTGATATTCAAACCCATTTGCTGTAAGTTTAACTAGCAGCTCGTCCACCACGAGGCTCCAGAGTAGTGGTGATAGGACACCCCCCAGCAGGAAGGAGGTTAGGCTGATCGGCCTGCAGAATTTGGGATGAAAGGGGTCTTTCTTCCCAATCTTCGAGATAAAGATCACCCTAGCCCGTTCTCCATGCCCTAGGAATGTAACCCATTGCTAGGCTCCCCCGGAAAATACTTATAAGGAACAGCATTAGCTGTTCTGCAGATGGATGGGTATGATTCCATCCACCCCCGGATCCTTGTAGGGGCTGAGTGTACTCAAAGCCCACCTAATCTTTTGTTCAGTTACGATCGCTGCAGCCAGGCTTCATTTGGGTCTCTCGTTGGGGATCCTTTCGTAGCTGTTGTCTACATCGGAGATGGTTCTGCATAGAGGGAAGTGAGTTTGAAGGAAAAGTTCCGCTTTCTCCTCCTCGTCCTCGGTGAATGATCCATCCGCCCTCTTCAGACAAAGTTCAGAAAGTACTTTGCCTTTCGAGATTGCCTTGAACACTCTGGCCGCAGGTGCGGCTTGCTCTATGGTGGAACAAAATTTCCGAAAGTGAGCACGCTTACTGTACCGGATTTCTTTGTTATATTCTGTCAGCTTTTTGGTGTAAAGTTCCCAATTGGCGCTGTTCTTTTTAGCTGTGTTAAACAGCTTCCTGACTTCTGCACGCAGTAGTCCTAGTTTCCTATTCCACCAGGGATTGTCCCTACTGGACTCTATGGATTTCTCGGAACAGCTTGCATGATATGCATCCAAGATTGTCTCACCTACTTCTTTTGAGAGTTGCTCAAGATCTTCCGGAGAGGATACTCTCCTACTCTGGTTCAGCCTGCTCAGATTTGTCTGGGATAGACAGGACTGATAGGCTGGCCAGTCAGTCCGTCGTGGATTCCTGATAACCCTGCTGAATCTAAGATTACTATGAATGTCGAACAGGATGATCCTGTGATCCGACATTGACGGTTATGAGGAGACCTTCCACCTGCCAATCAACCGGTAGCCCCCCGCATTCCCGAAAGTGATGTCCAGTACTTCAGCCCTGGTTTTGGTAATGAATGTGGGTTCAGCCCCCACATTGAGAACTGTAAGATCCCTAGATACAAGATAATCTAGTTAACACTCACCTCTACTGTTGTTGTCCGTGCTGCCCCATGCAACACTGTGCACATTGGCATCACACCCTAGCAGTGTTGCACCAGATTCCGAACCACTGGTGGGGGGGCATCCGTCACGTCTCCTGGGAAGTATGCCGACGCCACCACAATACTCCCGTGCTCGCTAGTGATCATCACCGCTACTAGATCTCTGTTGAGAAATTGAGAGAGACAAAGAAAGTTAATGTCCTTTCGCACCAAGATACAAGCTCTCGGTGATGCCTCCCTTACGACTGCAATAGTTTGCATACGCACTTTACTTAGGCCGCAGATCCTGCCTCTGACGACCCAAGGCTCCTGGATGAGCACCAGCCCCAGGTCAGACCTGGAGACCAACCTGCCGATGACAGCCGAAGCTGCCCTGGCGTGATGCAGGTTGATCTGTGCCACGCAGGTGACCACCATCCTTAGAGCTCTTCTTCACCCTCCGAGAGCGTCAGATAGGCCTCTGATTGCATCTCGGTGGGTGTCCGCTCATCATCTGATGGCTCCTCAATGCTGGTTTGCTCCTCCTCGCCGCCCATGTGCAGGCGCGCCAGGTTCAGCCCCTCTAGAAAGACCGAGTCCAAACGGTCTCCACTGCAGCTAAGTCCTTGGCCTCCGATGCCTCGTCCGAGGGGACGGAGGGAGCCACCTCGGCTGCAGCCGTTGTTGTGCGAGGCATACGAGGCTGCCCTCGGACGCTTCGCTCCTAGTGAGGTTCTCGAGCCCTCCAGCGCTGCGGTGTTTTTAGTTCTTGTCTTAGACAAGCCCTTCCTCCCCGCAACGGCCTGGCCGCCAGCTCTCTCTACCGGGGACACGCTCGTCCCCGCAGCTCTATTCGCTGGAGCCACGTTCGCTCTGCGTCGGGGACGGGCCCTTCAGCTTCACGGCACAATTCGGGTGAGGGGCCAGGCCTCTGCGCGGCCTCCTCCTCCATCCGCTCTGCTAACTGTGTTGCGGTTAAGCCCCGCGTGTTTATGTTTCTAATATTGTCCATAGATTGGTCCACGAGTGTAGAGGATGGTAGTACCAGCGTGTCATAGCCCCCATTAACACGTTGGGGCCAGGTATACTCACCGAGGCGACCAGGTATCGGTGAGGCTCCGTCCGAATACAGTCGGTTAACCCTGACTGCAAACCAGCCAATGGGCACGGAACGCATAACACCGTGGCTTAGGGGAGTGAGGTGGCACCCTTGCCTCAGGACGTCACCACTGCCCTTTGTGAGATGTTGGGGATAGGATGTGGGTAGGAACACGTGTAGGATGTGTAAAGTAGTTCTCATAGGCTGGGATAGCGACTCAGTCCCGCCAGGGTCCTCTACAGAAAAATTTATAGATATGGGGACGAGGGCTTGGATGAGCCGATGAACTGACAATAAAATCCGTCAGCCACCGGATTACACCGAAAGAAAAGGGCCGTTAAGAGTCATAGAATTTGCGGCGGATGGCGCGACTTGGGCCGGATGGCTAAAAGAGGGGAAACAAAATAATATTTGGGAGGACCTAACTCATTTCCCACGTCAGCGTCAATCGACCTCTGACTGGAAAACTCCACTTATTAGGCATCATCACAAAGGCTCTCACTTAAAGCATCCGGAGTTAAAACTAAGTTTTCTTTCTTTTGTTATTTCCTTTAATTTTCCTTTTTTTTTCAGTTTTCTCAGGTTCTCAGTAAAAACACTTCATTCCATTCATTTTCTATATTATCATATTTTCTTTGGATTTTATTCTTCAAAATAAATTTTCTTCATTTCTTTGGGTATTTTCTCAGTGTATCGGGGCTAATTTATAATTAAATTAATTTAATTAAATTTTTATTTATTTAACATTGTTTTTTTTTTCTTGAACGTTATTCCCGATAATTTCTCTCAGTGTAACTTTCCGTTTTGTCATTTTATTCCGCCTGTACATATTTCCTTATATTTCCATCACCGTTAGTCTAGCTCTTAAGATTTAACATGTTTTTTTCTAGAGTCGGTCTGGTCGTACTCTCGGTGAGACCGCAGCGAAGGCTTGCAACGATTTTCTTAACACACACACAGCTACCTCGTTGCGGTTCACTTGCTACCACTCACCCAGTTCGCTCTCACACACACGGCACGTGGGAAATTGGCTCCGTGTGAATCGGAGCTACCACACCGCTGGTCCTGGGCCAGGCCTCGCCGACTCCTCCTCTGTCTCCAAAATCTCCTGCTGTGCTGCTCCAGAAACACGCTCCTGCTAAGGTGGCACCCGCCGGCTCTTAGTTAATCCGCCTTCGCACAAATCGATTTAAAATAACTCCGAAAATCCACTCACTAAGTTTTGCGTCCGCACTCGATCATCGCGTTTTTCGAACTCTCCTTCGCTTTTTTTCCCTTTTTGCACTTCTTCCGAACTTTGTGTTGAGTTTCTTCGTTCCTTCTCGAAGTTTCTGTGCCGATCGTGCCCTCTCACTCTTCCTCATTGAGTGTTCCTACACATTGCCATACTAGTCTGGAAACAATCTTATGTGCACTGAGTGCTCTGATTGCTGCCTGACTATCTTAGAAAATGGCTATGTCTCTCCGATTGTAACCCCGCTCAATATTGAACGAGGCACATCTCTCTATCGCGTGTACCTCCACTTGAAAGATACTGGGGAATTTCCCTAGAGGTTCGTGATATTTGAGTCAGGGGTCCACAGACACCCGCACCCGCACCATCCTCTGTTAGTGAGCCGTCAGTGTACCACCTAATAGCATGTGGTTTCACATCATAGGTGGTAGACATGCTGGTCCACTCCGACTTGTTGCTAAGCTCTGTTTTGAAGAGCTTATCAAAGCTAAACTTGGCCAATTGAACATCCTGCGGATATTCTAATAACAGGTCAGTTGTAGTCGCGGCCGAGTCAGCTGGTTATCCCCATGGTAGATCTGCGCGCACTGTGCTTGATATGCAAGTGCAGTGGTGGAAGCCCGAGCAGCACATCCAGAGCAGTGGACGGGCAAGTGCGCATAGCGCCCGAGATGCACGTGCAGGCAAGTCTCTGGAGTTTGTCCGTTTCGTGACATCAAGGTCAGCGCGATTCGCCCAAACCGCAGCTCCGTAGCTGACTATGAGCCGCACCATAGCAACGTACATCCACAGTAGGTTCTTTGGAGATACTCCCCAATTTTTCCCTGCAAGAGATCTACAGCTCATTAAGGCCATAGTGGCCTTGCGAACAGCATGTTCCACATGTTGTCTCCACAGTAATAGTTTATCTCGGATGACTCTCAGATATTTGACTTCAGTGGAGATCGGAATCTCTGTACCCCCAATGGCTATGGCCTGAATGGATTTCAGCTTATAGCGATTGGTGAAGGCGACAACTGTGGTTTTCGCTGGATTGATATTCAGCCCCACGTCTCTGCACCAGTCTAAGCTAAGTCTTAGGCCCAGTGTGATCCTGTCGCACAATGTGCTCTCAAAATTACCTTTAAAGGTTAGAGTGATGTCATCGGCATAGCCTTGATATTCAAACCCATTTGCTGTAAGTTTAACTAGCAGCTCGTCCACCACGAGGCTCCAGAGTAGTGGTGATAGGACACCCCCCAGCAGGAAGGAGGTTAGGCTGATCGGCCTGCAGAATTTGGGATGAAAGGGGTCTTTCTTCCCAATCTTCGAGATAAAGATCACCCTAGCCCGTTCTCAATGCCCTAGGAATGTAACCCATTGCTAGGCTCCCCGGAAAAATACTTATAAGGAACAGCATTAGCTGTTCTACCGGGGACACGCTCGTCCCCGCAGCTCTATTCGCTGGAGCCACGTTCGCTCTGCGTCGGGGACGGGCCCTTCAGCTTCACGGCACAATTCGGGTGAGGGGCCAGGCCTCTGCGCGGCGACAGCTTGCCACCAGCTTGCCTCCTCCTCCATCCGCTCTGCTAACTGTGTTGCGGTTAAGCCCCGCGTGTTTATGTTTTTAATATTGTCCATAGATTGGTCCACGAGTGTAGGGGATGGTAGTACCAGCGTGTCATAGCCCCCATTAACACGTTGGGGCCAGGTATACTCACCGAGGCGACCAGGTATCGGTGAGGCTCCGTCCGAATACAGTCGGTTAACCCTGACTGCAAACCAGCCAATGGGCACGGAACGCATAACACCCTGGCTTAGGGGAGTGAGGTGGCACCCTTGCCTCAGGACGTCACCACTGCCCTTTGTGAGATGTTGGGGATAGGATGTGGGTAGGAACACGTGTAGGATGTGTAAAGTAGTTCTCATAGGCGGGGATAGCGACTCAGTCCCGCCAGGGTCCTCTACAGAAAAATTTATAGATATGGGGACGAGGGCTTGGATGAGCCGATGAACTGACAATAAAATCCGTCAGCCACCGGATTACACCGAAAGAAAAGGGCCGTTAAGAGTCATAGAATTTGCGGCGGATGGCGCGACTTGGGCCGGATGGCTAAAAGAGGGGAAACAAAATAATATTTGGGAGGACCTAACTCATTTCCCACGTCAGCGTCAATCGACCTCTGACTGGAAAACTCCACTTATTAGGCATCATCACAAAGGCTCTCATTTAAAGCATCCGGAGTTAAGACTAAGTTTTCTTTCATTTGTTATTTCCTTTAATTTTCCTTTTTTTTTTCAGTTTTCTCAGGTTCCTCCCGCGGGTTTATTCAGTAAAAACACTTCATTCCATTCATTTTCTATATTATCATATTTTCTTTGGATTTTATTCTTCAAAATAAATTTTCTTCATTTCTTTGGGTATTTTCTCAGTGTATCGGGGCTAATTTATAATTAAATTAATTTAATTAAATTTTTATTTATTTAACATTGTTTTTTTTTCTTGAACGTTATTCCCGATAATTTCTCTCAGTGTAACTTTCCGTTTTGTCATTTTATTCCGCCTGTACATATTTCCTTATATTTCCATCACCGTTAGTCTAGCTCTTAAGATTTAACATGTTTTTTTCTAGAGTCGGTCTGGTCGTACTCTCGGTGAGACCGCAGCGAAGGCTTGCAACGATTTTCTTAACACACACACAGCTACCTCGTTGCGGTTCACTTGCTACCACTCACCCAGTTCGCTCTCACACACACGGCACGTGGGAAATTGGCTCCGTGTGAATCGGAGCTGCCACACCGCTGGTCCTGGGCCAGGCCTCGCCGACTCCTCCTCTGTCTCCAAAATCTCCTGCTGTGCTGCTCCAGAAACACGCTCCTGCTAAGGTGGCACCCGCCGGCTCTTAGTTAATCCGCCTTCGCACAAATCGATTTAAAATAACTCCGAAAATCCACTCACTAAGTTTTGCGTCCGCACTCGATCATCGCGTTTTTCGAACTCTCCTTCGCTTTTTTTCCTTTTTGCACTTCTTCCGAACTTTGTGTTGAGTTTCTTCGTTCCTTCTCGAAGTTTCTGTGCCGATCGTGCCCTCTCACTCTTCCTCATTGAGTGTTCCTATACATTGCCATACTAGTCTGGAAACAATCTTATGTGCACTGAGTGCTCTGATTGCTGCCTGACTATCTTAGAAAATGGCTATGTCTCTCCGATTGTAACCCCGCTCAATATTGAACGAGGCACATCTCTCTATCGCGTGTACCTCCACTTGAAAGATACTGGGGAATTTCCCTAGAGGTTCGTGATATTTGAGTCGGGGTCCACAGACACCCGCACCCGCACCATCCTCTGTTAGTGAGCCGTCAGTGTACCACCTAATAGCATGTGGTTTCACATCATAGGTGGTAGACATGCTGGTCCACTCCGACTTGTTGCTAAGCTCTGTTTTAAAGAGCTTATCAAAGCTAAACTTGGCTAATTGAACATCCTGCGGATATTCCAGTAACAGGTCAGTTGCAGTCGCGGCCGAGTCAGCTGGTCCTGCCCCTGTTATCCTCATGGTAGATCTGCGCGCACTGTGCTTGATATGCAAGTGCAGTGGTGGAAGCCCGAGCAGCACATCCAGAGCAGTGGACGGGCAGGTGCGCATAGCGCCCGAGATGCACATGCAGGCAAGTCTCTGGAGTTTGCCCAGTTGCCTTCTTGTGACATCAAGGTCAGCGCGATTCGCCCAAACCGCAGCCCCGTAGCTGACTATGGGCCTCACCATAGCAACATACATCCACAGTAGGATCTTTGGAGATATTCCCCAATTTTTCCCTGCAAGAGATCTACAGCTCATTAAGGCCATAGTGGCCTTGCGAACAGCATGTTCCACATGTTGTCTCCACAGTAATAGTTTATCTCGGATGACTCTCAGATATTTGACTTCAGTGGAGATCGGAATCTCTGTACCCCCAATGGCTATGGCCTGAATGGATTTCAGCTTGTAGCGATTGGTGAAGGCGACAACTGTGGTTTTCGCTGGATTGATATTCAGCCCCACGTCTCTGCACCAGTCTAAGCTAAGTCTTAGGCCCAGTGTGATCCTGTCGCACAATGTGCTCTCAAAATTACCTTTAAAGGTTAGAGTGATGTCATCGGCATAGCCTTGATATTCAAACCCATTTGCTGTAAGTTTAACTAGCAGCTCGTCCACCACGAGGCTCCAGAGTAGTGGTGATAGGACACCCCCCAGCAGGAAGGAGGTTAGGCTGATCGGCCTGCAGAATTTGGGATGAAAGGGGTCTTTCTTCCCAATCTTCGAGATAAAGATCACCCTAGCCCGTTCTCCATGCCCTAGGAATGTAACCCATTGCTAGGCTCCCCCGGAAAATACTTATAAGGAACAGCATTAGCTGTTCTACCGGGGACACGCTCGTCCCCGCAGCTCTATTCGCTGGAGCCACGTTCGCTCTGCGTCGGGGACGGGCCCTTCAGCTTCACGGCACAATTCGGGTGAGGGGCCAGGCCTCTGCGCGGCGACAGCTTGCCACCAGCTTGCCTCCTCCTCCATCCGCTCTGCTAACTGTGTTGCGGTTAAGCCCCGCGTGTTTATGTTTTTAATATTGTCCATAGATTGGTCCACGAGTGTAGGGGATGGTAGTACCAGCGTGTCATAGCCCCCATTAACACGTTGGGGCCAGGTATACTCACCGAGGCGACCAGGTATCGGTGAGGCTCCGTCCGAATACAGTCGGTTAACCCTGACTGCAAACCAGCCAATGGGCACGGAACGCATAACACCCTGGCTTAGGGGAGTGAGGTGGCACCCTTGCCTCAGGACGTCACCACTGCCCTTTGTGAGATGTTGGGGATAGGATGTGGGTAGGAACACGTGTAGGATGTGTAAAGTAGTTCTCATAGGCTGGGATAGCGACTCAGTCCCGCCAGGGTCCTCTACAGAAAAATTTATAGATATGGGGACGAGGGCTTGGATGAGCCGATGAACTGACAATAAAATCCGTCAGCCACCGGATTACACCGAAAGAAAAGGGCCGTTAAGAGTCATAGAATTTGCGGCGGATGGCGCGACTTGGGCCGGATGGCTAAAAGAGGGGAAACAAAATAATATTTGGGAGGACCTAACTCATTTCCCACGTCAGCGTCAATCGACCTCTGACTGGAAAACTCCACTTATTAGGCATCATCACAAAGGCTCTCATTTAAAGCATCCGGAGTTAAGACTAAGTTTTCTTTCATTTGTTATTTCCTTTAATTTTCCTTTTTTTTCAGTTTTCTCAGGTTCCTCCCGCGGGTTTATTCAGTAAAAACACTTCATTCCATTTATTTTCTATATTATCATATTTTCTTTGGATTTTATTCTTCAAAATAAATTTTCTTCATTTCTTTGGGTATTTTCTCAGTGTATCGGGGCTAATTTATAATTAAATTAATTTAATTAAATTTTTATTTATTTAACATTGTTTTTTTTTTCTTGAACGTTATTCCCGATAATTTCTCTCAGTGTAACTTTCCGTTTTGTCATTTTATTCCGCCTGTACATATTTCCTTATATTTCCATCACCGTTAGTCTAGCTCTTAAGATTTAACATGTTTTTTTCTAGAGTCGGTCTGGTCGTACTCTCGGTGAGACCGCAGCGAAGGCTTGCAACGATTTTCTTAACACACACACAGCTACCTCGTTGCGGTTCACTTGCTACCACTCACCCAGTTCGCTCTCACACACGGCACGTGGGAAATTGGCTCCGTGTGAATCGGAGCTGCCACACCGCTGGTCCTGGGCCAGGCCTCGCCGACTCCTCCTCTGTCTCCAAAATCTCCTGCTGTGCTGCTCCAGAAACACGCTCCTGCTAAGGTGGCACCCGCCGGCTCTTAGTTAATCCGCCTTCGCACAAATCGATTTAAAATAACTCCGAAAATCCACTCACTAAGTTTTGCGTCCGCACTCGATCATCGCGTTTTTCGAACTCTCCTTCGCTTTTTTGTCTTTTTGCACTTCTTCCGAACTTTGTGTTGAGTTTCTTCGTTCCTTCTCGAAGTTTCTGTGCCGATCGTGCCCTCTCACTCTTCCTCATTGAGTGTTCCTATACATTACCATACTAGTCTGGAAACAATCTTATGTGCACTGAGTGCTCTGATTGCTGCCTGACTATCTTAGAAAATGGCTATGTCTCTCCGATTGTAACCCCGCTCAATATTGAACGAGGCACATCTCTCTATCGCGTGTACCTCCACTTGAAAGATACTGGGGAATTTCCCTAGAGGTTCGTGATATTTGAGTCGGGGTCCACAGACACCCGCACCCGCACCATCCTCTGTTAGTGAGCCGTCAGTGTACCACCTAATAGCATGTGGTTTCACATCATAGGTGGTAGACATGCTGGTCCACTCCGACTTGTTGCTAAGCTCTGTTTTAAAGAGCTTATCAAAGCTAAACTTGGCTAATTGAACATCCTGCGGATATTCCAGTAACAGGTCAGTTGCAGTCGCGGCCGAGTCAGCTGGTCCTGCCCCTGTTATCCTCATGGTAGATCTGCGCGCACTGTGCTTGATATGCAAGTGCAGTGGTGGAAGCCCGAGCAGCACATCCAGAGCAGTGGACGGGCAAGAGCGCATAGCGCCCGAGATGCACATGCAGGCAAGTCTCTGGAGTTTGCCCAGTTGCCTTCTTGTGACATCAAGGTCAGCGCGATTCGCCCAAACCGCAGCCCCGTAGCTGACTATGGGCCTCACCATAGCAACATACATCCACAGTAGGATCTTTGGAGATATTCCCCAATTTTTCCCTGCAAGAGATCTACAGCTCATTAAGGCCATAGTGGCCTTGCGAACAGCATGTTCCACATGTTGTCTCCACAGTAATAGTTTATCTCGGATGACTCTCAGATATTTGACTTCAGTGGAGATCGGAATCTCTGTACCCCCAATGGCTATGGCCTGAATGGATTTCAGCTTGTAGCGATTGGTGAAGGCGACAACTGTGGTTTTCGCTGGATTGATATTCAGCCCCACGTCTCTGCACCAGTCTAAGCTAAGTCTTAGGCCCAGTGTGATCCTGTCGCACAATGTGCTCTCAAAATTACCTTTAAAGGTTAGAGTGATGTCATCGGCATAGCCTTGATATTCAAACCCATTTGCTGTAAGTTTAACTAGCAGCTCGTCCACCACGAGGCTCCAGAGTAGTGGTGATAGGACACCCCCCAGCAGGAAGGAGGTTAGGCTGATCGGCCTGCAGAATTTGGGATGAAAGGGGTCTTTCTTCCCAATCTTCGAGATAAAGATCACCCTAGCCCGTTCTCCATGCCCTAGGAATGTAACCCATTGCTAGGCTCCCCGGAAAATACTTATAAGGAACAGCATTAGCTGTTCTACCGGGGACACGCTCGTCCCCGCAGCTCTATTCGCTGGAGCCACGTTCGCTCTGCGTCGGGGACGGGCCCTTCAGCTTCACGGCACAATTCGGGTGAGGGGCCAGGCCTCTGCGCGGCGACAGCTTGCCACCAGCTTGCCTCCTCCTCCATCCGCTCTGCTAACTGTGTTGCGGTTAAGCCCCGCGTGTTTATGTTTTTAATATTGTCCATAGATTGGTCCACGAGTGTAGGGGATGGTAGTACCAGCGTGTCATAGCCCCCATTAACACGTTGGGGCCAGGTATACTCACCGAGGCGACCAGGTATCGGTGAGGCTCCGTCCGAATACAGTCGGTTAACCCTGACTGCAAACCAGCCAATGGGCACGGAACGCATAACACCCTGGCTTAGGGGAGTGAGGTGGCACCCTTGCCTCAGGACGTCACCACTGCCCTTTGTGAGATGTTGGGGATAGGATGTGGGTAGGAACACGTGTAGGATGTGTAAAGTAGTTCTCATAGGCTGGGATAGCGACTCAGTCCCGCCAGGGTCCTCTACAGAAAAATTTATAGATATGGGGACGAGGGCTTGGATGAGCCGATGAACTGACAATAAAATCCGTCAGCCACCGGATTACACCGAAAGAAAAGGGCCGTTAAGAGTCATAGAATTTGCGGCGGATGGCGCGACTTGGGCCGGATGGCTAAAAGAGGGGAAACAAAATAATATTTGGGAGGACCTAACTCATTTCCCACGTCAGCGTCAATCGACCTCTGACTGGAAAACTCCACTTATTAGGCATCATCACAAAGGCTCTCATTTAAAGCATCCGGAGTTAAGACTAAGTTTTCTTTCATTTGTTATTTCCTTTAATTTTCCTTTTTTTCAGTTTTCTCAGGTTCCTCCCGCGGGTTTATTCAGTAAAAACACTTCATTCCATTCATTTTCTATATTATCATATTTTCTTTGGATTTTATTCTTCAAAATAAATTTTCTTCATTTCTTTGGGTATTTTCTCAGTGTATCGGGGCTAATTTATAATTAAATTAATTTAATTAAATTTTTATTTATTTAACATTGTTTTTTTTTTCTTGAACGTTATTCCCGATAATTTCTCTCAGTGTAACTTTCCGTTTTGTCATTTTATTCCGCCTGTACATATTTCCTTATATTTCCATCACCGTTAGTCTAGCTCTTAAGATTTAACATGTTTTTTTCTAGAGTCGGTCTGGTCGTACTCTCGGTGAGACCGCAGCGAAGGCTTGCAACGATTTTCTTAACACACACACAGCTACCTCGTTGCGGTTCACTTGCTACCACTCACCCAGTTCGCTCTCACACACGGCACGTGGGAAATTGGCTCCGTGTGAATCGGAGCTGCCACACCGCTGGTCCTGGGCCAGGCCTCGCCGACTCCTCCTCTGTCTCCAAAATCTCCTGCTGTGCTGCTCCAGAAACACGCTCCTGCTAAGGTGGCACCCGCCGGCTCTTAGTTAATCCGCCTTCGCACAAATCGATTTAAAATAACTCCGAAAATCCACTCACTAAGTTTTGCGTCCGCACTCGATCATCGCGTTTTTCGAACTCTCCTTCGCTTTTTTCCTTTTTGCACTTCTTCCGAACTTTGTGTTGAGTTTCTTCGTTCCTTCTCGAAGTTTCTGTGCCGATCGTGCCCTCTCACTCTTCCTCATTGAGTGTTCCTATACATTGCCATACTAGTCTGGAAACAATCTTATGTGCACTGAGTGCTCTGATTGCTGCCTGACTATCTTAGAAAATGGCTATGTCTCTCCGATTGTAACCCCGCTCAATATTGAACGAGGCACATCTCTCTATCGCGTGTACCTCCACTTGAAAGATACTGGGGAATTTCCCTAGAGGTTCGTGATATTTGAGTCGGGGTCCACAGACACCCGCACCCGCACCATCCTCTGTTAGTGAGCCGTCAGTGTACCACCTAATAGCATGTGGTTTCACATCATAGGTGGTAGACATGCTGGTCCACTCCGACTTGTTGCTAAGCTCTGTTTTAAAGAGCTTATCAAAGCTAAACTTGGCTAATTGAACATCCTGCGGATATTCCAGTAACAGGTCAGTTGCAGTCGCGGCCGAGTCAGCTGGTCCTGCCCCTGTTATCCTCATGGTAGATCTGCGCGCACTGTGCTTGATATGCAAGTGCAGTGGTGGAAGCCCGAGCAGCACATCCAGAGCAGTGGACGGGCAGGTGCGCATAGCGCCCGAGATGCACATGCAGGCAAGTCTCTGGAGTTTGCCCAGTTGCCTTCTTGTGACATCAAGGTCAGCGCGATTCGCCCAAACCGCAGCCCCGTAGCTGACTATGGGCCTCACCATAGCAACATACATCCACAGTAGGATCTTTGGAGATATTCCCCAATTTTTCCCTGCAAGAGATCTACAGCTCATTAAGGCCATAGTGGCCTTGCGAACAGCATGTTCCACATGTTGTCTCCACAGTAATAGTTTATCTCGGATGACTCTCAGATATTTGACTTCAGTGGAGATCGGAATCTCTGTACCCCCAATGGCTATGGCCTGAATGGATTTCAGCTTGTAGCGATTGGTGAAGGCGACAACTGTGGTTTTCGCTGGATTGATATTCAGCCCCACGTCTCTGCACCAGTCTAAGCTAAGTCTTAGGCCCAGTGTGATCCTGTCGCACAATGTGCTCTCAAAATTACCTTTAAAGGTTAGAGTGATGTCATCGGCATAGCCTTGATATTCAAACCCATTTGCTGTAAGTTTAACTAGCAGCTCGTCCACCACGAGGCTCCAGAGTAGTGGTGATAGGACACCCCCCAGCAGGAAGGAGGTTAGGCTGATCGGCCTGCAGAATTTGGGATGAAAGGGGTCTTTCTTCCCAATCTTCGAGATAAAGATCACCCTAGCCCGTTCTCCATGCCCTAGGAATGTAACCCATTGCTAGGCTCCCCGGAAAAATACTTATAAGGAACAGCATTAGCTGTTCTACCGGGGACACGCTCGTCCCCGCAGCTCTATTCGCTGGAGCCACGTTCGCTCTGCGTCGGGGACGGGCCCTTCAGCTTCACGGCACAATTCGGGTGAGGGGCCAGGCCTCTGCGCGGCGACAGCTTGCCACCAGCTTGCCTCCTCCTCCATCCGCTCTGCTAACTGTGTTGCGGTTAAGCCCCGCGTGTTTATGTTTTTAATATTGTCCATAGATTGGTCCACGAGTGTAGGGGATGGTAGTACCAGCGTGTCATAGCCCCCATTAACACGTTGGGGCCAGGTATACTCACCGAGGCGACCAGGTATCGGTGAGGCTCCGTCCGAATACAGTCGGTTAACCCTGACTGCAAACCAGCCAATGGGCACGGAACGCATAACACCCTGGCTTAGGGGAGTGAGGTGGCACCCTTGCCTCAGGACGTCACCACTGCCCTTTGTGAGATGTTGGGGATAGGATGTGGGTAGGAACACGTGTAGGATGTGTAAAGTAGTTCTCATAGGCTGGGATAGCGACTCAGTCCCGCCAGGGTCCTCTACAGAAAAATTTATAGATATGGGGACGAGGGCTTGGATGAGCCGATGAACTGACAATAAAATCCGTCAGCCACCGGATTACACCGAAAGAAAAGGGCCGTTAAGAGTCATAGAATTTGCGGCGGATGGCGCGACTTGGGCCGGATGGCTAAAAGAGGGGAAACAAAATAATATTTGGGAGGACCTAACTCATTTCCCACGTCAGCGTCAATCGACCTCTGACTGGAAAACTCCACTTATTAGGCATCATCACAAAGGCTCTCATTTAAAGCATCCGGAGTTAAGACTAAGTTTTCTTTCATTTGTTATTTCCTTTAATTTTCCTTTTTTTTCAGTTTTCTCAGGTTCCTCCCGCGGGTTTATTCAGTAAAAACACTTCATTCCATTCATTTTCTATATTATCATATTTTCTTTGGATTTTATTCTTCAAAATAAATTTTATTATTTTATCATTTTATTCCGCCTGTTTCCTTATATTTCCATCACCGTTAGTCTAGCTCTTAAGATTTAACATGTTTTTTTCTAGAGTCGGTCTGGTCGTACTCTCGGTGAGACCGCAGCGAAGGCTTGCAACGATTTTCTTAACACACACACAGCTACCTCGTTGCGGTTCACTTGCTACCACTCACCCAGTTCGCTCTCACACACGGCACGTGGGAAATTGGCTCCGTGTGAATCGGAGCTGCCACACCGCTGGTCCTGGGCCAGGCCTCGCCGACTCCTCCTCTGTCTCCAAAATCTCCTGCTGTGCTGCTCCAGAAACACGCTCCTGCTAAGGTGGCACCCGCCGGCTCTTAGTTAATCCGCCTTCGCACAAATCGATTTAAAATAACTCCGAAAATCCACTCACTAAGTTTTGCGTCCGCACTCGATCATCGCGTTTTTCGAACTCTCCTTCGCTTTTTTCCTTTTTGCACTTCTTCCGAACTTTGTGTTGAGTTTCTTCGTTCCTTCTCGAAGTTTCTGTGCCGATCGTGCCCTCTCACTCTTCCTCATTGAGTGTTCCTATACATTGCCATACTAGTCTGGAAACAATCTTATGTGCACTGAGTGCTCTGATTGCTGCCTGACTATCTTAGAAAATGGCTATGTCTCTCCGATTGTAACCCCGCTCAATATTGAACGAGGCACATCTCTCTATCGCGTGTACCTCCACTTGAAAGATACTGGGGAATTTCCCTAGAGGTTCGTGATATTTGAGTCGGGGTCCACAGACACCCGCACCCGCACCATCCTCTGTTAGTGAGCCGTCAGTGTACCACCTAATAGCATGTGGTTTCACATCATAGGTGGTAGACATGCTGGTCCACTCCGACTTGTTGCTAAGCTCTGTTTTAAAGAGCTTATCAAAGCTAAACTTGGCTAATTGAACATCCTGCGGATATTCCAGTAACAGGTCAGTTGCAGTCGCGGCCGAGTCAGCTGGTCCTGCCCCTGTTATCCTCATGGTAGATCTGCGCGCACTGTGCTTGATATGCAAGTGCAGTGGTGGAAGCCCGAGCAGCACATCCAGAGCAGTGGACGGGCAGGTGCGCATAGCGCCCGAGATGCACATGCAGGCAAGTCTCTGGAGTTTGCCCAGTTGCCTTCTTGTGACATCAAGGTCAGCGCGATTCGCCCAAACCGCAGCCCCGTAGCTGACTATGGGCCTCACCATAGCAACATACATCCACAGTAGGATCTTTGGAGATATTCCCCAATTTTTCCCTGCAAGAGATCTACAGCTCATTAAGGCCATAGTGGCCTTGCGAACAGCATGTTCCACATGTTGTCTCCACAGTAATAGTTTATCTCGGATGACTCTCAGATATTTGACTTCAGTGGAGATCGGAATCTCTGTACCCCCAATGGCTATGGCCTGAATGGATTTCAGCTTGTAGCGATTGGTGAAGGCGACAACTGTGGTTTTCGCTGGATTGATATTCAGCCCCACGTCTCTGCACCAGTCTAAGCTAAGTCTTAGGCCCAGTGTGATCCTGTCGCACAATGTGCTCTCAAAATTACCTTTAAAGGTTAGAGTGATGTCATCGGCATAGCCTTGATATTCAAACCCATTTGCTGTAAGTTTAACTAGCAGCTCGTCCACCACGAGGCTCCAGAGTAGTGGTGATAGGACACCCCCCAGCAGGAAGGAGGTTAGGCTGATCGGCCTGCAGAATTTGGGATGAAAGGGGTCTTTCTTCCCAATCTTCGAGATAAAGATCACCCTAGCCCGTTCTCCATGCCCTAGGAATGTAACCCATTGCTAGGCTCCCCCGGAAAATACTTATAAGGAACAGCATTAGCTGTTCTACCGGGGACACGCTCGTCCCCGCAGCTCTATTCGCTGGAGCCACGTTCGCTCTGCGTCGGGGACGGGCCCTTCAGCTTCACGGCACAATTTGGGTGAGGGGCCAGGCCTCTGCGCGGCGACAGCTTGCCACCAGCTTGCCTCCTCCTCCATCCGCTCTGCTAACTGTGTTGCGGTTAAGCCCCGCGTGTTTATGATTTTAATATTGTCCATAGATTGGTCCACGAGTGTAGGGGATGGTAGTACCAGCGTGTCATAGCCCCCATTAACACGTTGGGGCCAGGTATACTCACCGAGGCGACCAGGTATCGGTGAGGCTCCGTCCGAATACAGTCGGTTAACCCTGACTGCAAACCAGCCAATGGGCACGGAACGCATAACACCCTGGCTTAGGGGAGTGAGGTGGCACCCTTGCCTCAGGACGTCACCACTGCCCTTTGTGAGATGTTGGGGATAGGATGTGGGTAGGAACACGTGTAGGATGTGTAAAGTAGTTCTCATAGGCTGGGATAGCGACTCAGTCCCGCCAGGGTCCTCTACAGAAAAATTTATAGATATGGGGACGAGGGCTTGGATGAGCCGATGAACTGACAATAAAATCCGTCAGCCACCGGATTACACCGAAAGAAAAGGGCCGTTAAGAGTCATAGAATTTGCGGCGGATGGCGCGACTTGGGCCGGATGGCTAAAAGAGGGGAAACAAAATAATATTTGGGAGGACCTAACTCATTTCCCACGTCAGCGTCAATCGACCTCTGACTGGAAAACTCCACTTATTAGGCATCATCACAAAGGCTCTCATTTAAAGCATCCGGAGTTAAGACTAAGTTTTCTTTCATTTGTTATTTCCTTTAATTTTCCTTTTTTTTCAGTTTTCTCAGGTTCCTCCCGCGGGTTTATTCAGTAAAAACACTTCATTCCATTCATTTTCTATATTATCATATTTTCTTTGGATTTTATTCTTCAAAATAAATTTTCTTCATTTCTTTGGGTATTTTCTCAGTGTATCGGGGCTAATTTATAATTAAATTAATTTAATTAAATTTTTATTTATTTAACATTGTTTTTTTTTTCTTGAACGTTATTCCCGATAATTTCTCTCAGTGTAACTTTCCGTTTTGTCATTTTATTCCGCCTGTACATATTTCCTTATATTTCCATCACCGTTAGTCTAGCTCTTAAGATTTAACATGTTTTTTTCTAGAGTCGGTCTGGTCGTACTCTCGGTGAGACCGCAGCGAAGGCTTGCAACGATTTTCTTAACACACACACAGCTACCTCGTTGCGGTTCACTTGCTACCACTCACCCAGTTCGCTCTCACACACACGGCACGTGGGAAATTGGCTCCGTGTGAATCGGAGCTGCCACACCGCTGGTCCTGGGCCAGGCCTCGCCGACTCCTCCTCTGTCTCCAAAATCTCCTGCTGTGCTGCTCCAGAAACACGCTCCTGCTAAGGTGGCACCCGCCGGCTCTTAGTTAATCCGCCTTCGCACAAATCGATTTAAAATAACTCCGAAAATCCACTCACTAAGTTTTGCGTCCGCACTCGATCATCGCGTTTTTCGAACTCTCCTTCGCTTTTTTTCCTTTTTGCACTTCTTCCGAACTTTGTGTTGAGTTTCTTCGTTCCTTCTAGAAGTTTCTGTGCCGATCGTGCCCTCTCACTCTTCCTCATTGAGTGTTCCTATACATTGCCATACTAGTCTGGAAACAATCTTATGTGCACTGAGTGCTCTGATTGCTGCCTGACTATCTTAGAAAATGGCTATGTCTCTCCGATTGTAACCCCGCTCAATATTGAACGAGGCACATCTCTCTATCGCGTGTACCTCCACTTGAAAGATACTGGGAATTTCCCTAGAGGTTCGTGATATTTGAGTCGGGGTCCACAGACACCCGCACCCGCACCATCCTCTGTTAGTGAGCCGTCAGTGTACCACCTAATAGCATGTGGTTTCACATCATAGGTGGTAGACATGCTGGTCCACTCCGACTTGTTGCTAAGCTCTGTTTTGAAGAGCTTATCAAAGCTAAACTTGGCCAATTGAACATCCTGAGGATATTCTAATAACAGGTCAGTTGTAGTCGCGGCCGAGTCAGCTGGTTATCCCCATGGTAGATCTGCGCGCACTGTGCTTGATATGCAAGTGCAGTGGTGGAAGCCCGAGCAGCACATCCAGAGCAGTGGACGGGCAAGTGCGCATAGCGCCCGAGATGCACGTGCAGGCAAGTCTCTGGAGTTTGTCCGTTTCGTGACATCAAGGTCAGCGCGATTCGCCCAAACCGCAGCTCCGTAGCTGACTATGAGCCGCACCATAGCAACGTACATTCACAGTAGGTTCTTTGGAGATACTCCCCAATTTTTCCCTGCAAGAGATCTACAGCTCATTAAGGCCATAGTGGCCTTGCGAACAGCATGTTCCACATGTTGTCTCCACAGTAATAGTTTATCTCGGATGACTCTCAGATATTTGACTTCAGTGGAGATCGGAATCTCTGTACCCCCAATGGCTATGGCCTGAATGGATTTCAGCTTGTAGCGATTGGTGAAGGCGACAACTGTGGTTTTCGCTGGATTGATATTCAGCCCCACGTCTCTGCACCAGTCTAAGCTAAGTCTTAGGCCCAGTGTGATCCTGTCGCACAATGTGCTCTCAAAATTACCTTTAAAGGTTAGAGTGATGTCATCGGCATAGCCTTGATATTCAAACCCATTTGCTGTAAGTTTAACTAGCAGCTCGTCCACCACGAGGCTCCAGAGTAGTGGTGATAGGACACCCCCCAGCAGGAAGGAGGTTAGGCTGATCGGCCTGCAGAATTTGGGATGAAAGGGGTCTTTCTTCCCAATCTTCGAGATAAAGATCACCCTAGCCCGTTCTCCATGCCCTAGGAATGTAACCCATTGCTAGGCTCCCCGGAAAATACTTATAAGGAACAGCATTAGCTGTTCTACCGGGGACACGCTCGTCCCCGCAGCTCTATTCGCTGGAGCCACGTTCGCTCTGCGTCGGGGACGGGCCCTTCAGCTTCACGGCACAATTCGGGTGAGGGGCCAGGCCTCTGCGCGGCGACAGCTTGCCACCAGCTTGCCTCCTCCTCCATCCGCTCTGCTAACTGTGTTGCGGTTAAGCCCCGCGTGTTTATGTTTTTAATATTGTCCATAGATTGGTCCACGAGTGTAGGGGATGGTAGTACCAGCGTGTCATAGCCCCCATTAACACGTTGGGGCCAGGTATACTCACCGAGGCGACCAGGTATCGGTGAGGCTCCGTCCGAATACAGTCGGTTAACCCTGACTGCAAACCAGCCAATGGGCACGGAACGCATAACACCCTGGCTTAGGGGAGTGAGGTGGCACCCTTGCCTCAGGACGTCACCACTGCCCTTTGTGAGATGTTGGGGATAGGATGTGGGTAGGAACACGTGTAGGATGTGTAAAGTAGTTCTCATAGGCTGGGATAGCGACTCAGTCCCGCCAGGGTCCTCTACAGAAAAATTTATAGATATGGGGACGAGGGCTTGGATGAGCCGATGAACTGACAATAAAATCCGTCAGCCACCGGATTACACCGAAAGAAAAGGGCCGTTAAGAGTCATAGAATTTGCGGCGGATGGCGCGACTTGGGCCGGATGGCTAAAAGAGGGGAAACAAAATAATATTTGGGAGGACCTAACTCATTTCCCACGTCAGCGTCAATCGACCTCTGACTGGAAAACTCCACTTATTAGGCATCATCACAAAGGCTCTCATTTAAAGCATCCGGAGTTAAGACTAAGTTTTCTTTCATTTGTTATTTCCTTTAATTTTCCTTTTTTTCAGTTTTCTCAGGTTCCTCCCGCGGGTTTATTCAGTAAAAACACTTCATTCCATTCATTTTCTATATTATCATATTTTCTTTGGATTTTATTCTTCAAAATAAATTTTCTTCATTTCTTTGGGTATTTTCTCAGTGTATCGGGGCTAATTTATAATTAAATTAATTTAATTAAATTTTTATTTATTTAACATTGTTTTTTTTTCTTGAACGTTATTCCCGATAATTTCTCTCAGTGTAACTTTCCGTTTTGTCATTTTATTCCGCCTGTACATATTTCCTTATATTTCCATCACCGTTAGTCTAGCTCTTAAGATTTAACATGTTTTTTCTAGAGTCGGTCTGGTCGTACTCTCGGTGAGACCGCAGCGAAGGCTTGCAACGATTTTCTTAACACACACACAGCTACCTCGTTGCGGTTCACTTGCTACCACTCACCCAGTTCGCTCTCACACACACGGCACGTGGAAATTGGCTCCGTGTGAATCGGAGCTGCCACACCGCTGGTCCTGGGCCAGGCCTCGCCGACTCCTCCTCTGTCTCCAAAATCTCCTGCTGTGCTGCTCCAGAAACACGCTCCTGCTAAGGTGGCACCCGCCGGCTCTTAGTTAATCCGCCTTCGCACAAATCGATTTAAAATAACTCCGAAAATCCACTCACTAAGTTTTGCGTCCGCACTCGATCATCGCGTTTTTCGAACTCTCCTTCGCTTTTTTTCCTTTTTGCACTTCTTCCGAACTTTGTGTTGAGTTTCTTCGTTCCTTCTCGAAGTTTCTGTGCCGATCGTGCCCTCTCACTCTTCCTCATTGGCGCAGCTACACCAAGTTTCCTGAGCCTGACATCACCCATATTCGCGAAGGTCGCCTCAGCAGATGGCAGAGAGTGACCCAGATGCAGCAACACTTCTGGAAGAGATGGAGCAGCGAGTATTTGTCCCTACTGCAAGAAAGGAGCAAGTGGCGCGTCGAATCGTCTAACATCAAGGTTGGAAGCCTGGTGTTACTGAAGGAGGACAACATTCCACCGTTGAGATGGCAGCTTGGGTGCATCCAGGAAGTCATACCCGGCGGTGACGGCGTCATCAGAGTAGCCATGTTCCGTACAGCTACGGGTATAAGCAAGAGAGCCGTCGCAAAATTAGCCATTCTGCCCATCGATTCGGAAATTGTTGGAACCGTGCCTCTTCCAACGGGGGGAGTATGTTCGGAGCAGACCGCCAGCACCTAGGCATGCGCGCATGGGTGTTCCGCTGCACCTGCAGCTCTCTTATCTTTTTTCGCTTCTCTTCTTTCGTTAAATGTGTCGCGCTTTGTTTACCTAAGCTACAATTGTCAACCGCTGCTCTATGCATATATATTTGGAAGCCGAGCTTCACTCCGCACCTCTCTATACTTTGCAAACACACATCGATCGATCGCAAATAAAGAGCAAACATTATTATTAATATAACCTATCGTGCGTTTTTATTAATATAAAAAAGGGTGGCATATTGGTTGTCTTCCCCATAAACACCTATGACAATGATATAGTGGTCCGATTTTGATAAAATTAAAACCGAAATTCTAGAATATTACAAAATGGCCATGTCTAAAATTTTAAATATGTTGAAAATATGTTGAAAATTGGCTAAGTTAGATTTTTTGTTCCTAAAAATTTATCGATCGGTTCTATGGCAGCTATATGATATAGTCGTCCGATCCGGCCCGTTCCGACATATTATATATAGTAGTGAGAGCATATAGAAGACTATCTGCAAAGTTTCATTCAGATAGCTTTAAAACTAAGGGACTAGTTTGCCTAGAAACGGACGGACAGACAGACGGACAGAAAGACGGACAGACAGACGGACAGACGGACATGGCTAGATTGACTCGGCTGTTGATGCTGATCAAGAATATATATACTTTATAGGGTCGGAAATGTCTCCTTCACTGCGTTGCAAACTTCTGACTAAAATTATAATACCCTGCATGGGTATAATAATACAGGAGCAAGCAGTACAAATGGTGTTGATGGTTTGCTCAAAAATAATTGCATGGCCAATTTTTTGGATGAAATAAGATATGAATTAAATGGATTAAATGAACTTGATAGGACACGCTTCACAGGTATTACATCTGCACTGAAGAACTATCTCTCCATCCGACAACAGGAGGGTCATCATTATCTCAATGCTGGCTGAGGGGGAGGGGAGAACATCAGGTCTGGCGGACATTTCACCTTTTCTGTACCACTGAAAATGTTGATGGGATTTGCTGAAGACTATAAGAAAGTTTTATTAATTTGTAAACATGAAATAAAAATACAGATGATATGTACGTTAAAACAGTTGATGGAAAAAACATAATATCGCCATACATAACATTAGCTGGAAAGTACCTCATATTGTTCCAAGCGATACCGCAAAAATTAAAATGTATAATGTTGTTAAAAGCGGTGATAGTCTTCCACTATCATTTCGCAGTTGGGAAATACATATTAATCCTACACTAGTACATGGAACGTATGGAATGTGAAACTGGCCGGAAATAGGGAACGACCACGTTTTGCTATCATAGCATTTACATTAAATGGAAAATTAAATTTGAGAATTTAAAATAATAATAATTTGAGAAATGCAAAGGTATATCTAAATTCTGACGTATATCCCTATGAGGATTTGCCGTCTTGTATGACGTGTGTGCAAGATTTCAAGAAAGTTATTACAATAGAGAATCTCGTCCACTTCTATCACCAAAGGAATTTAAGACCAAAGCACCAATTGTTGTTGTTGACCTCTCCTATCAAAATGAGTCTGTCAAGTTGGGACCAATTGATGTTAAAATTTCAACTGAACAAACTAGTGCAAGTGAGGAATACAAAGGTATATTGCCTTCTCATTCATTGTCGTCTCGTCGAATACACACCTTTGGCTGGCTTAACTCAACGTATCGTCTGAAAAGTTGTAGGACATTTCTTCAATCAATCGTTACAAGCAGTCGTCTATGGAACAAAAATCGAATATTGATAATCTATATATATATCTGGTACTGAAGAGCTAGTGAGATGGTTCTGAGGTGGGCTAGCTGAAGCCACCGGACGGGTCGCAGGTTGCGGATAGCGCAAGGCCTCCTGTGGAGGTTAGCTGCGAATAGCGACTTGTCGTGAATAAGCAGTCCCGGACAACAGCGGGTACCACACCGTTGTAGTACCGACAAGGCGCTTGTTTGACCGTCTTTAATACATAGTCTTACATACTCCATACCTCCTACACGTTTTCCTACCCACATCCTATCCCCAACATCTCACAAGGGCAGTGGTGACGTCCTGAGGCAATGGTGCCACTTCACCCCCCTAAGCCAGGGAGTCATGCGTTTCCGTGCCCATTGGCTGGTTTGCAGTCAGGGGTAACCGACTGTATTCGGACGGAGCCTCACCGATACCTGGCCGCCTCGGTGAGTAATCCTGGCCCCAGCGTGTTAATGGGGGCTATGACACGCTGGTAATACTTTCCCCTACACTCGTGGGACCAATTCATGGATACGAAAAAGATTAAAAACTTCAACACGCGGGACTTAACCGCAACACAGGTGGCAGAGCGGATAGAGGAGGCGGCTCTGGACGACGGTGGTAAGCTGTCGCTGCGTAGGGGCCTGGCCCCTCACCCTAGGAGTGCTGCAAAGCCGAAGGGCCTGACCCTGACGCAGAGTGCCTCAAAGAGTGCTGCAAGGCCGAAGGGCTCGACCCCGACGCAGAGTGCCTCGAAGGGTGTAGAGACCTTCAAGTCTCGAGTGGCCGGCAGTGAGGCCACCAAACGTACTGACAGCAGGGGGGGGATTGCAGTGCCCGGCACTGCCCCAGCGGCTGTCCCGCAGGCGGGCGACGCCAGCAGGAGAGACGCTGCAACACCCTCCTCCGGAAGGTCGAGGCAGCAACTGGCGAAGCAGCCTGTCCCAGCGGCAGGTCAGCCAGGAGGAGCCGGTGATCCCCTGAGGCAAGGACTCAGCGGAGCCGGCCGTAAGTGGTACCTCCGGTACCTTGAGCGTGGCTTGAGGCCGGAGGAGGCCCGGAAAAGAGCACTGGAGCACCGTGCACCGAACGGCCAGGCCGTTGCGGGGACGAGCGTGTCTCCAGTGAAGAGAGTCGGCAGCCAGGCCGTTGCGGGGAGGAAGAGGCGACTGCAACACACGTCGCCGCTTGACCTCCCCAAGACCGAGTCCAAACGGACCAAGGGAAGGAACGTCGCAACGCTGGAGGGATCGAGGACCTCGCTAGTCGGGAAGCGTCCGAAGGTGGCCTCGTACGCAAGTGTAGCCAAGGGCACGAACCTTGCTATACTGGCGGAGGACTACCCGAGGAGGCTCCTGACGAAGGATGAGCTGTCGGCGGTGGAGCAGGCCCTCGTCGAAGAGATGAGGAAGGGCTGGACCGCGGCTCTAAACTTTAACGGCATCCAGTTCCGTGATGGTCTACTACTGGTGGACTGCATGGACTGCGATGCCAAGAAGTGGCTGGAGCTGACGGTCCCCAGCATCAGCACCAAGGTGGGTGTGCAGCTCCGCACCTGCCTGCAGGATGATGTGCGGGCGATGAACATCGTCACGGTTTACCTGCCACGCACCGCAGGGGAGACGATGGAGAAGTCCCTTGGGCTGCTCAATGAGCAGAACAGGGGCCTTCTCACCGAGACCTGGCGGGTCATCCGGCACCTGGAGTCCAAGGGTGGCAAGGTGCTGATGCTCGGCCTGGATGAGGAGGCGCTGACACTCCTTAAGAAGCGCGAAATGCTGGTGAGCTATAGGTTCGGCCAGCTTAAATGCCGCCTGCATAAGAAGCAGGAACCTGTGGGGGCGGAGGTGCCCACGAAGGCGAATACCGAGGATGTGCCTGGCACGTCAACGGCGACAGCCAAGGAGGCACCCTCCTGCCCCCCGGGCGAAGCAGCTGAGGCCATGGACTTGGCAGCGGTGGACGCCGAGTTGGACTCGGCCTCGCTACAGGGGCTGGACCTGGCGCGCCTGCACATGGGCGGCGAGGAGGAGCTAACCAGCATTGAGGAGCCATCCGATGATGAGCGGACACCCACCGGGATGCTGTCAGAGGCCTATCTGACGCTCTCGGAGGGTGAAGAAGAGCTCTAAGGATGGGGGTCACCAGCGTGGCACAGATCAACCTGCATCACGCGAAGGCAGCTTCGGCTGTCATCGGCAGGTTGGTCTCCAGGTCGGACCTGGGGCTGGTGCTCATCCAGGAGCCTTGGGTCGTCAGAGGCAGGATCTGCGGCCTAAGTAAAGTGAGTATGCAGACTATTGCAGATGTAAGGGAGGCATCACCGAGAGCTTGTATCTTGGTGCGAAAGGACATTAACTTTCTTTGTCTCTCTCAATTTCTCAACAGAGATCTAGTAGCGGTGATGATCACTAGCGAGCACGGGAGTATTGTGGTGGCGTCGGCATACTTCCCGGGAGACGTGACGGATGCCCCCCCACCAGAGGTTCAGGATCTGGTGCAGCATTGCAGCAGCAAAAGGCTACCCCTACTGCTAGGGTGTGATGCCAATGCGCACAATGTTGCATGGGGCAGCACGGACAACAACGGTAGAGGTGAGTGTTTACTAGATTATCTTTTATCTAGGGATCTCACTATTTTCAATGTGGGGGCCGAACCCACATTCATTACTAGGACCAGGGCAGAAGTACTGGACATCACTTTCGGGAATGAGGGGGGCTCCCGGTTGATTCGCAACTGGAAGGTCTCCTCAGAACCGTCAATGTCGGATCACAGGATCATCCTGTTCGACATTCATAGTAATCTTAGATTCAGCAGGATTATCAGAAATCCACGACGGACTGACTGGCCAGCCTATCAGTCCTGTTTGGGATTAAATCTGAGCAGACTGAATCATAGTAGGAGAGTATCGTCTCCAGAAGATCTTGAGCAACTCTAAAGAGAAGTAGGAGACACAATCTTGGATGCATATCATGCAAGTTGTCCCGAAAAATCCATAGAGTCCAGTAGGGACAATCCCTGGTGGAACAGGAAACTAGGACTACTTCGTACAGAAGTCAGGAAGCTGTTCAACACAGCTAAAAAGAACAGCGCCACTTGGAAACTTTACACTAAAAAGCTGACAGAATATAACAAAGAAATCCGGTTTAGTAAGCGTGCTCACTTTCGGAAATTCTGTTCTACCATAGAGCAAGCCGCACCTGCGGCTAGAGTGTTTAAGGCAATCTCAAAAGGCAAAGTACTTTCTGAACTTTGTCTGAAAAGAGCGGATTTGTCATTCACCGAGGACGAGGAGGAGAAAGCAGAACTTCTCCTGCAAACTCACTTCCCCATGTGTAAAACCATGTCCGATATAGAAAACAGTTACGAAAGGGTCCCCAACGGGAGACCCAACTGGAGCCTGGCTGCAGCGATCGTAACTGAACAAAAGATTAGGTGGGCTTTGAGTACACTCAGCCCCTACAAGGCTCCGGGGGTGGATGGAATCATACCCATCCATCTTCAGAAGGGTGTCGAACAGCTAATGCTGTTCCTCATAAGTATTTTCCGGGGGAGCCTAGAGAATGGCTAGGGTGATCTTTATCCTGAAGGTTGGGAAGAAAGACCCCTTTCATCCCAAATCCTTCAGGCCGATCAGCCTAACCTCCTTCCTGCTAAAAACCCTTGAGAAGATTGTGGACAACCACATTAGAAACTCGCACTTGGTGCGAAGGCCTCTGCATGCGAATCAGCATGCCTATAGAGAAGGTAAGTCTACTGAATCGGCTCTCTTGAGCCTGGTGGACAGTATGCAGCGCTCTGTAAAAGCCAAAGGGGTAGCACTTTGTGCCTTTATGGACATAGAGGGTGCTTTTGATAACACAGCTCATGACGTTGTGGTAAGAGCACTCTGTAGAAGGGGGAGTTGAAACGGGTCTCACGACCTGGCTGGGCAAACTCCTTGATAGCAGAATAGCAGAAGTCACTGTCAACAGTGTGACTGTTAGAGCTCAAACCACCAGAGGCTGTCCGCAGGGGGGTGTCCTATCACCACTACTCTGGAGCCTCGTGGTGGACGAGCTGCTAGTTAAACTTACAGCAAATGGGTTTGAATGTCAAGGCTATGCCGATGATATCACTGTAGTATGTAAAGGAAATTTTGAGAGCACATTGTGCGACAGGATCACACTGGGCCTAAGACTTAGCTTAGACTGGTGCAGAGACGTGGGGCAGAATATCAATCCAGCGAAAACCACAGTGGTCGCCTTCACCAATCGCTACAAGCTGAAATCCATTCGGCCCATAGCCATTGGGGGCGCAGAGATTCCGATCTCCACATAAGTCAAATACCTGGGAGTCATCCTAGACAAGAGACTAATGTGGAGACAACATGTGGAACATGCCGTTCGCAAGGCCACTATGGCCTTAATGAGCTGTAGATCTCTTGCAGGGAAAAATTGGGGAATATCTCCAAAGATCCTACTGTGGATGTATGTTGCTATGGTGAGGCCCATAGTCAGCTACGGGGCTGCGGTTTGGGCGAATCGCGCTGACCTTGATGTCACAAGAAGGCAACTGGGCAAACTCCAGAGACTTGCCTGCATGTGCATCTCGGGCGCTATGCGCACCTGCCCGTCCACTGCTCTGGATGTGCTGCTCGGGCTTCCACCACTGCACTTGCATATCAAGCACAGTGCGCGCAGATCTACCATGAGGATAACAGGGGCAGGACCAGATGACTCGGCCGCGACTGCAACTGACCTGTTACTGGAATATCCGCAGGATGTTCAATTAGCCAAGTTTAGCTTTGATAAGCTCTTTAAAACAGAGCTTAGCAACAAGTCGGAGTGGACCAGCATGTCTACCACCTATGATGTGAAACCACATGCTATTAGGTGGTACACTGACGGCTCACTAACAGAGGATGGTGCGGGTGCGGGTGTCTGTGGACCCCGACTCAAATATCACGAACCTCTAGGGAAATTCCCCAGTATCTTTCAAGTGGAGGTACACGCGATAGAGAGATGTGCCTCGTTCAATATTGAGCGGGGTTACAATAGGAGAGACATAGCCATTTTCTCAGATAGTCAGGCAGCAATCAGAGCACTCAGTGCCCATAAGATTGTTTCCAGACTAGTATGGCAATGTATAGAAACACTCAACACACTGGGTACCAGGGCATGCGGGGATCCCCGGCAATGAAGTGGCCGACATAATGGCTAGAAAGGGGGCGAGCACCCCCTTCTATGGTCCAGAGCCCTTCTGTGGACTAGGGCCAGGAGTCATCAGCCAGAGCAGTCGTGCGGATCTCATGACTGCCTGCGATGACTTCTGGCGGCTGTCGAAGGGGGCCAGGCAGAGTAAACGTCTGCTAGGCAGCTACAACAGTAAGAGGACCAAGGAATGTTTGGAGTTGAGCAAAGGATCTCTCCGAATAGTCACGGGTTTCCTGACCGGGCACTGCAGGCTGCGCAAGCATCTGCATAATCTCAAAATAGGGGAGGACAGTCTTTGCAGACTTTGTCTGGAAGGAGAAGAGACTCCGGAGCACCTACTTGAGGAGTGCCCGGCTATCAGTCGGATGAGGTTGGCCCACTTTGGGGGCCTTACACTCACCACGAAGGAAATGAGGGCCCTTCGACCAGGCGACATCATCGCATTCCTGCGATCGGTTGAACTGTTCGAGGAGCTATAGCTCATTCACTAGGACGAGGGCACAATAGACCCTAGTGGTCGCAGTGCAGTAACCTCTAGAAAACTATTATTATTATCTATATATATAAAATGCTTTGTCCTGACTGACTGATATATCACAGCCATGGCCAAACCACATGTCTTAGAGACTTGAAGTTTTTTTTTAAAAATCAGAAAAAAAATTTCCAGATTCGTATGGGTATTTTAATTTTCTAATTCCACCTGCAACCTATGCATTAAATGCAAGCTCGCTAAGCAAGCATTGAAAACGTTCTCAAAATTTTCCAATATTTACTGCTTAAATAATTTGTAAGAACAAAAAGCGAAGTCGATTTTCCCTTACAAGAAGAAAGAATCAACTGAAAGATGCACAAGCCAAATACAGGTTAATGCACCCAGAAAAATACCGAACTGCAGTAGCTAAATATCAGGCCAGTGTGGATCTGCATCCGATCAAAGCGAGGATGCAATAGCGGGCCCTCTAGTAATTCTATAAAATATTTGCCGTAAACGGAAATCACTCATCTTGTATTTGTAACGACCCTCTCACAGGGTCGTACAAATCCTATGTATACATATTTCATATCTAATGTAATTATTCCATACTTAATCGATACTTAATCTAAATATTACGCACAACAGATGTATATCTATCAATATTGTTATTAGGGACAAGGAGTCCACAAGCAAAGAAACATTGTCTTTAGTAATTAGTAAGGACACGAAGTCCAGAAGCATACCCCTAATGAGTTAGTGCCCAGGTGGCAACCATGGGGCATCGATATAAACATCGCATGGAAAGCTCACGCTACGATAGATCAATAATAGAGCGATCGGAATGGTGCGATCTCTACTTTGGACGATCGTGGCTTTTTCGTTTCCGGCCGTGAGAAGAGCAGACGTGCGCGAGAGTTTGCGACCGCGAAAATTTACCAAGCCCCGACCGCACCCCGACCGAGAGACACGTTTTTTTTTTTTTTTTTAATTCGTTCTTTATTTATATGTGGTGGGGGGGGGGGGGTATATTACAAGTGGGAGGGGTAGCGTATGGCTAGAAATAGGGACGTAACCTTCGCGGTACGGCCGCAAAGCAATGCTTCGCGAAGGCATGGCCCCCATTAGCCTGCGGCGCTTCTCCTGCGGCGTTCCTCTGCCCGAAGCCTGGACATCACCGACGCTGCATAATTGCTTACCGCCTGCCAATTAGCATCGCTGGCAAGCATCAAGCCGATCAGATTGTCGGCCTCTAGCTGGGCGCCTAGGTTCTCCTCCAGTTGGCTCCTCTCGTTCTCAAAACGTCCACAGAAGAACAGTACGTGCTCCGCGGTCTCCTCAGAGCCGTCGGTGCACCAAACGCAGGCAGCGCTGTCCTCATGTCCTCGCTTGTGGAGGTATCCTCTGAAGCAACCGTGTCCGCTCAAGACTTGGGTCAGGTGGAAATTTACCTGCCCATGCTTCCTTCCGACCCACGTCTCTATCCTGGGGATGAGTCGATGGGTCCACCGCCCTTTGGTCGATGACTCCCAACGGGATTGCCACTCCTTCGGCGCGGACTAGCTTCTTCTCAGCAGCGGAGACGGCTCTTCCGTGGAGCCGCCCAAAAATGGTGGCCTGTTCCTTGGCCAGGAGATCCAATGGGGGGGTCCCGGCTAAGACCGAGAGACACGTGTAATCGCGAGTGTGCGCCAGCGGTGACAGCCTTCCCGCTTTATCGACGACAACAACAAGAGCAAGTAAGCCCGCCAGTCCCCTTCCCCTCCGGCAGCAGCCAGGGGAAATTTAATAAATAAAACTTACAACCGCAACTAAGACGTAGTGTTTCCTTCACCCCGGCCACCTCTGCTTCCCCACTCATCACTCCTTGCATGCGAACCCCGTGTAGCTCGCCAGAACTTGAGCGTTTGGTTTCCCATCCGCGCAAGAACTCCCGAGTCCACGCCGCTGCGCTCCCTTCCCTCCTTGCATGTCCATCGATCCCGGTAGCCTCCGCGACCAACCGGAGTGTTTGAGAATCCCGTAGCCTTCGCGACCAACCCACACTGGGCCAGATTCCCTATTTTTTGGCAGTCTAATAATAAAGCTAGAGAGCTGATTTTTTGTAGAATTGGTGCATTTAAAATTTAAAATATGTACGCGAAATTTGAAGTCAATCGGACCACGCCCACCCATATAAAGTCAGGGAGTAGATTTGGCATGATTATTTCTTTTTAATATAATAAATTTAAAATTAATTTTTCTTAAGTCACTATTTAATATATCATTATACTTTATATTAATCACAATTTTCTACGTCCAAATGCATAGAAAATGAATCATCGAGATCCGAATCCGAGTCGCTATCATCGCTTCCCAAACTATTAGCATTATTGATATGTTCTATATTTGGTACATCTAAAAGATTGATGACTTCTTTCGGCAAAGCAATTTTTTTATTCTGAGACGACCTTTTGTTTATATTTAGGCTTGAAAGTAAAGGATCCGATGAATCCATAGATCGGTGAAATACGTCCGTTAAATTGTTAACACGAGAACTTTGTCTCGAATATGATCGTCTATCGCGCTTGTAGAATTTATTACGTGCTTCAGATGCGTTCTCTCCAAAGCAACCGATAGGTAAAACCGAGGATGCTATTATCTGCGGACCGTGAATCAAAACTTTGTGGACAGTTGCTGACATCGGATACCATTTATAGTGATCCATATACATCGATACAGTTCGTTGGCAGAATTGTTTGAATTTCGAAACATTTATACGAAATTCGCAAGATATAGCTACTAAAATAATATAAAAGCTGTGCAAAATATCATAATTTAATCCTAATATTGATGAAAGTTGCCTTGTGCTTTTAAATGCTCTTCTTGCTGTGTTTCCGTCATTCGTATTTCCACTTCCGTTTTGTTTTGGCTTATCGACATGTAATCCCATTTGAGTCAAAAATAATTGTTGTAACTCTTGTTTACGGCATGTTATCATGTCTCTTTCTTCTTTATCCCTCGTTTGCCACTTTTTCAATTTAAGTTTGTATGAAATTTTAAGTAGATACAAACTCGAAAAATCTGATCCATGCGTGCAGAGGACTGATGCCATAATTTAGATTTTCAAATTTAGCCTTAAAGTTGGATATTTCGGTGGTTTTCATAAAATCCTTTGGACTGGCTCCACAGATAGGACATACCTGGCATGATTTCGTTCCAGTTATTATATTTAACACCTTTCCGTCAATTAATGTGAGATGAAGGGAAAAAGTGACAGCAATTTTTCTGTCGATTGAAAAATTGTAAGTAAAATCTGTGAAGTTTTGTATTTGAGACTCTAAACTTGACTTTTCCGCCAAAATAAGTTCTTTGGTTTCTTTAGCGAATTCAATCTTTAGAGGTCTGCAAAATCTTACTGATTGTGGGCTTTTATTTATCCATAACGGTGTCTCTAAATCATCTGTTAATTTTAATGGAATGAGGCTGGTAATGAAAATTGAGTCATCTTTGAGATAGGATTTGTCTTCTAGATATCTCTGCTTGTACATACTCTGCCCTGTAGTACCGTCAAATCCATAGCTTGCGATCAGTTTGACAACTGTTATATTTTTATGCCTCTTAAATACCTCCACTTGCATAAGAATAATTCGACTGGCCGTATGATTTACCAAATTTTGGAGAGATACTTGGGCTCTGGTTTCTGTCACATGAACTCCCGCAGGTCTACACACTAATTTAGCTTCTCTGACTTTATTATACGATGGATAAATGTTGCTAAATTGTGCTTTATTCAAAGCTCTCATGTCGATGTATTGGGCTTTGGTTAGAGAGCTGTCAATCAAAAACGCAAGAGCCTGAATTGGTGTGAGCGGTACTGGCTCTGAGAAAATCAATTTCTTTCTTATTTCAGTGGATGCAGTTGAAGTCGAAATGGTATGCTTTAACACAAAAGCAGTATCTCCCATTTTTCCTTTTTGACTGAAATTGATGCTGCATGGACAAGAAGACTTGTATTATTTTCTTCAATATTAGCCAGATCCGTTGCCATTTTTCTTTTGAGCCGTGATCCTGCATCACTGTAGGAGAGTCGTGGGCGTCCCATTTGACAGTCTGAAGCGACTTGGTTGTTGTTTTGTTCCACGACAACCATCATGGTGGATGAAAGCCAACTTGAATGTTTTTTTTTAAATACTTCAATTGTACGGTTACATTTAGCCAGATTTTTCTGTATAAACAGGTGAAAGCTTCTAATCTGCTTAGCGATTTTAGCTTTCTCGTCAATAGTACAATCAATAAATTTAAATTCGCCAACAACCCAGTCAACTAAGGCTTTTTCATTGCGACCTCCTTTGATCCATTCATCCAGCAGAACCGATCGGCTAATCTCAAACTTGGCTTTACCGGCAAAATATAAAGAGAATAGGCAAATTTAGGCAAAAGGCGATACTAACATCAATTTAATTACATTTTTGAGTAAACACATCAGTTATTAGTTTTTGGCACAATTTGGCACAATTTATTTTTCACTCGACAATAGACGAACACTTTGGTTAGATTTTGGCTAAACTAAGTCGTAAACAAAGACAACAACAATTACAACATGGAACACATAATCTAAATCAGTAAGTTATATATGTATTAAGCATACCTTGACCTTTAATTTAATAAATAAAACTTACAACCGCAACTAAGACGTAGTGTTTCCTTCACCCCGGCCACCTCTGCTTCCCCACTCATCACTCCTTGCATGCGAACCCCGTGTAGCTCGCCAGAACTTGAGCGTTTGGTTTCCCATCCGCGCAAGAACTCCCGAGTCCACGCCGCTGCGCTCCCTTCCCTCCTTGCATGTCCATTGATCCCGGTAGCCTCCGCGACCAACCGGAGTGTTTGAGAATCCCGTAGCCTTCGCGACCAACCCACACTGGGCCAGATTCCCTATTTTTTGGCAGTCTAATAATAAAGCTAGAGAGCTGATTTTTTGTAGAATTGGTGCATTTAAAATTTAAAATATGTACGCGAAATTTGAAGTCAATCGGACCACGCCCACCCATATAAAGTCAGGGAGTAGATTTGGCATGATTATTTCTTTTTAATATAATAAATTTAAAATTAATTTTTCTTAAGTCACTATTTAATATATCATTATACTTTATATTAATCACAATTTTCTACGTCCAAATGCATAGAAAATGAATCATCGAGATCCGAATCCGAGTCGCTATCATCGCTTCCCAAACTATTAGCATTATTGATATGTTCTATATTTGGTACATCTAAAAGATTGATGACTTCTTTCGGCAAAGCAATTTTTTTATTCTGAGACGACCTTTTGTTTATATTTAGGCTTGAAAGTAAAGGATCCGATGAATCCATAGATCGGTGAAATACGTCCGTTAAATTGTTAACACGAGAACTTTGTCTCGAATATGATCGTCTATCGCGCTTGTAGAATTTATTACGTGCTTCAGATGCGTTCTCTCCAAAGCAACCGATAGGTAAAACCGAGGATGCTATTATCTGCGGACCGTGAATCAAAACTTTGTGGACAGTTGCTGACATCGGATACCATTTATAGTGATCCATATACATCGATACAGTTCGTTGGCAGAATTGTTTGAATTTCGAAACATTTATACGAAATTCGCAAGATATAGCTACTAAAATAATATAAAAGCTGTGCAAAATATCATAATTTAATCCTAATATTGATGAAAGTTGCCTTGTGCTTTTAAATGCTCTTCTTGCTGTGTTTCCGTCATTCGTATTTCCACTTCCGTTTTGTTTTGGCTTATCGACATGTAATCCCATTTGAGTCAAAAATAATTGTTGTAACTCTTGTTTACGGCATGTTATCATGTCTCTTTCTTCTTTATCCCTCGTTTGCCACTTTTTCAATTTAAGTTTGTATGAAATTTTAAGTACAAACTCGAAAAATCTGATCCATGCGTGCAGAGGACTGATGCCATAATTTAGATTTTCAAATTTAGCCTTAAAGTTGGATATTTCGGTGGTTTTCATAAAATCCTTTGGACTGGCTCCACAGATAGGACATACCTGGCATGATTTCGTTCCAGTTATTATATTTAACACCTTTCCGTCAATTAATGTGAGATGAAGGGAAAAAGTGACAGCAATTTTTCTGTCGATTGAAAAATTGTAAGTAAAATCTGTGAAGTTTTGTATTTGAGACTCTAAACTTGACTTTTCCGCCAAAATAAGTTCTTTGGTTTCTTTAGCGAATTCAATCTTTAGAGGTCTGCAAAATCTTACTGATTGTGGGCTTTTATTTATCCATAACGGTGTCTCTAAATCATCTGTTAATTTTAATGGAATGAGGCTGGTAATGAAAATTGAGTCATCTTTGAGATAGGATTTGTCTTCTAGATATCTCTGCTTGTACATACTCTGCCCTGTAGTACCGTCAAATCCATAGCTTGCGATCAGTTTGACAACTGTTATATTTTTATGCCTCTTAAATACCTCCACTTGCATAAGAATAATTCGACTGGCCGTATGATTTACCAAATTTTGGAGAGATACTTGGGCTCTGGTTTCTGTCACATGAACTCCCGCAGGTCTACACACTAATTTAGCTTCTCTGACTTTATTATACGATGGATAAATGTTGCTAAATTGTGCTTTATTCAAAGCTCTCATGTCGATGTATTGGGCTTTGGTTAGAGAGCTGTCAATCAAAAACGCAAGAGCCTGAATTGGTGTGAGCGGTACTGGCTCTGAGAAAATCAATTTCTTTCTTATTTCAGTGGATGCAGTTGAAGTCGAAATGGTATGCTTTAACACAAAAGCAGTATCTCCCATTTTTTCCTTTTTGACTGAAATTGATGCTGCATGGACAAGAAGACTTGTATTATTTTCTTCAATATTAGCCAGATCCGTTGCCATTTTTCTTTTGAGCCGTGATCCTGCATCACTGTAGGAGAGTCGTGGGCGTCCCATTTGACAGTCTGAAGCGACTTGGTTGTTGTTTTGTTCCACGACAACCATCATGGTGGATGAAAGCCAACTTGAATGTTTTTTTTTAAATACTTCAATTGTACGGTTACATTTAGCCAGATTTTTCTGTATAAACAGGTGAAAGCTTCTAATCTGCTTAGCGATTTTAGCTTTCTCGTCAATAGTACAATCAATAAATTTAAATTCGCCAACAACCCAGTCAACTAAGGCTTTTTCATTGCGACCTCCTTTGATCCATTCATCCAGCAGAACCGATCGGCTAATCTCAAACTTGGCTTTACCGGCAAAATATAAAGAGAATAGGCAAATTTAGGCAAAAGGCGATACTAACATCAATTTAATTACATTTTTGAGTAAACACATCAGTTATTAGTTTTTGGCACAATTTGGCACAATTTATTTTTCACTCGACAATAGACGAACACTTTGGTTAGATTTTGGCTAAACTAAGTCGTAAACAAAGACAACAACAATTACAACATGGAACACATAATCTAAATCAGTAAGTTATATATGTATTAAGCATACCTTGACCTTTATTTTCCATTTTATTTGTAAATATTTGGACACGTGGTGTTTTTTTAACAGAAGCACAAAGTTGAGTAAAAGCTTCCCGCCAATTTTGCTTGAACAAACAGCTGATCAAACATATGACTTTGTTATCGCATAAAAAATGCAGGGTTGCAACTAAAATGTTTTTAAATATCGTTTTGATGTCCCTAATGTATGCTCTTTCATAATATATAGTTAAATTTAAAATAGAATTTACAAAATTTGTTGACTTTATGCCAAAAAATAGGGAATCTGGCCCAGTGCAACCGAAGGAAGAGTCTCGAGAAGCGCCCCGAGTGCCTCGAGGATTCCCACGATTCCCCCGTCCCCTTGTCCCACAAGCTTTCTAGCCGGTGTTGCCAGACGGCGCTGAGCCAGAGCTGCCAGACGGTGCTGAGCCAGAGTTGCCAGATCGTGCCGAGCCAGAGTTGCCGGATCGTTCTGAGCCAGAGTTGCCAGATCACGGTGAGCCAGAGTTGCCATATCGCAGTGAGCCAGAGGAGCCAGAGTTGCCAGATTGCCAGAGCCAGAGCCAGAGTTTCCAGACGGCGTTTCTAGCCGGAGTTGCCGGACGGCGTGTTTAGCCGGTGTTTCCAGACGGCGAGTAGCCGGGTCGAGCAGCACGATCGGTACCGCCAGGTGGCGCGTTTTCCCGCCAACGGTCGACCGCCGAGCAAGGCGGTCGCCGAGTATCGCCGCCAGAGGCGCATTTATCTTCGTTACCGACTGCCGGCCGCCCAGCAGTGCGGCCGCTAGTTGAGAAAATTCCTAACTACAGGTTCCACCCTTCTATACAAATTTCTTGTGTAGGTTCCTTGGCCGCGACTGAGATCTCACCCCGGCCAGAGAAACCACGTCACAGGTGGCGCCCGAACAGGGACATGATAGGGAGAAATACCAGGAATATTACCATCTGTATACGGAGCGCGAAGCCTCCAGGATAGTGACAAACCCTCAAAATACCGCGAAAAATAACCAAAATTCAACAAAAGTGCCAGCGACCGTGCAAAATACTCGAACTAACAGTACGCGCGTCCAGAATCAAGCCCACGTGCTTAGCCGCGAAACCGCCCAGTCCACGCGAACGAGTGCCAGTGCAGTGATAGGCCAAAACAAAGACCTAGACTCCAGAGACGCATCCCCGAAGTGAAGACGAGTGCGGGAAATTGTTGCCAACGGAATCTTAAGACGAGGAAACCCCAGAGCAGAAACCCATAACCATGGACGCCGACCAGAAAATGCCCGGTGAGTTCGTTCCACGTAATGTTAAGAATCCGGGAGTCTCCACACGGTGGATTTATGGCCGACTCAAGGCCGAACTGTTATCCTTTGCTGAGGAATTCGGATTCCCTGCCGACGGCGTCGTCGACGACCTACGCCGAAACTTTGCCACTCTAGTAAAAGATTCGGAACAGACCCAAGAAGTATGGGCCCGACTCTTTGACTTGGAGAAACGATATACACTCCGATCCAGTAGCCCAGTGCCTCGCGATGAGGACCAGCCTGGCTCCAGCGGCCACCTCGCCAGTATAAACGCCGGGTCGAACCCCGGAACCTCCCCTCGTAATCGGAATACCCCTGGTATCGTTGTTTCTGCCCCTTCTCCACACGACCCAAGAAAACTCCTCTGACCCGAGCGGCGACCGACACCGCAGCGAATACGTATGCGTGCCGGAGATAATCCGCAAATGGGGTCTCCAATTCGACGGTTATTCTGACCCACTTGCGTTCATAGAGCAGGTAGAGAGCCGCGCAGTATCTTATGGCATAGTCTTCGGAACTCCTCCCCCGGGCCATGGCGGAACTGCTGACGAGCAGAGCCGATAAATGGTTCCAAACCAGCCGCCTCCAAGGGGCTGATTGGGCCAGCTTTCGGAGAGAGTTCTTAGAATTCTTCCTCCCGCCTAGGTACCTCCAGCGCTTAGACGACCAGATTCGGAGCTCAGCCTTTGTCCCATGGGGAAAACAGCCGGGGAAATATCCTGCGCGCCCCACCCGAACCCAGAGTACTAATGCCGGCTAAAGTCAACCGAGTGTCAGCGTCCGCTCCCCGCGTTGAGGTGCGAGACGCATGTTGGAATTGTGGAGAGGCTGGACACCTCAGCCATGACTGCCGAAACCCCCGCCAGTACTATTGCTGGGACTACGGCCGCCGAGGAATACGCACGGTGGAGTGCTGCCGGCGTCCACAACAGGGAAACGAGACGGGTCCCCGCGATCGGCGGAATCCGCCGGGGACCAACACAGCCGAGCGCCGCCAATAAATGCACCACTGAGGATAGAGAGGGGGAGGATCGCCGCCGAAGTCGATATTAGCCACCATCGACACAGGGGCCTCCAGAAGTTTTATAAGCCAAGACATTGCCGAAGTGGTCGGACAACCCCACCAGTTCCGAGAGATCCGCACCCAGGTTAATCTGGCGGAGACGTCGCGAGTGGAGGTCACCCGATTACTGCTGGCAAACGTAACGCTCGCTCGAAAGACGATCCAGGTGTCTCTCCTAGTTATGCCAGCTATGCTAGAGCCCTTGATCTTAGGGATGGACTTCTTGGCCACCATAGGCACTACCCTTCGATATGGGACCGCCAGTCTCACACTATCTCGGCGCAGACCTGGGGATAACGACCCGGCCAGACATAGCGCTATAGAGCGAAACACGCCAATGGAACCCGAGCCTCGACCTCGACCCCACAGACCACCCCGACCAATAGACGGCATAAGGACCTCGACCACCGAACCTCGCCTAGGCATCACTGACCACGAGATAAGACCACGGGACGAACAAGATACAGAAATAACCATGGAAAACAACGAAGAGGGATCCGACAACGATTCCAACCCAGAGCCAGAGTCACAGAGACAGTATAACCCAGAGCCAGAGACACAGAGTCATTATAACCGGAAGCCAGAGTCACAGAGACAGTATAACCCAGAGCCAGAGACACAGAGTCATTATAACCCAGAGTCAGAGACACCGAGACATTATAACCCAGAGCCAGAGACCCAGAGTCCACGGATACCCGACCCAGGAAACCCAGAAGACGTTAGCACAATCCCGCCTCGCGTACGAGAGTTCCTCAAGGAGCAGCTGACACTATTCGACGGCATGGCAGGAGTAGCCAACGTAGCCGAGCACCGAATAACGATGAGGGACGACCGACCGATCAAACAGCGCTATTTCCCGAAGAACCCCGCCATGCAACGAATCATCGACGAACAGGTGGATGACCGGCCAATGGCGGCGAATGTGTGTCGATTACCGACAATTGAACGCGAAGTCCGTCCCGGACGCGTATCCGTTGCCGCGTATCAACCACATCCTGGAACGACTGAAGAACGCGAAGTTCATCTCCACGTTGGATCTACGCAATGGATACTGGCAAATACCCATGGCAGCCGAGAGCCGAGTATGCACCGCTTTTACAGTACCCGGACGCGGCCTGTACCAGTGACGAGTCATGCCCTTCGGTCTGCACTCAGCCCCAGCGACCTTTCAGCGAGCCCTAGATAGCGTGATCGGGCCAGATCTTGATCCACACGCTTTCGCATACCTTGACGACATAATTGTCATAGGGGCCAGTCTAGAGGAACACATGGATAACCTACGTAAGGTGTTCGGACGCCTGAGGAATGCGAACCTGCGGATTAACCAGGAAAAGTGTTTTTTCGTCAAACGGAAGCTAGCCTATTTAGGACACATGATCAGCGACAGAGGGATACACACTGACCCAGACAAAGTAGCCGCCGTACGAAACCTGAACCCGCCGACGAGCCTGAGAGAACTGAGGAGATGCCTCGGCATGGCTTCATGGTACAGACGTTTCGTACCAAACTTCGCGTCCGTAGTCCAACCCATGACGAACCTGCTGAAGAAGAACCAACGATGGAAGTGGGAGCAAGAACAACAAGCTGCCTTTGACCTCCTCAAAAACTTGCTGACAGACGCACCCGTGTTGGTGTGCCCGGACTTCTCCGCGAAGATGATGCTCCAGACCGACGCCATCAACTACGGGCTCGGGGAGTATTAACCCAGGAAATCGACGGCCAAGAACGGGTCATAGCCTACGTAAGCCGGAAACTCGATGCCGCAGAGCTAAACTACTCCTCCACAGAGAAGGAATGCCTCGCCATCGTATGGAGTATTCGGAAGCTCCGTTGTTACCTCGAGGGTTACAGGTTCAACGTGATTACCGACCACCTGGCCCTTAAGTGGCTTGATCACATCGAGAACCGAACCGGAAGGATCGCGAGATGGGCACTAGAGCTCCAACAGTACCAATACGACGTACATTACCGACGGGGAAAATACAATGTTGTCGCCGAGGCCTTATCCCGGCAACCCCTGGAACACCTTCAGTTGCTCACTCACGACAGTCACCAGTGCAAGTGAACCACAGAAGTTCCCAGATTATACCATCGAAAACGGAGAACTCTATCGACACCTAGGACACCGCCCTGACGACTAGGACTATATCCCCTGGAAACTGTGTTTTGCGAACGAACATCGAGAACGCATTCTACAGGAATGCCACGACACGCCCACGGCCGGCCACCTCGGCATCCGGAAAACAATTCTCCGAATCTCGCAGAAATATTACTGGCCTGGGATGTTCCGCGACGTGCGACGACATGTGCGCCAATGTCTCCCATGCCAGAAATACAAGTCAGTACAACGACAAGAAGCCGGCAGGATGCTAACCCGGCAAGTCAGCGAACCGTTCGTCATCTTATGCGCAGACTTCGTGGGACTGTTGCCCCGATCTAAGGAAGGAAATACGATGCTCCTAGTCTTTTTCGATAGCTTCACAAAATGGGTCGAGTTAATACCCCTACGGAAGGCCACCATGGCAACACTGATACGAGCTTTTCGCGAGAGGATCCTCAGTCACTTCGGAGCGCCCAGGAAATTGGTGTGTGATAATGGCACCCAATTCACAAGTAAGGCATTTAGGGACTTCCTCCAGGAGATGGGAGTAGACCTCCAATTCACCGCTCCATACTGCCCCAGGGAAAATCCGACCGAACGAGCTAACCGTACGGTCAAAACCATGATCTCTCAGTACGTCGAGGCCGGCCAGAACACGTGGGATAGCTTACTGCCGGAATTGTCGCTCGCAATCAACACAAGCATCTCAGAGACGACGTGATATAGCCCCGCATTCCTGCTTCAGGCGCGAGAACCGAGATTACCCGGATCCTGGTACGAACAAGTAACGCCTGGTACGGCAGCTTTACCCCAGTCACCACTCGAGAAGTCGGAACACCTAAAGGAAATCTTCGCCATCGTCCAGAACAACCTACAGAAGGCCAGCCGGGAACAAGGGCGACATTATAATTTGCGCCGAAGACTCTGGAAACCCGCGATGGGATCCTTGGTCTTAGTACGACAGCACCACCTGTCTAAAGCAGTGGAAGGTTTTGCTGCGAAGCTCGCACCAAAGTTCGACGGGCCCTACAAAGTGGTTGCGTTCCCATCCCCGAACGTAGTCCGCGTCCGCTTACCAGGTCACCGCAAGGGTCGACTGGTCAACATAGGTGACCTAAAGGAGTTTCACTCATCCCCTCCCGAAGCTCCTGACGCCGAAGACGGCGGCGTAGAAGCCTCTTTCGACCACTGAAACCAAATCTCTGATCTTTGAAGGCCCGCCCGTGCCTATAGCATCGCCCGTTTGGTCGACGACCGACCTGAACTGACCGACTTACCGAGAAGAACCCTACTGCTGGCCACACGGCCCTTCTCTGCACAATACGATAACTAAGATAGGGTTTTTCTTGTCTCTTCCGCAGGATATCAACATGGAAACCATTTACATCTCCTCCAGCGACAGCGAAGACGACGCAGTAGCGTCCTCCAGGCAGCCGGCGGCCAACCGAGACCCCCGACTATGTCCGAGAACGGCGTATGTTGGGCGGCCATATCCGGTGGGTGGGAGCCAGCAGGGAGACTCTGGTCGAGCGTTCCCATCCTCACCAGAGGCCTCCTCCGCTAGGACACATACCCATCGGACAGCGCCGACTGCCTCCCCAGCCGACGACAGCGACGAGACAGTCTTCTCAGACTGCCCACCGCCATCGCCCCGGGCCAACAGGGGACCATCGCCCTGTTACGTGGGCCAACCAGGACCGTCCGGCGGCAGCTTCCGCCCCAACCCCGGACAAGCGCGACCATCTGGCCCACCCGCCGGAAGCGGGTATATGTCCGTCTCGGAGGACGACTCCGACGCCGAGAGGATATACGACCCGTGTGGCCGCGATGACGATGACGATGACGATGACGACGAGAGAGAATTCCTCAGCTCCCCCCGTCCGGACCCAGCAGGGGGAACTTCATCCGCATACGTGGAGGATGACTCGACCAACGAGTCACACGACGGCAATCCCCAAGACGGGTTCGACGACGACTATCACCGGCACGAGGAACACCCAAAGGAAGGCGCCGCACACTACATGTATGAAGGCGAGGACCGCTTCGCGTTCCACCGCGGCTCCTGGGTATACCTGACACACACGACGTATCGGGTGATCTAGGTCGAGGCCGCATTTCGCCCGACGACGAGTCCCATCATCACTTTCCCGCCATCCCCCGAGATACTATGCATCATGGGCCCCGACCACGACAACGAGTGGGTCGGACCCGACGCAGGGGAGATCTTGGGTGTCGCACGACAAGAGGCGGACCCCAGCACCAGACGCCGAACCCCGGAAAGCGTCGAGGAGTGTGACGGCCGCCCCACATCGGCGATGAAAACGACGACCGCCCAGTCGGCACCGCCGCTCGTTCCCAGCGCCCCAGCCACTTGCATGCCGCCGGCCAGTAAGGCCATGGAGTGGGAGTCTGAAACGAGCGACAAAGAGGAGGACACGGGACAGAAGTTCCGACGAAGGGAGAGGCTCCAGGAGGAAATACCCCTGGACAAGTCCACCCACAACGGACATCCCATCAGGCCGCAGCTAGTTCCCGTGGCAGGCGACCAGGAGCCTCCGGAACCAGGACACGCACCTACCGGCACACCCATGTCATGCGAGGCCGACCTGGACTTCAACATGTCACCGAGGACATACAGCCTTCTGATGGAAGAGGTTCCAGCAGAAGTAGAGGAGCTACTACAGGCTCTCCCCGAAGGATGGGACCCCCAAGTACGCCTCACCCCTCCAGCAATCTGGCTGCTCTCACCCGGAGACGCCGACGATGAGGAGAATGCCCGATACTCGCTCCCGGAGGGCAGGTCCTACCCCTACCGGAGGGATGGAGTGGAAACACTCCAAACAACGAGCTGCCAGAGGAGGTCTGGAGAGCCATTCAGGAACGACGTCTCGCAGCGACCCGGAACAGACAAAGGTTTCGAGTGATGACTCCAGCCGGATCGTACCAAGTTACGATGTATCCTATGTATACATATTTCATACCTAATGTAATTATTCCATACTTAATCTATACTTATTCTAAATATTACGCACAACAGATGTATATCTATCAATATTGTTATTAGGGACAAGGAGTCCACAAGCAAAGAAACATTGTCTTTAGTAATTAGTAGGGACACGGAGTCCAGAAGCATACCCCTACCCGCGCAAGAAGCATACCCCTAATGAGTTAGTGCCCAGGTGGCAACCCTGGGGCATCGATATAAACATCGCATGGAAAGCTCACGCTACGATAGATCGATAATAGAGCGATCGGAATGGTGCGATCTCTACTTTGGACGATCGTGGCTTTTTCGTTTCCGGCCGTGAAAAGAGCAGACGTGCGCGAGAGTTTGCGACCGCGAAAATTTACCAAGCCCCGACCGCACCCCGACCGAGAGACACGTGTAGTCGCGAGTGTGCGCCAGCGGTGACAGCTTTCCCGCTTCATCGACTACAACAACAAGAGCAAGTAAGCCCGCCAGTCCCCTTCCCCTCCGGCAGCAGCCAGGGGAAATTTAATAAATAAAACTTACAACCGCAACTAAGACGTAGTGTTCCCTTCACCCCGGCCACCTCTGCTTCCCCCACTCATCCCCCTTGCATGCGAACCCCGTGTAGCTCGCCAGAACTTGTGCGTTTGGTTTCCCATCCGCGCAAGAACTCCCAAGTCTACGCCTCTGCTCCCCCACCCCGATCCTCTGCATGCGAGCGCCGCGTGGCCCGACTGTACTTGTGCGTTTGGTTTCTCATCCGCACAAGAACTCCCGAGTCCACGCCGCTGCGCTCCCTTCCCTCCTTGCATGTCCATCGATCCCGGTAGCCTCCGCGACCAACCGGAGTGTTTGAGAATCCCGTAGCCTTCGCGACCAACCGAAGGAAGAGTCTCGAGAAACGCGCCGAGTGCCTCGAGGATTCCCACGATTCCCCCGTCCCCTTGTCCCACAAGCTTTCTAGCCGGTGTTGCCAGACGGCGCAGAGCCAGAGTTGCCAGACGGTGCCGAGCCAGAGTTGCCAGATCACGGTGAGCCAGAGTTGCCAGATCGCAGTGAGCCAGAGTTGCCAGACGGCGTTTCTAGCCGGAGTTGCCGGACCGGCTAAACAGCCGGTGTTGCCAGACGGCGAGTAGCCGGTCGAGCAGCACGATCGGTACCGCCAGATGGCGCGTTTTCCCGCCAACGGTCGACCGCCGAGCAAGGCGATCGCCGAGTATCGCCGCCAGAGGCGCATTTATCTTCGTTACCGACTGCCGGCCGCCCAGCAGTGCGGCCGCTAGTTGAGAAAATTCCTAACTACAGGTTCCACCCTTCTATACAAATTTCTTGTGTAGGTTCCTTGGCCGCGACTGAGATCTCACCCCGGCCAGAGAAACCACGTCACAGGTGGCGCCCGAACAGGGACATGATAGGGAGAAATACCAGGAATATTACCATCTGTATACGGAGCGCGAAGCCTCCAGGATAGTGACAAACCCTCAAAATACCGCGAAAAATAACCAAAATTCAACAAAAGTGCCAGCGACCGTGCAAAATACTCGAACTAACAGTACGCGCGTCCAGAATCAAGCCCACGTGCTTAGCCGCGAAACCGCCCAGTCCACGCGAACGAGTGCCAGTGCAGTGATAGGCCAAAACAAAGACCTAGACTCCAGAGACGCATCCCCGAAGTGAAGACGAGTGCGGGAAATTGTTGCCAACGGAATCTTAAGACGAGGAAACCCCAGAGCAGAAACCCATAACCATGGACGCCGACCAGAAAATGCCCGGTGAGTTCGTTCCACGTAATGTTAAGAATCCGGGAGTCTCCACACGGTGGATTTATGGCCGACTCAAGGCCGAACTGTTATCCTTTGCTGAGGAATTCGGATTCCCTGCCGACGGCGTCGTCGACGACCTACGCCGAAACTTTGCCACTCTAGTAAAAGATTCGGAACAGACCCAAGAAGTATGGGCCCGACTCTTTGACTTGGAGAAACGATATACACTCCGATCCAGTAGCCCAGTGCCTCGCGATGAGGACCAGCCTGGCTCCAGCGGCCACCTCGCCAGTATAAACGCCGGGTCGAACCCCGGAACCTCCCCTCGTAATCGGAATACCCCTGGTATCGTTGTTTCTGCCCCTTCTCCACACGACCCAAGAAAACTCCTCTGACCCGAGCGGCGACCGACACCGCAGCGAATACGTATGCGTGCCGGAGATAATCCGCAAATGGGGTCTCCAATTCGACGGTTATTCTGACCCACTTGCGTTCATAGAGCAGGTAGAGAGCCGCGCAGTATCTTATGGCATAGTCTTCGGAACTCTTCCCCCGGGCCATGGCGGAACTGCTGACGAGCAGAGCCGATAAATGGTTCCAAACCAGCCGCCTCCAAGGGGCTGATTGGGCCAGCTTTCGGAGAGAGTTCTTAGAATTCTTCCTCCCGCCTAGGTACCTCCAGCGCTTAGACGACCAGATTCGGAGCTCAGCCTTTGTCCCATGGGGAAAACAGCCGGGGAAATATCCTGCGCGCCCCACCCGAACCCAGAGTACTAATGCCGGCTAAAGTCAACCGAGTGTCAGCGTCCGCTCCCCGCGTTGAGGTGCGAGACGCATGTTGGAATTGTGGAGAGGCTGGACACCTCAGCCATGACTGCCGAAACCCCCGCCAGTACTATTGCTGGGACTACGGCCGCCGAGGAATACGCACGGTGGAGTGCTGCCGGCGTCCACAACAGGGAAACGAGACGGGTCCCCGCGATCGGCGGAATCCGCCGGGGACCAACACAGCCGAGCGCCGCCAATAAATGCACCACTGAGGATAGAGAGGGGGAGGATCGCCGCCGAAGTCGATATTAGCCACCATCGACACAGGGGCCTCCAGAAGTTTTATAAGCCAAGACATTGCCGAAGTGGTCGGACAACCCCACCAGTTCCGAGAGATCCGCACCCAGGTTAATCTGGCGGAAACGTCGCGAGTGGAGGTCACCCGATTACTGCTGGCAAACGTAACGCTCGCTCGAAAGACGATCCAGGTGTCTCTCCTAGTTATGCCAGCTATGCTAGAGCCCTTGATCTTAGGGATGGACTTCTTGGCCACCATAGGCACTACCCTTCGATATGGGACCGCCAGTCTCACACTATCTCGGCGCAGACCTGGGGATAACGACCCGGCCAGACATAGCGCTATAGAGCGAAACACGCCAATGGAACCCGAGCCTCGACCTCGACCCCACAGACCACCCCGACCAATAGACGGCATAAGGACCTCGACCACCGAACCTCGCCTAGGCATCACTGACCACGAGATAAGACCACGGGACGAACAAGATACAGAAATAACCATGGAAAACAACGAAGAGGGATCCGACAACGATTCCAACCCAGAGCCAGAGTCACAGAGACAGTATAACCCAGAGCCAGAGACACAGAGTCAATATAACCGGAAGCCAGAGTCACAGAGACAGTATAACCCAGAGCCAGAGACACAGAGTCATTATAACCCAGAGTCAGAGACACCGAGACATTATAACCCAGAGCCAGAGACCCAGAGTCCACGGATACCCGACCCAGGAAACCCAGAAGACGTTAGCACAATCCCGCCTCGCGTACGAGAGTTCCTCAAGGAGCAGCTGACACTATTCGAAGGCATGGCAGGAGTAGCCAACGTAGCCGAGCACCGAATAACGATGAGGGACGACCGACCGATCAAACAGCGCTATTTCCCGAAGAACCCCGCCATGCAACGAATCATCGACGAACAGGTGGATGCCTTACTGGAGCAAGGATGCATAGAGCCTTCACACAGCCCTCACAGCGCACCCTTGGTTCTGGTACGGAAGAAGACCGGCCAATGGCGGCGAATGTGTGTCGATTACCGACAATTGAACGCGAAGTCCGTCCCGGACGCGTATCCATTGCCGCGTATCAACCACATCCTGGAACGACTGAAGAACGCGAAGTTCATCTCCACGTTGGATCTACGCAATGGATACTGGCAAATACCCATGGCAGCCGAGAGCCGAGTATGCACCGCTTTTACAGTACCCGGACGCGGCCTGTACCAGTGACGAGTCATGCCCTTCGGTCTGCACTCAGCCCCAGCTACCTTTCAGCGAGCCCTAGATAGCGTGATCGGGCCAGATCTTGATCCACACGCTTTCGCATACCTTGACGACATAATTGTCATAGGGGCCAGTCTAGAGGAACACATGGATAACCTACGTAAGGTGTTCGGACGCCTGAGGAATGCGAACCTGCGGATTAACCAGGAAAAGTGTTCTTTCTTCAAACGGAAGCTAGCCTATTTAGGACACATGATCAGCGACAGAGGGATACACACTGACCCAGACAAAGTAGCCGCCGTACGAAACCTGAACCCGCCGACGAGCCTGAGAGAACTGAGGAGATGCCTCGGCATGGCTTCATGGTACAGACGTTTCGTACCAAACTTCGCGTCCGTAGTCCAACCCATGACGAACCTGCTGAAGAAGAACCAACGATGGAAGTGGGAGCAAGAACAACAAGCTGCCTTTGACCTCCTCAAAAACTTGCTGACAGACGCACCCGTGTTGGTGTGCCCGGACTTCTCCGCGAAGATGATGCTCCAGACCGACGCCATCAACTACGGGCTCGGGGAGTATTAACCCAGGAAATCGACGGCCAAGAACGGGTCATAGCCTACGTAAGCCGGAAACTCGATGCCGCAGAGCTAAACTACTCCTCCACAGAGAAGGAATGCCTCGGCATCGTATGGAGTATTCGGAAGCTCCGTTGTTACCTCGAGGGTTACAGGTTCAACGTGATTACCGACCACCTGGCCCTTAAGTGGCTTGATCACATCGAGAACCGAACCGGAAGGATCGCGAGATGGGCACTAGAGCTCCAACAGTACCAATACGACGTACATTACCGACGGGGAAAATACAATGTTGTCGCCGATGCCTTATCCCGGCAACCCCTGGAACACCTTCAGTTGCTCACTCACGACAGTCACCAGTGCAAGTGAACCACAGAAGTTCCCAGATTATACCATCGAAAACGGAGAACTCTATCGACACCTAGGACACCGCCCTGACGACTAGGACTATATCCCCTGGAAACTGTGTTTAGCGAACGAACATCGAGAACGCATTCTACAGGAATGCCACGACACGCCCACGGCCGGCCACCTCGGCATCCGGAAAACCATTCTCCGAATCTCGCAGAAATATTACTGGCCTGGGATGTTCCGCGACGTGCGACGACATGTGCGCCAATGTCTCCCATGCCAGAAATACAAGTCAGTACAACGACAAGAAGCCGGCAGGATGCTAACCCGGCAAGTCAGCGAACCGTTCGTCATCTTATGCGCAGACTTCGTGGGACTGTTGCCCCGATCTAAGGAAGGAAATACGATGCTCCTAGTCTTTTTCGATAGCTTCACAAAATGGGTCGAGTTAATACCCCTACGGAAGGCCACCATGGCAACACTGATACGAGCTTTTCGCGAGAGGATCCTCAGTCACTTCGGAGCGCCCAGGAAATTGGTGTGTGATAATGGCACCCAATTCACAAGTAAGGCATTTAGGGACTTCCTCCAGGAGATGGGAGTAGACCTCCAATTCACCGCTCCATACTGCCCCAGGGAAAATCCGACCGAACGAGCTAACCGTACGGTCAAAACCATGATCTCTCAGTACGTCGAGGCCGGCCAGAACACGTGGGATAGCTTACTGCCGGAATTGTCGCTCGCAATCAACACAAGCATCTCAGAGACGACGTGATATAGCCCCGCATTCCTGCTTCAGGCGCGAGAACCGAGATTACCCGGATCCTGGTACGAACAAGTAACGCCTGGTACGGCAGCTTTACCCCAGTCACCACTCGAGAAGTCGGAACACCTAAAGGAAATCTTCGCCATCGTCCAGAACAACCTACAGAAGGCCAGCCGGGAACAAGGGCGACATTATAATTTGCGCCGAAGACTCTGGAAACCCGCGATGGGATCCTTGGTCTTAGTACGACAGCACCACCTGTCTAAAGCAGTGGAAGGTTTTGCTGCGAAGCTCGCACCAAAGTTCGACGGGCCCTACAAAGTGGTTGCGTTCCCATCCCCGAACGTAGTCCGCGTCCGCTTACCAGGTCACCGCAAGGGTCGACTGGTCAACATAGGCGACCTAAAGGAGTTTCACTCATCCCCTCCCGAAGCTCCTGACGCCGAAGACGGCGGCGTAGAAGCCTCTTTCGACCACTGAAACCAAATCTCTGATCTTTGAAGGCCCGCCCGTGCCTATAGCATCGCCCGTTTGGTCGACGACCGACCTGAACTGACCGACTTACCGAGAAGAACCCTACTGCTGGCCACACGGCCCTTCTCTGCACAATACGATAACTAAGATAGGGTTTTTCTTGTCTCTTCCGCAGGATATCAACATGGAAACCATTTACATCTCCTCCAGCGACAGCGAAGACGACGCAGTAGCGTCCTCCAGGCAGCCGGCGGCCAACCGAGACCCCCGACTATGTCCGAGAACGGCGTATGTTGGGCGGTCCACACGGCCATATCCGGTGGGTGGGAGCCAGCAGGGAGACTCTGGTCGAGCGTTCCCATCCTCACCAGAGGCCTCCTCCGCTAGGACACATACCCATCGGACAGCGCCGACTGCCTCCCCAGCCGACGACAGCGACGAGACAGTCTTCTCAGACTGCCCACCGCCATCGCCCCGGGCCAACAGGGGACCATCGCCCTGTTACGTGGGCCAACCAGGACCGTCCGGCGGCAGCTTCCGCCCCAACCCCGGACAAGCGCGACCATCTGGCCCATCCGCCGGAAGCGGGTATATGTCCGTCTCGGAGGACGACTCCGACGCCGAGAGGATATACGACCCGTGTGGCCGCGATGACGATGACGATGACGACGAGAGAGAATTCCTCAGCTCCCCCCGTCCGGACCCAGCAGGGGGAACTTCATCCGCATACGTGGAGGATGACTCGACCAACGAGTCACACGACGGCAATCCCCAAGACGGGTTCGACGACGACTATCACCGGCACGAGGAACACCCAAAGGAAGGCGCCGCACACTACATGTATGAAGGCGAGGACCGCTTCGCGTTCCACCGCGGCTCCTGGGTATACCTGACACACACGACGTATCGGGTGATCTAGGTCGAGGCCGCATTTCGCCCGACGACGAGTCCCATCATCACTTTCCCGCCATCCCCCGAGATACTATGCATCATGGGCCCCGACCACGACAACGAGTGGGTCGGACCCGACGCAGGGGAGATCTTGGGTGTCGCACGACAAGAGGCGGACCCCAGCACCAGACGCCGAACCCCGGAAAGCGTCGAGGAGTGTGACGGCCGCCCCACATCGGCGATGAAAACGACGACCGCCCAGTCGGCACCGCCGCTCGTTCCCAGCGCCCCAGCCACTTGCATGCCGCCGGCCAGTAAGGCCATGGAGTGGGAGTCTGAAACGAGCGACAAAGAGGAGGACACGGGACAGAAGTTCCGACGAAGGGAGAGGCTCCAGGAGGAAATACCCCTGGACAAGTCCACCCACAACGGACATCCCATCAGGCCGCAGCTAGTTCCCGTGGCAGGCGACCAGGAGCCTCCGGAACCAGGACACGCACCTACCGGCACACCCATGTCATGCGAGGCCGACCTGGACTTCAACATGTCACCGAGGACATACAGCCTTCTGATGGAAGAGGTTCCAGCAGAAGTAGAGGAGCTACTACAGGCTCTCCCCGAAGGATGGGACCCCCAAGTACGCCTCACCCCTCCAGCAATCTGGCTGCTCTCACCCGGAGACGCCGACGATGAGGAGAATGCCCGATACTCGCTCCCGGAGGGCAGGTCCTACCCCCTACCGGAGGGATGGAGTGGAAACACTCCAAACAACGAGCTGCCAGAGGAGGTCTGGAGAGCCATTCAGGAACGACGTCTCGCAGCGATCCGGAACAGACAAAGGTTTCGAGTGATGACTCCAGCCGGATCGTACCAAGTTACGATGTATCCTATGTATACATATTTCATACCTAATGTAATTATTCCATACTTAATCTATACTTATTCTAAATATTACGCACAACAGATGTATATCTATCAATATTGTTATTAGGGACAAGGAGTCCACAAGCAAAGAAACATTGTCTTTAGTAATTAGTAGGGACACGGAGTCCAGAAGCATACCCCTACCCGCGCAAGAAGCATACCCCTAATGAGTTAGTGCCCAGGTGGCAACCCTGGGGCATCGATATAAACATCGCATGGAAAGCTCACGCTACGATAGATCGATAATAGAGCGATCGGAATGGTGCGATCTCTACTTTGGACGATCGTGGCTTTTTCGTTTCCGGCCGTGAAAAGAGCAGACGTGCGCGAGAGTTTGTGACCGCGAAAATTTACCAAGCCCCGACCGCACCCCGACCGAGAGACACGTGTAGTCGCGAGTGTGCGCCAGCGGTGACAGCTTTCCCGCTTCATCGACTACAACAACAAGAGCAAGTAAGCCCGCCAGTCCCCTTCCCCTCCGGCAGCAGCCAGGGGAAATTTAATAAATAAAACTTACAACCGCAACTAAGACGTAGTGTTCCCTTCACCCCGGCCACCTCTGCTTCCCCACTCATCCCCCCTTGCATGCGAACCCCGTGTAGCTCGCCAGAACTTGTGCGTTTGGTTTCCCATCCGCGCAAGAACTCCCAAGTCTACGCCTCTGCTCCCCCACCCCGATCCTCTGCATGCGAGCGCCGCGTGGCCCGACTGTACTTGTGCGTTTGGTTTCTCATCCGCACAAGAACTCCCGAGTCCACGCCGCTGCGCTCCCTTCCCTCCTTGCATGTCCATCGATCCCGGTAGCCTCCGCGACCAACCGGAGTGTTTGAGAATCCCGTAGCCTTCGCGACCAACCGAAGGAAGAGTCTCGAGAAACGCGCCGAGTGCCTCGAGGATTCCCACGATTCCCCCGTCCCCTTGTCCCACAAGCTTTCTAGCCGGTGTTGCCAGACGGCGCAGAGCCAGAGTTGCCAGACGGTGCCGAGCCAGAGTTGCCAGATCACGGTGAGCCAGAGTTGCCAGATCGCAGTGAGCCAGAGTTGCCAGACGGCGTTTCTAGCCGGAGTTGCCGGACCGGCTAAACAGCCGGTGTTGCCAGACGGCGAGTAGCCGGTCGAGCAGCACGATCGGTACCGCCAGATGGCGCGTTTTCCCGCCAACGGTCGACCGCCGAGCAAGGCGATCGCCGAGTATCGCCGCCAGAGGCGCATTTATCTTCGTTACCGACTGCCGGCCGCCCAGCAGTGCGGCCGCTAGTTGAGAACTATCCAAAAATCAGCACAACGAACGACGGCCAGCGGTAGAGAGTTATGCATTAGTACCTCTGTCGGCCTCTCCACTCCTACATACAAAATTCCTAACTACAGGTTCCACCCTTCTATACAAATTTCTTATGTAGGTTCCTTGGCCGCGAATGAGATCTCACCCCGGCAAGAGAAACCACGTCACATATTAAAAATAAATAATTTTTTGAATATGTATAAGAAACAAATTTTTCCTGAACACTCAAAATATCTGAAAGAGTTCATAAAATATTTTGTAATAGGTTGAGTGATTTTCCACTGGTTTTCTGATCTTGTTGCTGGGCTCAAAATAATGTTAACCAAGGCGTTGATACCTGCGCATGCCATTTCTTTACTGTACGCTCCAACAAATGTTTTAAAGTAATAAAAATTTATTTTAAATTAGAACATCGTTTCTGATAATTGTACTTGAGAAAATAAAATTATAAATTTTCTTAAAAAAACTATATACAATATTTTATTGGGAAGTGGGAAATCTTTTCATATTTTTAATTGTTAGGTTTTTGATACCGAATGAAAATTTGTGTCTCTAAGAGACAGAGAAAGCGGCGACTCATTCCTTTGTTTGTTCCTTAAGTAGTTGGGTACGGCACCAGGCTTGATTGACTTTCCCTTTTCTTTGTTCCCTTTTCTTCATTTTGAAACAAATGTTATCCCTTTTTATCCCACCACACAGCCCTCCCATTGTTTGTAAGCTGTAACCTTCCTAAGAATAAGCTGTCTGCGCAGACCTTTTAATTGATGGATATAGCCTTTTTCTTTAAGTGATTGGCTTGTGGCGCCTGGCTTGATTGACTCTTCCTTTAGTTCGTTTCGAAAGAATTTCTCAGGATCCCTTTTTTTTATTCCACCACTCACCCATTTCATTGTTTGTAGGCTGTAACTTTCTTAAGAACTCTTCAATTAGCTGTCTGCACATACCTTTTTTTATGAGGGTGACATTCGATGGGGGTTATGTGGGTTTAAGATCTCATCCCATGACTGCTGATCGTATAGAAGGTATGAATTCTCTCCTCCTCTACCTTTTTGAATTCAGGAAATGCAGGTGAGCGCGTTCTTTCGTGCATACAGAAGTGCATTGTGTGATTACAGATGTACACAGGCTTTTTTGACCTGATCGCATGTGAATGGACATGCGTGTACCTTTTACCTCCATCCCTTTTTGGGGTCTGATTCGATCGTGGGAAATCGCGGATCAAACGCGTAGCGATATCGTAGCCGTATCGAGTGCGTCCTCACACGTTTCTCACGTGTCCTCACACCATTCAATCAGTGACCCTAATTAATTTGTTTTACCCTACCCTTTTTAAAAGAATGACAGGTGTCAGATAACTCTAATTTATCTAATTAATGACCCTATCAATTGGCGGCACATCAAAGATGGCCTAGCTGCGAGGTTTTATAACTGCTTATGTGTAGATAAAAATGATCAAATAGTATAAAACTTAAAAAATACTTGTTTTTATTAAAGAGAAACCAAATTGCAAAATCTGGAAAACTGAAACTGAGAAGGGTTTATTAGCTTAAATCATAACCTTTTTTCTGGGGTCAGGGCGCGTGGATTGGGTCTCATCAGGTCCCAGATCTTTATACATTTTTCTGTAAAAGGATCCTGACTGAGCTTCCCAGCCTAAGAAACTACTTCACAATTTATAGTTTTATTTATAAGACAATCACTAAGTAAAACATAATTTGTTTTTTTTTTTATATAGATATGTGATCATTTTTATGTATGCCAAGATGTTACCGTTAATGTTGATGTACGTCGATTTGAAGTTGAAGATTCAGATGTCGCATTTACGGAATACTTATCTCAAGCTCGGTATTCGTTAGAATACGCCGATTGGGGACAAGCGTTTTTGTTATTATATCAAGTAGCTAAGTTGATAACATCAAAGGAACGTCTCATACCTTTTATTCATACTCTTAATGAATACCAACCACAAACGACCGCACAGCTTACCCATTTAGTCCGTCTTACAAAACGAGTTGTTTTATCCCTAGAACCGCTTGATGATACGGACGTGAGTGCGATAGCAAGAATGCTTAATCTAATTTCCTCAACCTTTAAGATAGTTTTGGGAAGCAATGAACTAAACACTTTAATGGACAATTATTATGAAACGATGGTGAATGAATTGTGGGATATTCTCAATAAATTTAATGTTGAGTGGGAATACATACCAAAATCTCAATGTCGTGCGGAGTCAGAATCATGTTTGAACATTGATAATTTTAGAAACAGATTGGAGCAAATGTCGACTCTACGCCCGCAAGGTTTAGAACATATTAACAATTGGTTACATGCCCATTGGAAGTTAAGTAGTTGCTTATTTTATGTGGGAATGGGAACTGCCCGCCGCCTTCATCCCGAGGAAGGGCCGAGACTATTAGAACGGTCAACTTTTAATATGAGAATAGAAAGTTTTGATCTTGATAATGACGGAAATATTGAATTTGAATCCGCTGATTCAATGCATACGATTGTGTTTACTGACAAACTTCTTCAAGAAATGCGCCAACGAATCCGAACAGATGAAGTTCTTATTTTTGTTCGAAGTCATAAGCATAGCCAATATTGGTGGTACCCTGAGCAAGAAGCGCAAACACAAGTGCTTGTGGTAAATGCATTTACAACAAATTCTATTTGGGAAAAGACTGAGAAAGTTGTAGAACCTTTTCAATATATTTCTAAATTAAAAATGAACTTTTCAGCTGGAGAATATGTTAATGATGAGACAAATCCACAACGTCTGCAACGTGGTTTTGATTTCGATGACCCTGAAGAAGATGTGGAAAACGTCATACACGATAATGTATTTACACCGTTCGAAGTTCGTATGTATAGAACCGAACTTTATGCACATTCAGTTATTGGGGTAACATTTACTCAAGTGGATATAGATTATTATGTATTGATTAGGATGACTAACGTCCCAAAGTTAGAGGATATGGAAACTGATCCGATTTGCCGCGTAAAAACTGGATTCCAACATCCAACCACTTTATTATTAAGAAATCACTGTAAAAAATCACGACCTGTATACATTTATGTGCGAGCCGCCAATTTATCAGAGTCGTGGAATAGTTTTAGTGAAAACGGAGCATTTTTTTCTTTTTCGACCGAAATTCGGAGCTGCAGAGTTTGGGAATATGAACGTCCCGAGCCCAGATGGCAAAACTCCGCTTGCCTTCCAGAAATGAATAAAAGCATATATTTTGGTATACATTGTAAGTGTAACTACATAGGCGACTTCGATGCTGATGCAATGCCAATTATCGCACTACCAATGAACTTAAAATGTCATATAGAACGTCCGGTAGTTGGACATAATTATCAAATGATGATTTTCTTTTTTACTATAGGGATTTTATCAGTTATATATATATTTTATAATATGAAACATACGAAGTATTTTGATAAAAGATTATATGCTGAAACATATGAAGGGAAAGAGTTTTGTTATCGTGGTGATATCGTAATAAAGCTGACTTTCGGAGGAAGATATAATGCAGGTACATCAGCTAATATTATATTTTCATTTAAATCATTAGGCAAAGTATTGGAAGTAATTGCATACCAACCCCCGGTGGTTCGACATTTTCAAAGAAACGACACCTTTTATTTCCGACTTCGCCGACAGCTCATTAAAATGCCTACACAAATTTCAATTAGTCATGACTACTCTGGAATTTATCCCCATTTCTTTTGTCGAACTGTTATAATATGCGATACCCTAACTGAACAAACACAAAGCTTTCGGTTTCAACAATGGATGAGACGTTCATGTAAAGATACCCAATTTAAATCCGCCAAAATATTTTACCGCGGAACAATCGCAGATACAGATATACATCAATGGAAGCCAAGATTTTCAAAATCAATGGAATGCTATATGGGTAACTGGTATTTATTTCAACCAATTATTGGTCCATGGCGATTTGGAATAGATCGATCGACGTTCTGTAGATGGGAACGCAGTTGCATATTTATTGTAAAACTATTTTTTTCTATTTGCATAGTTGTTATATTTTTTGGAAAGACAGAACCGATAGCGTGCGACCCTAGTCCACAAAAATATAATGATATTGATGTTGTTATGAGACTCTGCTTAATATGTTTTATAGTGAGTTGGTTTGTACAGGCAGCAATGGAAAACGTTTTTAAAATAGTTGGAATTCATGATTTCGTATAAAATCTGGGTAAAATGTAATATGTTTATAATTTGCCAACTTATAGCAATATAATATCTAACAAATTTAAGCCCAAACTTGTATAGTAATTTATAAATAAAAACAGACGATATGCTTATTATTTCTTTAGTTATTCATAAATGCACAATGAAGGTTTGTATGGATGAAAATTTGGAAATTCCCTCGGAAAGTTGGCAAAACCAGAAGATTACAGCGCATTAAAGGAGTCATTTCCGACCATATAGAACAATATATTAAAAAAAAAGAAAAACGAATAAAAAGCCAACTTTTTTTTACTACTATTAGTTTACTATACAAATTTATTGGTCTCCGAGATATCGAGAAATTCGGCAACCTAGATATTTCTTAAATGTTAAACTCCGATTTGAAATACAACAACAGTCTTAAATCACGATCGTTTTGAAAAGAAATCTGTATTAAAGCAACTTAAATGATCGTAAAAAAAACGTAAACCCAAGCATACAGAGTACAAATAAAAAAATTATAATTAGATTAAGTTTTGTTAAATAAAAATAGCTAAAAACACCGACGTATGGAAGATTCAGGTTCAGCATCACGAGTCCGAATCCAAAGATGGCGCCAACACTTCTTGGGAATAACGTTCTGCATACCTTCTGCACCCCGCATGTAAGACAACATACAAGCCGAACTGCTCCAAGTTGATACGCAGCTGATGTCTGAAACGTAGCATCCACATTTTTCACGCATATGGGAAAGCGATATTTTGCCAGACTCCTGGAAAATGCGACCTAAGCGATTGCAACAACTTTTTTTTTTTTTGTAAGCTTTTCTTTTATTAATTGAATCTTCTCATTTACGAGACTAACAATAAGTGTATCAAATCTTATACTATAACCTAACTAGGAGTCATGTAGACTGAGACAGTGGCCCTGACAAGTTATGGCTGGGTTGGAAGGTCTGTACGTTGCAGGCGGGTTCGGCTGGAGACCCGAGTCAAGACCCTTGCTAGAGGATTTGGGTGGACAGAGAGTTTTTCATTGTAGGACGCTTTTTGCTTGTCTATTTCATCTCTTACTGCGAGAATGCCGAGGTCCCTGTGGATGTTTTGGTTACGAATATACCATGGTGCCCCAGTGATAGTTCGCAGGATCTTTGATTGGGCTCGCTGTATGATGTCTATGTTGGTTCTGCTCGCGTTCCCCCACAGCTGGGAGCCATACGTCCAGATTGGCTTAAGAGTGGAGTTGTTTAGTTTAGGTGCAGTTTCTTGCATTCGATATGTCTACGCCATGTTAGACGTCTGACGAGGTGGATGCCGAGATACGTTACTTCATTAACTTGGGGGATCTGCGTGCTATTCATACAGAGCGGAGGGCAAGTTTGTCTGTTAAAGGTAAACGTTATGTGTTTACACTTTTGTTCGTTTATTTTAATTCGCCAGTCAGATAGCCACTTCTCGACTACTACGAGGTGGTTGGCGAGTTGGGTTGTTGCACGGACTGGGCATCTGGAACGGCTAAGGATCGCAGTGTCATCGGCGAAGGTGGATGTTGTTAGTCGGTCACTCGTGGGAATATCTGCTGTGTAAAGGACGAATAAAGTTGGCCCAAGTGCGCTACCTTGTGGGACCCCAGCTTCGATAGTGTAGCTGTCGGAAATTGTTGTGTTACATCTTACTGCGAAGGCTCTATTGTAGAGGTAGGATTCAAGGAGTTTATGGGTGTACCCGGGCAAGTGTGTTTTAATTTTATGCATGAGACCTTTGAGCCAGACGCGGTCGAATGCTTGAGATACGTCGAGGAATATCGCGCTGCAATATTCCCTATGTTCGAAGGCTGTGCGAATTTCTGATGTTATTCTATTTACTTGCTCTATAGTTCCGTGTTTTTCTCTGAAGCCAAATTGATGGGCTGGGATAATGTTGTGGGCTCCCATATATGGTATTATGCGCGTTAGAAGGCATTTTTCGAATAATTTGGACAGGCATGATAATAAACTTATTGGTCTGTAAGATGACGGAATCGTGTGATCTTTTCCGGGCTTCGATATCATTATAATAATTGATTTTTTCCATTTCCTTGGATAGTAGCCGAGACTTATGATTCCATTGAAGAGTTTACAGATGACCTCAATAGCACAGTACGGAAGTTCCATTATCATTTTTGTAGTTATTAGATCACTGCCTGGAGCCTTTTTTGGTTTTAGCTCCCTGATGACTTTTGTGATCTCGTTCGGCTGAAATGTAGTTGGCGTGGATTCAGTTTCGAGGTGGATTTGCGGAGGAACATAATCATTAGCTGCGGGGTTCGGCTGGAAGACGCCTCTGAGATGTAAGGCAAATGATTCGGCTCTATCTTTGTCGCTGCAGGCCCAGCACCCTGAAGAATTCCTTATAGGGGTGACGGTTTGAATTGGAGAGCTTAGATTTGGGTGAGCCCTCCACAAGGGATGCTTTGTACTTGTTGGCGAGAGTTTTCCAATATATTTAAATTGTTCATTTTCAGCTTCTTGCTTCAGTAAGACGTTGCTTTGAGCATGGCGATCTGCTGGTTTGCCACGCTCGTCGCAGACGCCTCTTTTCTTGAACCAGCTGTTCGATTTGCCGGTTGGTTTTGAACTTCTTAAATTCCCCATCTTTCCGTATAGGGGTTGAGATCCTGGCTGCTGTGACGAGTACCTCTTCCAGGGCGGAGGTGGAGCAGTCGATGTCCGCTTCGATATTTAGTTGGGGAGTTAGCTCAATGTGGGAACTCACATACTTTCTGTATTTCATCCAGTTAGTGTTGTGCGACGTCAGCCTGTAGGGGTGGTCCGCAATTTCTGGGCTTTGAAGAAAACTTATCAACAAAGGCGAGTGGTCAGATGAGAGATCCGGTAGTGCTATGGCGCTTATTAGATTGCGTGGGATGTTTTTTGTCACCGCAAAATCAATTATGTAGCAGGCCGATTAGGATGAGTATGCTCTGGGCACACTATTTTGTTACGCTCTGTTTGAGAGAGCCGGTTGCTCTCTCAAACAGAGGCAATGTATGATCGGGGGTTGAAAGAGAGCTGCCTGAGAGCAGCGGATCACTTCGGTACGAGCACGCAAACAAGAAAGAACAAACAAGAGCTTTGTGAAACGATAATAAGGACGAACAAGAACAATAGTGAAAAGTGTAAAGATAATTAGAAAAGACAAGATAGTTAGACATAGTTCTAAGAAACATTGTAAATCATAATATAATAACCAACGGAATACATATAATAAATAAAATAATTAATTAAAGAACATCCTGACAAAATCTTAGAAGTGGGATAAAGTGCAAAATTTTTCGCGGCCTACATACAATATATATTTAACAAAACAAAAATGAATTTAGACTGCAATAAAGTGAAAGTGCATCCGGAAATCGGGATGGCAGCGAAAGTTCGCAAAAATCTTCAACAGCAGATCGACAGTGCTGGTTCGAAAACTAGAAGCGCGCGACTTAGTGGCGCCACAATCGACGTATTCGATCAAGAAGGAGAGCTTAGCAACGGTTCGCCGTATGATATACAGCGGAGCGAAAGAGATGGCGAGCGAAGCAGCAGAGGCAGAGGAGACGAAAATGCGCAACTTAGAAGCAGCAGCGGCAGAGACAACGGTTCGGAGAATTCGGCACAAAAAAACAATAAAAACTTCGAGAATGCAGAGCAACAAGGCGACAGAAATTTCGAGAGTTTAGAACAGCGACGCGGGAGAAGTTTCGAGATCAGACAGAGTAGAGGCGACGGCACAGGCGATGACGCCAGCGTTAGCAGAGACGTCAGCAGAGAAAATTATGATGAAATGCTAGAGCGGCAAGACAATAAATTCGAAAATTATGAATTTTTGTCGCCCGGATTTAATATGGCCAAGGAAATGCTGATGAACTTTGGAGGTGAAATGTGTGTGCGATTCTGGATCGCTCAATGGGAAAACATTTCGGCGTTTTTTAACTTGTCGGACGTGCAACGACGAGTTTTGCTGATCAGCAAATTAAAGGGAAGTGCCTCGCAATGGATGCATGCAGATGCAGGACGGTTTTCAGAACCAATAAACGGCTTACTGGAGCAATTGAAGTTGGCTTTCGGCGGAATGGAATCAAAGTGGACATTAAGACGCAAATTTAAGGAGCGAATTTGGTTAGAAAATGAAATGTTTGCGGTCTACTTTGAGGAAAAATGCAGGCTGGCTCGAGAAGTCGGTATGAGCGAGGATGAACTCGTGGAGGGCATACCAACATTAGATTTGCGTACACAGGCAAAGATCCGATGTTTTGAGGAGCCGGGAAAATTTAGAAAAGCTTTTGCCGATATTAGACTTCCAACAAGGGTTGCAACAGCGGAAAAATTACCAGCGGCGAAGTCGGCGTCAGCGAGTAGCGAGACTCGTTGTTTTAATTGCAACGCAAAGGGACACTGGAAGAGGGAGTGCACCAAGCCAAAAAGGTCACCAGGTTCGTGTTATGGATGTGGAGCAGAGGACCACCGGATTGCTGAATGTCTCCAGAACAAGAAGAAGGCGGAAAATAATATGTAAGATTGTTTAAAATTTTTTGTGTTGAAAATCCGAGGCAGCCAATAATTACGGAATGCTTAATACATTCAGGAAGCCCAGTTTCTTTGATAAAACGATCTTATGTACCAGAAAACGTAAAATTAGAACCACAAAAAGAAAGTTATTGGGGAATTAATAGAAGTTTATTAAAAAGCTTTGGTAAAATATTATGTTATATTTGGAGAAAAGAGATTAAGATTTTGTTTAGATTAATTGTAGTGGCTGATGAATCTATGTGCTGCAATATTGTACTGGGTCGAGACTTTATGGATGCTTGCGATTTAAAGATTGATTTAGGAGCGTTAAAAATGGTTACGGTAGAGAGTATTGAAACTGATGACAAGGAAAAAACAACTTCGAAAGAACTTTCCAATAATTGTATGGAAATTAGCGACTCGGAGATTAATGCTGAGAATCAAGTAGAAAACTTTGGAAGAAATTTAAGTTGTGAAAATTTAGGAAGCTTTGATAAAAGAAATTTAGGTACATATTCAGGAAAAAAATGTTTAGGCACATGTTTAGGTGTAAATTGCTTAGGTAAAAACTTAGGACAGTTTAGGTAGAAGATTAGATGAAAAAAGGTTAGGTAAAAGTTTAGATGAGAATATTTTAGGTACAAGTTTAGGTGCGAATATTTTAGGTACAAGTTTATGTGAGAATATTTTAGGTACAAGTTTAGGTGGGAATATTTTATGTGAAAATATTTTAGGTAAAAGCTTAGATGATAATATTTTAGGTGAAAGTTTAGATGAGAATATGTTAGGTAAAAGTTTAGATGAGAATATTTTAGGTAAAAGTTTAGATGCGCATATTTTAGGTAAACGTTTAGGTGATAATGTATTAGGTACAAGCTTAGGAGAGGAAAGTTTTAGTACATATTTAGGAAGAAGCTTAGGGACAAGATTAGGAGGAAAAGGTTTAGGTACAAGTTTAGAGCAGAACGGTTTAGGGACAAGCTTAGGGAGAAACGGTTTAGGTACAAGTTTAGAGCAGAACGGTTTAGGGACAAGCTTAGGGAAAAACGGGTTAGGTAAAAGTTTAGGTCAGAACGGTTTAGGTGAAAGTTTAGGTCAGAACGGTTTAGGTACACTTTTAGGTCAGAACGGTTTAGGTAAAAGTTTAGGTCAGAACGGTTAGGTACAATTTTAGGTCAGAACGGTTTAGGTAAAAGTTTAGGGCAAAACAGTTTAGGGAAAAATTTAGGAAATAATGATTTAGGTACAAGTTTCGGTACACACAGATTAGGTGAACAAATAGGAATGTTAGAGGAAAATTTTGAGAAGGAAATGTTACAAATAAATATTTTAGAAGATGATAATAATGAAGTAGTGTACAATATTGGCGATCAGGTTAGTTATGCGGATAAAATGAAGCTTATAAAAATTTTAGAGTCGAAATATATTTATGTACCGAGACCGGAGGTACCGAAAAATAAATGTGAAATTAATATAATATTAGAGAGTACAAAACCGTTTAGTTGTGCGCCTAGGAGGCTGTCGTATAGTGAAAAGGAAGCGTTGCAGAAAATGTTAAACGAATACTTAGAAAAGGGTATTATTAGTAGATCTGAATATGCTTCGCCAATTGTATTAGTAAAGAAAAAGTCTGGGGAATTTAGATTATGTATAGATTTTAGAAGGTTAAATAAGGTTATGGTCAAAGATAATTATCCTATCCCCTTAATTGATGATCTTTTGGATAAATTAGTTGGTAAATCGGTATTTACAAAATTAGATTTGTGTTTGTAAACAAAGATTCGGTGAAGTATACATCGTTTACGACGCCATTAGGGCAGTTTGAGTTTTTGCGAATGCCGATGGGATTGAAAACGGCACCGCAGGTATTTCAAAGATTTGTGAATGATATTTTTTATGATATGGTACGAGAAAATAAGGTTATAATATATATGGATGATATTTTAATTGCAAGTCAAGGCATCAAAGAACATTTAGAAATATTAGTAGAAGTGTTTAGGAGATTAGTAGAGAATAAATTAGAACTTAGGATGGATAAATGCAAATTTCTGCAGGATAAGGTAAAATATTTAGGTTTTTTGATTTCAAATGAGGGAATTAAAGCTGATGAAAAGGGATTAGAGGCTATACAAAATTTTCCGGTGCCAAACAAAGTACAAGCTGTACAAAGCTTCTTAGGTCTATGTTCTTACTTCCGCCGGTTTATAAAAGATTTTTCGATATTAGCAAAACCGTTATATGATTTACTGAGAAAGGATAGAGCTTTTGAATTTGGAAAAGAAGAGTTAGATTGTTTCACACTTTTGAAGGATAAATTAGTCGGAGCCCCAGTGTTGGCTTTATATGATCATAGGGATGAAGTAGAGCTTCATTGGGATGCGAGCGCGTTAGGTTTTGGGGCTGTATTGCCTTCAGAGAAAAGAAGATAAAAAATTGCATCCGATATTTTATTTTTCGAAGAGGTCAACGGCGACGGAAGCTAAATATCACAGCTCCGAATTAGAGACATTAGCTATTATTTATGCACTTAGGCGGTTTAGGATATATTTACAGGGTAAACCTTTTAGAATTGTCACAGATTGTAAATCTTTAACTTTGACGTTGAATAAGATAGAGTTGAACCCAAGAATAGCAAGGTGGGCTTTAGAACTGCAAGAGTTTGATTATGAATTGAAGCACAGAGCGGGGAAACAAATGCAGCACGTTATGATAATTGATGCAAATACATTTGAGGATAATTTGATAATTTGTCAGTCGAGAGATATTAGGATAGAAGAAATTAGGAAAATTTTAGAAAATAGGGAACATAAATGGTTTGAAATGAGAAACGGTGTCATATATAGGAAGGATAATAACAAAAATTTATTGTTTTATGTACCAAATCGAATGGAGCAACATGTGATATATAAGTATCATGACGAATTAGGCCATATTGGGAGGGATAAAATGTTAGATGCAATTAGTAAAAGTTATTGGTTCCCGAACATGAAGGAGAAGGTTTGTGAACACATCCAGAACTATTTGAAATGTATAGCGTTCTCTCCTAAAGTAGGAAAGGGAGATGGGTTGCTACACAGTATACCCAAAGGGAATAAACCATTTGAAGTTATTCATATCGATCACCATGGGCCAGTAGACAATAGTAGATCGAAGAAACATATTTTAGTGGTGATCGATGGATTTACGAAATTTGTTAGACTTTACACTACAAAAACAATAAACACAAAAGAAGTTTTGAGCGCATTAGCAAACTATTTTAGGGCGTACAGCAGACCAAGGTGTGTTATATCAGATCGAGGAAGTTGTTTTACGTCAGCGGATTTTGAAAATTTTGTCGAGGAAAGGAATATAAAACACATAAAAATTGCTACAGGGTCACCACAAGCCAATGGTCAAGTTGAGCGAGTAAATAGAAGTTTGGGACCGATGATTGCAAAACTAACAGAACCGGAAAGAGGATTACATTGGGATATAGTAGTGGAACAAGTAGAGTATTCGTTAAATAATACATGGCATATCAGCATTAGACATCTTCCAAGTGAAACTTTATTTGGAATAGCTCAGAGAGGAGAAGTTAGTGATGAATTAAAGGGAGAAGTTAGGAGAGAGAGTAGAAGTTAGAGAAGAATCAGAAGATGAGGATGAAATTATTGAAGAAAATAGGAAAAATTTAGAAGAACTTAGACGAAAGGTAGAAGGATGCCAAATAAAGGCTCAAATAAGGAATGAAAATTATTACAATGCGAAAAAGAAAAATAATTTGGAATACAGAGAGGGTGACTATGTTATGGTAAAAAATTTTGATAGCACCGCGGGAGTTAGCAAAAAATTAATACCGAAAAGCAATGGGCCATACGTTATTGGGAAAGTCTTAAGAAATGACAGATTTTTGTTACAAGACATCGAAGGGTTTCAATTATCTCGAAATCCATACCAAGGGGTTTGGAGCGCAAATAATATTAGGCATTGGACGCATGATGAAAATAAATGTAGATAATTAGTGGGTAATAAAAATATTAGTAAAAACAAGAAAAATTTGTAAATTAGAATTGTATTAGTATATAAGTTGTATATGTTATTAAATAATAGTAAGAATACGTTAAGACATTGGAATGCCGAGATAGAGGGCTATCTCAAGGTCAGGACGGCCGAGTTGTAGCAGGCCAATTAGGATGAGTATGCTCTGGGCACACTATTTTGTTACGCTCTGTTTGAGAGAGCAACCGGCTCTGGCAATGTATGATCGGGGGTTGAAAGAGAGCTGCCTGAGAGCAGCGGATCACTTCGGTACGAGCACGCAAACAAGAAAGAACAAACAAGAGCTTAGTGAAACGATAATTAGGACGAACAAGAACAATAGTGAAAAGTGTAAAGATAATTAGAAAAGACAAGATAGTTAGACATAGTTCTAAGAAACATTGTTAATCATAATATAATAACCAACGGAATACATATAATAAATAAAATAATGAATTAAAGAACACAATTAGATCTGGGGTCTTTTTTGGGTCTGCAGGCCAATATGTGGGGCTACCAGTAGAAACGTAGTCCAGTTTATTGCTCACCTTTATAAGTGCATTATACAGTTGCCTTCCCTTGGGAGTCACGAGGCGTGATCCCCAGTGCGTGTGTTTGGCGTTGTAGGCTCCTGCGGCTATGAAGCGATCCCCCAGAGTGTTGTAGAAGTCCATGAATTGACCTTCAGAGATATTAAATCGAGGTGGGCAGTAGACAGCGGCAATGCAAAGGTTACCGTTTCCTGAGTTCACTTTTATGGACGTGGCTTGCAGGTAATTTGTTGGAAACCTTTGATGAAAGTGGTGTTTGATGCGTTCTCTGATTAAGATGCCCGTTCCGCGTGGGTCTTGCCATCCGGATGATCTGTGCGGTAAAAGGTATAACCCCTTATATGGAAGTTATATCTCCCTGTGAGGTGCGTTTCAACCAGCAGCATGGCGTCGATGTGATTTACGTTTAGGAATTGAGTTATTTCAAGTTTATGCCGTGAAATGCCGTTGGCATTCCACATGAATATACGTAGGTTAGTCATTTATTATTTGGACTGTTGTGCTACAAGCAACTGAATTACCATGTTCTGGTTCTGAACAAGGGTTTGCATGGTTGTTTTCATGAATGACATAAGTTCCATCATACTTTGTTGCATGGTGAACATCATAGATTCCAATTTGCTTTGCGGCTGCCCTGGAAGCTGCTGAGCATTTTCTGAGTGAGGCTGGGGTGGATTTTCCATGTCTGTTTTTAGTGCTTTGGCGTAGGAGATTCCCTTGGTTGTATTTAGCTGCCCAAATGATGATCTGGCTGCCTTGGCGAAAAATACGTCTGGCGTACTTTTTGAGTTGTAATACACATTTTGCGTATGTTGTTGGTGCGTAGCTGTCGCTCGTCGCATGCGACTCTTCAGCTCCTTGTAGACCGCACAGCCTCTGTTAGTGTTGCAAAAACATCGATAGTGAGCACTATCGATATTATCAACAATCGATAGTGAGCACTATCGATAATATCGATAGTGCTATCGTAAAATTGTTTTTTTTAATAAACAGCAAATTAACGAAACTGATTTATTTTTTTTATAATTAAATAACAAATTATATTTGAGATCATTCAGAGATCATTTACAAAAATATAAACTTAAATAATAAAACAAAAAAGGAGATCATTCAATGACTTTTAACTTAAAATATAACAAAAAAAATCGTTCAATAATCTTAAAATTAATTTTATATATCAATATTTTTGTTTAACACGCATCCGTCCCTAAGAAAAAATAACGAATCTGTCCCTTGTGTCAATTTGACACAAGTCGAAAAACAGCACAAAAAATTTTTTTTTGTTGGGTTTTTTTGCTGTAATTATCTTCTATTATTATTATTTTATTTTTTAACGTGTTTATTTTTTTTTAACTTTTTTTTTTTAATTAAAAAAAAAAAATTAATTATTTTCACCATTTTGAGAAAGATTGAATCTGTGGTCTGGACAGACTTTTTTGGAACATTTATCGCATTCCACAGAGTGTACATTCGCATTAGATTTCCGTGGACACAAGTGGCACCGCGCCCGCTTCCTGGACGGGATGTGGTGCGTCACCAGGATGTTGACGGCTCCTGTGACATTCCCCTCATTTCATTCACCACTGCCATGGCTCCTTCCCCTCTGGGGGTCCTCTCCAGTAGGTCAATAGTTGGTGGATTCAGCTGCGTATACGCAATGTACGCATTCAATGCTGACATATCAAGCATATTGCAGAAGACTGCGACTGTTCACCTGTTCCACCTGTTCACTTCTCTCTTGCAGCGATATGTGCCCACCATTTCGTCCATCACGTCGACACCACATTTGGTTTTGTTGTAATAGTTTATTATTTCAGGCTTCATTTTATTGTCGCTTTGGTCAATGATTTTCTTGTTGTGGTATGTGTTCAACAGTGTTACAAATCGCCTACACTGCGTTACATATGACACCAGTGTGGCTCCCAATGTTGCCTCAAACACAAATTGAGAGTGATAAAGTGGCTTCTTCATGTCGACGATCAATGGAGTGAACAGGTGGCCAGTCGCAGTCTTCTGCAATATGCTTGATATGTCAGCATTGAATGCGTACATTGCGTATACGCAGCTGAATCCTCTGTGGAATATTCACAAGGAGAACTTCCGCAGGCGACTTTTCTTAGTGGAATTGGGCACTGCACTTGTCTCACCAACTATTGACCTACTGGAGAGGACCCCCAGAGGGGAAGGAGCCATGGCAGTGGTGAATGAAATGAGGGGAATTTCACAGGAGCCGTCAAGATCCTGGTGACGCACCACATCCCGTCCAGGAAGCGGGCGCGGTGCCACTTGTGTCCACGGAAATCTAATGCGAATGCACACTCTGTGGAATGCGATAAATGTTCCAAAAAAGTCTGTCCAGACCACAGATTCAGTTTTTTCCAAACTTGTGAAAATAATAATATTTTTTTTTTTAATTAAAAAAAAAAAGTTTAAAAAAATAAACACTTTAAAAAATAAAATAATAATAATAAAACATATTTTTAGCAAAAAAACCCAAAAAAAAAATTTTTTTTGTGCTGTTTTTCGACTTGTGTCAAATTGACACAAGGGACAGATTCGTAACTTTTTGTGTTGCCACGCCCCCAAGCCTCCTAGAAAAAAAAATTCTTCTTGATTTTGAAATTTCGTCAAAATTCGTTCACTGAGCCAAAATTTTATTAAAATATCTTTGCAACTAATGACCTAAAAATCGATTTGAAAATCAAAATTGTGTCAAATTGACACAAGGGACGGATTCGTGTTAAAAAAAGTAGTCGATCCACCATGTTGGGCTTTAATAGGCTTCTGCGGTTTGAAACGATTTCCGATGCCTTGCTGAACATTCTTTCCGACTCCGTAGAGGACGCAGGAATGTGTAAGTAACGCTTTGCAATATCTCTTAGTTTTGAAATATCATCAGTGCTGTTCTATAAAATAAAAATAGTAAAGAATCAAATTATAATTTTTAAAATAAATGAGTTTGTGTACCTTCCAAAACTCGAGCGGGTCGAGCTTTTGTTGTGAATTGTTTTGCTCCAAATATATTCCCAATGTTTTGGCCGCATCGACTTTTTTTGTTTTAATTTTTTGTGTATTTTTTTCATTCAAAAAATTGAATAGTGGGTCGCATGTTTTTTCGGTTTCCTCTAAGGCATTTGGTGGTGTTGGCAGCTGTTTGGGATTGAACAGCGAAATCTCTTTCTCGACCAAAAGTACAGCATTTTTAGCAACTTTTTCAGAACGAAATCCATCCTTCCTAAATCTTGGTTCCAAAAGTGTTCCAATCTTAGGCTCAGGGCGGGTCTCGTAGTGGGAAAATCGAGCGTTAATTTTTTCCAAAAGTTTTTGGCAAATGAACTTCCCTTCTTTTGTCTTTAGTTTATTGGATGTCGCCATTAACTCTGTATGCAGACCACATATTATTGGTATTATTAAAGATATTGTGACACATGTGGCAGATATGCGATTTGTTGCATTATCAAAATACGATAAAAGAGTTTGCAGGTCTTCCAAAAGCAGTAGTTCGTCAGCGGTTAGCATTATAGGAGCTTTAGGGGTGCCTAGTAGCACAGTTGCCACATGTTCTTTAAGAAGTAACATTCGTCCAATCATTGCGAAGCTGCTGTTCCATCTAGTTGGAACTTCCTGTTTTAAAGTGAGTGAGTTTTCCGAGTTCTGTGCAGTTTTTAATTTTTCATGTGCAATGGTACTGCTCTTAAAATATTGCACGATTCGCTTGCATTTGACGAAAGGTTCCGAAATGCAGTCCAGTTTTAAAATATCTTGAACAACTAAATTCAAAGAATGTGCGAAACAAGGCAAGTTACTTTTCATCAATATGTTGCACGCGCTAACGACATTGGCAGCATTATCAGTTACAATAGCAGTAACTTTCGAAGAAATATTCCACTCATCCATAATTTTCTGGAGCGTATTCGCAATATTTGCAGCGCTGTGATTGAACTCACATTCCAGCTTATTAGTTGAAAGGACAGCTGATTTTAATTCAAAAGAATCCGTTATAAAATGGCAAGTAACGGTCACATAATAATCATTAGCTCTTGACGACCATCCATCAGTTGTTATTGAAACAAAATCAATGCTATCTAAAATTGCCTTCAATTTCAACCGCTTTTCCTCATATAAATTACCAATAAGAACTTTATCAAGAGTAGGTCTTGATGGCAGAGAATATCTGGGGTCCAGAACTTTTAAAAAATGCTCGAATCCTCTATTTTTGACAATATTAAACGGTTGCACGTCCATGACAACCAAATGAGCCAAAGCTTTATCTATTTCCAACTTACGTTTTGAATTTTTATCATAAGGAATTGTGCCATTAAAAAAGGATGTTATTGTGGACGTCGGCTTTTCCTCCTCATTGCCAGTTGGGTGCATTCTTTTAAGGTGGTCAAATAAATTAGACGTATTACCACTGGTCGCATATATTTTTCCACATTTTTTGCACTTCGCCGATTGCTTTCCGATCCGCTCAAAATGCGACCAAACTTCGGAGGCTCCCCTTTTCGTTTTATGTTTTCCTTCTAGGCACACCACCGTGTCTGCATTATCAGGCGAATCTAAATGTGATTGTAAAACGTACAATTAGAATAAATTTAAGTAATCATGCATTTACAGTTATTTACTACATAATTCACTTCACTTTCGCGGACAAACAAAACGTATGTATACATATACACATACATATGTATGTATATGCAAATACGACCTTGCTGGCGTCCCTACTGATCGGTATGTTTTAGCTTATAAATTTGTCCATTGCATGTACTTACCATTTTTTCGTTTCAAATATTTGTCCATCTTTAGTCGACTCCCAAACTCCTGCCAACACCACCAAACTAAATAAATAATAATTCACTTTAGAGCTACATATATATTTTATAAACTCTAATGACGCTTACCTTGCCTTGTGAAGCTTCTAAAGATGTAAATTTTTTACGATAGTATCGATAGCGAGTCAACACCATCGATAGTGAGTTAAATTTTCGACTATCGATACTATCGATAGTCCTATCGATTGTTTCTGCAACACTAGCCTCTGTAGTTTGCCGTATGGTTTCCTCCACAGTTGCCACATTTTTTTCATTTGGGGGTCTTTGTTTGCGGGGCAGTTTACGGAGTTATGGAAGTCTTGGTGTGTCCATACTCTTGGCAGTTTGTGCATTGAACAGGGCCGTTGCGTTTGTGGGGTTCTTCCACGGTGATTCTTCGATGCAGTAAGAGCTGCAGCTTGTAGATCGGGTGAATTTCGTTTTTCTTTAAGGCTTTGCTATCTGGTTCGAGCTCGACCTTGAAAAGTGGTTGCGGTTTTTTGTTTCTGTTAACAATATTGCTAACATTTTTGGCACAGAAGCCCTTGGCCGTAAGGCTTCTTGAATTTCAGAGGGGGTGACGTCAGGTTCTATTCCTTTTAGCACAACTTGCAGTCCCTTGCTGCTTTTTAGTTGGTAGGTGTAGAAGTTTTTTTTTGTGTCCTCCAGGTACTTAGAGACAGCTCGGAAGTGTTCTTCGGACTTCGTTTGAACCTTTGTTTCATGTATGTTTTAATAAGCGGAACAACATGGAAATTCTCGTCCCCGACCAGCGCAACAATTTTGTTGACCAGGGCGCTTGAACTTTTTTCCCTTATGTAAATAGGTGGGGGCTTAGGTTTCCTTTGGGTCTCCTGCCCCAACTCTGGTTGGTTGTTGTTCGCCTCTGCTAAGATGGAGAAACGGTTTTCATTGGAGCTCCTCGTTTGGTCGGTGCTTTTGTTGCTTCGGTTGATCTTTGGTTTGTTACCAACCGTGTTGAGTGGACTAAGCTTGCGCTTAATCTGGATGTAGCGGTCCATACCGGTCTGTATAGCCGGGACCGCTTGTTACTTATCGAAGCTAACTGTTTTTGTTGCCATTTTATTTTGTTGTGCAGCCGTTGGGACCGAACTCGCAATATTGGTAGTTGGTTTAATTATTGGTGGTGATTTTGCTGCGACTGCAGAAATTGTAGCGCTGCTTGTTGTTGGAGCTTCATTCAGCGAAGCCGGCGGTGGTGGGGTTTGGCATTGGAAACTCCATGATGCGGGAGTTGGGGTGAGCAGAGAGGGTGAGCAAGAGCTGGCTCTCTTGCTGTCGACAGTCGAGTTGCTCTTTGTCGACTTCTGATTTTGATCTATATCGCTAGTTGAGAAATAAGAGTAGCAAGCATTTCTTGGGTTGACGGAGCTTCTACGCTCATTCTTTTGATCGCTGCTCATTTTTTTCGAGCTTGTTATGCGTGGCACTTATTTTTTTAAGGGGGGTAACGCACCGAGGAATTTCAAAATTTTCGATTTTTATTTTTTTTTATTTTCTTAAAGTTTGATATATTAAGAATGTCTGGTCCAAGTTTCAAGTCGAAATTCGAAAAAATTACGAAGTTATGGCCGACAATGTATGCCTTCGTTACACGTGCGCTTACCCATTGACAAATTTTCAAACGCGTTTTTCTCGAAACCATGTTTTTGAAATCGGTGGCCACGATATCTCGAAAACTAATAAACCGATTGACTTGAAATTTTCTGTGGCTATTCTATACATAATTATCTAGTCTACTACGTAGGATTTTTTTTTATTTAAGATTTAAGTTTTTTTTTTTATTAAGAAAATAAACTTTTTTTTCCCCTTAAAAATCGCAATTTTGAGTTCAAACGGCCGCCATTTCGCCAAAAATCAATATTTTTTTTTTGATTTGGATAAATACAGATGAAGCAGGAGTGGCCACCGCGGAGGTCCTTCGATTTTCAGGACGTTGCGGAACAAAGAATATCTCGCAGTGTATTTAATATTTTTCAATAAAAAAGTTATAAAATATTAGTTGAAATGTGTGCTTATCATTAAAAAAAAAAAAATTGGTTTGATTACTTTTATAGGTTGCCAGGAAAAAATTGTACAAAAATCGCCTTTTTTTCGTTTCTCGGTGCGTTACCCCCCTTAAATTAAATAAGCACTTGTATTAATCATAACACTAGTTATGATTATATTTTTCTTTGTGTTTTTAATTGTTAGCGTCTTTTCGCACTGTTTGGACTGCTCCAGTATAATATTCTTTAAGTTTTCACTATTTCATCTACTATTTTAAATTGTTTTCCCGGAGCTCGCGCGAGTTGAACGAGAATGAGATTGCAACAACTAAAAAGGAATAACTCTGCTCAACACTAGCTGTAAAATCTTAGCCACACTTCTGAAAAAATTGAGCCAACAATCCAAGACGAACAGACAGGCTTCAGACCACACAGGAGTTGCGTAGACCAGGCGAATACACTACGCATAATCACCGAGCAAGCTATGTAATGGAGAGCGCCGCTTTACCTCCTGTTTATAGACTTCAAGAAGGCGTTCGACTTAGTTAAAAGGGCATTGGACTCGAACCCCCAAGGAAGTAGGAGGGTAGGGAGACCAAGAGCAACATGGAGAAGAATCGCCCACCAAGAACTAGCCCAAAAAATAAACATCACATGGAAACACCCCAAACAGACACCACAAAATAGAGTTAGATGGAAGGCTCTCGTAGAAGCTCCAAGTTCCCAAGAGCAGTAGTTTGTGCTATTACGTTTAGTTTTATATTTTTGATTACCAAGGAGAAATTATGAACTTTATCTTTATATCCGTTTATGTTCCACTGTAATAAGTTCAATGTCATTGCATTATTTCAGAGAATTAGTTCGGTTTTCTTTAGTTTAGTTTAGTATAGTCTAGTCTCTCTTACTTCCCTTGCTCTCGCTTCCAGCCTAGCAATGACATTGGGTTATTAATAGGTTTAGTATGTATGTTATCTTTTGTCTTGGATGGGTGTTCTACTTGTTGATACAGTCGAAGTGGTCGGTTCTTGTCTTGCGGTAGTTTCCGCGCATTTTGATTTCGTGTGTGGCTGTTGTTGTGTGTAGAATTTAGTTTTGGCTCCGTTCATTTTTATACCATGTACCGTAGGTACAAAGGTATATTAATTTTGTGCAAATGTATGTAACAGGCAGAAGGAAGCATTTCCGACCCCATAAAGTATATATATTCTTGATCAGCTTCAACAGCCAAGTCGATATAGCCATGTCTGTCTGTCCGTCTGTCCGTCTGTATGAACGCCTAGATCTCAGCAACTATAAGGGCTAGAGCCACCAAATTCGGTATGTAGGGCGGAATGTTTTGCACGCAGATCAAGTTTGTTTCAGATTTAAAAATTTTCCCCCCACTCCCCCGCAAATCAATAAAATCAATATGCAGCCACAAATATTGCCATAGAGCTTTCTTTTTGGGCATAGGCATGCATATGTAAGACATGTATCAATACCGAAAATCTGGTAAAGATCGGGTGAAAAACACAAAAGTTATTTACTTATCAGTGTGCTATCTATTTGGCAGCTAGCAACAGGTGCATCCCAAAAAACAACAACAAAACTGATGAGCGCAAGAAACTAACTCCCGTGCGCAAAAAAGAGAGAGGGGTTATCTCTTTCTCTGTCTTGCACACGCAAGTGCATGAGATGGTGGTGGTTTTGCAAACAGCGAGTTTGTTTACATTTCTCTAATTGGCAAAAGTCGCGATCAGCTGATCAGCTGTGGTGTTCCCTGGTTACCGATTTTATTTATAATCGGGAGCTAATTCGAGCGGCGACATATTTTGGTACATGGTATATAACAGTCGTTCACGAACGACTGCACTATGGTTTTTTTTCCCCCTTTTTTTGGCAGAAATTCAAAAAAATGTTTGTGAATAAAAAAAATCCAAATATTTTTTTTATTTTTAAAATATTCAAATTAGGCGAGAAATAATGGAATTTTAGCCGATATGGCAACACCTTTTTTTAAACAGTCCGGTAAAGTCAGCATAAGCTGTGAAGCACATGCTTTTGTGATTTTAGCAAGCATTGTTTACAAAGTTTGAGAGACGGCAGATCTTAATAAAACTATAAAAAGCAATAAGTGTTATAATGGAAAATATTCATCAAGGTATGTTAAATTATAATCTATAATAAATTTTTCGTCATTACTTGTTTGTGTGTAGTTGTTCCGTGTGTTGTTAATGTGTATTTTTGTCGACTAATCTTAACAAATTGTCCTGCGTTTTAGAGAAGACTTTTCAAATGGTGAAAAATGGTGAAAAGTTATTAATAAGGTAATGTTAACCAATATATGTTCATTATGAAAAAATTAATCCGCTTACCCCGAACATCCACGTGCTCGGCAAAATTACATTTATATAGGAGCATATGCGTTTAGCCGTGCAGAGCTGTTGGATGTTTGCACCAGCAAACAGGCGCTCAGCAGAAGCAGTTAAGCAGCATATATTAAAGCGACTGCAGGATAATAAAGTTTGCGACATCCCTTCGGAAACTTTGCATAATGTGGTCCATGAATTTATTATTTTTATTAGGCGATATTTACCAAAATGCAGTCGACCGATTTAAAATAAAACACTCGAAATGGCTATCTGCTAACGTAATTATTACAATAAATAATAATACTTGTGTATCACAAAGTTGTGCCGGTCGTCCAAGACTTCAGTATGAAAATGCTAGCTCTCGGCTAAAAAGAAAACTAGCTACAGAAACTGCCGAAAATAATAATATTGCCTACCCTTGCTTTTGCATGCTGCCACTATGTTGCGAACAAATTAAATGAATTTATATATATTCCTATGGCAGCTATATGATATAGTGGTCCGATTTGAATAAAATTAAAACCGAAATTCTGGAATAATACAAAATGGCCATGTATTAAATTATATGAAAATATATTGAAAATTGGCAGTAAAAACATTTTTTCTCAAAAATTTCTGTTCGTTCCTATGGTAGCTATAGGATATAGTCGGCCGATCTTCATTAAACTTGCTCAGATTGTGTAGACTACACTAAAACTAATAACTGCTGAGTTTGGTTTGAATACTTTACAAAACAAAAAAGTTTTCATACAAAAACATTGTATCGGGCCGATCGCTCCTATGGCAGCTATATGATATAGCCGTCGGAATGGAATGAATTTTTGTACGTATGCAATGGGTCCAAAAATATGACAAATTTCAAAATTTGGTTAGGATATCTCAACAATTCGAATTTCTGCCAAAAAAAAGGGGAAAAAAACCATAGTGGACTGTAGCTTTCTTACTTGTTGGGTATTTTTTATTTATTTTAATTTTGGGTATTTCCTTTGCTACTTTATATTTTGGAAAGTCTTTGCCGCTTTGCCGCTGGCAGCATGGTTTTCTTTGCAGTTAACGCAGACCGTGCGCCAACGGATGTTCACTCACCTGCTCAACCGCAACTACATTTTTAATAGTTTCTTGTGGCAGGATAGCCAGCAGCGTAGGCCTCGAGACAAACGTAGCGAAAACAAAAGCTATGCGCTTCAACCACTCCAGCCAAGGAAACATCAACATAAATGGGAACCCAATCGAGTTCGTCACCAGTTTCCCATACCTTGGCACCATCATATCCAGCAGTGGTGGAGTGGATGATGTTGTCTCCAGCCGTCTTGGCAAAGGCCGCTCAGCATTTGGGAGACTATACCGCCTATGGAGAGACCGACAAATCAGCCGACGAACAAAGCTCCGGATCTACAATGCGTGTGTGAAATCCATACTTCTATACGGAAGTGAGACATGGATCGCCACGAAGCTACAGGCTTTCAGCAACAAATGCCTGAGAGTCATATGTGGGGTATTCTGGCCAAACAGAATAGCCAACACAGAACTGTGGCGCGTTACGGACGAGACCCCGATACGACTCCAAATAAGGAAGAAAAAATGGATGTGGATAGGGCACGCTCTCAGAAGAAACCCTAGTAGCATGGTGAGGATGGCACTGGATTGGAACCCTAACCTGGAGAAGAACCGCTCACCAAGAACTAGCCCAAATAACAAACATCACATGGGAAAATGCGAAACAGACAGCTCAAAATAGAGTTATATCAGTGCACTGGGTATAACCTACCACTTAAGTGGTACAGCACGTGCTTCACAGTAGCAAAAGCAAACAATTTTAATTTCTTTCGCATTTATTTTGTTTTTTAATGTTTATTTAATACAATACACGTGATTTATTATGTTAAGGGCTACAAAAAGAGATTATAATAGTAAGCGATTTTAAATTGCAAAAAAAGAACATACCATAGTCGCAGTAATGACAAAAAAAAAGTACAGTAGAATCCGGTTATAACGACTCCGGTTATAGCGTTTGCGTATTGCGACGAAACTCGATGGCTTTATTGGTTCCCATACAAAGGTATTGTGTGCACAGTACTACCGGTTTGTGCGTCTACCGGCTATAACGACGTAAAATAGTCGGTCCCTTGAAAGTCGCTATAACCGGATTCTACTGTATATAACATGAAATACAAAAAAAATTAAGAAGCTTAAGGTGAGTTATAGTAGGATTCTGTGGCAAGACAAAACTCCAATATATTTATAAGGCACTAGCTATTTATTTTCTTAGAATTTCAATAAAGATTAGATTCTTTATAATCCGTTAAATTTTACACGAAGTAAAAGAATTATTATAATTAAGCAACAAATTAAGCGCATAACAATCAATAAAAAAAAATCTTTGCCGTTAGACTGAGTTTATACTTCATATTGTTTAAATATAAGTTTGTACATTCTAAAGTCATGGAAATACAAATATTTACTTCTAGGATAACTGGTGGTTTCCTGGGTTGGCATTTTAGAACAGACATCCAAACTTTGTTTAGATAACGGTTATATTAAAACATATTTTTTTCACTTAGCATTTTTGTTCCATTACTATCAGCCGCGCTCCGGTTTTCACTTTCGCAAGTTTCTTGCGCTTCGTTTGTGATTTCGAAAACAAGCAACTTTTTCTTTTTCGAAATTAAAAGTTAAAGAATTTTGGTTCATAAAACCTGATACTACTTGCAAAAAAGGAAATATAAAAAGAAAACTGTTTGTTCGAATTTCGAAAAAAAAGCCATTTGAACACTTTTTCATTTGAAAACAACGAGGTCAGCTGTTCAAGTAGAAACAAATAATTAAATACTATGTATATATAATATAAATAAATATAACAAAACGATGAAAAAAAAGCAAAAAAAAAAATGAAAATCGGAGCACGCCTGTATAAAATTAGAAATAACTTTATAGGTAAGAACACGATCTATTGATGTGTTTTCAAGTGCTCCACGTAGTTCTCCGGAATGAGTCCTGTTTTGCCATTTAGTGTGCCTTGCAACCAACCAGGCTCGTGAGAATATCGAACTATATATGAGACAAAGCAGATGTTATAAAATTGGTTTTATCGTAGGGCCGATTTTTCAATATTTTGTTAATTTGAGGGGAATTTATTATACGCGCTGATAAATAGTAGCTAGACAATGTCAATTTACCTTCCTCACAAAAGTTAACCTGACATTAAAAAATCGGCGCTTAACGGTTTAACTTACCATTAGTTATTATTTGATTTGGTTCAAACGAAAGCTCACCCTCACTCTCTCCCATGCAAGCGTATAGGGTACGAACGCGACTAGAAACAAATTAGAAGTAGTTATTTCTCTATGATAAATTTAGAACTACTAAGAGTATTGGTATTCGTCATTTGTTAAGGTAGTTTGTTAGTTTCCGTAAGACGATTAAGGGGTTATATAATATACCTTTTTCAGCGGAAAAATTTAGGTAACTTTGGATTTTTTTTTACATGTTACTATTTATTGATTGTACATATTTTGAAGAAAAAAGCAAGCTATTGTTCTTGAAAAAATTTATTAAGGGGTGCCATGGAAAACACTGTGGTTTTGATTTCCCCAAAAAGGCATTTCCGCTAAACCAATTTCTCGGTGCCATACAACATCGAATAAGTTTTGTGTTTTTAGTTTTTTCACAAACCATTCGAAATGGCTGGCAGGGTTGCCTTGATGAAATCACCCATGTGTTTTAACAAATATTTTTTTTAAATGACTGTAAAATGGTAGGTTTTGGGTTATTTTATTCTTTAAATAATGTGATTTAACCTATTTTGTTAATTAATTTAGTTTTTTTTACTTTTATTTAAACAAAAAGTTTAAAATGTTGGCGCGAAAATAAATAAAACTAGCTAGACAGCTCTACTAAACCCGACTTAAAAATTTCGAATCTATTGATGTGGTAGGCATCGAAATTGACGTCAAGTTGTGTGTTTTCAAAGACCCGAAAAATATTTGAGTGGAAGTGCTGTGGCACCGAGAAATTATTTTTCAGGGTTTTTGCAACGGAAGTGGTTTCTGTGGCACCCCTGAATAATTCACGGAGTTATGGCGATTCTACCAAAACCATTTTTTTTAAAGCGACTTGCGGTGACTACGATTGAAGGTCAGCAGGTCAACTGAGATCAAAAAACCGACAAAAATTTCATTAGTATTGTTTCTTGTTCGTGAACGATTACTTTAAAGAATATCTCGTTTTTTCTGTAAACAGTAACGATTTTTTTAAAAAGTTAATTTTTTTAGCTCTACAAATTTTATTCAAAAATTCTTATTTAAAAAATTAAAATTTTTTCATGAAAACTGAATCGATCACGAACTCCGCAAATTCATTGCAAAGAATTAAAAAAAAAATGAAGCGATCGATCAAATAGTTCTTGTGGAATCGTAGTCACGGCAAAGGCACTTTTGTAAAAAAACGATTTCGAGATAATCGCATTTAAAGTTCGAGGTTGAGTGTGTTGAGTGTGACAAACCGCGGCACAAAAAGCTGTTTTCCTATGAAACTATTGTTCGGATCTTTATGAAAATTTGGGAAAATGTTCTATAGGAGTCGTACTTTAGGATTCAGCAAATTGGAATTTAATTTATATTAATTAATAGGTTTTGACAGATATAATCAGGCAATAGCATTGTAAGATAACAATGCGCGAATATTCTAGCTTATGAGTATAATGTAGTTTAAGGGGGTATTCTAGTGTAGAAATCTGAAAAAATAGTTCTTTTGTATTTGATATTTTAAAAGCGTAACCTTTCAAAAATGTGTCCTCAAAAGGATGAGTCGAAATGTTAAATATTTCTACAGATATAGCTATTTCAGAGATACGTATTCAATACTGGCTCGGCTGGAGCTTTAAACTTTAACCGCGAAACTACATTTTTCAAAACGGTTGCCATGATATCTCAAGTTCCATTGAGCCGATTTACTTTAAATTTGGTGTGAATCTTCTTCAAATCAATAAAATACTTACGCTGTGCCGGTCGTCAAATCGCGTTCAATTTGGTTTATGTCACGATTGCGATGCATTTTAGCAGGCGGATAGTCAGAGTTTTCGTTGATGGAGCCACTACCGCTAAGACTCCCACCAATTATAGTGGTATTACCTATAGCTGTAGGCGCCGCCGTTGCCATTACGATGTCATCTCCGCAACTTGGCCCAAGAAGTGTTGACAATGATGCAGTTTGTGACGTGGCTGACGCAGCGTAGTTTTTTAAGTTCCTTGTGCTAAAAGGCTCAGGCGCATTTCCACTAACGCTGTTGGTGTTTACTACCACGGAGGTGAAGCCATTATTAGATGAAATTGAGTCACATACACTATCATTGGAGCTTGATGTCGATGCTGGCACCATGGGGGAATAATGCTTTGTCTGTCCGTAAGAATAGAGTCCGCGTTGGACTGGCGGGTGCTGTTGTGGACCACTTGATGTGGCAGAACTTCCCAATGCATTACTAACTAAACGATCTTTTCGTGTTGTAGTAATGGGCGGAGAAGCATTGGTTAGACTCATTCTATTGCTTTGGGAAACACCAACACCACCCGTGTTCGTATATATGTGGGTACTGGAGGCAGATTGAGACACTGGAGTGGCCGTAGCCAACAGGTACTCAGGATGTCGCAAATTGCTCGTACTACTTGCACCACTGCTGCCAATGTTGGGATTTAAAAGTCCATAAACGGTACCGGCTACAGGATCAACACATGCGCTGGCAGCATAACGTCGTGAGCTTAGCTCGTTCTGAGTTATCGCGTTTAGGTTCTTAATACTTCCAATTGCAGTAGATGACACAAGGCCATTGTGGAGGGAGGGTGATAGTGATGTGCATTCACCACCACGCAAACTACTAACAGCTGCTGACGCACTTGTAGTAGCTGTGGCAATACTTGCACTTGTCTGGCCTTGGGAAGGGGCATAATTCGTGTTTGCACCGTTTGGAATATTTTGGAGGCTAGATGACATTGTGGGCTCCGTATAGCTTGATTTTGATTGAGTAACTGGGCGATAGGTTTTATGCTGCGATGAGAACATTGCATTTCGCTCTGTACTATTCCCCCCCACTGCACCGGTTGAAGCTGCCTTTCCTATTTGAGAGGCGCGAGGCATGCGTGCCGGCGGACTGTTGGTACTTGAAGGGTAGAGTATGCACGGCGTCCTGCTGGCGTCTGCAGATGTGACACCACCACTTGGAAAGTTTTTGAAGATTCTCTCATAGTTGTCAATGAGTATGTTGATTACAATATTATTGAACTTAATATCCAATATGGCTGCAACTGTTTCCTCTTTCGGTCGTAACAAAGTTGGTCCAAAGACAACTCCTAGATTAAATACGGACATTTTATTTTTTTCGTATTTGCGTGAAACCCTGCAAATAATTATTACAAAAATTAATATTTCCTTTAAAATATTTTCTCACAAAAATGAAGTCAACCTTCCGTCTAACGTACTTATTTATCTAACATAACTTATAATTAAAGATACAGTACCTAAAACTCATGTGCAATAATGCTTTGTATAATTATGCTTTATTTTTTAAGAAAAACTTAAATTAAACAAATACAAGTAAAACAACAAAAAAATAGCTTACGTACCCCTGCAATAAGTAATTAAAATGTTGTATATTTAAGGGGTTACACCACTGTAGAATTTTTTAAAAATCGAAATTTTTTTTTATTGCTAAAGGTAATTTAGGGTCTTTGGAATGATATACTAAAAGATTAAGTACGGGAAAAATTTTTACATGCCTGAATTTCGAGTTCTGCCGCAGGGCCTCTCACGATTTTACACACGATTTTACAGCCACTGAAAATTTAAAACGCGTTTATCTCAAAACCACTTTTTTTGAGCTGGCCGGAAACATAACTCGAAACATACCGATCGATTCCAAATTTTTACAGTACGTTAGAAATTGTTTTCCGCAGGGAACTACGTAGGGGTTTTTTGAAAAAGTGAATAGTTTATTGTTAAAAAAAAAATGGGGACATCAATATGGATTCAGAAAATGTTTGGTTTTTTGTTCTAGATCAAAAATTGTAGAAGATACGTTTCCGGCCGTGGACCCATCTGAGAAAAAACATGCCACCGCAGAACTGCTGCGGAGTCACAATTTTTTTTTTTAATTACTTGAAATGTATGTTTTTTTGTAGTTTAAGGGGGGTTTCTACCTTGTGTGGTCGAAAAAATGTGCTTTTTAAACATTTTTTTTCGTGGAATGTATTGAAGATAAACACTTCTAATTCAGGTGTATCTACAAGTTTATTGTTTAAGTAAAAAAAGTTTCAAATGGAAATATGCACAGGGGGGGGGAGGGGGCATTGAGCAATGGAACGCCTTTTTACGCTCACGGAAGTCCTGCTGCTGCCCCAAAGGATCTGAAACACAAAAATTAAATATATTCTTACTTTGTATACTTTTGCGCATGGCTGGTACCAGAATTGCAAAAAAAGAATGAAAATTGAAAAACTTATGCGATTTTAAATGAAAAACTCGATTTTTACGCACTGTTTTTGGACATTAATTGTTATATAACATGAAAAATATTCAATATTTTTTAAAGATTTTGGTACCAGCCATGGAGAAGCCTCTAATACACGATACTTTAATTTCGTGGCGATTGCTCAACTCGTCTGGCTTGAATCACTTCCGCAAGGTCAAAAAATGTCGTTTCGAATAAAACGCGTTTGAAGTTTTGCTTCAGTACCTGTTTTAAGGTGTAGGTTCCGTAATTCTTAAGATAACCAATTGAAATTTTGGGAGCGGATTCTAGAAACATATATCAATCCAAAAATGCAAAAAAAAAAATTCGATTTTTTCGACCACACAAGGTAGAAACCCCCCTTAATATTGATATTATAAAATACTTTTTACAGAATTTCAATAACTCCATTGTGTTAACCTACACAAATTTCGAAAATATGAATTTTTTTTTGTGTTTTACAGTGGTGTAACCCCTTAATGATTGTTTTCGCTTCGAAGGCAGCACACCGAATAAGAAGTAAATATTCCGATACGAACTAAACGCGGCAGATTTTGAAAAATCTTGGAAATATGTATGTTGGAATAAAGCTATAAGATTTAGTCGTCCAATTTTCATAAATTAAAACCGGAACACTAGACAAATAAGTGATGGCCAATTTCAAAGTTTATGAAAATATGTTGATAACTAGCTAAATGATATATAAGTTACATATAGCCTTATTCCACTGCTACATATTTCAACATAGCTAGTACATATATGCTGAATATCAGATCCCACGAAATCCAAATTTAAAAATATGCTGAATATCAGATCCCACGAAATCCAAATTTAAGTATATGCTGAATATCAGATCCCACGATATAAACACTCATTTGTTATTGTACACAAACACATACCACAAGCGGGAGAGCTTGCTCCCGTCCCGAATAAATGTAAACAAAGGGCCTCATAAGAAGTATTTTTTGTCATCAGAATCAGTCTTAAGCTAAGAGTTAATCAATAAAGTAAGTACTTATTCAAGTACTACCTCGCTGATCTTTTTATTTGATTATATCGACCCTTAGCGTTGTCTTTAGTCCACGGGACGAGACATTTATTCGACTCAGTGTAACTATAAACTGAAAACTGGCGCAGTCGGTAGGATACAAAAAGTATCTGAAAAAAAAGAATTTCGAGTGGAAAATAAATTACATTTTATAATCCAGTTCTCGTAAAATTTCCCAACATAAATACCCGAAATCACTTAAACTTGGATTATAATTCCAATTCGGTTGTCCAAAGCAAACAAAGCGGAAGTTTAACTAAAAACTAAACAGAAACATTAAGTCCAAAGGCAACTAGCAGTTAAAATCAACACAATAAATTCTACAAAAAATTTAATTTAAACAAACTTTTACTCTTAAAAAGTAAAAAACAAAAAAAAATAAAAATAAAAATAAAACCAAATAAATTTATATATATATATTTTTTTTGTGTACTGAAACAAATTGTAAATTTTATTACAATAACAATGTCGCAACCAAATATTGTCGCACCCCAAATCGTGGTGCTAAGCGACCGCAACCTTGCCGAAGCCCGTCGGCAACTAAAAGATGTCATGCCATTCAAAGGTGATCCAGAAACCCTCTACACCTTTGACAGCAGAGTGGACTACGTAATTTCACTCTACCCAACTAATGATGTGCGACAACAGAGGATCCTACGTGGAGCCATCGAAAGGAACTTGGACGGTCAAGTAACACGATATTTGAGGCTTCCGAGCATCGAAGATTGGCCTACCCTCAAATCGAGACTAATCGCAGAATTTAAGCCCCAAACACCGAACTACAAACTACTGGAGAACTTTAGGGAGACACCTTACAGAGGAAATCTCAGAGCTTTCTGCGAAGAAGCGGAAAGACGACGTCAATTGTTGATTTCGAAATTACACCTGGAAGATAACCATTCGGATTTCCTTATTTATGTTCAGGCTAATAAAGATTCCATTAAAATACTGATCAGAAAACTACCAATACAATTATTCAGTATTTTGTTTGCGGCTCATCATGATATTGCAGACTTGAGATCTTTAATTACTATTGCACAAAATGGGGGAATTTATGAAGAACCTATTCATTTTGAATTGAATAAAAATCCCGAAAATCGTAATAAAAACGCAAATCCTAATCAGAATTCTAAATCACACAAAGACAATAACAATAATACCGAAACTCAATATCGACCAAGTTATCCACAATATGCGCAGCCCTTCCAACCTAATTTTAATCAATACATGCAACCATTTAGACCCACCTATACACAGCAGATACCCAACAACCAACCTATGTGGCACGCACCTAATTATTTCGGACCGAACCAATTATTCACAAAACTCCTTTTCCACAACATTCCAATAAAACCCAAAATCATCAAACAGCACATTTTAGAGGATATACATACCCTCAACTACAACAACCCTGCACATCTAAAAATACTAAGTTTCTGATTACCAAACGACTAAGACCATCGGACAGTGAACAAATCAAAATGTCTAATGACAAATCGGGATTTCAAGACGTGTACGAATACGAACAATTTAAACCGAATTATTATGAACAGCAGTATTATGACCACAATCAATACCATGGGGTTCGTTAATGAAGACCAAAACGAAACCCGACGAAAAAAATCAAAATAACTCAGAACCAAACGAAAATTTTCGGTTAACAGCCCCGGAAAACACGAATACATAGAAATAGCATACAAAGGTTGCACATACAAATGCCTTATAGACACAGGATCTATATATTTTGTCTTCCTATTCAAAATACTAGATGTGAAGTTGTAACATCAAATGGCTCAATTACGTTGAACAATTTGATTATGTTTCCCAGAAATAGTATTTTTAAAACAAATAAAAAGCTTTGAAAAAGGTGATTTTTTAACATTAAATACCAGGAGAATGAAAAAAAAGGCGAGTCAGGTTTGTCTTGCTTATAATTAAATTTAAATGGCTATACAAAAAAATTTTTGAACATAAAAAAAAAAAAAACAAAATGGCCGAAATATGACCGATCCCGTTGTCAGCGTCGGCTGAGATGAAGTTTGCGGCCGTCAACCTCCTGTGTTCATTTATGGAATATCGCTCTGTCACGCACTTGAATATCGAATGCTTCAAACAAAAAAAATTTTCTTTACATGAATTGATTGAATAGTTTTCTCGTAAAATTAATGGCCGACTTAAAAAACATGATTTCGAGAAAAACGCGTTTGAAAAATTTTCAATGGGTTAGCGCACGTGTAACGAAGGCATACATTTTCGGCCCTAACTCCGTTATTTTTTCGAATTTTGACTTGAAACTCGGTCCAGATATTCTTAAGATATCAAACTTTAAGAACAAAATATTTTAAAAAATTTATTTTTTGAAAGTGCATGAGAGAGCCGCTTGCTCTCTCAAAAAGAGGCAAGGCATATATCGGGGGTTGAAAGAGAACTGCCTGCGAGCAGCAGATCACTTGGTAACAAGCAGTAAAAAAGAGCAGACGTGTGAGAAATAAGAAGTTAGAAATAAAAAGACAAGAGTGAACACGAATAGAACTAAAATGAAAAACATAATTGTGAAACGTAATTATAATATATAATAAACTTGAAAATAAATATAATAAATACAATTAAACAAAACAGAAACTAATTAAACGGTCACAAAATCAGAAGTGGGATACGGAAGAATTTTTTTTTCTTCATAAAACCAAAAACGCCGGTGAACAAGGAAAATATTAAGAACGTAAAAATAATTATGGAAATGAACATAACAGACATAACGGTAGTCCAGCTAAAACGTTGGTTGGAAGTGCTGAATTTGCCAACAAAAGGCACGAAAGTGGAGTTGTTCTCGAGGCTGGCTAAAGTACCGAGAGAAATGCGTGGAAACGCGCCAGAAGAGATCGAAGAAGCGGTAAATGCGCAGCTTGAAGAAGAGGAGGACAACGAGATAGAAGCGGAATGCAACAATTTAAAACAGTTACGCGCAGAGATAGAAAAGGCGCATGAAAAGTTGGCTAGTTTGAATCGCCAGATCGACGACGCGAGCAACAGCCAGAATTTCGGGGAAGCTAACGGTGCTGCGATTGCAGACCGCGAAGGCAGAGGCAGCGGCAGAGAGGCAAGCAGAGACGAAACCGAAGGCAGAGGCAGCGGCAGAGAGGCAAGCAGAGACGAAAACGAAGGCAGAGGCAGCGGCAGAGAGGCAGGCAGAGGTGGTGGCAGAGACGACGACAGAAGCGGCGCGAGTGATGAAATTGAGCAGAATAGAGCCAGAAATGAAAGCGCCTATTTGTCGTCACCGGGGTTGGCCATGGCGAGAGAGATGCTAACGGATTTCTTCAGCAAGGATTCAATCAAATTATGGATCGATCAATGGGATAATGTCTCGAAACTCTACAATTTGTCGGACATGCAGCGGCGTGTGCTGCTGCTCAGCAAGCTTAAGGGAGATTCCATGCAGTGGTTACACGCGGATGCGGGACGCTTTACAGCTCCGATTAGTGTTTTACTCGACCAATTGAAGCTAACGTTTGGAGAGCTCGAGTCGAAATCAGCGTTACGGCGAAAGTTTGAGGCACGAACTTGGTCGTCGACCGAGAAATTTGGCGTATATTTCGAGGAAAAATGTAGGCTGGCGCGAGATGTTGCAGTGGAAGAAGAAGAGTTGATGGATGGGCTTGTGGAGGGCATCCCATTGCCAAGTCTGCGTACGCAGGCTAAACTTCAATGTTTCGAGACTCCAGGAAGGATGCTTAGAGCTTTTTCGGACATTAGGCTTCCGGAGAAGTCGACAGTGATGACGAAGTCGCCAGTGATGACGAAGTCTGCAGCAAAGGCGGTTGCCGGGAGCAGCGAGAGTCGTTGTTTCAATTGCAACGTTAAAGGGCACTGGATGAGGGACTGCATCAAACCGAAGAGGACACCAGGCTCATGCTACGGATGTGGCGCGGAGGGCCATAGGATCGCAGAGTGCCCGCAAAATAAGAAGAAGGCGGAAAATAATTACGTAAGATTGTTTAAAATTTTTTTTGTTCAATATCCTAACCAGCCTATTATTACAGAATGCCAAATAGATTCAGGAAGCCCAGTTTCGTTTATTAAACAATCTTACATACCAAAAGAAATAAAATTAGAGCCTCAAGAAGAGAGCTATTTTGGATTAAATAAGAGCTTATTGAAAAGTTTTGGAAAAATATTATGTTTCATGTTCAAGAAAGAAATAAAGATTTGGTTTAAATTAATTGTAGTGGCTGATGAATCAATGGGCTGTAATATTGTGCTGGGATGAGATTTTATGGATATTTTTAATTTAAAAATTGATTTAGAAGAATTAAAACTAGTAACGGTAGAGAGTATTGAACCCGATAACAAAGAAAAAAAGAAAGTAAAAGCATTTTCCAGTGAATGTATGGAAATTAGAAATTCTGGAGAAAGCATCGATAAGGAAAATGTGGGTGAAAGTTTAAATGGAAATAAATTAGTAGAAAGCTTAGGAGAGGAAATGTTAGGTACATGTTTAGAGGATAATATATTAGGTACAAGCTTAGGAGAGGAAATGTTAGGTACATGTTTAGATGATAATATATTAGGTACAAGCTTAGGAGATGAACATTTTAGTACATATTTAGGAAGAAATTTAGGGACAAGATTAGGAGGAAAATGTTTAGGTACATGTTTAGGTGAAAATTGTTTAGGTAAAAATATTAGAGAAAACGGTTTAGGGACAAGCTTAGGGAGAAACGGTTTAGGTACAAGTTTAGAGCAGAACGGTTTAGGGACAAGCTTAGGGAGAAACGGTTTAGGTACAAGTTTAGAGCAGAACGGTTTAGGGACAACCTTAGGAAAAAACGGTTTAGATAGAAGTCTAGGGCAGAATAGTTTAGGTACAAATTTAGGTACAAACAGTGGAGGGGGACGAATAGCAGTGTTGGAGGAACGTTTTGAAACAGAAATGTTACAAATTAATATGTTAGAACAAGAGGATGAAGAAAGGGTGTACAATATTGGCGATCAGGTTAGTTATTCGGATAGAATGAAGTTAATCAAGATGTTAGAGTCGAACTATATTTATGTACCGAGACCTGCGGTACCTAAAAGTAAATGCGAGATTAATATAATTTTAGATAGCGCAAAACCTTTTAGTTGTGCACCTAGGAGATTGTCGTATAGTGAAAAGGAAGCGTTGCAGAAAATGCTAGACGAATACTTAGAAAAGGGCATTATTCAGAATAGTAGATCTGAATATGCTTCGCAAATTGTATTAGTGAAGAAAAAGTCTGGGGAATTTAGATTATGTATAGATTTTAGAAGGCTAAATAAGGTTATGGTCAAAGATAATTATCCCATCCCCTTAATTGATGATCTTTTGGATAAATTAGTTGGTAAATCGGTTTTTACAAAATTAGATTTGAAGAATGGGTGTGAAAAGTGTGTGTGAAAGTGTGTTTGTAAACAAAGATTCGGTGAAGTATACATCGTTTACGACGCCGTTAGGGCAGTTTGAGTTTTTGCGAATGCCGATGGGATTGAAAACGGCACCGCAAGTATTTCAAAGATTTGTGAATGATATTTTTTATGATATGATACGAGAAAATAAGGTTATAATATATATGGATGATATTTTAATTGCAAGTCAAGGCATTAAAGAACATTTAGAAATATTAGTAGAAGTGTTTAGAAGATTAGTAGAGAATAAATTAGAACTTAGAATGGATAAGTGCAAATTTTTGCAGGATAAGGTAAAATATTTAGGTTTCTTGATTTCAAATGAGGGAATTAAAGCGGATGAAAAAGGATTAGAGGCTATACAAAATTTTCCGGTGCCAAACAAAGTACAAGCTGTACAAAGCTTCTTAGGTCTATGTTCTTACTTCCGCCGGTTTATAAAAGATTTTTCAATATTAGCAAAACCGTTATATGATTTACTGAGAAAGGATAGAGCTTTTGAATTTGGAAAAGAAGAGTTAGATTGTTTCACACTTTTGAAGAACAAGTTAGTTGCAGCTCCAGTGTTGGCTTTATATGATCATAGGGATGAAGTAGAGCTTCATTGCGATGCGAGTGCGTTAGGTTTTGGGGCTGTATTGCTTCAGAGAAAAGAAGATAAAAAACTGCATCCGATATTTTATTTTTCGAAGAGGTCAACGGCGACGGAAGCTAAATATCACAGCTTCGAATTAGAGACATTAGCTATTATTTATGCACTTAGGCGATTTAGGATATATTTACAGGGTAAACCTTTTAGAATTGTTACGGACTGTAACTCGTTAACCTTGACGTTAAATAAGATAGAGCTGAACCCAAGAATAGCAAGGTGGGCTTTAGAATTACAAGAATTTGACTATGAGTTAAAACATAGGGCAGGGAAACAAATGCAGCATGTTGATGCGCTGAGCAGGTGGAATAATATTATGATAATTGATGCAAATACATTTGAGGATAATTTAATAATTTGTCAGTCGAGAGATATTAGGATTGAAGAAATTAGGAAAATTTTAGAAAATAGGGTGCATAAATGGTTTGAAATGAGAAACGGTGTCATTTATAGAAAGGATAATAACAAAAATTTATTGTTTTATGTACCAAATAGAATGGAGCAACATGTGATATATAAGTATCATGACGAATTAGGCCATATTGGGAGGGATAAAATGTTAGATGCAATTAGTAAAAGTTATTGGTTCCCGAACATGAAGGAGAAGGTTTGTGAACACATCCAGAACTGTTTGAAATGTATAGCGTTTTCTCCTAAAGTAGGAAAGGGAGATGGGTTGTTACACAGTATACCCAAAGGGAATAAACCATTTGAAGTCATTCATATCGATCACTATGGGCCAGTAGACAATAGTAGATCAAAGAAGCATATTTTAGTGGTGATCGATGGATTTACGAAATTTGTTAGACTTTACACTACAAAAACAACAAACACAAAAGAAGTTTTGAGCGCATTAGTAGACTATTTTAGGGCGTACAGCAGACCAAGGTGTATTATATCAGATCGAGGAAGTTGTTTTACGTCAGCGGATTTTGAAAATTTTGTCGAAGAAAGAAATATAAAACACATTAAAATTGCTACAGGGTCACCACAAGCCAATGGTCAAGTTGAGCGAGTAAATAGAAGTTTGGGACCAATGATTGCAAAACTAACAGAACCTGAAAGAGGGTTACATTGGGATATAGTAGTGGAACAAGTAGAGTATTCGTTAAATAATACATGGCATAGCAGCATTAGGCATCTTCCAAGTGAAACTTTATTTTGAATAGCTCAGAGAGGAGAAGTTAGTGATGAATTAAAGGAGAAGTTAGGAGAGAAAGAAGAAATTAGAGAAGAATCAGAAGATGAGGATGAAATTATTGAAGAAAATAGGAAAAAGTTAGAAGAACTTAGACAAAGGGTAGAAGGATGCCAAATCAAGGCTCAAATAAGAAATGAAAATTATTACAATGCGAAAAGAAAAAATAATTCGGAATACAGAGAAGGTGACTATGTCATGGTAAAGAATTTTGATAGTACCGCGGGAGTTAGTAAAAAGTTAATTCCGAAAAGTAAAGGACCATACATTATTGGAAAAGTGTTAAGAAATGATAGATTTTTGCTAAAAGACATTGATGGGTTTCAATTATCTCGGAATCCATACCAAGGGGTTTGGAGCGCTAATAATATTCGGCATTGGATGCAAGATGAAAGTAAATGTAGATAAGTAAAATTTAGTAGAATATTAGTAAAAACTGAAAGAAAAATTGTAAACGAAAATTGTATTAGTATATAAGGTGTATATTTTGTTATATATTTGTAAGAATAAGTCTTAACGTGTTTAAAACCGAGATAGGGGGCTATCTCAATGTCAGGACGGCCGAGTTGTAGCAGGCCAATTATGATTAATGTGCTCTGGGCACACTATTTTTTAGAGAGCCGCTTGCTCTCTCAAAAAGAGGCAAGGCATATATCCGGGGTTGAAAGAGAACTGCCTGCGAGCAGCGGATCACTTGGTAACAAGCAGTAAAAAAGAGCAGACGTGTGAGAAATAAGAAGTTAGAAATAAAAAGACAAGAGTGAACACGAATAGAACTAAAATGAAAAACATAATTGTGAAACGTAATTATAATATATAATAAACTTGAAAATAAATATAATAAATACAATTAAACAAAACAGAAACTATAATAATTAGTCGGTCACACTATGCATCTCTTGCTTGGTGGACGAAATCTACCCAGAAGACTGCTGCGGCTGCACTTAACAAATTACAACGACTGGTCTGCATAGGCATTACTGGAGCTATCTGGACATGTCCCACTGCAGCACTGGGAGTCATAACTGGCATACCCCCTTTACCAATTAAACTGAAAAAGGAGGCCTGCCGGGGGCACTTCGCCTTCAAAACATCACCAACATCAAAAGCGGTGATCTTACCGGGCATCTTAGGGTCCTTGAACCCCTAATAAATGATCCCATTCTGCGCGTAACTGACGATCAGAAACCAAGACTTGTTCTCCACAGAAACTTCTCTGTAGTCCTATATACTAGGAATGAATGGAAAACAAAATCAATATCTCTACCCAGTGGATCACAAACATGGTACACTGATGGGTCAAAACTGAAAAACGGTGACACCGGGGCTGGTATTTTCGGACCAAGGTTCAACAAATCCATAGCCATGGGAAAATCGCCCACCATTTTCCAAGCAGAGATACACGCCATAGAAATCTGTGCACGTGAATGCCTTCGCAGGAAAATACAAGGCGCACGGATTTACATCTTCTCTGACAGTCAGGCAGCGCTCATAGCGCTGAGTTCCTTTACGATCTCATCCGGACTTGTAGAAAACTGTTTCCAGCGGCTGAATCCCCTTGCTTTCAAAAACACCCTAACGGTGGGTTGGGTACCAGGGCATGAAGGCCATATAGGAAACGAGGTGGCAGACTGCCTAGCTAAACGCGGGGCGATGACACCATTAATCGGCCCTGAGCCGTTCTGTGGACTATCGAGTGGATACAAAAGAGAACTGCTCGGGAAATGGGAGGAAACAGAGATAAATCGTCACTGGACCGACAGTGCAGGGCTGAGACAAGCCAAACAATTTCTCGTCCCCCAGATGACGCGATCAAAACGCATCATCAACCTACCAAAGAGCGAAATTCGCACTCTAACAGGCTACCTAACGGGTCACTGCAACCTTAGGTATCACCTTAAGAAATTAAAACTTTCAGAAATCGACACCTACAGATTCTGCGAGATGGAGCAAGAAACATCAGAATATATTCTATGTGAGTGCCCATCGCTAATCAGACGTCGACTTCAACATCTAGGAGGTGAACTTATTCCCCCCTACAGGATTTGGGAACAAATAGACCCTACCAAAGTGCTTTCTTTTATTAGAAGCCTAGGTATAGGGGCTTTACCCTAATCCTACAGGCCGGCACAAAAGACCTAACATCTGGTCGCAGTGCAACAAGGCCCTTGTAATAATAATAATAATAATATCCAATTACAAAAAAAAAGTGAAAGAGATCAGAGCTTTCCTTGGATTAACCGGTTATTATCGTAAATTTATCCCAAATTACGCAGACATAGCAAAACCAATGACCAAATGTTTAAAAAAAAGGAGCAAAAATAGACGTACAAAATCTTGACTACATAGAAGCATTCAACAAACATAAAGCTTTAATAATTAGAGAACCAATTCTCCAACTTCCCGATTTCAAAAAAAAAATTTATTTTAACCACAGATGCCAGTAATTTAGCCCTTGGGGCAGTACTTTCTCAAAATGGTCATCCTATATCCTGCATTAGCAGAACACTTAATGAACACGAATTAAATTACAGTGCTATCGAAAAGGAATTACTCGCCATAGTTTGTGCCACTAAAACATTCCGACATTATTTACTAGGACGACACTTTCTCAATGGTAGTGACCATCAACCTCTTAGATGGCTACATACCTTAAAGGAACCGAATGCTAAGTTACAAAGGTGGAGAGCTAAATTAAACGAATGCCAATTTAAAATCGATTATATTCAGTTGCCGATGCATTATCAAGAATTAAAACTGAGGAAAATCATCATAGTGAAGTTACTCAACATAGTGCAGAAGAAGACAATAGCAATCTCATTCATTTAACAGAAAAACCAATAAATTGTTTCAAACAAGAAAGAACGCTAACTTCGGCATGCCGAAGTTTAAATACCCTTGCAGTAAGTAAGTAAGACTTTTTCGTTTTCTCGGGTACTGACATAAATGTTGCGAACAAAAATGTTGCGAACGAAAATGTTGCGAACAAACTAAATTCTAAAATAAAATTCTAAAATATTACAAAATGGCCATGTCTGAAATTTCATAAAAATATGTTGAAAATTGCCTAAGTTATAATTTTTTCCTAAAAATTTTCCGATTGTTCCTATGGCAGCTATATGATATAGTCGTCCGATCCGGCCCGTTCCGACATATATAGTAGTGAGAGTATATAGAAGCATATGGTCAAGGGTACGTTAATCGAAACCAAGCAACAAACATTTTTTTTTTAATTTACCGCTATTGCTATGATATTATGTTAGAATATATTCCATAGCATCGGGAAACACCACACAAAGAAATGTTTCTTTGGTTTGACATTTCGCAACTCATTCACTTGTTCTTACTGTGTGTCGAATATGGAAAAATCAACAGAGCCTCAGAAAAAGGTAAGAATTTATATTTTATTCAACTTTTTATGATGCAATTTTGATTAAATTCAGTGTAATTAATATACTCAAAATCAAAGAATTATATAACAATTTCGAACAAAAATATTATCCGTGGTCTTATTTAACAACCTTTCAATGTATTTAAGCAACTCACTCAACCAATTTGATGATATACATTTTTTGTGTGAATTTAGAGTGTATTTTAAGAAACCAAATTGAAATTAACCAAAAATAGTACCATAGTGGAATAAATGACTGAAAACATGTGTAACGTTACCGACAATTTTTGATGAGTTCATTGTATATTTACAGAGGGCTGTGTTTCATCAGAGCTCATCGCACATCTTGCTGCCATATCGTCCCATTTTCTCAAACACTTTTTTGTCAAACATGCACAAGCTGAAATATTCATCCTTCACGATCTTCCACGGGCCTCCAATATCGAATTTGTCGATGAGGCATTGATACAAGTGGATTTCGCCGAAAACTTTGTTTGTGAGGCCCAGGTTGAAGTACAAAGTGCCCACTAGAATCAACGTCAGTTAACAATCTTTACGAGCGCTTTGTACCATAACGAATTGTTTCAATCGAAAGTATTTGTCTCAAACGAATTGAAGCACACGAAGAAGTCACAGATGTAGAATTTCACCAAATCAACAATGAGTTGAACTCAGTTGCTGTGTTTGCCGGTGCGAAGGACGTTCCTGGTATTTCATCTGCCCATCAAATTCAAGTATTGAACGGAAAATTAGTGACTTCTGAAACCTCAAAGCATATTTAAGAAATATGACTATTAAGCCAATCAAAGTGACTATTTAAGCAGCTGAAAGCCAAAAAACTCAATAAAGCTTACTATATTTTTGCTTATTTAAACTTATTAATAAAATTGGAGTGTTTTTTTTGCTTTATTTTCGTCAAAATTTCTCTGAATTTCGTACGTGTAACGTTACCAACTTTTTGTGTAACGTTACCGACTTTGGTTTTAGGCTCATAGAGACACGGTAAAATACATTTTTCGGCTAATCAGATAGTTATATCTTTTCTTTCATTCCTTATATTTCAAAAAATGCTTATAATCAAAAATATGTGCAGCCACATTCGCTAATAATAATGCATTTGTGCACTAACCTCAGAAGTCACTTCCAAAAAAACGTTACCGACCACTTTGAAAGCTGATTACTCCGAAGGCAAGAGAGATAAAGATAAACTTTGAACCCACGAAATGTAAGTCTCTAAGAGTACTTTCAGTTGCATATAAGACATTATGCATTTTAATTACTTTTTCTGAGATATAGCCAAAAATGTGCGTAAGAATGTAACGTTACCGACTGTACCCTTGACCATATGTGCAAAGTTTCATTCAGATATGTAGCTTCAAAACTGAGGGACTAGTTTGCGTAGAAACGGACGGACAGACGGACAGACAGACAGACGGACAGACAGACGGACATGGCTAGATCGACTCGGCTGTTGATGCTGATCAAGAATATATATACTTTATAGGGTCGGAAATGTCTCCTTCACTGCGTTGCAAACTTCTGACTAAAATTATAATTATAAAACTAAAATAATAATAATGGTGATTACAAAATAAGGGAAATTTTTGTCTATAACGTGAACGCCGAGTCCATCCTGACCTCCCTCACCTCGGTGGGCATTGACAGAGGCATCAGGAAATGGATCGAAGTTAAGCTAACGAGTAGGACGATCACAGCCCGACTTAGTGGCACTCACCTCAAATGTCCACTGAAGAGAGGAACACCTCAGGGCGGGGTTCTACCACCTATACTTTGGCTTATAAACATAAATAACATAGGCTTCGCAGATAGTATCAGGACCCTATCCTGACGTTATCAGTGGGATAATTACAGACGCGCTGGTTCGGTTAAACATATGGGCAGAGACCTGTGGATTAGGTATCAACCCAAAATAAAACAGAACTTATGCTCTTTACCAGAAGGACTAAGATACCAGTATATAAAATAACCAGAATAGATGGCATAGAGCTAAAATTATCGAGCAGGCTAAGTATCTTGGTGTGATACCAGACACGAAGCTCTCATGGAAGAAAAATGTTACAGAAAGAGTCAGGAAGGCAAGTATTGCTTTCTAATCTTGCAGGAAAATGTTCCTAGACATATGGGGACTACACCCACAGATCATAATATGTCTTTACATTGCGGTGTTTCGGCCTATTTTAGCATTCGGAACCCATATATGGTGGCCAGTGCTTATAGCATCCCAAAATTAGCAAGGATACAAAGAGCAGCGTGTGCTGGTGCAACGGGGGCAATGCCCTATGCCCTGCAGCAGCACTAAATGCTATCCTGGACATAATACCGAGAACTGTTCGTAAAGGACATTGCCGCGCAGAGCTCAGTAAGACTGAAAGCAAGTAACTGCTGGAGGGAAAAAAAGCATAAAAATACAGGCAAACGCAAGAATGGACTACATGACCACGGACATGAACTTCGGAAATGGCGACACAACCACAACCACAACCACATACCCAACAAGGGAAGACTGGAGAAGGGAAAGAGTAACTGCGGCGGAGGAGTTATCCCTCTACACCGTCGGCTCTAGAATAAGCTGCGGCGTGGGGGCTGGGATCTACGCTGAGCAAATAGAAGAGTCCTTCACTCTCTCAAACTCAACGACGGACTTTTAGGCTGAGGAAGCATCCCGACTTTCGATACGGCGAGGACTCAGGAAAACAGAGAAAACACCAAGTATAATATACTGGAGTTAGTCCAAAAAGTGCGAAAAGACGCTAATCGATATAAAAAAAAGAAAACTATTCATGATTAGTGTTATTATAAAAAAAAGTGCATATTTCTTTTAAATTAATAAGTGCCAGTCGTAATAAGCTAGAAAATTTGAGCAGCGATCCAAAGAAAGCTTAGGAGCTCCGTAAATCTAAGAAACGCCTGTTACTTTTAGTTCTCAACATGCGATATCGACGAAGAAAACAAGTCAACAAAGAGCAACCCGGCCCTACTGACCGTCGACAGCAAGAGAGCGAGCTCTTGCTCAACCCAATTCCGACATCTTGGAGCTACCAATGCCAAACCCCAACACCGCCGGCTCCGATGGGAAAACAACTAGCAGTGCTACAATTTCGTCAGTCGCAGCAAAAGCACCACCAATAACTAAATCAACTAACAAAATAATACGGCTGGTTATAAACCAAATTTCAACCGTACCAACAAAAGCGAAGAACAGACTAGGAGTTAAAATGATAACCCATTTTCCGGAGGAGATCAACCAAGCAGAGCTGGGGCAGGAGACCCAAAAGAAACCAAAGCTCCCACATATTTATATAAGGGAAAAAAGCTCAAACGCCCTGGTCAACAGAATTGTTACGCTGGTCGGGGACGAAAACTTCCATGTTGTTCAGCTTATTAAAGGGAAACCAAACCACGGAACCAAAGTTTAAACGAAATCCGAAGAACACTTTCGAGCTGTGTCTAAGTACACGGATGTAACAAAAAAGAACTACTACATCCATCAATTAAAAAGAAATCGAACCTGACGTTCAAGAAGGCCTTAAAGACAAGGGCTTCTGTGCCAAAAATGTGACCAACATAATAAACAGAAACAAAAAGCAGCAACCACTCTTTAAGGTCGAGCTTGAACCAGGTAGTAAAGCCTTAAAGAAAAACGAAGTGCACCCGACCCGATCTACAAGCTTCAGCTGCTATTGCATCGAAGGATCACGGTGGAAGAACCACACAAACGCAACGGTCATGTACAATGCACAAACTCCCAAGAGTATGGACTCACCAATACATACTGCACACTGTGGAGACTTCCACAACTCCGTAAACTGCCCTGCCCACAATGACCTACAAAAGAAAAAATTTGTAAACTGCTGAGGAAACCATACGGCAAACTACAGAGGATGTGCGGTCTACAAGGAGCTACGCAAAATGGGTATTATAACTCAAGAGGACACCAGACGTATTTTTCGCCAAGGCCACGAGATCATCATTCGGTCCGCTAAATACCACTAAGGGTATCCTTTTCGATTTCCATATTTTCATTTCCTACACAAAGTATGATGGAATTCATGTCATTTATGAAAACGAATATGCAAACCTTTGTTAGAACCAGAATATGGTTATTCAGCTGCTTGTAGCACAACAGTCCAAATAATTAATGTCTAACCTACGTATATCCATGTGGAATGCCAACGGCATTTTACCTTACAGGGAGATATAACTTCCATATAAGAGGTTATACCTTTTACCGCACAGATCATGCGGATGGCAAGGCCCACGGCGGAACGGGCATCTTAATCAGAGAACGCATCAAACACCACTTTCATCAAAGGTTTGCAACAAATTACCTGCAAGCCACGTCCATAAAAGTGCACTTAGGAAACGGCAACCTTTGCATTGCCGCTGTATACTGCCCACATTGATTACTATCTCTGAAGGTCAGTTCATGGACTTCTACAACACTCTGGGGGATCGCTTCATAGCTGCAGGAGACTACAACGCCTAACACACGAACTGGGGATCACGCCTCGTGACTCCCAAGGGAGGGCAACTGTATAATGCACTTATAGAAGTGAGAAATAAATTAGACTATGTTTCCCCTGGTAGCCCCACATATTGGCCTGCAGACCCAAAAAAGATCCCAGATCTAATTGATTTCGCGGTGACGAAAACCTCCCACGCAATCTAATAAGCGCCATAGCACTACCGGATCTCTCATCTGACCACTCGCCTTTGTTAATAACCCTTCTTCAAAGCCCTGAAGTTACGGAGAACCCCTACAGGCTGACGTCGCACAACACTAACTGGACGAAATACAGAACAACTAAAATATATTGAAAAACTCTCGGCAACTAGTACAAAGCATCCCTTGTGGAGGGCGCACCCAAATCTAAGCTCTCTGAAACTGTCACCCCTATAAGGAAGTCTTCAGGGTGCTGAGCCCGCAGCGACAAAGATAGAGCCGAAACATTTGCCTTACATCTAAGGGGCGTCTTCCAGCCGAACCCCGCAGCAAATGATTATGTTCTTCCGCAAATCCACCTCGAAACTGAATCCACGCCAGCTACATTTCAACCGAACGAGATCACAAAAGTCACCAGGAAGCTAAAACCAAAAAAGGCTCCAGGCGGTGACCTAATAACTACAAAAATGATAATAAGATGATAACTTCCGTACTGTGCTATTGACGTCATCTGTAAACTCTTCAATGGAATCATAAGTCTCGGCTACTATCCAAGGAAATGGAAAAAATCAATTATTATAATGATACCGAAGCTCGGGAAAGATCATAAGATTCCATCATTTTACAGACCAATAAGTTTATTCGAAAAATGCCTTCTAACGCGCATAATACCATATATGGGAGTCCACAACATTATCCCAGCCCATCAATTTAGCTTCAGAGAAAAACACGGTACTATCGAGCAAGTAAACAGAATAACATCAGAGATTCGCACTGCCTTCGAACATAAAGAGTATTGCAGCGCATTCGACCGCGTATGCTCAAAGGTCTCATGCATAAAATTAAAACACACTTGTCTAGGTACACTCATAAACTACTTGAATCCTACCTCTACAACAGAGCCTTCTCAGTGAGGTGCAACACAACAATTTCCGACAGCCAAACTATCGAAGCTGGAGTCTAACATGGTGTAGAGATATCGAATGCAAGAAACTACACCTACAACAGAAAGCCAGCAGCCTCCACTGGATTATAAACTCCCGATCGCCCTTGTGTCTGGACTACAAGGTCCTGCTCTACAACTCCTCTCTTAAGCCAATCTGGACGTATGGCTCCCTGTTTTAAGGGGGGTTTCTACCTTGTGTGGTCGAAAAAATCGATTTTTGGATTGATATATGTTTCTAGAGTCCGCTCCCAAAATTTTAATTGGTTATCTTAAGAATTACGGAACCTACACCTTAAAACAGGTAGCACCTACACCTTAAAACAGGTACTGAAGCAAAACTTCAAACGCGTTTTATTCGAAACGACATTTTTTGACCTTGCGGAAGTGATTCAAGCCAGACGAGTTGAGCAATCGCCACGAAATTAAAGTATCGTGTATTAGAGGCTTCTCCATGGCTGGTACCAAAATCTTTAAAAAATATTGAATATTTTTCATGTTATATAACAATTAATGTCCAAAAACAGTGCGTAAAAATCGAGTTTTTCATTTAAAATCGCATAAGTTTTTCAATTTTCATTCTTTTTTTGCAATTCTGGTACCAGCCATGCGCAAAAGTATACAAAGTAAGAATATATTTAATTTTTGTGTTTCAGATCCTTTGGGGCAGCAGCAGGACTTCCGTGAGCGTAAAAAGGCGTTCCATTGCTCAATGCCCCTCCCCCCCCTGTGCATATTTCCATTTGAAACTTTTTTTACTTAAACAATAAACTTGTAGATACACCTGAAAAAAATTAGAAGTGTTTATCTTCAATACATTCCACGAAAAAAATTTTTTAAAAAGCACATTTTTTCGACCACACAAGGTAGAAACCCCCTTAAGGGAACGCGAGCAGAACCATCATAAACTCAATCAAAGATCCTACGAATTATCACTGGGACACCATGGTAAATTCGAAACCAAAACATTCACAGGGAAATCGGCATTCTCCCAGTAAAAGATGAATTAGACAAGAAAAAATCGTTCTTCAATGAAAAACTGTCCGCCCACCCAAATCCTCTTGCAAGGGTCTTGTGTCGGGTTTCCAACCGAACCCGCTTGCAACGTACCGACCTTCCAACCCAGCCATAATTTGTCAGGTCCATTTATACTGTTCCAGTCTACATTAATATAGGAGGCGATACAAAGCGGCCGTTCTCTTCACTTGTCACAAACAAAGTGTTCTTTATTCTCTCGTTCCGTTCCATCTCAGCCTATTACATGACCGTTCCGAACGGGACACACAAAGTAGTGCCCGCAAGCACGATCTTAATATTAGAGTAAGCGAGACGCGCATATTATGTGTTTTAACTAAGTCTGCATCCATAAATGTGTGTACATTAAATGTGTTAATGCACAGGAGCGCCTCAAGCTAATGGCCAGGTGGGGCGTGCAAATCGGGTTAACACCATTGCTAGGGAAATTAGCAGAACCTCTCAGTCAGTCCGATTTGCACAAATTACTTAATAATAAATCAGTTAGAAATTTATTTGCGCTTCCATATCCGCATTAGTGTGACCGTATCTGTTTTTTGCTGAGTGATTGTTATTCATTTAAGGGGGGTTTCTACCTTGTGTGGTCGAAAAAATCGAATTTTTTTTTTTTTGCATTTTTGGATTGATATATGTTTCTAGAATCCGCTCCCAAAATTTCAATTGGTTATCTTAAGAATTACGGAACCTACACCTTAAAACAGGGAGCACCTACACCTTAAAACAGGTACTGAAGCAAAACTTCAAACGCGTTTTACTCGAAACGACATTTTTTGACCTTGCGGAAGTGATTCAAGCCAGACGAGTTGAGCAATCGCCACGAAATTTTGAAGTATCGTGTATTAGAGGCTTCTCCATGGCTGGTACCAAAATCTTTAAAAAATATTGAATATTTTTCATGTTATATAACAATTAATGTCGAAAAAAGTGCGTAAAAATCGAGTTTTTCATTTAAAATCGCATAAGTTTTTCAATTTTCATTCTTTTTTCGCAATTCTGGTACCAGCCATGCGCAAAAGTATACAAAGTAAGAATATATTTAATTTTTGTGTTTCAGATCCTTTGGGGCAGCAGCAGGACTTCCGTGAGCGTAAAAAGGCGTTCCATTGCTCAATGCCCCTCCCCCTCCCCTGTGCATATTTCCATTTGAAACTTTTTTTATTTAAACAATAAACTTGTAGACACATCTGAAAAAAATTAGAAGTGTTTATCTTCAATACATTCCACGAAAAAAATTTTTTAAAAAGCACATTTTTTCGACCACACAAGGTAGAAACCCCCCTTAAGCACGGTATCCAGAGAGAAGAAAACTGTTGCAAAGCAGTGAGAGAGAGCGAAAGGCAAATAGTTTGAAACAGCTTGTCACCTAGGTCTGTTTCAAAGGGTAGTATCCAGTTCAGGTTTGAAAATACTAGAAAGTGGCATGGCGCGCCTTTAGTATTTCCATAACGCGTAGCGAAAAAGAATAAATATTTTAATAAAACGCTCTGTCTCCAACGTTTGCCTCTCGCTCTGCCCTTCACATATTTCAAACTCTGGATCTCGCCATGAACAAAAATGCGTGGAAAAGTCGAATTAGAAGAGCGAATACAGTCCTAATTGGCTTGATAAAGGCAAATACAATATATTGGGGATCGGGAAATTATATGAATTTGAATTAAAAGACCTGGGGCGAAAACGAAAAATTAAAAATAAGGATGCAGGACTGTCGAGGGGAAAATTGGCCACTTTTTGCATCTCGTTATGCAACTGGCATAGGTATTGGATATGGCCACTGGTGCAATCATGTTTCTGAACAGAACACGGATCCCGCACTTGCTTAAAAGAGCCCATATACAATCATCCGAGCTCCTTAGACATGTACTATGAGCAGTCCAAGGCAGGCGCAGCCGCCGGAACGCATGTCAATAGCTTTGGGACAATTAATAATCTAAAACAAATCATAAAAAGATGAATGTGTGTGATGTTTCAAATTTTGCCGGTTGTCAACAAAGTATGACTGCATCATTGGCCCTCAAAAAAAGCCGATACACGAGGAAAAAGAGCGGTCACACTTCAAAAGAATAAACATTTTTGCGCTGCGTGACAACTTTATTTGCTGGATACTGAGCTTTAAAGTCGAACCTTCCGCATTTAAAAAATCAAATTCATAAATTAAAATATATTCCGATTGGTTCCTAAATTCCAACTCCAGCTTCAACTGTTTGCACGCTTTATCCAGCGTCCCAAATATAAGTTGTTTTCGATCTTTCAACTGGTTGAACGCATTATCCAGCGTCCCAAATATAAGTTGTTTTTCGATCTGTCAACTGGTTGTACGCTTTATCCAGCGTCCCGAAAATATAAGTTGATTCGATCCAAATATAACCATAAAGAAACAATACAGTTGGTTCTTTAAATATCCAAAATAACTGCTTCCATTTTAAATAAATTTATTTCGATCTGTGACCGTCTAAGTCACTTCGATTCCAAAATCTGCAATCCAGCAGCACCTAGTCCATCCAAATATACGTGTCAAATTCATCTCGACCAAGTCCGAGCGCTAAGGGATAAGGTCGAGGAAGAATATGAAACTTGTTCAGAGCAAATTTCCGTTGGCTTAGAGGGCACGGCGGACACCTTACCTACTCTAAAGGCAAAATACGAGTATGCCTATTTTATTTACGAAAGGTGTGCCGCAAAGCTCATGGAACAGATCGATACGATCGCTTCCAATGCAGCTCAAATCCAACCCGTTCCACCCCAAAATTCCTATCCGTCTGGCTGTCAGCTTTCTCCGTGCGAAACAGAAGTTTTCTCGGGCGTTTACATTCGCTGGCCGACTTTCCCAGACCTTTTCACAGCGGTCTATATAGACAATCCTGCGCTGACCCCTGTTGAAAAGTTATTCTATCTAAATGTCAAGACTAGTGGTGAAGCTCATTCCGTAGTTTCCAATTCGCCACTCACCAACGATGGTTTCCGCTCAGCCTGGAAAAACCTATCTGAGCGTTTCGTAAACAAACGAGCGCTGGTGAACAGTCAACTAAAGAAATTACTGAACATGCAGTCGATGGCACAAGAGTCTTGGGCAGCCTTGAAGGAGCTGCAAAATACAATTCAGAACTGCATCACATCCTTAAATTTATCCGGCCTTCCTACGGATAATTGGGATTGTCTCCTGGTGTATGTGTGTTCCACGAGGCTTCCAAAGCTGACGCTCTCATTATGGGAGTAGTCCTTAACGAACAAAACTGAAATTCCTACGTGGCAGGAACTTGATACTTTCCTGACCGAGCGCCATAGAACTCTAGAGGCTATAGATTCTATCCATCCTACTACGTTGCGCCTCCATCCGTCCGAACCGACACCCTCCGACGTGTCGCCACAAATACTGAAATCCTTCAGTAAGAGGATCGTTCAAAAATCCAAACAATGCGACTTATGTTCCAAAGAGAACCATCCAGTACGTAATTGTCCACGCTTCCTCCAGATGACGACAGAGGATCGTACCGCTTACATCCAGAAAAAGCAGTTGTGCTCGAATTGTTTCGCAAGCGGTCATCAACTCCGTAATTGCACAAGCGCCCACAAATGTTTCACGTGTCACGGTCGGCATCACACTTTGTTGCATCCAAGCAACTGTTCCTCCAGTGTACCGATTCCTCCTGATACTGTATCCGAACCGATCCAAAGAATTTCCTCGTTCTCTACACGAGTGACAACTGCTCCAGATTCATCCAATTACTGGGTTCCGTACGACAAGATGAAATGCAGACGTTCCCGATGTATGTTCACACCAGAAGGGCGTTTATTTTCCGGAGGCAGTGTGATCCCCTACACTCGCTCTCTCTCTCCCTCTTCCACTGCACTTTCGTGCAGAGAGCTTCTAATCCGCTCTTCCTAAGCTAGTTTTAAGCCTTCTTCAGTTTTAGTACTAATTTCCGATTCGACCAATAAAGACCGACCTCAAACGCATGTCGCGTAATACCCCGAAAGTTCTTCCGTGTTTTACTTATCGAGTGTTTCACGTTAAAGCCAGGGGGATGACGAACAAAGTGGAATATGCAATTAATAACGCAGTACATAAAGTACCTATAGTTGATGAGCTTTATGAGTACTTAGAGAATAAATTCAATGATGAACCTAGAGATCTTGTAACCATCGGTGAGAACGCATCTGTTAATATGCAGAATTTACAGATAAGAAATGAAGAGTCATATAGTAGAAAACATAGAGCTCCTCGCGAATATCAAGATGATGATTATGTGACTATAAGAAATGTTGATACTACTGCAGGAATTAATATGAAGTTTGCCCCTATATACTGTTGGTAAATACTAAATAACTAAATATCGATAGGATTAATTGTATAGCCTTAAGAACAAACGATAGTATTATCGATATATCGAATGTACATAGATGATCGAGGAGGAAGAAGGGACTTTGGATCGAGAACTTGAGAGAGAAACATCGTTAATAAAGAACTTGGAATATTGTTACAACTTAATAAATATAAATAAAAAGATAAACAGACAATTTGATACAGCATGAATGGACTCAGACGAATCGCTCTGCCAAGTTGATGCAAAAATGTTTTAATAAAAAATCTAGCTAAGAAAAACGAATGTTCTACTCAGAAGCAGAACAAATTGGTTAAATTCCAAAAGAAAACGGTCAACTGGCATCTACGAGCTTTGTTTTAAACTTAAAAGATGTTTGCTTAAAAATATGTATACACAGGTCTTACAATATAAACCTGTACTCATTGTACTCACTCTGTTAAGTGACAAATAACCATATCCAGCATTTCAAGATTAGGTTTTGGCAATTTGTAGACTAGCTTATGTACTTCATTTACGCGTTGATTCAGAGTCTCCAGTTCTAAAAAGTTAAGTTTTAAATCAATTAATATGTAAAAATGTTGTTCAGTTTTTAATGCTTACTAGCTGATTCAATAAAATCACCATGGTAATGATAAGTCATTAATGGTTCGTTAAGATTCCGCAGATACATTTTTAGAGCGCTGGCAATAGTGTTACTTTCCATTAAATCGCGGTATTTATCGTCAGTGAAAACATCTTCGGTTTCTTTTCGATTTATACCTAAAGTTAATAACTTGCTAATTTTGGTTCCAACACCACTTTTTCGATAAATCCCTTCATCTTCCAGTCCACGGCTTTCTAATACTTGAATACAGCGGCGAACAAAAATAAATCCAGGCTCATCCAATTGGTAAGCTTCGGTTACTTTAATTTTTCCTGGAGCTAGAAATGCCTATAAATAGAAAACAAAAGTTAAACATTTTTATATCCTTGCTGCGGGTATTATAAACTATTAGTTCAAATTTGGAAATGTCGGGGAAGAGGCAGCACCAGAAAAAAAACCGCACCTAGAAAATGTATGAGCTTTGCTTTGCTTTTGGGTTCCCCTGAATATTCTTTAGATAGATTCGTAATTTCAAGAGGCCAGCTGTTCACATAGCTTTTCTTAGATTTTTCTTTTCTGAAGACACCTTTAAAAGTATGCCTAAAAGAAAGCAGTTTATTATTATTATTTTTTATTATTTATTTATTATTATTTATTATTTATTATTATATTATATTCTATTATATTATATTATATTATATATTTATTATTATTATTTATTATTAAAAAGCTCAGTGCGTCGATTTTTAACATTATGAAATGGAGATGCATATCCAAATATAAAAGTGAATTATTTTAATGATTTAGGTTATGGTGAACGCGGGAAAATATGAGCATATAATTTTAGGTTGAGTTGTACCTAGCACTGAGGCAATAAGTGAGAATAAAAAAAAACCCAAGTTTTCAAAATAATTCGTCACCTTGTCATAGGGCTCGATCTCTAAGTAATTCATTGAGCTTTTGTAAATAAAAAAGCTTAATTCATTAATTTTGACCTTCTTCTTAAGGGAGGGGTCTGGTTTTGAGGGTTCAAAAAAGTGATTTTTTTTTTATTGCATATGGGCAATTCTCTGGTGTCGCACGTGACATTCGTACGCATTCAAACAAAAAAAAAACATTTACCAAGACTTTTTTTTAATTTTACAAAATTTGGAACTTATAGCTCTTGGGTAGCACTATAATTGGTGTTAAGGTCAATCGTTCGTTTTCAAGATAATTAAAAAAAAATGTATCGAGTTCGCACGTGACACAGACGGGAGTGAATTTTTCGCAAACCAGTTTAAGCACTGATTTCAGCGAAACTTGATGAAAGATTTTAATGCATTTAATTTTAATGGATTATATATCAATTCAACTTAATAATTTATTTGATTTGATTTAAAAATATTAAGTTGTTTTTTTTTTAAGTAAATTTTTATCGGTGTCGCACGTGACATTTTTTCCATCGTTCTTTTCGTGATGTTTTTTACTATTTAACCATATTAGAGAAGTATAAATGTTATCTCTTTTGACTCTTTGCAATCTCCCAGTGATGATAGAAAGCAAAAGTCCAAGCATAGTTCCTCTGCTTTGGAGATTTTTATCAAAACACAACATGATCTTTTTATGGTGTTTTTCATCAAAATAATGAAAAATTGCGAGTTGCGCGAGTTTGCGTTCCAATATTTCGAAATTTGTTTTAGAATATGATAAAGGCTTTCAAATTTGATCTATTGAAACATTTCTTAAAGTTACTATGTTACAAATATTAATTTTAGAGCATTTTTTGTGTTTTTTGCCGCGGTTGTAATTTCCAGAGAATAGCCCATATTATGAAAGTATAGTATCTCAAGAATGTTGTCTGTAAATATGAAGTCAATCGGAGCAAAACTCACAAAGATATAGCTTTGGAAGTAGGCGGGTTTTATCAGGGTCTCTTCGATACGAAAAACTTTAAACGCGTTTTTCTCAAATCGATGTTTTTTGAGTCGGTGCACACTGTATCTCAAAATCTATTCAACCGATCGTTCTCAAATTTTTTACAGTATTTCCTTACATAATTTATGAGGTAACAACGTCGAGATTTTTTCGTTTTTGATTTTAATTTTTTTATTATTAACAACAATAGTCATGAATTTTGGCCAAAAATGTGGTATTTTCACTTTCAAGTCTTGTAAAAAATTCAAAAAATTAAAAACGCGTCGTCAATACCTAGAGCTACATTTAAATTGATGGAAAAACTTTGGTTGTTTAATTTTAGATTATCCAGTGTTGAGGTATGGTGTGCACCGCAAAAGCTTTTTTTTTTTTTGACGCCTGCGAAGAATTGCTGCCATTCGGTCAATTTTCAATATATTTCAACCAACATTTCACAGAATATAGTTCAATTAGTACTCTTTAATGTACAATATTCGGAAAAAAATTGTACTTTCACCGTACGCCCAAAAAAAATTTGAAAAAACCTGTTATTTTCTGCCTTCAAAACCGGGTCTGGTTCCTTAAGGGGGTCTTCTACCTTCGCGGTTTTAAAAAATCGATTTTTTTTTAAATTTTTTTTAAATACTAGAGGATCTGAGGAATACGCCATATAAAGGGTTTTGTAAAATTCGCATTCCTTCATGGGTAAACGAAGCCCGAAAGATTGCCACCTCCAAACGTTTCGACCATTTTTCCTATCTTTAAACGCATTTTCCCGAAAGTAGTGTTTTTCAAAAGTTTTGGCACGATTTTGACGAAACCATAGAAGATATCCAAGATCTGTAAAGCGTTACTTATTCACAAAACATCTCGCTAGGTCAGGACACAAGCTTTTTTCGAAAAATTTTTTTTTCAATTTTTTACAGTCATTTTTAGGTTGAAAAACATGGTCAAAAATTAAATTTTTTGTTCAAATCGCTGCCATTTTGTGAAATTTTCAAATATTAAAAAAAGCTTGTGTCCTGACCTAATCGACGTTCTTAAAATTAAGTTAAAAAATATGTTTTGTTTTTTGCATGTTCTGAAGCTGAGATTTCTTGCCAACCGTTTGACTCTTTCGCGCCGGCAGAGGCTAATTCGACGACGCGCCAATGGCAAACGTTATGATAAATTCATATGGTTTTTTTTTTTTCAAGTCCAAGCTTTTGTTAATCAAATAAAAAAAATTTTGTTCGGATATCATGTGTAGTTTTTTTGCAATCCATTTTTGAAAAATAGGCCCCAAATTTGAGCGCGAAGGTAGAAGACCCCCTTAAGGGCTTACAGGGGTCTTTTGAGTAAAAAAATGCAACATTTTTGAGATTTTTTTTCTTTGTTCAGTTATGACATAAATTTTTCGGATAAAGTACATTTAAAAAAGTGGAGTTTGAACTTTAATTTCTGAAAATTTCAACTAAAAATATTTTAAATGCAGCCGATGGCAGCCATTTTACGAAGACGTTGTCGAGAATTATCTGAAAGCAAAAATCCAAAGTGATTTCAATTTTGGACATGTTTTTCGTGGCCCCAACGATGCCAGAATATTTTTTTTTTTCATTTCTAATTTTTTTATAACGTTTTAAAGCAAAAATTGGGATTTTCAGCAGTAAATGTCGGCCATTTTGTAGCTGTAAAATCGAAAAAAAAAAATAAAAAATTGAAAATAAGATCGTTGGGGCCGGGATAAATATGTGTAGAAACTGTGTGAAAAATTGATCGGTTGCATATTCGCTGAGTTATGATGGACCGACTTTAAAAACAACATTTCGAGAAAAACGTTGTTATTGCAGCTTGTTGCTCGGCTCTTTGGACGCGAGACAGAAACTTTAAAAAATCATATCTCTGTCAATTCTTCACCAAATTGCTTGCAATTTGAACAGAATACTCCTGAGACTTTGTACTATCGAATAAAAAAATAAAAAATTTTGACCATTTTTGACCCCTGTAAGCCCTTAATAAAGATACAAATTTTGAAGGAAGAATTGGGCATTAAGTGCCTAGATTAACCAGGAAACAGCCCTTACCTCAACCGAATCTGGAATGTTTGGGCCCTTATGACAAAAGAAAAAGACGGAGGCCTATATCAATGACAGAATTGAAATAAGTAATAGAAAAAGTAAGGTTTGAGGATAAAACTGGGGAATATTTTAGAAATTTAGAATTCCATGCCTTTTGGCGTAAAGCGTAAAATCTGTAATTAAGGGGGGGGTCTGGGTTTGAAGGCAGAAAATAACAGGTTTTTTCAAATTTTTTTTTGGGCGTACGGGGAAAGTAAATTTTTTTCTGATTATTGTACGTTAAAGAGTATACATTGAACTATATTCTGTGAAATATTGGTTGAAAAATATTAAAAATTGACCGAATGGCAGCAATTCTTCGCAGGCGTCAAAAAAAAAAAGCTTTTGCGGTGCACACCATAGCTCAGCACTGGATCATGTGAAATGAAACAACCAAAGTTTTTCCATCAATTTAAATGTCCCTCTAGGTATTGACGTCGAGTTTTTAATTTTTTTTAATTTTTTGAATTTTTTACAAGACTTGAAAGTGAAAATACCACATTTTTGGCCAAAATTCATGACTATTGTTGTTAATAATAAAAAAACTAAAAACAAAAACAAAAAAAACTCGACGTCAATACCTCATGAATTATGTAAGGAAATACTGTAATAAATTTGAGAACGATCGGTTGAATAGATTTTGAGATACGGTGTGCACCGACTCAAAAAACATCGAACTGAGAAAAACGCGTTTAAAGTTTTTCGTAGCGGTAAGACAATGGTAAAACCCGCCTACTTCCAAAGCTATATCTTTGTGAGTTTTGCTCCGATTGACTTCATATTTGCAGACAACATTCTTGAGATACTATACTTTCATAATATGAAATAAAAAAAAATCACTTTTTTTTAACCCTCAAAACCAGACCCCCCCCTTAATGTAATTAATCACCACTGTAGAATTTTCAAAAAATCAAACAAAAAATTTTCATTGTTGAAGGTCATTTAGGGTCTTAAGGGGTTACACCACTGTAAAACACAAAAAAAAAAAGGCATATTTTCGAAATTTCTGTAGGTAAACACAATGGAGTTATTGAAATTCTGTAAAAAGTATTTTATAATATCAATATTAAACTACAAAAAAACATACATTTCAAGTAATTAAAAAAAAAAAATGTTGACTCCACAGCAGTTCTGCGGTGGCATGTTTTTTCTCAGATGGGTCCACGGCCGGAAACGTATCTTCCACAATTTTTGATCTAGAACAAAAAACTAAACATTTTCTGAATCCATATTGTTGTCCCCAGGGAACTACGTAGGGTTTTTTTTTTTTAAATTAACTTTTCGAGAATGGCGACAGTTTAAAAAAAAAATTTACAATTTGACCATGAAATTCATCACATTTTTATTTTAAAAAAAAAGACTATTCATTTTTTCAAAAAAACCCCTACGTAGTTCCCTGCGGACAACAATTTCAAACGTACTGTAAAAATTTGGAATCGATCGGTAAAGATTTGTTCGAGTTATGTTTCCGGCCAGCTCAAAAAAAGTGGTTTTGATCGTTTAAAGTTTTCAGTGGCTGTAAAATCGTATGTAAAATCGTGAAAGGTCCTGCAGCAGAACTTGAAATTCAGGCATGTAAAAATTTTTCCCGGACTTTATCTTTTAGTATATCATTCTTAAGGGGGGTTTCTACCTTGTGTGGTCGAAAAAATGTTCTTTTTAAAAAATTTTTTTCTTGGAATGTATTGAAGATAAACACTTCTAATTTTGTTCAGGTGTATCTACAAGTTTATTGTTTAAGTACAAAAAGTTTCAAATGGAAATATGCACAGGGGAGGGGGAGGGGCATTGAGCAATGGAACGCCTTTTTTCGCTTACGGAAGTCCTGCTGCTGCCCCAAAGGATCTGAAACACAAAAATTAAATATATTCTTACTTTGTATACTTTTGCGCATGGCTGGTACCAGAATTGCGAAAAAAGAATGAACATTGAAAAACTTATGCGATTTTAAATGAAAAACTCGATTTTTACGCACTTTTTTCGACATTAATTGTTATATAAAATGAAAAATATTCAATATTTTTTAAAGATTTTGGTACCAGCCATGGAGAAGTCTCTAATACACGATACTTTAAAATTTCGTGGCGATTGCTCAACTCGTCTGGCTTGAATCACTTCCGCAAGGTCAAAAAATGTCGTTTCGAGTAAAACGCGTTTGAAGTTTTGCTTCAGTACCTGTTTTAAGGTGTAGGTGCTTCCTGTTTTAAGGTGTAGGTTCCGTAATTCTTAAGATAACCAATTGAAATTTTGGGAGCGGACTCTAGAAACATATATCAATCCAAAAATGCAAAAAAAAAAAAATAGATTTTTTCGACCACACAAGGTAGAAACCCCCCTTAAGACCCTAAATGACCAATAAAAAAAAATTTTGTAATTTTTAAAAAATTCTACAGTGGTGTATCCCCTTAAAATTAAAATACTAAATACTCTAAATACTCTTTATGCGGCTTTTCGCTATAACGGCCTTCTTCAATTATGGCGCTTTTTCGCTTTACGGCCTAAAATGTTTCGCTATAACGGCCAAAATTAATGTTTTTGTTTAGTAATATTATTTTATTTTTAATAAAATAAAAGGAGAAAATCCATTTTTAATTATAGAATATGATACATTTTAAAATTTTTGGAACCGAACCCATAGAAATTGTATGAATTTGTATTAAAATGTTTGATTCGTTATACGGCATTTCGCTTTACGGCCAATTTCTGTGGAACCAAACTAGGCCTTTAAGCGAGGTATTGGTGTATGTATATATATTCCTATAGCAGCTATATGTATAGTGGTCCGATTTGAATAAAATTAAAACCGAAATTCTAGAATAATACAAAATGACCATGTCTCAAATTATATGATAATACGTTGAAAACTGGCTAAGTTATACTTTTTTCCTCAAAAAATTTCAATCGTTCGACTCGGCTGTTGATGCTGATCAAGAATATATGTATATACATTATAGAGTCGGAAATGTCTCCAGCGTTGCAAACTTCCGACTAAAATTATAATACCCTGGAAGGGTATAATTATATGTTTAATGCATTACCATAATTGTTATAAAATTTATTCTTAAAGTAGTCATAGTTAGGAAAGTGAGCAAAATTATTAAAAAAAAAGAGTACAATAATAAAATTAAAATTGATATGCATTTTTATTTAGAAATGTTCCATTAATCAAGGAGGTGAATATTTACGCTGCGGCTTTTTTTGTGGCGCTGGGTGTATATATGTATATGTATTTAAAAATATATATGTATAATATACATGTTATATATATGTATTTATCTAATATATAAAATTCGCTATCGTCGTGTTCGACAGAAAACTCCTCCGAAACGGCTCGACCGATTCTCATGAAATTTTATATGCAGATTCAGTAGGTCTGAGAATGGGCTAACATCTATTTTTCGCACCGCTAAGTGATAAGGGTAGTCCGCAATACAGCTTTAGTCGCTGCCTGTCGGCTGTCAGATTAGAAATTTGGACTTTATGGATGTGATGCCAAGAAATTTACGTCAAGTTTTGTGTTTTAAACACCCAATTAATATTTTGGTGGCAGTGCTGAGGCATCTCGGAATTATTTTTCTTGGTTTTTAAAAAGGAAGAGGTTTCTGTGGAACAACTGTGTGTTTTTTTTAAAAGGTCGATTCAAGTTTTAAAGTGATTCAAATAGTTAAACTCATATGTGTTTTAATTTGAGCCGAAGCTCAAGTAATTCTAGAATATTACGAAGCAGAAGAGACGACAGAACAGAGGAACAGATCCAGTAAATTCATACTGATGACCGTGTGAGAATGAGACAATTGCGTCATGAACAATCAGAATATACACGAGCCGATCGCAATGAAGCAAGAAGACTAGAACATCGACAATCACGCAGTTTAACAGTCAATAGACGCAGAACAAATGAATAACACCGCGTACAGGTACATCGATCATTTACATTGAATTCATTCGTGCGTCTTGCATTCCGGTATGAGCCAGATATTGAATATTATGCTCATTCAAAAATTATAATTGGTGCTATGGACAAGGAATGCCCGCATTGTCATGCCTTCAAATTCTAAAATGAACCAGCAGGGTTGTGTTGCGCATCTGGGAAGGTGCAACTACCTAATCTTAAACGCCACCAGAACCATTGAATGGTTTACTTATCGGAACGGATCAAGATTCCAACATATTCCTTAAATCAACAAGGACATTCAATTCATGCTTTCAAATGACATCGTTTGGAGCAACACAAATAGTTCGAAATAATAATAAAAATGGTCAACAATACAATTCAAAATCAGAGGCCAAGTTTATCATAAAATGGGATCATTGCTGCCAATGCCAAACGAACCACACAAATTTTTACAAATTTACTTTATGGGAGGCGAGGATAGCGGAAGCGCACTTGCCAATCGAGTGAATGCACGTTGTGATTATAATCACCTTGATTCAGTTATTGCAGGACGCATCGTCGGCAAACTAGACACTCTACTCAATGAGCACAATGAAATGGTGAAAATATTTAAATCGCACACAAATTACAATCAGATAATCACGATATTGTAATAAATCCTGATAAAACACCATCTATAGAGCACATTCGTAGATTCAATGAACCTGTTGTTAATGACGTTGCTGGAATAATGGTTGGCGATCGTACAGGTACACGAGAAATTGTCATTCGCAGGAGAAATAATAATCTTCAGTTCATTGCTGATACACACCGCTTATATGACACTCTCCAATATCCGCTAATGTTCTGGAATGGCCAAGACGGATATTGCGTAAATATTAAACAACGAGATCCCGTATCAGGTAATTCATTCTTTATGAAATTAATCATTCATCATTATACGAAATTGAAAATAACAAAAATATATTACAGGAGCCGACACAAATAAGAACGTTAGCTCAAAGGACTATTATGCGTATCGACTGATGATTAGACGCGGCCTAGACAATGTTATTCTACGATGCCGTGAGCTGTCAACAATTTATGGTCGACATGTACGCAGAAATTCCCGATCCGACTACAGACCAATTGCTGTTTGATATTGTAAGAGCAAACATGATTCATGGCCCATGCGGTAGTCTTAATAGTTCATCGCCTTGCATGGCAAATGGAAAGTGTATAAAAAATTTCTAAAGATTTTACTAACGATACGATAACAAATGTAGATGGATATCCAATATACCGTCGAAGAAATACGGAAAATGATGGGCAATCATTCATTAACTACTCTTACAGCATTTTTCGAAATGTGTAACCGTGCGGATCATTTTGGTGATTTTGCACGAACATTAGGGGAGAGTGGGGAGTTATAAAACATGGGGAGTCGTGAAACATGGCCATAGATTTCGCTTAGTGGCTTTTCCGATCGTTTTTTTTTTTTTTTTTTTTTGTCAACATTTTGTTAACCCTAATGCTTAATTTGATCGAGCACTTGCACCGATATCACTCTTTTTTTATATATTCCCACACACTGTGTTTAAAATTCGTGCAATAAGTTTTTTTTCGAGGACTTTCGTGTTTAGCATCCTGTTGAACAGTTGCAAGTGAATCTATAAAGTTGGTAAGCAAAATAATCAGCAGTCATTAAGCTTTTAACTTACAGAAGAATTTGAGAGAAAATATTTTGTGTTGCTGTCGCGGTGCGATTTTTAAAAAAGTAACAAATTAGGGGAGAAATGAAACACATCGAGTGGGTAGATGTGAAACACGGCAAATCTGACAATTGATGATTACGAATCTGATGTGTTGATTGTCATATGTTGCATGTGTGATATATGAATGATATAACAATCTAATGTATATATAATGTACATAATATAATAAGGCAAAAGAAGCGGTCAAACCACCGGCAGCAAAACGTAGTCGTCGCAAATGAAAGATAATTCCGATGAAGATTTTGTATTATTTTTCTAAGAAGTTTAAAATTTTGTTCAATTCTTGTTAATACATGAAAAACATTACAAAGTGTCATTTCTGTACTCCTAATAAAAATGTTCGTTATAAAAAATGTTTTTTTTTTCGCATTTTTTAGTAGTGCTTCATAACACCCCACCATTTTTGAAAACTGAAAAAAACAGTGATTCTGGAAAACGAGCTAAAGTCGCCCAACATTTTGGATTATACGCGAATCCTTTGACAAGGTAGTAGTTTATTGATTGCTCTAAAAATTCAGTTAAACAAAATATAAAAAAACGTAAATTTTAGAAGTTTGGGCCCTTTAACAAAGCGTGTTTTATAACTCCCCCCTCTCCCCTACTCTATTCACAAGTACCATGCTATTTCACATGGGCTCAAACAAAAAAAATGGATGCCCCGCAAGCAAGGCTTACCAGTTGAGGGATGTCCAAATTTATTCAAATCAAACGTATTGGGGAGAGTGTTTACGGTCAATCCAAGCCAGACTGAGTGATTTTATCTTAGACTGTTCTGTTGTTGGTTAATGTTACTGGACCATTGTCTTTTCAAGATATATGTAAGGTGAATGGACAACAGTATCGAACGTATAAAGATGCATGCCTTTCACTCGGCTTGCTGGAAGACGACAATCAGTGGGAAAGTATGCTGGCTGAAACAGCATTGAACTGTACAGCAATACAAATTCGACTACTATTCGCTATTGTGTTGACGTCATGTTCCCCAACTAAAGCAGAAATATTGTAGAATAATCCCAAAGAATCAATGACAGACGATATATTGCATCGATATCGTACACGGTACAAATTCAACGACGATATGTACAATGAAGCACTGATTGCTATTGAGGATATTTGTATTATCATTGCAAACTTACCACTAAGTCATTTCGGTATTAATTCACCAAATAGAAATGCATCTGAGCTAATGAATATTGAAATGAATCGTGAAATGCAGTACAACACAGTAGAAATGGCGACGATTGTTACTCGGAATGTCCCACTATTGAATGAGGAACAAAGAACAATTTACGAACGTATTATGCTTGCAGTTTCAACAGGACAAGGAGGGTTCTTTTTTTTTTGATGCACCAGGAGGATCTGGAAAAACATTCCCGATTTCGCTAATTCTTGCTGAAATACGATCACATAATGGAATCGCATTAGCCGTTTCATCATCGGGCATTGCGGCAACTTTACTGGATGGAGGCAGAACAGCTCATTCAGTATTTAAGCTGCCACTGAATATTCAAAAAAACGCAGATGCAGTGTGTAACATAAAAAAAATACGTCAATGGCCAACGTGCTAAAACAGTGTAAGATTATTATATGGGATGAATGTACTATGGCACACAAACATTCGCTTGAGGCATTGAACAGGACTTTGAAAGACATTAAAAACAATGACAAAATATTTGGAGCCACTCTGTTAGTCCTTTCAGGTTATTTCAGACAGACATTTCCAGTAATTCCACGTTCAACAACGGCTGATGAGATCAACGCTTGCTTAAAATCATCAACATTGTGGCGTAATGTTGAAAAATTAAAACTAAAAGTAAATATGCGCGTTCAAATGCTTCAAGAATCATCAGCGGAAACATTCTCGAAACAACTACTAGATATTGGCTATGGAATACTTCCTAAAAATGAAGATGGTTGCGTAAAATTACAAACAAATTTTTGCACAATAGTTAATTCACAACATTCAACAGGCTCTCATTGATAAAATATTTCCGGATGTACACACACAGTATGTAAATCATGATTGGCTTGCAGAAAGAGCAATTTTAGCTGCAAAAAATGTGGACGTTGATGATATTAATTTGAAAATACAACAACTGTTGCCAGGGAACTTAGTATCATACAAATCAATTGATGCAGTTTGCGTTACAAATGAAGCAGTGACTTTTCCAACAGAGTTTTTGAACTCACTGGAATTCCAGGGTATGCCAAAACATAATTTGAAATTAAAGGTTGGATCTCCGATAATTTTAATTCGTAATTTGAACCCACCACGGCTGTGCTACGGGACGAGATTAGTCATTAAAAAATTATTAAAAAACGTTATCGAAGCAAGTATTTTAAATAAAAAGTTTAAAGGTGAACAAATATTGATACCAAGAATACCAATGATACCTACAGATATGACAGTACAATTTAAAAGAATACAGTTTCCAATAAAATTAGCTTTTGCAATAACTATAAATAAATCACCAGGACAAACAATGACAATTTGTGGATTAGATTTAAGTACACAATGTTTTTCACACGGACAGCTATACGTGGCATGCTCAAGAGTTGGAAAACCATCAAGTTTGTTTGTGTTGGCAAAAGATGGGATAACAAAAAATATTGTTCACGAAATAGCATTGAGAAACTGATATTGATTTTTAGTGGAACTGAAATAAATAATTAAAAATTTAAAAAAATGAATGGATTGTGTTTTGTTATTTTTATAATTAATTATAGTTAACAGATATCAATAAATAAAGATCAAAGATATCAATAAAAATTAAATGATTGAAACAATAAAAAAAAATTATAATAATAATATGCGTATTATTATCAATCTAGAACTATATACAAAAAAAAAAGGGGGCGAGACAAAGTTCGCCTGGCCAGCTAGTATGTATATATATATTTATATATATAGGTATATATATGTATATATGTATATATTAATATTATATTATATATAAGACTAGGCGAGCGAGCGGAGCGAGTGTCCCGAAGTTAGCAACCCCTCTTTCTTTCAGCCTCCTCCTTTTTCTTCTTCTTTCTTGTATGTTTTATGTAGTGTGTTGTATGTTGCATGTTGCAAGTTGCATGTTCCCGCCCAGCCAATAAAAAGTATAAAAAAGACCTCGTATCGGAAGATGTTCTTGCCTATCTTCAAGGCAAAACCCAAGCCGAAAATGTAAGTGGAAAAGTTTAATTTTTCGTATGCCAGAGACACCTCGTCTTTCAAGATTAGCGTCTACCCGAACTTCTTTGACACAATTTGCTCTGGTGACTTCTGACCCGATAACGGGCGTGAGACTCGCGTTAAAAAAGAAAAAAAAAAACAGTAAGCTTTTCTCAAGCTGGCAATTTATAATTTTTAGGCACGGCAGAAAACTATTTTATATAATAGAGATAATAGAGAGATAAGACATGCTCCGGTAATCGAATTCGTAAAAATGTTTCGATTTCCATTTGAAATCGCAACATCGGAGCTCGGGTTTTCGAATTCGTATAATTTTTTCGATTTGTAAAACGGGCACCTTTGTCAGGCCGAAATTAAAAGTACAAATGCCTTTTTATACCCTTGCAGGGTATTATAATTTTAGTCAGAAGTTTGCAACGCAGTGAAGGAGACTTTTCCGACCCTATAACGTATATACAGTGCCGCTCAACTGAATAGGTTTGAAAAATCTGTCACACATTTTGCTCTCTTTCTTTGGTCCAGTTGCTTTTTTTTCTATACTTTTTTTTTGTTTTGAACCTTCAATTGCTTAGCTATTATGTGCAAGAAAGAAGTAACGGGACAAATGCAACGGTAATTCGGAATTTTGCTTTCAACGTGAAATTCGCTCAATGTGTGCTCTAGTTTCGGCTCATCTGAATAGGTTTTACATGTCTGTCTTCACTTATTGTTTGACCGCGTGATTGAAAAGAGTTGAATTCTTTTATATAATAAAATTCAATTCATTTTTGATAAGTTTTTTCTAAAATGGGCCGCGGAAAACCTTTAACCGATTTTGAAAAAGGTCAAATAAAAGGCTATATTGAATCTGGCCTAAAACACAATGTAATAGCCAAGAAAATCGGTCGAAGTCAAAACGTTATAAGTAATTTTCTTCGTAATGAAGCCGATTATGGGAAAAAAATGAAAGGAGGAAAAAAATATGCAACAACACCGTCAGAGAGGCGACTTATTCTGCGTACTGCCTCAAATTCACACCTTACTGCTGGAAAAATTAAAGAAAAATGCGGTGTAAATGCTAGTGTGGCCACGGTAAAACGTATTATTCAAAGCGCCAAACACTTGAAGAGATTAAAAATTAAAAAAAAACCACCTCTCAATGATGCTCGTAAGGAAGCACGGCTTAGATTTGCCCGAGAACACATGACCTGGAACAAGGAGTGGAAGACAGTGGTTTTCTCCGATGAAAATAAATTCAACCTCGATGGACCGGATGGCTATAATTACTATTTCCACGATATTAGAAAGGAAGAATGTTTTTTAAGCCGTCATCACACTTGTGCAGGTGGTGTAATGGTGTGGGGAGCCATATCTTTCTATGGAACCTGCGAACTTCAGTTTGTCACCTCGAAAATGAACGCAAACGTCTATAAGACAGTGCTTCAAAAGGCTTTTCCTCAGTTTTCTGAGATTTATGGTAACATTCAATGGACGTACCAACATGACAACGCTCCCATCCATACGGCTCGTATCATAAAACAGTGGATTACAGACCAAAACGTTAAATTGTTGGAGTGGCCGCCTTACTCCCCCGACATCAACATTATTGAAAACGTTTGGGGACTTTTGTCCAGGAGAGTGTACGAAGGAGGACGACAATTTAATGACACTGGGGCCCTAGTTGAAGCAATTAAAAAAGCCTGGTCAACTATTTCACTAAATGAAATTAAAAAATATTATGATTCCTTACCAAACCGTCTGTTCGAAATAATTAAAAGCAAGGGTGGTCATACCAAATACTAATTAATTGTTAAAAATGCCCTTTATTATTAAAAATACCCTGTGCTTTAAAATACTAATAAATATTAATTAATGTATACTTTATTTAATAGTTTAAGTGGTCAAACCTATTCAGTTGAGCCAAAAAAAAAAACGAATTTTTGTTATGTTTTCGAAAAAATAAATAAATATGATATAAAAACAAAACTAAAAGATCAAAAACTTTTCTATTTAATAAAGGACAGATCTATTCATACATAAAAATTTATTTCACTGAAATCGGATTGCATATAACTGAGATACAACGTTTCAAACCTAAACAAATAGTCAAACCTATTCAGTTGAGCGGCACTGTATATTCTTGATCATCATCAACAGCAGAGTCGATTTAGCAATGTCCGCCTGTCTGTCCGTTAGTCTGTTTTTAAGCAAACTAGTCCCTCAGTTTTAAAGCCATCGGAATAAAACTTTGCAGAATGTTTTCTATATGCCAATTTTCAATATATTTTCATATGATTTAAGACATGGCCATTTTGTATTATTAAAAAATTTCTGTTTTAATTTTATTCAAATCGGACCACTGTATCACATACATACATATGTAGCTGCCATAGGAATATATATATCAAGTAATTTAGTTTGTTCGCAACATTTTGCGCTCGCAACATTTACCTTATGTCAGTACTCGAGAAAGCGGAAAGTCAGAACATTTGTCTTCTTCTTCTACTTACTGCAAGGGTATTTAAACTTCGGCATGCCGAAGTTAGCTTCCTTTCTTGTTTAATATGTTTTATTCCACACCACCACAAGATCATTCTGGCACGCAGGTTTTTTATAAAAAATGTATTTCTGATCCCACCACAGATTTGACAAAACAAATGTTGCCGTCGGCAACAAGAATTGTCGATTTGGAAAAGGGTCGATAAGTACTTCGTCAAAAGTTGCCACATTGTTGGTGAAACGATATATAAAATATATAAGGATTCATTAATAAATTTAAAAATGCAGTAGAAAAGTACATGAAAACATCGGAATTAAAACAGTGAAAAATGTGGCAGCCATATGGTGTGCAAAATTGCTTAAACAACTGTGTGAAGTTAACTTCATGACTTAAGGGGGGTTTCTACCTTGTGTGGTCGAAAAAATTAAATATTTTTTTTTTTGCATTTTTGGATTGATATATGTTTCTAGAGTCCGCTCCCAAAATTTCAATTGGTTATCTTAAGAATTACGGAACCTACACCTTAAAACAGGAAGCACCTACACCTTAAAACAGGGACTGAAGCAAAACTTCAAACGCGTTTTACTCGAAACGACATTTTTTGACCTTGCGGAAGTGATTCAAGCCAGACGAGTTGAGCAATCGCCACGAAATTTTAAAGTATCGTGTATTATACATTTTATATAACAATTAATATCGAAAAAAGTGCGTAAAAATCGAGTTTTTCATTTAAAATCGCATAAGTTTTTCAATTTTCATTTTTTTTTCGCAATTCTGGTACCAGCCATGCACAAAAGTATACAAAGTAAGAATATATTTAATTTTTGTGTTTCAGATCCTTTGGGGCAGCAGCAGGACTTCCGTGAGCGTAAAAAGGCGTTCCATTGCTCAATAATATATAATTATAATTTATTAAAAACAAAAAAACGAAGCCAACTTCGGCACGCGGTAGATTGTATGTCAGCTATGTGTTAATACTGTTATATAAATAAATTACACTAGAGAGAATAGGTAGATTTTCAGTAAAAGAACAAATTCGATGCTACATAACCTCAAATATAGACAAAAAAAACGCTGTTTTTGCACTTTTAGGTTAGGATATCTCGGAAACCAGAGCCAATTAGGAAATTTCGACCTCGGATTCGGATTCAGCGCACCGAAAACCTTCGGAAAAGTATATACTGGTTTCTGGGTCAAAATTTTGTCGGCCTGTGTTATTAAGAATACATACCATACATATCAGAGATCTGCATTAGTCCACCGCAACTGCAAGTACACCGCATACACACACAGTATTTTTTAGACTCGCGTCACAAAGCACCGCATCAAAAAATGATGCGGTGTTTTTTTACTCGTTTCTTTTGTGCACTCCTTCTATGCGGTGCCAATATGAGTAAGTACCTACTGTTTGGTTGACTTTTTACTCGTGCAAGCGACCACCGCATACACATTTGTGTGTGCAAAAACAACACAAACATTTTTGGTGCCATGTGATTTCACAAGGATTCATTTTTTGAGTTAATTAGTTTTGTTGGTATTTAACAAAAGGTTTCTTAATGTTCATGGATTAAGGGAAGGTTTCCCTCATTTTGGACCAAAAAATCGACTTTTTTTTTGCATTTTTGGATTGATATATGTTTCTAGAATCCGCTCCCAAAATTTCAATTGGTTATCTTAAGAATTACGGAACCTACACCTTAAAACAGGGAGCACCTACACCTTAAAACAGGTACTGAAGCAAAACTTCAAACGCGTTTATCTCGAAACCACGTTTTCCGATCTAACAAAAACTCTCAGACCTGATCTATTGATCCGATTCTCTCCATCTAAAAACTGTTTGGAAGTGCATGCTTTTTCGTAGGTCCCGTAGCAACATCACGTATCAAAATTGTTTATTACTATTTTTTTAACGTTGTTGAAATGGAAAAAAACAAGAAAAATTTGAACTTTTAGTTCCAATGTTCATCATTCAATGAATTTTGCACGAATTCCAACAATTTGGCTACCGGACCTACAGAATATCATTATCTTTAAGTAATAACAACGATTTTTGATTTCAGTCCAATACAAGAAGCGGCAGAATTTTTATTAGGACACCATGTTTCGAGAGCATGGGCCCACGGGAATGTGCATCTTGTAGCCGCCATTTTGAATTTTTTTAAACTTTTTTACTTTTTCAAATTATCTGATAATAAACGAATAAAATCATCAAAACCAAAAGTTCGTACGCTTTTTCATTGTCCTACAACAAAAATATAAACTTTGCTTTATTTTCGTCCATAATGAGGGAAACCTTCCATTAAGTAAAGAAATAATAAATAATAAATAAATGTAAAAAAATTCCGCGCGTGAATGAGACAGAGTACATTTTTTATTGTGTCTTTTTCCACCGCATATTTTTGTGTATTGTCTGTGTCCAACTCACAGACACAACGGTGGTAAAACACCGCAACCGCATATTATGCGGTGTGAGTAACACCGCCACCGCTTTTTAAGTGAGTATACTTGTAGTGCTAAAATGAGGCACAGGTGCCCGTCTCTGATACATATATACTTTATAAGGACGGGAATGTCTCCCTCACTGCGTAGCAAACTTCTAAGTAAAATTATAATACCCTGCAAGGGGATAATGAATTGTTTTGGTTTTTAAGTGTTTTCAATATATCTAAAAATAGCCCTAACAATTTTGATAATAAAAAGAGAGGCATTTTAGCAATTGAAATTTGTTTGGTGTATATAACACATAACGGATCAAAACGGAGCTAAGCCAAAAGTATATTGGAAACCGGCTGGATAGTGGAAAGTTGGTCCCAATAAATAGCAAGTTCCGACAATGAAGGAATGTAGAAATTTAAGTGAAAATACCATTGTCTGATTGCTTCACACAAAGGAACTCAACATTGCAGCAGTCGTAATTCGTAATTCTGACGTGAGTGTGGAGTCAACAGCTATAAAGACACCAATTCACGTCTGATAGGCCGATCTAGCCAATATACTGTGAACCCAGCTTGAAAAAATTCGGAACTAAGTATCCCCCTGCTTTAACGAGGTTTCTGTGCATACAATACTCTGGGAAGAAAACGAAACTCTATCAGAATACAACTTAGTACGCTTACTACGTAAGTCTCTAGCATTCTGCAAGAAAATGTTATGGAAATGTTCTGATAAGGCCTAGAAAGACTTATTCGAACTGGCCGCCTTTTAATTTTCTTAGGTAAAATCGTATGGTGCTGTCAAATCTCTAATTAAAATAATAATTAAAGAAGTGTCATAACAGCAAGAGGAAACAAGAAACATAAATAAATGTGTATGATTTTGAATGTTTTGGTTTTTGTTTACTTACCGGTTCCGTTCCATCCATCGCGCTAAGCCAGTAGCAATAATCCTTTTCGCTTAAAGCTTGAAAAGTGTAAACTAGTCCTGGTTTTTCTTTAAAAGTTAGATCAAAGCAAAAACGCTTCTCGAACTCGGATGCCCGGCGTTGGCAGGAAAAAAGAGTTAGCTTTTCATCCTCGCGAGTTTCTGGTCTCGTAAAATTATGATTCATTTGATTGAATTGAAGCATGGTGAACTCGCGCTTTTGCTTTTTAAATGTGCAATAGTATTTTGTCCATGTTGCTTTGAATGGCTCTAGAAGTGACATTTTCAAAAGGGAGCCTAGGATAAGTTCGAAATATACAAAATAAACATAAATGAAATAACATTTTACTGTTAGGTTAGTAATTTAGAGGAGCTCAATAAATTTAACACGAAGCTAATACATGTGTATATCACGGGATAAACATAAATCTTCATTCAGAGAAGTTTAGGGATACAAAAGCATACATATGACATTTAACAGTCTAATTTGCGTATTGTAAATTGCTTGAGAATTTGTGTAATAGTAATCAAGGGTGCATCCACCAATACATTGCAAACTGCAAAATACCATCTGCAAGAAATTGTGTAACGACTGTGAGACAAGCGGACAAAGTAAGGGTATTATCTTTCATCATGAATTAAAATTATTAGTGTAATTGCTACAATTAAAAAAAAAAAATAAATAAAAATAATGTTTATTCTCATATAGAGAAAATATTACTTTTATAAATACAAATCAAATACGTACTTTTTTCCATTAAAAATAGGTATCCACGTTTTGTGAAAACTTCCTCAGGTTTCTGTCAATGATATGGATTAGGTTGAACAAATAAATGTATAGCTAATTCACTTACTGTGCGTTTTTCCATGTATTTGGTTTTTAGTTCTGTTACTTTTTCACGAGCTTCCTCGAAATTTTCACGAGTCTATAACGAAATAATAATAAGTTGAAAAAAAATGTATATAAGACATTTGTTTTCTATTCTTACCTTTTGTACCTTGTGCCTTAAATCTTGCAGATAGTCTCTATGATCTTCAGCTTGTTCGTGGGCTGTGTGATAAAAAACTAACCAGCCGGAAATAAAAGCCAGCAATATTTCGACAAATTCGAATTTTATTCTTTCTTGCACTTCTTGTATGCGCAAAACATAGCTTAGTGATTCCTGAATATACTCTCGTTCATGCATGCCCAAACTGGCATCGGCCTAAAAATAAAAACAAATGATGACCTCAAACAAAATTACAGATTAGCTTGACTTTAATAATTAGTGCGCTTCTAGAAACCCCGCATCCTTAATAAAATATTTTACTAGCATATATTTATATATATATTAATATATATTTATATGATGCCAGATGGTCACTTCCAAGCTAAAATGTACTAACTAAATCAAGAATAAGTGCTAAAAGCCGAAGTTTGTATACCCTTGCAGCTTAAAATTTGGGGAGATTTTAATAAATGGAAAATCGACTAGTTTCAGTCAAATAAAAAAAGTACAAAATGCTAATGTAGGTGTACAAATTATCTATTAATATAAGCAATGACTGGACTACTATATCATATAGCTGATATAGGAACGATCAAAACATTTTTAAAACAAACAAATTTTCAGATTTCAACATTTCTAAATAAAGAATTTTTTATATTTTTAAATTTCGGATTGAGTTATAAATCATATCGGTGAAAGCAACATCTGCACAGGAGCAAAACTTTGAATAGAAATCTGTAAAACTGTAATAATATTTCGTAAACGTTAATTTTGTAAGATAAGTATAAACGGTTTACATCAAATGGATCAAATGGGAATATTTCCTACTGATCTAATAGTTTACCATTAGTATAGTATACGAACATCTGCGTGCCGAAGTTAGCTTCCTTTCTTGTTTAAATTATTACAGCTTATCTTAATACGCTTTGTTCAACTTATCTGAAGCAATACCGAGGCCGAGATGAAAGTTTTCAACCTGCGGCCAGGAAGTGCGGATCGACTCCCAGTGGTTGCCATATTTTGTTTTTTTGTTAATATTTTTTGAGAACTTGCATACTTTTGAGAACTGAGAAGATTGATTCGTCTCTTTTACAAAATAGATGCGCTACGGTCAGTATACTCAAGTAGCCCTTAAAGACGCCAAACACTTGCTTGTTGGGGTTAGGTTTTAGTAGGGATGACAATAGAAAATATAGAAAAGAACGGGAGGAAATTAATTTCTTGCTGCACGCTGGCTGATTGTTTGCATATCACATGCATACTATAGCATACTATATTTAAGGTAGATTTTTAGGTGATTGTGTACAAATCAATACAAATCAAATCTACATTAACGCAACACTAAAGATTGATATAATCTTGTATTGCTCCTCGGTACGCGGAAATTAGGATGACATCATTTGGCTTGCATCATTTTTTAAGTCTCGTAGAGCTTCAAGTAAAATGTTTATTTGAACTGATTCGATTTACTGTGAACGTCACAGTATTGAATTTCAAACACAAGATGCATAAGATAGGACGAACTATGGAAGAGTTTAAAGTTTTCGTCATCGAACTCCATCGACCATAGATTAATCATTTTAAGCACATCCTGTCACCATGAACGATAAACTAAAGTTTAGGATCTAGACGTACACCAAAATCATCAACTAGAACTACGAAGGAGAATGACATCAGCAGCTTGCATTTAGAGACGTAAAAGCTTAAGGGGCCGTTCCATTAGTATCTTATAAAAAATGGGCTATTTTCGAATTTTTAAAACATGAAAACAACAAGATAAACAAATGACATTTGGAGTATATTTGAACGTGCATTTAATAAACATTAACAACCATTCTTCAAAGTCAAAATAAACAAGAAAGGAAGCTAACTTCGGCACACCGAAGTTTGTTTACCCCTGCAGCTTACAATTGGATCATTTAATCCTATTCCGTGTCTATGGCAGCTAGGTAAAGGATGTTTTTTTTAGAGATATAGAACTTTAAATTGCAATAAAACAACGATGGATTATTCGATTGACAAGAATTTTTTTTTATTCGAAAGATAATCTTATGGCATTACATTTTAAATATAATTTCTGGCAATAACACGGCGAATGTTGTCTTCCAAATGGTCAAGCGTTTGTGGCTTATCCGCATAGACCAATGACTTGAGATAGCCCCACAAAAAGTAGTCCAGCGGTGTTAAATCACAAGATCTTGGAGGCCAACTCACAGGCCCAAAACGTGAAATTAGGCGGTCACCAAACGTGTCTTTCAATAAATCGATTGCGGCACGAGCTGTGTGACATGTTGCGCCGTCTTGTTGAAACCACAGCTCCTGGACATCATGGTTGTTCAATTCAGGAATGAAAACGTTGGTAATCATGGCTCTATACCGAACACCATTCACTGTAATGTTCTGGCCATCATCGTTTTTGAAGAAGTACAGACGAATGATTCCATATGGACCGGGCTGCTGGTATAGCGCACCAAACAGTCAATTTTTCTGGATGTAACGGTGTTTTGACATACACTTGAGGATTATCTTCACTCCAAATGCGGCAGTTTTGTTTGTTGACATAGCCATTCAAACAGAAGTGCGCTTTATCGCTAAACAAAATTCGCTTATGAAAATCGGGAACAACGGCAATCTCGTTTTGGGCCCATTCGACGAATCTAAGCCTTGCTTGATGATCGTTTGGCTTCAATTCATGCACGAGTTGGATTTTGTAAGCACGCAAACCAAGATCCTTCCGCAAAATCTTCCATAAAGTGGAGGGATGGCGGATGGACTCATTCGCGTCTTCATCAGTACTACGCTCTACAGTAGCAATAGCTCCTTCTGTACGCTCCGTACGGCGTCTCTGGGGATGCGAGTTATCAATAAGAGTAAATGTGGTGCGAAAACGTTCCATGGTTAATCGAATTAACTGCTCTGATGACGATTTTGTCGCACAGAACCATTATTTTCAAAATAAAATTGCACTATTTGCAAGCGTTGTTCAGGCGTGAGTCTATTAATGATGAATTGCCAAACCAAACAAAGAATAAATTACTTGTCAGCTTCAAGTTCTATACCTCTAAAAAAACACCCTTTATATGATATATGTAGTATATGTATATGTAGTCAAATCTTAATAAAATTAAAACCGTAATTCTAGAATAATACAAAATAGCCATATTTCAAATTATATGAAAATATGTTGAAAAGTGGCAATTGAAATTTTGTGTCAAAATTGTCCGATTGTTCCTAGGGCAGCTATGTACATATATGATATCCGATATTGATCAAATTAAAACCGAAATTTTAGAATAATACAAAATGGCAATATCTTAAATTACATGAAAATATGTTGAAAACTGGCTAAGATATATTTTATTTTTCCAGCTTACCATTGGATCATTATGAATTAACCAAATTTAAAATGAAAAGAAAAACTAACACGAATTATATAAAACATGTAGACATACACTCAGCGACAACAAAAAAGCCGCACTTCGATTAATTTCGAAATTTGGACTTCTCTGACCTGGGGTTTCCCTAAATGTCTTTCTGTGCATGCAAATATTTTTTTGGGAGTCCCCTTAAATGTTTGCTACAAATTTTGGGTAGTTTAACAACACTGTTCGCAGAATTACTCTCAGGAATAAGCTATTTTGCGCTGGAACGTTAAAAATCATGCCAAAGGGAAAACAGTTGACCGTGCAAGAAAAAGCTAAAATTATTGCACTATCTGAACAAAATGTGTCGAATCGCGAAATTGCAGCTCAAATACAATGCAATGAAAGCTCAGTGCGTCGATTTTTAAAAAAATATCGAGAGACCGGGGTGGTAGATAGAAAAGAAGGATCAGGAATGACCAGGTGCACCACTACTCGGGAAGATCGTCATATTGCGATAATGAGTCGCCAGAATCGGTTCAAAACTGCTGTAGAAATAGCATCCGAGGTAAACCAAGAACTTGGAAGAGAAATATCGGCCCGAACTGTACAACGTCGGCTGAATGAAGTGGGCTTAATTTCAAGAACACCTGCAAAAAAACCACTTCTGAACAGTCGAATGAAGAACAAGAAAGGAAGCTAACTTCGGCATGCCGAAGTTTAAATACCCTGGCATTAAGTAGAAGAAGAAGAAGAAACATTTTCTGACTTTCCGCTTTCTCAGAATGTTGCTAGCAAAAAATGTTGCTAGCGAAAAATGTTGCTAACGAAATACATATGTTGCGAACAAATTAAATTAATTGATACATATATTCCTATGGCAGCTATATGATATAGTGGTCCGATTTGAATAAAATTAAAATCGAAATTCCGGAATAATACAAAATGGCCATGTATCAAATTATATGAAAATATATTGAAAATTGGCATAGTAAAAATTGTTTTTCTCAAAAATTTCCGATCGTTCCTATGGCAGCTATATGATATAGTCGTCCGATCCAGCCCGTTCCGACATATATAGTAGTGAGAGGATATAGACGACTATTTGCAAAGTTTCATTCAGATAGCTTTAAAACTCAGGGACTAGTTTGCAAAGAAACGGATGGACGGACAGACGGACAGACGGACATGGCTAGATCGACTCGGCTGTTGATGCTGATCAAGAATATATATACTTTATAGTCGGAAATGTCTCCTTCACTGCGTTGCAAACGTCTGACTAAAATTATAATACCCTGAAGGCGTATACAAATGGCGAAAAAATGCCATAGGCTCGCTTAAGACTAGTTCTAATATCAAATTAAATGTGTTTCTGTATGTATTTCTTGTACGTATGTACATATGATATCATGGGTGGAAATTTTTTAAATTTGCATAAATCTATTCAGATGCCTCAAGGAATTGTAATTAGATTTAAGCAAGGTGGCCTGTTCAAAAATAGGATTTGCAATGGTGTTCAGCAGCAAGTGCAACAAAAATAATAATAAATGCTTCAGTGATCGGTCTTACTTAGTAAATTGATCAAAATATCCTATAATGATTATAGATTACCTTTGCTTATGGCTCACATCGTTGCAGCAAAAATTACAAAAAAAAAAAAATATATATTGTTTAATTTAAAAAAGACATAAAAAAAAATTAAAAATAAAGAATTTTGGGAATTGGTTTCGGTGGACTAGAAAAGTATACTTAATTATTTAAACTCATTAAATGATATAGGTCCCCGTTTCGACAAATATACTACCAAGAAACTATTCCTAAAAATAAGACTATTTTTAGAGTTTAACCCATATAGCTCTTAATTGCAGTGAACTTTTCAATATGCGGACTGGACCAAATATATTCGTTTATTTATGCGGATGATCATGTAAATGGAAATTTGAGTTCGTTGTTCTCATTCAATCCAACTGTATACTGTATATTTATCTTTCGGGATTCTTTTCGGTTTCATTTTATAATACATAAACTTAACGTCGTATACAATAAATTGATTAGCTCTTATAACTTACCTCTTGTATTGCATTTTCGGGTTTTTTTATAGACATATTTAGAAAACGCTCTTGCGACTGACAAAATTTTTCCGTTTTTTTATCAAACTTCTTTTTATTTTCTTTAACACTTCCAATTTGTTTTTTTCGAAAGTCTTCCAAAGCTTCAATAATATGTTTATCAGCAAGGGTAAGCTGTGTAAAAAATGTTGGAAATAAAAAACAAAAGAGATGACATGAGAAACAATTTCTTAAAAAAACGACCTTTGAGATTCGTCATAGTTTTATTTACCATTTTTTCGCGTTCATCTTCAATGTTGCCAATGATTGCACCAAAACGTTTTAGGCTTTCACAAATGACATTCTCATCATCGGTCTGTGCCGTACCTATGCACTCAAAGTTAAAATCGGTAAGTAAAATGGCCAATTGTTTCATTCGACTGGAAAGTACTGAAAAGATAGTTAGGAGAAGTAAAAATAAAAAATAATTTTAAATGGTTGCAGATAAAATGCAATCTATGAACTAAGAATATTTTAATAATAGACTTTAACAAGTAACCCGGTACTAAACGCTTCAGGGGTTAAGCGTTGTATAATCCCATGAGCGTGCCCGAAATGCTTAAACCTTTTTGAAGGTCTATTTTTGAAGGTTGAAGGTTTATTTATTGAAACCTAATTTGTGTAAACAAAATGACCGTTTAACAATTTTGAAAAAACGGCTCCTACGAAAACATTCTTGAAACCTTCTGAATTTTCGAAATTAGTATTGAAATTGTGGGGTATATGAATTTAGAAAAATACACCTAATTTTTTCTTTTGTTTATATGTACATATAGTATACAATTATGGTCAAAAGTACTTTCACAACGAACGATATTTGCAAACTCCAACTTCTTTTAGTTGTTATTCTTGTTGTTGTTGACCAATTTGACTGAAATAGTTCTTATCGCAATGCTTGATCTATGCAGAATCTACAGGGGTGGTCAAAAGTATTTTCACAACGAACGATATTTGCAAACTCCAACTTCTTTTAGTTGTTATTCTTGTTGTTGTTGACCAATTTGACTGAAATAGTTTTTATCGGATAGCTTGATCTATCCAGAATCTAGATGAAAAGAAATGCGAAAGAAAACGGTTCATAGGACAAAGCTTAAAGCAAAAGAAAATATGCATGCAAGTTGTCAAAAGTATTTTCACAAGTTTATTGTATTTTCACATAAAATGTTTTTATCATAAATATAATTATACTTAATTGTTCTATTCTTTTACGCAATAATCTCGTTAGTTACATTATTATTAATCAGAAAATTTTCATTTGGCATCGATGGAGGCTTTTAGCCTTTATGAAATTGAGTTTATGAAAGTTTGTTGAAATTAAAGAGTACATTTTTACAAACTATCTGTTATTTCGAGTGCAGGACCTTAAAGTTTTTGTCTTTTTTAAATAATGATTTACAAATTATGATATCCAACTGTTTTGGATAAATATTAATGTCAGAAATGTTTCAAAAAAATGGTACGCTAGCGTTAATACAGTCCTTTACATATTTTTGAGGCATCCATCCGTTGTGACATTGAGCTCTATCATGTTGCAGGATACATTCAATGCTTGGAAATAGTCTAATTCCAAACAAAAAACCATGATATTTCAGAAAAATAACATATCCAGACTTATTTCAAGTGATATTGACGAATATCCCATCTCCAAATCGAAAATAAGAAAGATTACAAAGTACCTGACCGAGCCACCTACAAAGCTGGTCCTTTTTCTTCTTATGTTCTTGTGGTATATTTAATAAATGTATTCTAAATGGACCTTGTAATTATTCTGAAGCCACATTACTTCATAAAACATTGTTACAAACTCTATTAGCTTTTCAGTATAATTTAAAGAAAATAAATGTCAATACTTTCACCAGAGTAACATATTTTCGTTTCTAGACAAGATACTAGCTGATATTCAATTTATTTTGTCATCGGTGGAGTGTACTATCACTAGTCGTTATATTAATTCGTGTTTTATGATATTTCGGCAATTTTAGCATGACCTAAATAAGGATTTTTACTAAATGTTCCATTGAGTTGTCTTCATGTTGCATGACTGAACGCCGACTTATGATCGATTTGACATTAATTTCACTTATTTTAGTAATTACCATTATTGTATATAAAATTGTAGACAGTTTTGCAAAACAAATTTACACGATTAAAAAAAAAATTAAGACAAAAATATAGCATTTAGTCTTTTTCACCAGTTCGTTCGAATTTTCTTCATATTCAGCATTTTGGTAATTTTTTTTTGTTAATTATTCAACCAAAATCTTCTTAAAACTTCAGAAAGTCCAAACGACTGCGAATATTTAAAAATATTCCAAGAACAATTAAATATTTGCATAGTGAAAATACTTTTGAAGCGCAATAAACTTGTGAAAATACTTTTGACAACTTGCATGTATATTTTCTTTTGCTTTAAGCTTTGTCCTATGAACCGTTATCTTTCGCATTTCTTTTCATCTACAATCATGGTCAAAAGTATTTTCACAACGAACGATATTTGCAAACTCCAACTTCTTTTAGTTGTTATTCTTGTTGTTGTTGGCCAATTTGACTGAAATAGTACTTATCGCATAGCTTGATCTATACAGAATCTAGATGAAAAGAAATGCGAAAGATAACGGTTCATAGGACAAAGCTTAAAGCAAAAGAAAATATGCATGCAAGTTGTCAAAAGTATTTTCACAAGTAAATTGCGCTTCAAAAGTATTTTCACAATGCAAATATTTAATTGTTCTTGGAATATTTTTAAATATTCGCACTCGTTTGGACTTTCTGAAGTTTTAAGAAGATTTTGGTTGAATAATTAACAGCAAAAAAATGACCAAAATGCTGAATATGAAGGAAATTCGAACGAACTGGTGAACAAGTCTAAATGCTATATTTTAGTCTTAATTTTTTTTTTAATCGTGTAAATTTGTTTTGCAAAACTGTCTACAATTTTATCTACAATAATGGTAATTACTAAAATAAGTGAAATTAATGTCAAATCGATCATAAGTCGGCGTTCAGTCATGCAACATGAAGACAACTCAATGGAACATTTAGTAAAAATCCTTATTTAGGTCATGCTAAAATTGCCGAAATATCATAAAACACGAATTAATATAACGACTAGTGATAGTACACTCCACCGATGACAAAATAAATTGAATATCAACTAGTTACTCTGGGGAAAGTATCAAATCGACATTTATTTTCTTTAAATTATACTGAAAAGCTAATAGAGTTTGTAACAATGTTTTATGAAGTAATGTGGCTTCAGAATAATTACAAGGTTAGGGGTATATTACAAGTGGGAGGGGTAGCGTATGGCTAGAAATAGGGACGTAACCTTCTCGGTACGGCCGCAAAGCATTGCTTCGCGAAGGCATGGCCCCCATTAGCCTGCGGCGCTTCTCCTGCGGCGTTCCTCTGCCTGCCGGATCCTGGACATCACCGACGCTGCATAATTGCTTACCGCCTGCCAATTAGCATCGCTGGCAAGCATCAAGCCGATCAGATTGTCGGCCTCTATCTGGGCGCCTAGGTTCTCCCCCAGTTGGCTCCTCTCGTTCTCAAAACGTCCACAGAAGAACAGTACGTGCTCCGCGGTCTCCTCGGAGCCGTCGGTGCACCAAACGCAGGCAGCGCTGTCCTCATGTCCTCGCTTGTGGAGGTATCCTCTGAAGCAACCGTGTCCGCTCAAGACTTGGGTCAGGTGGAAATTTACCTGACCATGCTTCCTTCCGACCCACGTCTCTATCATGGGGATAAGTCGATGGGTCCACCGCCCCTTAGTCGATGACTCCCAGCGGGATTGCCACTCCTCGAGAGTGCTGGCCTTTGCTGCGTCTGTCCGTCTGTCTGTCTGTCCGTCCGTTTCTACGCAAACTAGTCCCTCAGTTTTGAAGCTATCTGAATGAAACTTAGCAGATAGTCTTCTATATGCTCTCACTACTATATATTTCGGAACGGGTCGGATCGGACGACTATATCATATAGCTGCCATAGGAACAATAGAAAATTTTTGAGAAAACAAATTTTAACTATGCCAATTTTCAATATGTTTTCATATAATTCGAGACATGGCCACTTTGTATTATTCCAGAATTTCGGTTTTAATTTTATTCGAATCGGACCACTATATCATATAGGTGTCATAGGAATATATATAATATATCAATTCATTTAATTTGTTCGCAACATTTCGTTAGCTACATTTTTCGCTAGCAACATTTTTTGCTAGCAACATTCCGAGAAAGCGGAAAGTTAGAACATTTTTCTTCTTCTTCTTCTACTTACTGCAAGGATATTTAAACACCGGCATGCCGAAGTTAGCTTCCTTTCTTGTTTTAAGTTTTAGGTTAGTAAAAGTGATTTAACCTAATTGTTTACTTTAAATCTAAATAATCTTAAAATATAAATCTGGTTGATTTGTTAATAATATAAATCTATAATTTCAATATGTTCAACTCACCTTTCGCCGCACTCATAAGATCTTTCACCTCCTTTATTATGCGTTTAATTTGATGACTAGTATGATCCAGTTCCTTCTCATGTCGATTTAAATTTTCACGAAACTCTGGGCTGTCAACAAAACATTCCTCAAATTCTAATGGCTCTAGGCCGCGGCGAATATTTTTGCCGCCGCCCATTTTGTTTTTCTGTTTTTATTAATGTTGTCGACTTTTACACTTTTAGCTTCAAATTTATTTGTTTAGGTTTAATATTTTCTCCAAGGTCAAACTAGTCTCACTATGTAGTATTTGTTGCATGTAGAATTTCCTGGCGCTAGAATTATTGAGTAGAACCAAATAAGAAAAATATTACTATATTTATACTTAAATTTCCTTTTAACTTAATCGAAATATTCAACTATACCTTAACCGTTCATATACATATGTAAATATTTAATGAGCTAAGTGCACATTAGAGAAATATGTCATAGAATCGATACTTATCGATTATAGATTGGCTTCAAAACTTTATACAAATTAGTCGATACGTACTCAAAGAAGAAATAAATTTCCAAAAATATTTTACTTAAGGGGGGTTTCTACCTTGTGCAGTCGAAAAAATCGATTTTTTTTTTTGCATTTTTGGATTGATTTATTATTCTAGAGTCCGCTCCTTAAATTTCAATTGGTTATCTTAAGAATTACGGAACCTACACCTTAAAACAGGAAGCACCTACACCTTAAAACAGGGACTGAAGCAAAACTTCAAACGCGTTTTACTCGAAACGACATTTTTTGACCTTGCGGAAGTAATTCAAGCCAGACGAGTTAAGCAATCGCCACGAAATTTTAAAGTATCGTGTATTAGAGGCTTATCCATGGCCTGTACCAGAATCTTTAAAAAATATAGAATATTATTCATTTTATATAACAATTAATATCGAAAAAAGTGCGTAAAAATCCAGTTTTTCATTTAAAATCGCATAAATTTTTCAATTTTCATTTTTTTTTTTTTTGCAATTCTGGTACCAGCCAAGCACAAAAGTATACAAAGTAAGAATATATTTTATTTTTGTGTTTCAAATCATTTGGGCCAGCAGCAGGACTTCCGAGAGTGGTAAAAATTCGGTCGGCGCGCCGCCATTGCTCAATGCCCCCTTACCCCCCCTGTGCATATTTCTACTTGAAACTTTTTGTACTTGAACAATAAACTTGTACATACACCTGAACAAAATTATTAGTGTTTATCTTCAATACATTCCACGAAAAAAATGCCATAAAAAGCACGTTTTTTCGACCACACAAGGTAGAAACCCCCCTTAAACGGTTTTTTGAATAATAATTAAAAAAAAAACATACAAATACGGCCATCACACTAGAAGACCCCCTTAAGGGGCCATATACACCCAGAAAACCCTAAAAAGTTAATATTTGTGAATTTTAGTTATTGGATTGGGTTTTTTTTTGAGTAAACAAATACACTCTTAGAAATCTTTATTATAGCCGATTTTGAAAATATCGATGTTTGACAAAATGGCGGCCGTTTTAATTCAAAGGAGCTAGTTTTAAGCACAGTATCCAGATAGAAGAAAACTGTGGCAAACTGTGAGAGAGAGCGAGAAGCAAATAGTTTGAAACAGCTTGTTCCCTAGGACTGTTTCGAAGGGGAGTGTAGTAAGTTCACATGGCGAATACACACTGTACTCAGTGTTATGCATAAATACAAATATAGTAATGCACTTATTTTATAAGTCAGAGACCCTTGCAATGGGCCTAGTGCTGAGTATGCATTCCTTACATGCGCGACCACTCTGTCACTACGTGAATATAATACCTCCTCCCTACCTCAGCGACCGATCTGCTGCCGGCTTCGCTGTCGGCGCAGCTGCGACTTCTTTGGTAAGAACAAAATATGTAACCGAATGAAAATTTTATCAATAAAGAACACTCGGAGCAACCTATGTTGCTCAGGGAAATAATTAATAACATCCCTTTATCCATTTGTACATGGCGACCATGATAAGTGCAACCGCACCTGAGACATCTAAAACAACACGAGTGTGACGAGAATTGAGGAACTACGCCACGACTAGGACGATTTAAAAAGAAATAAATAAATAAAAGATAACACAGTGTAACAAATTTTGAAAAAGTATATGAGGACAATGAAAGGGTAATTCAGAGTTTAAACAACAAATTGACATTTTGGAATATATTTTTATTAATCCCATAGTTCTGTAAACTTATTTTTTCTCACTTTTCTAATTTCTTATATCAAAAAGTTGCACTCAAAGTAGAAAGCCAGTATTTTGAGGGTGTTTTCAAATTTCAAGCACGGTTATGTATTATATTCGACCTGCTTAACAATCTCTACTAGGTCACTTCAAAAGTTCAAAATCACTGTTACACTGTGTAATGAAAAGCGAAAAATTAATCTACGGCAACATTTACAAAATCCAGCGCAAGCAGTGTGTAATGCAAAAACAAAGTTGTAATTATGTGAAAGTGATTATGTGAAAAAACAAAACGTTGGGCAGAAATGATCAAGGAAAACACTTATGAAAGGAAGGGTTTATCTGAGACACAGCCAGAATTGAGCGAAAGCTAAATAGTTGGAACATGCTCGACGATTTGCAAGAACCATCCGCCATGGCATCCTTCATTGGTCAATTCCTCATCGCCGCCGTCTCCACCGAGACCAGCCAGCTGTAACCCACTCAGGGTATCCTCACCCCGGCATCACTGGCCGAGAACATCTGTGTGAATGTAACGAGTCTGTGCGAGGACCAGCACCGGCGCCGCCTGAACCCATAGGCGCAGCAGCAGCCGAAAACGAGTGCGGGAGGCACCCCGTCACCTGCGCATTCTAGGGAGTGTCAGCGACATCCAGGTGACACAGGAGGAGCATCAGGAAAAGTTAGCCTGTGCAGTCACCACCGGCACCGCCCGGCGCTCCAAGCCGGGCTAAGGAGAGTGATCCGACAGCGCTCCAAGAGCACACAGCCAAATACAATTTTTTATGTTGCCGTGCGTGGCACACCACCCTCGATGCACTGTGCTGCATACAAGTTTTACACAAAATATTGTAACATTGAGCGGAAATTTTTCTGCCCGATGAGAAGTATGGCCCGTAAAGCCGTACGAAATAATACCAGGATATATACATGTGTGTACTTGTTGAAATTGATAGATGTATGTATATGATATTAAGGGGGTCTTCTACCTTCGCGGTTTTAAAAAATCGATTTTTTTTTTTTTTGCATATTTCTAAAGTAGACATAACTAAGAACATGCCCTGTGAAGGATTTGATCGAATTCATGCTCGTTTACGAGATATCGAGCTTCAAACCCGGCCCCACCTTGCCTATAGTATTGTAACATTTATCTTTAAACGCGTTTTCCCGAAAGTAGTGTTTTTCAAAAGTTTTGGCACGATTTTGACGAAACCATAGAAGATATCCTAGATCTGTAAAGCGTTACTTATTCACAAAACATCTCGCTAGGTCAGGACACAAGCTTTTTACGAAAAAATTTTTTTTCAATTTTTTACAGTCTTTTTTAGGTTGAAAAACATGGTCAAAAATTAAATTTTTTGTTCAAATCGCTGCCATTTTGTGAAATTTTCAAATATTAAAAAAAGCTTGTGTCCTGACCTAATCGACGTTCTTAAAATTAAGTTAAAAAATATGTTTTGTTTTTTGCATGTTCTGAAGCTGAGATTTCTTGCCAACCGTTTTACTCTTTCGCGCCGGCAGAGACTAATTCGACGACGCGCCAATGGCAAACGTTATGATAAATTCATATGGTTTTTTTTTTTTTTCAAGTTCAAGCTTTTGTTAATCAAATAAAAAAAATTTTGTTCGGATATCATGTGTAGTTTTTTTGCAATCCATTTTTGAAAAATAGGCCCCAAATTTGAGCGCGAAGGTAGAAGACCCCCTTAAGGGGTTAACATAACACCACTGTAGAATTTTTAAAAAATCCAAAATTTTGTTTCATTGCTAACGGTCATTTAGGGTCTTAAGAATAATATACTAAAAGTCCGGAAAAGTTTGTACAAGCCTGAATTTCGAGTTCTGCCGCAGGACCTCTCACGATTTTACATACGATTTTAGAGCCACTGAAAACTTTAAACGCGTTTATCTCACAACCACTTTTTTTTGAGCTGACCGGAAACATAGCTCAAACAAATCTTTACCGATCGATTCCAAATTTGTACAATACGTTTGAAATTGTTGTCTCCAGAGAAGTACGTAGGGGTGAAAAAGTGAATGGTTTTTTTAAATGTCGCCATTTTACGAAAAATTATCATATTTTTAAAAAATCGCTACGTACTTTTCTTTCTACTATAATATGGAATCAGAAAACGTTTGGTTTTTTGTTCTTGATCAAAATTTGTAGAAGTTACGTTTCCGGCCGTGGACCCATTTGAGAAAAATCATGCCAGCGAAGAACTGCTGCGTAGTCACCATTTTTTTTTTTTTTTTTTAATTACTTGAAATTTAGGTTTTTTTGTAGTTCAATATTGATATTATAAAATACATTTTACAGAATTTCAATAACTCCATTGTTTTTACCTACAGAAATTTCGAAAATATGCCTTTCTTGTGTTTTACAGTGGTGTAACCAGTAACAGTAATAACAGTAAAAAGCCATTCATATATGGCATATTTATTAATCACAGAAAAAACCAACAAGAAACAAGAAAGGAAGCTAACTTCGGCATGCCGAAGCTTAAGGGGTTACACCACTGTAGAATTTTTTAAAAATTAAAAATTTTTTTTTGTATTGCTAAAGGTCATTTAAGGTCTTAAGAATAATATACTAAAAGATGAAGTCCGGGAAAAAATTTTACATGCCTGAATTTCAAGTTCTCTAACGATTTTACACACGATTTTACAGCCACTGAAAACTTTAAACGCGTTTATCTCAAAACCACTTTTTTTGAGCTGGCCGGAAACATAACTCAAACAAATCTTTACCGATCGATTCCAAATTTTTACAGTACGTTTGAAATTGTTGTCCGCAGGGAACTACGTAGGGTTTTTTTGAAAAAGTGAATAGTTTATTTTTAAAAAATAAAAATTTGATGAATTTGATGGTCAAATTGTGAATTTTTTTTTTAAACTGTCGCCATTTTACGAAAAATTAATTTTAAAAAAAAACCCCTACGTAGTTCCCTGGGGACATCAATATAGATTCAGAAAATGTTTTGTTTTTTGTTCTATATCAAAAATTGTAGAAGATACGTTTACGGCCGTGGACCCATCTGAGAAAAAACATGCCACTGCAGAACTGCTGCGGAGTCACCTTTTTTTTTCAAATACTTGAAATGTATGTTTTTTTGTAGTTTAATATTTATATTATAAAATACTTTTTACAGAATTTCAATAACTCCATTGTGTTTACCTACACAAATTTCGAAAATATGCCTTTTTTTTGTGTTTTACAGTGGTGTAACCCCTTAAATACCCTTGCAGTAAGTAGAAGAAGAAGAAGAAAAACTTTCCGACTTTTTCGTTTTTTCGGGTACTGACATAAGGTAAATGTTGCGAGCGAAAAATGTTGAGAACAAACTAAATGAATTGATATATATATTCCTATGGCAGCTATATGATATAGTGGTCCGATTTGAATAAAATTTAAACCGAAATTCTGGAAAAATATATAATGGCCGTGTCTCAAATTATATGAAAATATATTGAACAAGAAAGAAAGCTACAGTCGTTCGTGAACGACTGTTATATACCATGTACCAAAATATATCGCCGCTCGAATTAGCTCCCGATTATAAATAAAATCGGTAACCAGGGAACACCACAGCTGATCAGCTGATCGCGACTTTTGCCTATTAGAGAAATGTAAACAAATTCGCTCTTTGCAAAACCACCACCATCTCATGCACTTGCGTGTGCAAGACAGAGATAGAGATAACCCCTCTCTCTTTTTTGCGCACGGGAGTTAGTTTCTTGCGCTCATCAGTTTTGTTGTTGTTTTTTGGGATGCACCTGTTGCTAGCTGCCAAATAGATAACACACTGATAAGTAAATAACTTTTGTGTTTTTCACCCGATCTTTACCAGATTTTCGGTATTGATACATGTTCTACATATGCATGCCTATGCAAAAAAAGAAAGATCTATGGTAATATTTGTGGCTGCAAAACGTTTTTATGGATTTGCGGGGGAGTGGGGGGGAAATTTTTAAATCTGAAACAAACTTGATCTGCGTGCAAAACATTCCGACCTACAAACCGAATTTGGTGGTTCTAGCTCTTATAGTTGCTGAGATCTAGGCGTTCATACAGACGGACAGACGGACAGACGGACAGACGGACAGACAGACATGGCTATATCGATTTGGCTGTTGATGCTGATCAAGAATATATATACTTTATGGGGTCGGAAATGCTTCCTTCTGCCTGTTACATACATTTGCACGAAATTAATATACCTTTGTACCTACGGTACATGGTATAAAAATGGCGTAGTTTTTTTTCTACAAAATTTCCGATCGTTCCTATGGCAGCTATATGATATAGTCGTTCGATCCGGCCCGTTCCGACATATATAGTAGTAAAAGCATATTGGAGACTATCTGCAAAGTTTCATTCAAAACTGAGGGACTAGTTTGCGTAGAAACGGACGGACGGACGGACAGACAATAATGCGTGAAAAAGTCGAATCCAGGACTTAAAAGAGCGAATACAGTCCTAATTGATTTGATAGAGGCAAATATAATATTTTGGGAATTGGGAAACTATATGAATTTGCATTAAAAGACCTGTGACGAAAAATAAGGATGCAGTACTATCGAAGGGAAATTGGGCCACTGTTGCATCTCGTCATGCAACTGGCACAGGACATCCATAAGTAAATAATTTGCAAGATTGCTTAAGGGGTTACACCACTGTAAAACACCAAAAAAAAAGGCATATTTTCGAAATTTGTGTAGGTAAACCCAATGCACACTGGTTGCGTCCATAGGCCAAAAATCAAAAAATTCATTACAACAAATTTTTGCAAAAAAAATGCCAACTGTCTCTAAAAAGTCCAAACTTCTAAGTGGCAAACCGGTTTTTACTAGATATGTAACGGGACTTTCAGAAAAATTCCTCGAAGTTGTGAACACGTGTTCATTGGAACGACGCATCTGCAGTCGGTCTGCTTTTTTCAAAATAAAATTGTACTTTGAAGTGGTCAAACGTTTGCTATTGTGCTCCGATTGAATTGATTTAAAATGGATTTTAAAGCTGAAGGTATTGTTATTTTATGTTGTTATTTACAATAAACTTGCATGTCATCTGGTCCTGTGAAAATATTTTGATTGAACGCCTTATTTTGTGTATTTTTTTATCGTCTTTTCTATGTTTAGCTAAAGTTTTAGTTATGTTCCCCCCAAAACCCCCCAAAGTGAGTATAATCTGTGTTTTCTTTATTGTTTTAAGATAATAAAATCGTTGAGTTTTGCTGCCTTGAGTTGCCGTGTCGTGTATAGTCATGAAAAAAGAAAAGTTATCTTACTTTTTTTCAATATCAGATTTATGACGCTATCGACTACTAGTCCTTTATATTTGTGCTGTTGCTGTGTTTTATATTTTTAATGCTTTAATTCTGAATTATTTTGTTTTGTTGTGTTTTTTTATTTTTAAATTAAATAATTTATACATATAATAATAATAATAAATATAATAATAATGTTTCAAGTAAAAAAATTGTAGCATTCTTTTAGGTGTATTTTTTGGTTTTTACCTTCCTGTGGGCGTAAATGTTATCGACCACGCCTATTTTTTACATTTTACCAATTCTTAATTTTTAAAGAACTTACAGTATCAATTTCAAAACGCTATTTCCACTAGAAGTATTTTTGGCCGCCACTCCATACAAGCCCAACCAGTGTGCAATGGAGTTATTGAAATTCTGTAAAATGTATTTTCCGGGAGAGCCTAGCTATGGGATACATTCCGAGGGTATGGAAACGATCAGCCTAAGCTTCCTGCTGAAAACCCTTGAGCAGATTGTGGACAACCACATTAGAAACTCGCACTTGGTGCGGAGGCCTCTGCATGCGAATCAGCATGCCTATAGAGAAGGAAAGTCTACCGAATCGGCTCTCTTGAGCCTGGTTAACAGTATACAGCGCTCTGTAAGAACCAAAGGGGTAGCTCTTTGTGCCTTTATGGACATAGAGGGTGCTTTTGATAACACAGCTCATGACGTTGTGGTAAGAGCACTCTGTAGAAGGGGAGTTGAGACTTAGCTTGGACTGGTGCAGAGACGTAGGGCTGAATATTAACCCAGCGAAAACCACAGTTGTCGCCTTCACCAATCGCTACAAGCTGAAATCCATTCAGCCCATAGCCATTGGAAGTACAGAGATTCCGATCTCCACTGAAGTCAAATATCTGAGAGTCATCCGAGATAAACTATTACTGTGGAGACAACATGTGGAACATGCTGTTCGCAAGGCCACTATGGCCTTGATGAGCTGTAGATCTCTTGCAGTGAAAAATTGGGGAGTATCTCCAAAGATCCTACTGTGGATGTACGTTGCTATGGTGAGCCCCATAGTCAGCTACAGGGCTGCGGTTTGGGCGAACCGTCATGTCACGAGAAGCCAAACACATGTATATATATATATATCTAATTTTGTTTTGTTTTATTTCAAGTATTTGCCTATTATATACATTATATTTATTTTTATTTTTATTATCTTAGACCTACAAAATTATTATATAAGGTTGTCAAATATCTTTCTTCCGCTTTTTTGCTCTTTATTCAATGCTTTATAAAAAGTGTTACAGTGATCGGATTTAGTTCAAATATGCGCCGTTCTGTTCGATAATCTGTTTCCATCTAGACGGCAACTTTATAATACCTCCCTCGTAGAAGCCCCCCTCCTTATTTGCGAAGAACTCGGACAGCCACTTTTCACAAGCCTCTTTTGAGTTCAACTTTACACCACCAAGGGCATTCGCCATGGACAGGAACAGGTGGTAATCACTTGGCGCTATGTCCGGGCTATATGGTGGATGCGATAAAACCTCCCATCCGAGCTCCCGTAGCTTCTGACGCGTCACCAAAGTTGTGTGTGCCCTGGCGTTGTCCTGATGAAACACAATTCGGCAGCAGTTGATTCCTTGCCAATTCCACCAAATACACAACAAAACCTTCCTGGTCGTCAATCCAGGCTTGGTCATCGTCTGAGCCGCTTCCCCGAGTTTTGACCACGATCATTTGCGCTCCATGTTGTTGCTTGATGTTGATTTTTCATCGCCAGTCACAATCGGCTTCAGAAACGGGTCGATTTTTTTGCGATTCAGCATCGAATAGCAGATGGAAAGACCGAATTTCCATGTTTTTAGGGTTAGTTCGTGTGTCACCCAAACATCGAGCTTTTTTTTAAATCCAAAGTTATGCAAATAGTCCAAACGGGTTTCTGGCTTATCTTGGGTTCCTCAGCAATTGAATAGGTGCTTACGTGCCGATCTGTTTCCACTATTTCCATGATTTTATCGCAATTTTAGACGACAGGTCTCCCGACGCAGGGTGCATCTTTGACATCGAAATTCCCGGGACGGAACCTAGCAAACCACTTTTGTGCTATACATTCCATTACAGTATCGGGCAGATAAACTAAATTAATTATTTCAGCCACTTTGGCTGTTTTTTCGCTTTGATCGAAGAAAAATTGTAAAATGTAGCGAATTTTCTCATTGCTGGTGTCCATCTTTGACGAGCTGTCACAACGAACTGAGTCGATTAATCGAAGACAAACTTGTAGCGCGTGTTCACCTTTTTAACGCCGTAACGTATGACATGATACGAGCTCTGTAGCGCTTCGTACATAGCCGCGAAATTCAAGGGACAAAAAGGCGGAAGGGAGATATTTGACAACCTTATATTACAAACTAAAAAAATTGTTTTATGTATTCATTTATTCGGCGATTTATATTATGTACCTATAAATATTGTATTGTAAATAATGTACTTATAAATATTGTTTATATTTATTTATTGTAATTTTTTTCAGCCTTCTTTTAATTTCTTAGCATAAGACTCTGTGCAGAAATGCTCTATTAAATTTTTCATTTGATTGGTAATCGCACTTTAATTTTCATCCAACTTTCTTTTTAGGATAGCCGTTTTACTATCACTACTTTTAGAGCTCTCCATTTGGCTGCGCCAAACCTTTGCTTGAGCATCCAAAGTTAACGTTTCACTTTTAATTTCATTTTCTATTATTTTATAATGTCCTCTTGCTAGAGTTGAAACTCCATCATCACAGGTGAATCTTTTATCATATTTATTGTCTAATGTCATTTTTCAAAATTCGACTGCCATTTGTTTTTAAAACAGCTTGGGGAAACTGAAGGTGCGAGTAAAGTAATTCCAATGAACAAGGAATTATATATTTCAGTTTCAAAATATGTCCCCGTAGATTTTTAGACTCCTTCCGTTTCATGTCCTCTAGTCTAAACACTCTGGCCAGTAATTTGAATGATGATCATTTAACACGCATCCGTCCCTTGTGTCAATTTGACACATTTGTCATATTTAAGTCGATTTTTCGTTCATTAGTTGCAACAATATTATAATACAATTTTGGCTCACTGAACGAATTTTGACGAAATTTTAAAATCAAGAAGATTTTTTTTTCTAGGAGGCTTGGGGGCGTGGCAACACGAAACGTAATTAATCTGTCCCTTTGTGTCAATTTGACACAAGACAAAAATTGTCGAAAAACAGAACAAGAAATTTTTTTTTTGGTTTTTTTTTTGCTAAAATTATATTTTATTATTATTATTTTATTATTTCAAGCGTTTTTTTTTCACAGGGAATTTCACAGGACCCGTCAACATCCAGGTGACGCACCAGATCCCGTCCAGGAAGCGGGCGCGGTGCCACTTGTGTCCACAGCAATCTAATGCGATTTTACACTCTGTGGAATGCGATAAATGTTCCAAAGAAGTCTGTCCAGACCACAGATTCACTTTGTCAAAATGGTGAAAATAATTGATTTTTTTTTTTTTAAATGTAAAAGTTAAAAAAAAAAAACGATTGAAATAATAAAATAATAATAATATATAATATAATATAATTTTAGCAAAAAAAAAAACCCAAAGAAAAATTTTTTGTTCTGTTTTTCGACAATTTTTGTCTTGTGTCAAATTGACACAAAGGGACAGATTAATTACGTTTCGTGTTGCCACGCCCCCAAGCCTCCTAGAAAAAAAAATCTTCTTGATTTTAAAATTTCGTCAAAATTCGTTCAGTGAGCCAAAAATGTATTAAAATATTTTTGCAACTAATGAACGAAAAATCGACTTAAATATGAAAAATGTGTCAAATTGACACAAGGGACGGATGCGTGTTAATGTTCTCAAATATTATTTCTTTAATTCACGTATTTTTAATTAATTTTTTTAATACTTCATTTTAATTTTTAACGAAAAGGGTATGAAAACAAGAAAGGAAGCTAACTTCAGCATGCCGAAGTTTAAATACCCTTGCAGTTAATAGAAGAAGAAAAATGTTCTGACTTTCCGCTTTCTCGGGTACTGACATAATGTAAATGTTGCGAGCGAAAAATGTTGCGAACAAACTAAATGAATTTATATATATATTCCTATGGCATTCTGGAATAATATAAAATGGCCATGTCTCAAATTTTATGAAAATATATTGAAAATTGGCATAGTTAGAATTTTTTTCTCAAAAATTTTCGATCGTTCCTATGGCAGCTACATGATATAGTCGTCCGATCCGGCCCGTTCCGACATATATAGTAGTGAGAGCATATAGAAGACTATCTGCACAATTTCATTCAGATAGCTTCAAAACTGAGGGACTAGTTTGCGTAGAAAGGGACGGACAGACAGACGGACATGGCTGTTGATGCTGATCAATAATATACCAAGAACGATAGAATACAAGATTGCGCAATGCGCAGGTCCGTTATTCGTGCATAGCGTTTGTGACGTCACAAAGTACTGGATATTGCCTTATAAGGCAATAGACACAACAACAATTTTTTTGGTACCAGTACTTTGTGACGTAGATGCGCAGAACGAAAAATTTTTCGCTTCGTCTTTGCGCAATCTTGTATTCTATCGTTCTTGATAATATACGGTAAGGTGGGGCAAACCCGACAGTGTGGGTAAACCCAGACCTCCCTCTGTTATCGACAATCGGAAGCACTACGCAAACTTATAATAGTGTTATCGTGTAGAGCATCGAAAATAACCAATATGGTGGTATGTAAGTATTTCATCAGTCAGCAATGAGTTGCTAAAACGACGGCAAGTTTGTTTTTACAATTTCGAGTTTCATTTTTGTGCCCAGTTGACTACAGGATATTTCATATTGCTAAAATGATCACATAAGAAAGGTAAGTGGATTTAGATTCTTTGATTAAGGTCCTACAAAGTGCATATTAGTTTGGTTCCATTTTTTGCATATTTTTTTTTTTAATTGCATTTTTATGAAAAAAAAAAAAGACCTGGTGGGGCAAACCCGACCTCTAAATAGTGGGGTAAACCCGACCGCTTTTTTTAATGTTGTTTTTGCTTCATTTATCAAATAAAAAGAACTATTATTATTTTTTTCTAGAATTGGCGCGAAAATAGACCATTCGCGGTCGATTTTTCGCTCCCAAAGTCGACGATTCTGAGTCAATGACGTACAGCAAGCTATTTGAGCAGTGAATCGAGTGACTTAGATGAATAATTTTGCCATTTACATAACATAATATTCATTGATAAATCATTGTAAAACCATTATATTTAGGTTATATCTGTACTACATCAAGCAAAAATATAGGCGGTCGGGTTTACCCCATCATTTTTGAAAATAGCAAAAATGAACTTTTTCGTAAAATGCTTGTATGTATCTTGTATTTTCGAAGGTATGAATAAAAGCTATACATAGAACGGCGCAGGAGCCTAACCTTTAATTTGGTATATATAACAATGTAAAATAAACATTTTATAGCCAAAACCTTTTACTAGGTCGGGTTTCCCCCACCTTATCCTATATACTTTATAGGGTCGGAAATGTCTCCTTCACTGCGTTGCAAACTTCTGACTAAAATTATAATACCCTGCAAGGGTATAAAAAGACCACATCTTATTTCAATATGGTCAATATATTTGGAGTTGGTTAAAGGTTATTCTTTTTAAATTTTCTGTGAATTTAGTGCGCCAAAAATTAAGTTAGCAAAATGGATCCTCTCACCACAATTGAACAACGAGAACTTGTTATAAAAAATGTTAAGACAGGAAATTCGAGGAGCAAAAAATACAGAGGTGGTTGGTCTAAGTGATTCCACTGACCAAAGCATAATATTCCGCTTTTTCGTGAGAATAGGATGTTCCGAAAAATTCGGAAAAATAACAAATTACAGGCACCGAAAATTGCCAATGAGGTAGTGGGCAAGTCTTACCACCCAAAAACAATTCGGCGTGTGCTCCGAGAGCATGACTTCAATAGAAGAATAGCTCGAAAGAAGCCATTCATTAGCCGCAAAAATTTCTCAGAAAAGAAAAGGAAAAGGATTCTTCCTTCTGGAATACAATTTTATTATCGGATGAGACCCAATGTAATATTTTTAACTCTGACGGTGCATCCTACGTGTGGCGAAACCCGAATACCGATTTGCAGACCAAGAACTTGAAAGCTACAGATAAACACAGCGGAGGAAGCGTAATGGTACGGGCCTGTGCGTCGGCAGCAGGTGTTGAAAATATCGATTTTATTGGAACTACAATGGAAAAACTCACTAACCTCCAGATTTTGTGAAAAATTTGCTCTAAAGCGCAGAGAAAATGGGCATTAGGGAAGATTTCAGCTTCTACCAGGACAATGATCCAAAATACAAGTCAGACATTGTACAAATTTACTTTACTGGAGTTGCCCGAACGTCATGCAGTCATGACATAACGTGACATCCTGACATGAACGTAATAGAATATTTGTGGAAAATGTTGGACACAAACAAACAAAAACCGAAGATATCAAATAAAACGGACCTAAAAGAGGTTTTGGTCAAGGAGTGTGCAAAAATAAGCCGAGAAGTAACTCAAAAGTTGGTCAATTCCATTCCAAAAAGGGTTAAAATGGTACCGCCATTTTGAAGCCGCCATTTTGAATATTGAAAAAAATATCATTTTATATTCATTAATAAACAATACATTAATGTTCCAAAGCACTTTGTAAGTCTTTTCATTTTCCCAGAAAAAATTCTCAAAGTTTGCTCTTATTTCGGCCAAATATAAAAGAACCTCCCCTTAAGGGGTTACACCACTGTAGAATTTTTAAAAATCGAAAAATTTTTTTTTATTACTAAAGGTGATGTAGGGTCTTAAAAATTATATACTAAAAGATGAAGTCCGGGAAAAATTTTTATATGCCTGAATTTCAAGTTCTGCCGCAGAACCTCTCACGATTTTACACACGATTTTACAGCCACTGAAAATTTAAAACGCGTTTATCTCAAAACCACTTTTTTTGAGCTGGCCGGAAACATAACTCGAACAAAACTTTACCGATTCCAAATTTTTACAGTACGTTAGAAATTGTTATCCGCAGGGAACTACGTAGGGGTTTTTTGAAAAAAGGAATAGTTTTTTTTTTTTTTATATAAAAATGTGATGAGTTTCATGGTCAAATTGTGATTTTTTTTTTTTAACTGTCGCCATTTTACGAAAAATTAATTTTAAAAAAACCCCTACGTAGTTCCCTGGGAACATATGGATTCAGAAAATGTTTGGTTTTTTGTTCTAGATAATAAATTTTAGAAAATACGTTTCCGGCCGTGGACCCATCTGAGAAAAAACATGCCACCGCAGAATTGCTGCGGAGTCACCATTTATTTTTTTAATTACTTGAAATGTATGTTTTTTTGTAGTTTAATATTGGTATTATAAAATACTTTTTACAGAATTTCAATAACTCCATTGTGTTTACCTACACAAATTTCGAAAATATGCCCTTTTTTTGTGTTTTACAGTGGTGTAACCCCTTTAGGGGGTAAACCCACCTAGAAACGCAAAAGAAGGCCATTTTTGTAAAATTTATTCCTGGCAACCTATAAAAGTAATCAAACCAATTTTTTTTTAAATGATAAGCACACATTTCAACTAATATTTTATAATTTTTTTATTGAAAAATATTAAATACACTGCGAGATATTCTTTGTTCCGCAACGTCCTGAAAATCGAAGGACCTCCGCGGTGCTTACTCCTGCTTCATCGGTAATTATCCAAATCAAAAAAAAACAAAAAGATTATTAATCTTTAGATCCTTTTCTAGTCTACTACGTAGGATTTTTTGGAAAATATTGATTTTTGGTGAAATGGCGGCCGTTTGAACTCAAAATTGCGATTTTTAAGGAAAAAAAAAGTTTATTTTCTTAATAAAAAAAAAACTAAAAATCTTTATTAAAAAATTCTACGTAGTAGACTAGATAATTATGTATAGAATAGCCACAGAAAATTTCAAGTCAATCAGTTTCTTAGTTTTCGAGATATCGTGAGCACCGATTTCAAAAACATGGTTTCGAGAAAAACGCGTTTGAAAATTTGTCAATGGGTAAGCGCACGAACGAACGAACGAAGGCATCCATTGTCGGCCGTAACTTCGTCATTTTTTCGAATTTCGACTTGAAATTTGGACCAGACATTCTTAATATATCAAACTTTAAGAAAAAAAAAAAATCGACAATTTTGAAATTCCTAGGTGGGTTTACCCCCTTAAGCTATTAAATGAGTCTACTAGGCGCAAAAAAAACAGCAACTGGTCTGCAGTATCTAGGCGGATCTCAACAACCAGCGGCGGACTCCCAACTGCAACCTCTCTCGACACAGCCTTCGACCTCAGAATTAAGTCAAAGAGTTCTGCGATCGAGTGGTAAAAAAGATCGGTATCCGAATGTGTTGAGGGAGTGACCATTCCCCCGGTGATATCCGTTTTGTCCCCTGGGGGGTCTCAAATATTGACCCCTCAGAGCACCATACATTTACCTGGGTCCCCTGTTGTTTACATTATTTATTAACGACCTGCCCAAAGTTTTGACTAACTCCAGAGTACTTATGTATGCAGACAACGTCAAACTATGGGTGCAATATAAGGACGCTTCTTGCCAGTCTGATTTACAAACAGATCTTAATAATTATCAAACATGGTGCCGCATAAACCTATTAAACTTAAACGGCTATAAATGTAAGCCAATAACATTCTGTCGTGTCACTCCCAAGCTTGCGACTTACACGCTGAACTGCTGCTCTTTGGAAAGAATAACTATAGTCGATGATTTGGGTGTCCGACTGGATCCTAAACTTGACTTTATCGATTATATTTCGTGCATGGTGAATAAAGCCAGAGGTGTGCTTGGATTCATTAAACAGTGGTCGAAAGAATTCACTGACCCCTATGTTACAAAATCCCTATATATTTCTTCAGTATGGGGTTTACAGTAAACGCATTGAGTAGGTTCAAAAGAACCTTTTACTTTTCGCTTTACGAGCTCTAAACTGGGATGCAACCAGAATTACCCTCATATTCTAGTCCTAAACTAAAAACATCAATCTGGCAGCACGCCAGTAGTCACTTCCTCGTATTCCATTCCAATATTTTCATCTTTCGCGCCCAATAACACCTAACACGAACAAGCACGTGCACTTGAATGTACTGACCTTAGTGCATCAACGATTAAAAAAAATGTCCGATATGTACTTTGAAGTTGGTATCTGGTTAAAATAAGCTGTGAACTTGTTTTTCGTTGTTTTTATGCCCTTGCAGAGTATTATAACTTTAGTCAGAAGTTTGCAACGCAGTGAAGGAGATTTTATTTGCGACCCTATAAAGTATATATATATTCTTGATCAGCATCAACAGCCGAGTCGATCTAGCAATGTCCGCCTGTCTGTCCGTTCGTCTGTTTTTAAGCAAACTAGTCCCTCAGTTTTGAAGCTATCTGAATAAAACTATGCAGATAGTCTTCAATATGCTCTCACTACTATGTCGGAACGGGCCGGATCGGACGACTATATCATATATGTAGCTGCCATATGAACGATCGGTAAATTTTGAAGCAAAAAATTATAACTGCCAGTTTTCAACATATTTGCATACTTGCATATTTGGGACATGGTCATTTTGTATTATTCTAGAATTACTTTTTCAATTTAATCAAAAACGGACTACTATATCATAAAGCTCCATAGGATTGATAGGACATTTTTTGAAAAAAAAAAAAAAAAAAAAGGTTATAACCTAGCCAGTTCTTAACATACATATTTGCATATAATTTGAGACATGGCCATTTTGTATTATTCTAGAATTTCGGTTTTAATTTTATCAAAATCGGACAAAATTAAGCTGCAATAGGAAAATTTAAGAAATTGATCTAAAGAAAAATGTTTAATTAAATTAAAACGTTTTTATGATATGTTTGTATAATTTATGTTAGTTTTTATTTTCATTTGATAAAATTTGATTAAAATAAAATACTCTAAGGGTGTACAAACTTCGGCATGCCGAAGTTAGTTTCCTTTCTTGTTTTTACATTGTATTTGTAATATGTACATTATTTTAACATAATTGAATACTGTAATCACAATTTTGTGTACATTTTTGAACACTGCAATACACTCCTAATAATTTGACAAGCACTGTTCACTTTGGTTACTAATTTTATTTTTTAAAGACATATGTACTTACATATGTATATGTATATATGTACATACATATATGTATCTCAGCTTTTATTTTATAAAACTTTTCTAATCACAAATATATAGATATGAACATATGTATGTATGTATCTTCATACATATGTACATATTTGTATCTTCATACATACATATATGGGTAGAATAGAGGTGTACATGTTTTTATCGCGTACATGGTTGATTTAAGATTATATTTCTGTTCGTCATTACTATGATTAACAATATGACCAAATGCGCGCAGCCAAGATTCCCAAGTTATAATAATAAAAACAGATGAACATAGGGTATGAACATGAATTCAAATACAAAACACGTCTTTTCAAAAAAAAAAAAAAAAAAAAACTTGTTGAATTCGTAGGTGCATAGAAACACATGCAAACACACGTACATATGTATTTAGACACGTAAAAACAGGTTGCAGTCGCAAATCAGTTTGCAAACATACCCTTTTTAGAGAAAATTCCACTGCTATTTTACGTTTGTTGGTTGTTTATTATTTTGAATAGATATCTGTTTATTTCAATATATATACATATATATATATTTACATAGATACACACAATTACAAATGGACACTAATAAATAAATACGCAAGAAATATAAAAAAACACAGAACTAATTTGAATACCCCGGCTGGTTTAGGAAATTGTGTGGCTGGCTTTCTTTATTTCCAAGCATTTGTGTTCTTAACCAACAACAATTATGCTTTTAAAGACTAAATAAAATAGTTGGAAGTTGAAACAGCACAATAATATACATTCGTATTGTTTTAATATTACTCACAGAGTAAACATTATCGTATGAGTAATTTATCAGCATCTACTCTCGCACATACATATGTAACTGATGTATATACATATGGCGGTTAAATTGGCCGTGTGTTGAGTTTTATATGCTGCATTAATTCAATGCTTATTTGGTATATTTTTAAGCAAAATAAACACGATATTTTAGAGTAATACCGACTATTAAAATAAAACAAAACTTGTGAAGGAGGACTAATATATGTTAAAGCGATCACGACAAGAAAACTGTGCTGTTAAGCGCAAGGTAAATGAAACAAAATCATCAAATAAACAGTGGGGTAATACCACCTTCCCACACAGTCAATAAGTTAAGTTGGGCATTGTGCAAAATGTCAAACTACATTGCCATCCACCATCCGAAAATAACTAATTGAACAGCTGTGACCTGGCAAAAAAAAAACACAATAGAAATCCATCTTATTTTTTTTGAGAAGAAAAACTGTTTTCCCATAAGGTCCATTCGTTAAAGGCAGTTGCTATTTGTGGCAGATGTGACACTCCGATTACACCATCCACGTAACCCATTGAAAAATAAAGCAGAAATAGGAGTTAAATTATAGAATTCTGAACATTCTGGAGAAGGAATTTACCGGACAATATACCAATGCTGGACAAGCAGCATTGGCACCTTAATTATTACAATTGTTCCTTACCATCTTTGCTAACTTTTTCGTATTGAACCCTCAAATGTAAATGTCAAAAACTTGCACTTTGAGTTCTACCGAAAAACAATTGCCTAACTATCGGTTTTATTCATTATCCATTATAGACCGTCCGTTCAACGGTTGGTCGATTGAAAAAGCATATTAAATCGGTAACGAGATTTTTGCTTCACTAAATTGATTAAAATTATTTGTTTTTGTGGTAATTTTCAAATCTATTTTATTGCTAGGTTACAAAATTAATAAAAGGGTTATAAGAGTTCTTCTGCAAGGGCTCCAAAAATGCCTAGATTGTTATCGTATATTTGGTTTTGATTGGTTTTATTTATTACGATTTTATTTAGTTTTGTTCAATTCTCACAATGTGATATCTCGTTCGTCCATATCCAGAGTTACAGAGTCTCTTCATTTACTTAATCCTGACTTCCCTTATCCTAATTTACTCTCATCTTGAAACAATGGACTAGAACTTCAATGCTGAATACTTACTACTAAATGGGAAGGTACCTAATACCGGTAAATTTGAAGGAGACGTAATACACGGCGCCCAGCCTTGAAATTTTTATCGTTGGTAAAGTTGATTTTTCTAAGAATTATGGTGCACTTTTTATTTGGGGGAAAATTCTACTTTTTTTTTTATCGACTTTCAAAGTTTCATTTGGTAAATTTAAAGGACACAAAATACGCTCCCCCCAGCCTTGAAATTTTTACCGTTAATAAAGTTGATTTTTCTAAGAATTATGGTGCACTTTTTATTTGAAGGCGACTTCTACTTTTTTTTTTATCGATTTTCAAAGTTTAATTTTTTTCCATACAAAATGTATGTATATTTAGTAAACAATGAGAGATTCAAACGCCGTAAGGCAGTGGCTCACGCCACTGCCAGGGCACTATTGGATATGTTTCGGAGCAGATCAGAATATGAATGACAAATTTCCCAAGTAAGATAGAAACATACTTTGAAAATTTTGTTTGGTCTGCATGAACTCTGGTCACACTGGTCATTGTTTACTAAATATACAACATTTTGTATGGGGAAAAATTAAACTTTGAAAGTCGATAAAAAAAAAAGTAGAATTTTCCCCCAAATAAAAAGTGCACCACAATTCTTAGAAAAATCAACTTTATTAACGGTAAAAATTTCAAGGCTGGGCGCCGTGTATTACGTCTCCTTCAAATTTACCCTAATACCATCTCTGCTAACAAGTTATGTATTCCGAATAGCAACTATCGTTATTGATTGCATTTTTATATTAGTCTAATTAAAAAAAAAAAATAAGCGAAAAGCAATGATAAATAATCTAGTGAAACTTGTAAGCAATAAAAACTGACTTACTGTGTAATATCGAAATTTCTTGGATATTTTATATTTTCACGTATTTTGTCCAACTAACTTGTTGTTGGATCATATATATGTACTTTTTTTAGTTTAAAAATTTTTTGTTATAGACATAGATATAGATAATAATAGTATTAACACCCGAAAGTAGTGGAATCATACAATTGGTCATACAAATTTTTTTTTGATCTGAGTACTATTTCCAATAGGGTTGTTGATAATATATCAAAATATCAATATATCGATATTTTTTTCTGAAAATGATATATTTATATCGTGATATTTTTTTGCCCAAATATCGGTTTTGCGATATTTTTTTTGATATTTTTTGATATTTTCCCATAACACCTCCATTGGAAAAGACTTGGACGATGAGAACAAGGAGAGCAAGGAGCTTAAATTATATTTTAGCTTGCCCCAAACTGCATGGGAAAGTAATCCAATCAAGGTATGGAAAGGCCACAAGTGAACAATGCCGGGCCTTTACCGCTTGACCTCATGGCTTGATAACTCCGGGTAGCTCAGTGCCTTCAGAGCGGCTGGCGTCCGCTATAAAATGTGTAGTGTGCATTCTGGCATTAATATATGAAATTTATTATTATCTGTATTTTTATCCGTATTATTATAATTATTATTATTATCTGTATTAGAAATCCATGAATTTAAATAAAAAAAATGAAGTTAATAAGAAACTTTTATATTTTTATTGTGGGGAAAACAAATTTTTTTTAAAAAAAAAAAAAATCAAAAATATCAAATATATCGATATTTTTTAGTGATATTTTAAATATTATCATCATTTTGTTTTGATAAAAAAAATATCATCGATACGATATTTTTTTAATATCACGACATCCCTAATTTCCAACGTGCTATGTAAACGTCAATCTCATTTTCCACTTTTTATCATCGTTCCACCGAAATTCACCAATGATGAGCAATATATTATCGATCAGCTTTTATCGGATGGTGGATGGCGCACTGTGGGAATTGAAGTTTATCATTTCTCTAAAGCTAGGTACTGACATAAGATAAATGATGTCCGTCAAAATAGCGTTGGTGAGTTAGCGTCGAAATGGAACGGTGGGAAAATGGAACACGGAGGAGAATTTTATTTTCTATTAATTTCGTAAATAAACAACTAAATCGAACAAAATAAAGAACCTACGTGTAGAGAATTAAATTTACTAATTTTATATTGGGTTTGGGCTGATTTGAACAATGCAAGTGCCTTAATTATCCATTGAAAAAATTGACTCTCAACCTTTTTTAAGATAGCTCCCCCCACAGCAAACGTGACGCTATGCAGGGTAAGCCAGGTTTTGAAGCACAATTTCAAGTATTATCCCTGAAAGTTTCATTAAAATCGTAGGTTCAGTTTTTGAGAAAATTGCCTAACAGTGGCCAAACCTATGGAAATCCCCCATACAAAAACAGGCCGCAAAAATTAAAGGTCATAGATCTTCGTTCTCGGTAAACGTACCGAGATGCACGGTATATGGGCATATTGGGGATCGAATAGAGAACATTTGGTGAAAATTTAATTAAAATCGTACGCACAGATTTTGAGAAAATCGCTTTACAGTAGAGCGTTCAAAAATCTGTTAAGGAAGGCGCGAGTTCCGCAGCTGGAACCGGTCGGGGAACCAGTGGTTCAACCCGCGAAAGAACCTATGTTACGTATTCAAAAAGTAGGCGGCAATAAAGCGGAGGAATTAATAAATAATTCAAATTTAATGATTAACTTTGAAGCTCGCTAGCAATTTGCCAAAAGCTATGCAAATATATAAAATATGTGTTGTGACCTCATTAATAAACACTGGTTCCAGACTGACACTAACGCCACATGGTGGGAGTCTTTGAAATTTTCGACGCTAACTTTTAAAAAAATATTACGACTTTCACAGAAAACGTGCCAACATGCACGGTATATCAAACGAAAAAGAAGAATATTCTCTAATTTCGAATTATATTTAAACAAAATCGATCGTACAGATTTTGAGAAATTCAAGTGTTTCTCTTTTCCGACCTCATTAATTAACACTGGTTCCAGACAGACACTAACGCCACATGGTGGGAGTCTTTGAAATTTTCGACGCTAACTTTTAAAAAAATATTACGACTTTCACAGAAAACGTGCCAACATGCACGGTATATCAAACGAAAGAGAAGAATATTCTCTAATTTCGAATTATATTTAAACAAAATCGATCGTACAGATTTTGAGAAATTCAAGTGTTTCTCTTTTCCGACCTCATTAATTAACACTGGTTCCAGACAGACACTGACGCCACATGGTGGGAGTCTTTGAAATTTTCGACGCTAACTTTTAAAAAAATATTACGACTTTCACAGAAAACGTGCCAACATGCACGGTATATCAAACGAAAGGGCAAAATATTCTCTAATTTCTAACTAAGTTTAAACAAAATCGTTCGTACAGATTTCGAGAAATTCAAGTATTTCTCTTTTCCGACCTAATTAATGAACACTGGTGTTCATTCACATCGATATGAACGCCTCGTGCGCCTTATCGATGTATGTATGCCCGCCAGAACATAATTCTTATTGACAATTTTAACAATTGTTCAACTATGCATGCCCCATGAACGGCATCATCATTCTAAGCATTTTGGTAGGTCATACATCAAAATCCGTTCAGTAATTAAGGAGAAATTTACAATTTCTCACTCTTTCAATTATTTCTATGCGATATCTCTAATTTTCTATTTCAATTTCTCTATTTTTAATTCATTTCTGTATGTACAACGGCGATATGACTATGCACCCCTGGTACCCAACAACAGGTGCATTCGACGCTAACTTTTAAAAAAATATTACGACTTTCACAGAAAACGTGACAAAATGCACGGTATATCAAACGAAAGAGAAGAATATTCTCTAATTTCGAATTATATTTAAACAAAATCGATCGTACAGATTTTGAGAAATTCAAGTATTTCTCTTTTCCGACCCCCCTTAATAAACACTGGTTCATTTACATCGATAAGAACGCTCTACGCGCCATATCGATCATACATATGTACATCGCCAGAAAATAATTCTTATTGACAATTTTAACAATTGTTCAGACATGTATGCCCCATAAACGACGTTGACTTTCTAATCATTTTGGTAGGTCTGTATGATCGATATGGCGCGTAGAGCGTTCTTATCGATGTAAATGAACCAGTGTTTATTAAGGGGGGTCGGAAAAGAGAAATACTTGAATTTCTCAAAATCTGTACGATCGATTTTGTTTAAATATAATTCGAAATTAGAGAATATTCTTCTCTTTCGTTTGATATACCGTGCATTTTGGCATGTTTTCTGTGAAAGTCGTAATATTTTTTTAAAAGTTAGCGTCGAATGCACCTGTTGTTTGGTACCAGGGGTGCATAGTCATATCGCCGTTGTACATACAGAAATGAATTAAAAATAGAGAAATTGGAATTTCTCCCTTAAAACTTAACGGATTTTAATGGCAGACCTACCAAAATGCTTAGGAAGTCGACGTCGTTTATGGGGCATACATGTCTGAACAATTGTTAAAATTGTCAATAAGAATTATTTTCTGGCGATGTACATATGTATGATCGATATGGCGCGTAGAGCGTTCTTATCGATGTAAATGAACCAGTGTTTATTAAGGGGGTCGGAAAAGAGAAATACTTGAATTTCTCAAAATCTGTACGATCGATTTTGTTTAAATATAATTCGAAATTAGAGAATATTCTTCTCTTTCGTTTGATATACCGTGCATGTTGGTACGTTTTCTGTGAAAGTCGTAATATTTTTTTAAAAGTTAGCGTCGAAAATTTCAAAGACTCCCACCATGTGGCGTTAGTGTCTGTCTGGAACCAGTGTTAATTAATGAGGTCGGAAAAGAGAAATACTTGAATTTCTCGAAATCTGTACGATCGATTTTGTTTAAACTTAGTCAGAAATTAGAGAATATTTTGCCCTTTCGTTTGATATACCGTGCATGTTGGCACGTTTTCTGTGAAAGTCGTAATATTTTTTTAAAAGTTAGCGTCGAATTCTGTACCGGTTGTGTACCAGGGATGCATATCATATCGCATAGAAATAATTGAAAGAGTGAGAAATTGTAAATTTCTCCTTAATTACTGAACGGATTTTGATGTATGACCTACCAAAATGCTTAGAATGATGATGCCGTTCATGGGGCATGCATAGTTGAACAATTGTTAAAATTGTCAATAAGAATTATTTTCTGGCGGGCATACATACATCGATAAGGCGCACGAGGCGTTCATATCGATGTGAATGAACACCAGTGTTCATTAATTAGGTCGGAAAAGAGAAATACTTGAATTTCTCGAAATCTGTACGAACGATTTTGTTTAAACTTAGTTAGAAATTAGAGAATATTTTTCCCTTTCGTTTGATATACCGTGCATGTTGGCACGTTTACTGTGAGAGTCGTAATATTTTTTTAAAAGTTAGCGTCGAATTCTGTACCGGTTGTGTACCAGGGATGCATATCATATCGCATAGAAATAATTGAAAGAGTGAGAAATTGTAAATTTCTCCTTAATTACTGAACGGATTTTGATGTATGACCTACCAAAATGCTTAGAATGATGATGCCGTTCATGGGGCATGCTTAGTTGAACAATTGTTAAAATTGTCAATAAGAATTATTTTCTGGCGGGCATACATACATCGATAAGGCGCACGAGGCGTTCATATCGATGTGAATGAACACCAGTGTTCATTAATTAGGTCGGAAAAGAGAAATACTTGAATTTCTCGAAATCTGTACGAACGATTTTGTTTAAACTTAGTTAGAAATTAGAGAATATTTTGCCCTTTCGTTTGATATACCGTGCATGTTGGCACGTTTTCTGTGAAAGTCGTAATATTTTTTTAAAAGTTAGCGTCGAATGCACCTGTTGTTGGGTACCAGGGGTGCATAGTCATATCGCCGTTGTACATACAGAAATGAATTAAGAATAGAGAAATTGGAATTTCTCCCTTAAAACTTAACGGATTTTAATGGCAGACCTACCAAAATGCTTAGGAAGTCGACGTCGTTTATGGGGCATACATGTCTGAACAATTGTTAAAATTGTCAATAAGAATTATTTTCTGGCGATGTACATATGTATGATCGATATGGCGCGTAGAGCGTTCTTATCGATGTAAATGAACCAGTGTTTATTAAGGGGGGTCGGAAAAGAGAAATACTTGAATTTCTCAAAATCTGTACGATCGATTTTGTTTAAATATAATTCGAAATTAGAGAATATTCTTCTCTTTCGTTTGATATACCGTGCATTTTGGCACGTTTTCTGTGAAAGTCGTAATATTTTTTTAAAAGTTAGCGTCGAATGCACCTGTTGTTTGGTACCAGGGGTGCATAGTCATATCGCCGTTGTACATACAGAAATGAATTAAAAATAGAGAAATTGGAATTTCTCCCTTAAAACTTAACGGATTTTAATGGCAGACCTACCAAAATGCTTAGGAAGTCGACGTCGTTTATGGGGCATACATGTCTGAACAATTGTTAAAATTGTCAATAAGAATTATTTTCTGGCGATGTACATATGTATGATCGATATGGCGCGTAGAGCGTTCTTATCGATGTAAATGAACCAGTGTTTATTAAGGGGGGTCGGAAAAGAGAAATACTTGAATTTCTCAAAATCTGTACGATCGATTTTGTTTAAATATAATTCGAAATTAGAGAATATTCTTCTCTTTCGTTTGATATACCGTGCATGTTGGTACGTTTTCTGTGAAAGTCGTAATATTTTTTTAAAAGTTAGCGTCGAAAATTTCAAAGACTCCCACCATGTGGCGTTAGTGTCTGTCTGGAACCAGTGTTAATTAATGAGGTCGGAAAAGAGAAATACTTGAATTTCTCGAAATCTGTACGAACGATTTTGTTTAAACTTAGTCAGAAATTAGAGAATATATTGCTCTTTCGTTTGATATACCGTGCATGTTGGCACGTTTTCTGTGAAAGTCGTAATATTTTTTTAAAAGTTAGCGTCGAATTCTGTACCGGTTGTGTACCAGGGATGCATATCATATCGCATAGAAATAATTGAAAGAGTGAGAAATTGTAAATTTCTCCTTAATTACTGAACGGATTTTGATGTATGACCTACCAAAATGCTTAGAATGATGATGCCGTTCATGGGGCATGCATAGTTGAACAATTGTTAAAATTGTCAATAAGAATTATTTTCTGGCGGGCATACATACATCATGAACACCAGTGTTCATTAATTAGGTCGGAAAAGAGAAATACTTGAATTTCTCGAAATCTGTACGAACGATTTTGTTTAAACTTAGTTAGAAATTAGAGAATATTTTTCCCTTTCGTTTGATATACCGTGCATGTTGGCACGTTTACTGTGAGAGTCGTAATATTTTTTTAAAAGTTAGCGTCGAATTCTGTACCGGTTGTGTACCAGGGATGCATATCATATCGCATAGAAATAATTGAAAGAGTGAGAAATTGTAAATTTCTCCTTAATTACTGAACGGATTTTGATGTATGACCTACCAAAATGCTTAGAATGATGATGCCGTTCATGGGGCATGCATAGTTGAACAATTGTTAAAATTGTCAATAAGAATTATTTTCTGGCGGGCATACATACATCGATAAGGCGCACGAGGCGTTCATATCGATGTGAATGAACACCAGTGTTCATTAATTAGGTCGGAAAAGAGAAATACTTGAATTTCTCGAAATCTGTACGAACGATTTTGTTTAAACTTAGTTAGAAATTAGAGAATATTTTGCCCTTTCGTTTGATATACCGTGCATGTTGGCACGTTTTCTGTGAAAGTCGTAATATTTTTTTAAAAGTTAGCGTCGAATGCACCTGTTGTTGGGTACCAGGGGTGCATAGTCATATCGCCGTTATACATACAGAAATGAATTAAAATTAGAGAAATTGGAATTTCTCCCTTAAAACTTAACGGATTTTAATGGCAGACCTACCAAAATGCTTAGGAAGTCGACGTCGTTTATGGGGCATACATGTCTGAACAATTGTTAAAATTGTCAATAAGAATTATTTTCTGGCGATGTACATATGTATGATCGATATGGCGCGTAGAGCGTTCTTATCGATGTAAATGAACCAGTGTTTATTAAGGGGGGTCGGAAAAGAGAAATACTTGAATTTCTCAAAATCTGTACGATCGATTTTGTTTAAATATAATTCGAAATTAGAGAATATTCTTCTCTTTCGTTTGATATACCGTGCATTTTGGCACGTTTTCTGTGAAAGTCGTAATATTTTTTTAAAAGTTAGCGTCGAATGCACCTGTTGTTGGGTACCAGGGGTGCATAGTCATATCGCCGTTGTACATACAGAAATGAATTAAAAATAGAGAAATTGGAATTTCTCCCTTAAAACTTAACGGATTTTAATGGCAGACCTACCAAAATGCTTAGGAAGTCGACGTCGTTTATGGGGCATACATGTCTGAACAATTGTTAAAATTGTCAATAAGAATTATTTTCTGGCGATGTACATATGTATGATCGATATGGCGCGTAGAGCGTTCTTATCGATGTAAATGAACCAGTGTTTATTAAGGGGGGTCGGAAAAGAGAAATACTTGAATTTCTCAAAATCTGTACGATCGATTTTGTTTAAATATAATTCGAAATTAGAGAATATTCTTCTCTTTCGTTTGATATACCGTGCATTTTGGCACGTTTTCTGTGAAAGTCGTAATATTTTTTTAAAAGTTAGCGTCGAATGCACCTGTTGTTTGGTACCAGGGGTGCATAGTCATATCACCGTTGTACATACAGAAATGAATTAAAAATAGAGAAATTGGAATTTCTCCCTTAAAACTTAACGGATTTTAATGGCAGACCTACCAAAATGCTTAGGAAGTCGACGTCGTTTATGGGGCATACATGTCTGAACAATAGTTAAAATTGTCAATAAGAATTATTTTCTGGCGATGTACATATGTATGATCGATATGGCGCGTAGAGCGTTCTTATCGATGTAAATGAACCAGTGTTTATTAAGGGGGTCGGAAAAGAGAAATACTTGAATTTCTCAAAATCTGTACGATCGATTTTGTTTAAATATAATTCGAAATTAGAGAATATTCTTCTCTTTCGTTTGATATACCGTGCATGTTGGTACGTTTTCTGTGAAAGTCGTAATATTTTTTTTAAAAGTTAGCGTCGAAAATTTCAAAGACTCCCACCATGTGGCGTTAGTGTCTGTCTGGAACCAGTGTTAATTAATGAGGTCGGAAAAGAGAAATACTTGAATTTCTCGAAATCTGTACGAACGATTTTGTTTAAACTTAGTCAGAAATTAGAGAATATTTTGCCCTTTCGTTTGATATACCGTGCATGTTGGCACGTTTTCTGTGAAAGTCGTAATATTTTTTTAAAAGTTAGCGTCGAATTCTGTACCGGTTGTGTACCAGGGATGCATATCATATCGCATAGAAATAATTGAAAGAGTGAGAAATTGTAAATTTCTCCTTAATTACTGAACGGATTTTGATGTATGACCTACCAAAATGCTTAGAATGATGATGCCGTTCATGGGGCATGCATAGTTGAACAATTGTTAAAATTGTCAATAAGAATTATTTTCTGGCGGGCATACATACATCGATAAGGCGCACGAGGCGTTCATATCGATGTGAATGAACACCAGTGTTCATTAATTAGGTCGGAAAAGAGAAATACTTGAATTTCTCGAAATCTGTACGAACGATTTTGTTTAAACTTAGTTAGAAATTAGAGAATATTTTTCCCTTTCGTTTGATATACCGTGCATGTTGGCACGTTTACTGTGAGAGTCGTAATATTTTTTTAAAAGTTAGCGTCGAATTCTGTACCGGTTGTGTACCAGGGATGCATATCATATCGCATAGAAATAATTGAAAGAGTGAGAAATTGTAAATTTCTCCTTAATTACTGAACGGATTTTGATGTATGACCTACCAAAATGCTTAGAATGATGATGCCGTTCATGGGGCATGCATAGTTGAACAATTGTTAAAATTGTCAATAAGAATTATTTTCTGGCGGGCATACATACATCGATAAGGCGCACGAGGCGTTCATATCGATGTGAATGAACACCAGTGTTCATTAATTAGGTCGGAAAAGAGAAATACTTGAATTTCTCGAAATCTGTACGAACGATTTTGTTTAAACTTAGTTAGAAATTAGAGAATATTTTGCCCTTTCGTTTGATATACCGTGCATGTTGGCACGTTTTCTGTGAAAGTCGTAATATTTTTTTAAAAGTTAGCGTCGAATGCACCTGTTGTTGGGTACCAGGGGTGCATAGTCATATCGCCGTTGTACATACAGAAATGAATTAAAAATAGAGAAATTGGAATTTCTCCCTTAAAACTTAACGGATTTTAATGGCAGACCTACCAAAATGCTTAGGAAGTCGACGTCGTTTATGGGGCATACATGTCTGAACAATTGTTAAAATTGTCAATAAGAATTATTTTCTGGCGATGTACATATGTATGATCGATATGGCGCGTAGAGCGTTCTTATCGATGTAAATGAACCAGTGTTTATTAAGGGGGGTCGGAAAAGAGAAATACTTGAATTTCTCAAAATCTGTACGATCGATTTTGTTTAAATATAATTCGAAATTAGAGAATATTCTTCTCTTTCGTTTGATATACCGTGCATTTTGGCACGTTTTCTGTGAAAGTCGTAATATTTTTTTAAAAGTTAGCGTCGAATGCACCTGTTGTTTGGTACCAGGGGTGCATAGTCATATCGCCGTTGTACATACAGAAATGAATTAAAAATAGAGAAATTGGAATTTCTCCCTTAAAACTTAACGGATTTTAATGGCAGACCTACCAAAATGCTTAGGAAGTCGACGTCGTTTATGGGGCATACATGTCTGAACAATTGTTAAAATTGTCAATAAGAATTATTTTCTGGCGATGTACATATGTATGATCGATATGGCGCGTAGAGCGTTCTTATCGATGTAAATGAACCAGTGTTTATTAAGGGGGGTCGGAAAAGAGAAATACTTGAATTTCTCAAAATCTGTACGATCGATTTTGTTTAAATATAATTCGAAATTAGAGAATATTCTTCTCTTTCGTTTGATATACCGTGCATGTTGGTACGTTTTCTGTGAAAGTCGTAATATTTTTTTAAAAGTTAGCGTCGAAAATTTCAAAGACTCCCACCATGTGGCGTTAGTGTCTGTCTGGAACCAGTGTTAATTAATGAGGTCGGAAAAGAGAAATACTTGAATTTCTCGAAATCTGTACGAACGATTTTGTTTAAACTTAGTCAGAAATTAGAGAATATTTTGCCCTTTCGTTTGATATACCGTGCATGTTGGCACGTTTTCTGTGAAAGTCGTAATATTTTTTTAAAAGTTAGCGTCGAATTCTGTACCGGTTGTGTACCAGGGATGCATATCATATCGCATAGAAATAATTGAAAGAGTGAGAAATTGTAAATTTCTCCTTAATTACTGAACGGATTTTGATGTATGACCTACCAAAATGCTTAGAATGATGATGCCGTTCATGGGGCATGCATAGTTGAACAATTGTTAAAATTGTCAATAAGAATTATTTTCTGGCGGGCATACATACATCGATAAGGCGCACGAGGCGTTCATATCGATGTGAATGAACACCAGTGTTCATTAATTAGGTCGGAAAAGAGAAATACTTGAATTTCTCGAAATCTGTACGAACGATTTTGTTTAAACTTAGTCAGAAATTAGAGAATATTTTGCCCTTTCGTTTGATATACCGTGCATGTTGGCACGTTTTCTGTGAAAGTCGTAATATTTTTTTAAAAGTTAGCGTCGAAAATTTCAAAGACTCCCACCATGTGGCGTTAGTGTCTGTCTGGAACCAGTGTTAATTAATGAGGTCGGAAAAGAGAAACACTTGAATTTCTCAAAATCTGTACGATCGATTTTGTTTAAATATAATTCGAAATTAGAGAATATTCTTCTCTTTCGTTTGATATACCGTGCATGTTGGCACGTTTTCTGTGAAAGTCGTAATATTTTTTTAAAAGTTAGCGTCGAAAATTTCAAAGACTCCCACCATGTGGCGTTAGTGTCTGTCTGGAACCAGTGTTAATTAATGAGGTCGGAAAAGAGAAACACTTGAATTTCTCAAAATCTGTACGATCGATTTTGTTTAAATATAATTCGAAATTAGAGAATATTCTTCTTTTTCGTTTGATATACCGTGCATGTTGGCACGTTTTCTGTGAAAGTCGTAATATTTTTTTAAAAGTTAGCGTCGAAAATTTCAAAGACTCCCACCATGTGGCGTTAGTGTCAGTCTGGAACCAGTGTTTATTAATGAGGTCACAACACATATTTTATATATTTGCATAGCTTTTGGCAAATTGCTAGCGAGCTTCAAAGTTAATCATTAAATTTGAATTATTTATTAATTCCTCCGCTTTATTGCCGCCTACTTTTTGAATACTTAACATAGGTTCTTTCGCGGGTTGAACCACTGGTTCCCCGACCGGTTCCAGCTGCGGAACTCGCGCCTTCCTTAACAGATTTTTGAACGCTCTACTGTAAAGCGATTTTCTCAAAATCTGTGCGTACGATTTTAATTAAATTTTCACCAAATGTTCTCTATTCGATCCCCAATATGCCCATATACCGTGCATCTCGGTACGTTTACCGAGAACGAAGATCTATGATCTTCTTATCGATGTAAATGAACCAGTGTTTATTAAGGGGGGTCGGAAAAGAGAAATACTTGAATTTCTCAAAATCTGTACGATCGATTTTGTTTAAATATAATTCGAAATTAGAGAATATTCTTCTCTTTCGTTTGATATACCGTGCATTTTGGCACGTTTTCTGTGAAAGTCGTAATATTTTTTTAAAAGTTAGCGTCGAATGCACCTGTTGTTGGGTACCAGGGGTGCATAGTCATATCGCCGTTGTACATACAGAAATGAATTAAAAATAGAGAAATTGGAATTTCTCCCTTAAAACTTAACGGATTTTAATGGCAGACCTACCAAAATGCTTAGGAAGTCGACGTCGTTTATGGGGCATACATGTCTGAACAATTGTTAAAATTGTCAATAAGAATTATTTTCTGGCGATGTACATATGTATGATCGATATGGCGCGTAGAGCGTTCTTATCGATGTAAATGAACCAGTGTTTATTAAGGGGGTCGGAAAAGAGAAATACTTGAATTTCTCAAAATCTGTACGATCGATTTTGTTTAAATATAATTCGAAATTAGAGAATATTCTTCTCTTTCGTTTGATATACCGTGCATTTTGGCACGTTTTCTGTGAAAGTCGTAATATTTTTTTAAAAGTTAGCGTCGAATGCACCTGTTGTTGGGTACCAGGGGTGCATAGTCATATCGCCGTTGTACATACAGAAATGAATTAAAAATAGAGAAATTGGAATTTCTCCCTTAAAACTTAACGGATTTTAATGGCAGACCTACCAAAATGCTTAGGAAGTCGACGTCGTTTATGGGGCATACATGTCTGAACAATTGTTAAAATTGTCAATAAGAATTATTTTCTGGCGATGTACATATGTATGATCGATATGGCGCGTAGAGCGTTCTTATCGATGTAAATGAACCAGTGTTTATTAAGGGGGGTCGGAAAAGAGAAATACTTGAATTTCTCAAAATCTGTACGATCGATTTTGTTTAAATATAATTCGAAATTAGAGAATATTCTTCTCTTTCGTTTGATATACCGTGCATTTTGGCACGTTTTCTGTGAAAGTCGTAATATTTTTTTAAAAGTTAGCGTCGAATGCACCTGTTGTTGGGTACCAGGGGTGCATAGTCATATCGCCGTTGTACATACAGAAATGAATTAAAAATAGAGAAATTGGAATTTCTCCCTTAAAACTTAACGGATTTTAATGGCAGACCTACCAAAATGCTTAGGAAGTCGACGTCGTTTATGGGGCATACATGTCTGAACAATTGTTAAAATTGTCAATAAGAATTATTTTCTGGCGATGTACATATGTATGATCGATATGGCGCGTAGAGCGTTCTTATCGATGTAAATGAACCAGTGTTTATTAAGGGGGGTCGAAAAAGAGAAATACTTGAATTTCTCAAAATCTGTACGATCGATTTTGTTTAAATATAATTCGAAATTAGAGAATATTCTTCTCTTTCGTTTGATATACCGTGCATGTTGGTACGTTTTCTGTGAAAGTCGTAATATTTTTTAAAAGTTAGCGTCGAAAATTTCAAAGACTCCCACCATGTGGCGTTAGTGTCTGTCTGGAACCAGTGTTAATTAATGAGGTCGGAAAAGAGAAATACTTGAATTTCTCGAAATGTGTACGAACGATTTTGTTTAAACTTAGTCAGAAATTAGAGAATATTTTGCCCTTTCGTTTGATATACCGTGCATGTTGGCACGTTTTCTGTGAAAGTCGTAATATTTTTTTAAAAGTTAGCGTCGAATTCTGTACCGGTTGTGTACCAGGGATGCATATCATATCGCATAGAAATAATTGAAAGAGTGAGAAATTGTAAATTTCTCCTTAATTACTGAACGGATTTTGATGTATGACCTACCAAAATGCTTAGAATGATGATGCCGTTCATGGGGCATGCATAGTTGAACAATTGTTAAAATTGTCAATAAGAATTATTTTCTGGCGGGCATACATACATCGATAAGGCGCACGAGGCGTTCATATCGATGTGAATGAACACCAGTGTTCATTAATTAGGTCGGAAAAGAGAAATACTTGAATTTCTCGAAATCTGTACGAACGATTTTGTTTAAACTTAGTCAGAAATTAGAGAATATTTTGCCCTTTCGTTTGATATACCGTGCATGTTGGCACGTTTTCTGTGAAAGTCGTAATATTTTTTTAAAAGTTAGCGTCGAAAATTTCAAAGACTCCCACCATGTGGCGTTAGTGTCTGTCTGGAACCAGTGTTAATTAATGAGGTCGGAAAAGAGAAACACTTGAATTTCTCAAAATCTGTACGATCGATTTTGTTTAAATATAATTCGAAATTAGAGAATATTCTTCTCTTTCGTTTGATATACCGTGCATGTTGGCACGTTTTCTGTGAAAGTCGTAATATTTTTTTAAAAGTTAGCGTCGAAAATTTCAAAGACTCCCACCATGTGGCGTTAGTGTCTGTCTGGAACCAGTGTTAATTAATGAGGTCGGAAAAGAGAAACACTTGAATTTCTCAAAATCTGTACGATCGATTTTGTTTAAATATAATTCGAAATTAGAGAATATTCTTCTTTTTCGTTTGATATACCGTGCATGTTGGCACGTTTTCTGTGAAAGTCGTAATATTTTTTTAAAAGTTAGCGTCGAAAATTTCAAAGACTCCCACCATGTGGCGTTAGTGTCAGTCTGGAACCAGTGTTTATTAATGAGGTCACAACACATATTTTATATATTTGCATAGCTTTTGGCAAATTGCTAGCGAGCTTCAAAGTTAATCATTAAATTTGAATTATTTATTAATCCGCTTTATTGCCGCCTACTTTTTGAATACTTAACATAGGTTCTTTCGCGGGTTGAACCACTGGTTCCCCGACCGGTTCCAGCTGCGGAACTCGCGCCTTCCTTAACAGATTTTTGAACGCTCTACTGTAAAGCGATTTTCTCAAAATCTGTGCGTACGATTTTAATTAAATTTTCACCAAATGTTCTCTATTCGATCCCCAATATGCCCATATACCGTGCATCTCGGTACGTTTACCGAGAACGAAGATCTATGATCTTCTTATCGATGTAAATGAACCAGTGTTTATTAAGGGGGGTCGGAAAAGAGAAATACTTGAATTTCTCAAAATCTGTACGATCGATTTTGTTTAAATATAATTCGAAATTAGAGAATATTCTTCTCTTTCGTTTGATATACCGTGCATTTTGGCACGTTTTCTGTGAAAGTCGTAATATTTTTTTAAAAGTTAGCGTCGAATGCACCTGTTGTTGGGTACCAGGGGTGCATAGTCATATCGCCGTTGTACATACAGAAATGAATTAAAAATAGAGAAATTGGAATTTCTCCCTTAAAACTTAACGGATTTTAATGGCAGACCTACCAAAATGCTTAGGAAGTCGACGTCGTTTATGGGGCATACATGTCTGAACAATTGTTAAAATTGTCAATAAGAATTATTTTCTGGCGATGTACATATGTATGATCGATATGGCGCGTAGAGCGTTCTTATCGATGTAAATGAACCAGTGTTTATTAAGGGGGGTCGGAAAAGAGAAATACTTGAATTTCTCAAAATCTGTACGATCGATTTTGTTTAAATATAATTCGAAATTAGAGAATATTCTTCTCTTTCGTTTGATATACCGTGCATTTTGGCACGTTTTCTGTGAAAGTCGTAATATTTTTTTAAAAGTTAGCGTCGAATGCACCTGTTGTTGGGTACCAGGGGTGCATAGTCATATCGCCGTTGTACATACAGAAATGAATTAAAAATAGAGAAATTGGAATTTCTCCCTTAAAACTTAACGGATTTTAATGGCAGACCTACCAAAATGCTTAGGAAGTCGACGTCGTTTATGGGGCATACATGTCTGAACAATTGTTAAAATTGTCAATAAGAATTATTTTCTGGCGATGTACATATGTATGATCGATATGGCGCGTAGAGCGTTCTTATCGATGTAAATGAACCAGTGTTTATTAAGGGGGGTCGGAAAAGAGAAATACTTGAATTTCTCAAAATCTGTACGATCGATTTTGTTTAAATATAATTCGAAATTAGAGAATATTCTTCTCTTTCGTTTGATATACCGTGCATTTTGGCACGTTTTCTGTGAAAGTCGTAATATTTTTTTAAAAGTTAGCGTCGAATGCACCTGTTGTTGGGTACCAGGGGTGCATAGTCATATCGCCGTTGTACATACAGAAATGAATTAAAAATAGAGAAATTGGAATTTCTCCCTTAAAACTTAACGGATTTTAATGGCAGACCTACCAAAATGCTTAGGAAGTCGACGTCGTTTATGGGGCATACATGTCTGAACAATTGTTAAAATTGTCAATAAGAATTATTTTCTGGCGATGTACATATGTATGATCGATATGGCGCGTAGAGCGTTCTTATCGATGTAAATGAACCAGTGTTTATTAAGGGGGTCGGAAAAGAGAAATACTTGAATTTCTCAAAATCTGTACGATCGATTTTGTTTAAATATAATTCGAAATTAGAGAATATTCTTCTCTTTCGTTTGATATACCGTGCATGTTGGTACGTTTTCTGTGAAAGTCGTAATATTTTTTTAAAAGTTAGCGTCGAAAATTTCAAAGACTCCCACCATGTGGCGTTAGTGTCTGTCTGGAACCAGTGTTAATTAATGAGGTCGGAAAAGAGAAATACTTGAATTTCTCGAAATGTGTACGAACGATTTTGTTTAAACTTAGTCAGAAATTAGAGAATATTTTGCCCTTTCGTTTGATATACCGTGCATGTTGGCACGTTTTCTGTGAAAGTCGTAATATTTTTTTAAAAGTTAGCGTCGAATTCTGTACCGGTTGTGTACCAGGGATGCATATCATATCGCATAGAAATAATTGAAAGAGTGAGAAATTGTAAATTTCTCCTTAATTACTGAACGGATTTTGATGTATGACCTACCAAAATGCTTAGAATGATGATGCCGTTCATGGGGCATGCATAGTTGAACAATTGTTAAAATTGTCAATAAGAATTATTTTCTGGCGGGCATACATACATCGATAAGGCGCACGAGGCGTTCATATCGATGTGAATGAACACCAGTGTTCATTAATTAGGTCGGAAAAGAGAAATACTTGAATTTCTCGAAATCTGTACGAACGATTTTGTTTAAACTTAGTCAGAAATTAGAGAATATTTTGCCCTTTCGTTTGATATACCGTGCATGTTGGCACGTTTACTGTGAGAGTCGTAATATTTTTTTAAAAGTTAGCGTCGAATTCTGTACCGGTTGTGTACCAGGGATGCATATCATATCGCATAGAAATAATTGAAAGAGTGAGAAATTGTAAATTTCTCCTTAATTACTGAACGGATTTTGATGTATGACCTACCAAAATGCTTAGAATGATGATGCCGTTCATGGGGCATGCATAGTTGAACAATTGTTCAAATTGTCAATAAGAATTATTTTCTGGCGGGCATACATACATCGATAAGGCGCACGAGGCGTTCATATCGATGTGAATGAACACCAGTGTTCATTAATTAGGTCGGAAAAGAGAAATACTTGAATTTCTCGAAATCTGTACGAACGATTTTGTTTAAACTTAGTTAGAAATTAGAGAATATTTTGCCCTTTCGTTTGATATACCGTGCATGTTGGCACGTTTTCTGTGAAAGTCGTAATATTTTTTTAAAAGTTAGCGTCGAATTCTGTACCGGTTGTGTACCAGGGATGCATATCATATCGCATAGAAATAATTGAAAGAGTGAGAAATTGTAAATTTCTCCTTAATTACTGAACGGATTTTGATGTATGACCTACCAAAATGCTTAGAATGATGATGCCGTTCATGGGGCATGCATAGTTGAACAATTGTTAAAATTGTCAATAAGAATTATTTTCTGGCGGGCATACATACATCGATAAGGCGCACGAGGCGTTCATATCGATGTGAATGAACACCAGTGTTCATTAATTAGGTCGGAAAAGAGAAATACTTGAATTTCTCGAAATCTGTACGAACGATTTTGTTTAAACTTAGTTAGAAATTAGAGAATATTTTGCCCTTTCGTTTGATATACCGTGCATGTTGGCACGTTTTCTGTGAAAGTCGTAATATTTTTTTAAAAGTTAGCGTCGAATGCACCTGTTGTTGGGTACCAGGGGTGCATAGTCATATCGCCGTTGTACATACAGAAATGAATTAAAAATAGAGAAATTGGAATTTCTCCCTTAAAACTTAACGGATTTTAATGGCAGACCTACCAAAATGCTTAGGAAGTCGACGTCGTTTATGGGGCATACATGTCTGAACAATTGTTAAAATTGTCAATAAGAATTATTTTCTGGCGATGTACATATGTATGATCGATATGGCGCGTAGAGCGTTCTTATCGATGTAAATGAACCAGTGTTTATTAAGGGGGGTCGGAAAAGAGAAATACTTGAATTTCTCAAAATCTGTACGATCGATTTTGTTTAAATATAATTCGAAATTAGAGAATATTCTTCTCTTTCGTTTGATATACCGTGCATGTTGGTACGTTTTCTGTGAAAGTCGTAATATTTTTTTAAAAGTTAGCGTCGAATGCACCTGTTGTTGGGTACCAGGGGTGCATAGTCATATCGCCGTTGTACATACAGAAATGAATTAAAAATAGAGAAATTGGAATTTCTCCCTTAAAACTTAACGGATTTTAATGGCAGACCTACCAAAATGCTTAGGAAGTCGACGCCGTTTATGGGGCATACATGTCTGAACAATTGTTAAAATTGTCAATAAGAATTATTTTCTGGCGATGTACATATGTATGATCGATATGGCGCGTAGAGCGTTCTTATCGATGTAAATGAACCGTTTATTAAGGGGGTCGGAAAAGAGAAATACTTGAATTTCTCAAAATCTGTACGATCGATTTTGTTTAAATATAATTCGAAATTAGAGAATATTCTTCTCTTTCGTTTGATATACCGTGCATGTTGGTACGTTTTCTGTGAAAGTCGTAATATTTTTTTAAAAGTTAGCGTCGAAAATTTCAAAGACTCCCACCATGTGGCGTTAGTGTCTGTCTGGAACCAGTGTTAATTAATGAGGTCGGAAAAGAGAAATACTTGAATTTCTCGAAATCTGTACGAACGATTTTGTTTAAACTTAGTTAGAAATTTGAGAATATTTTGCCCTTTCGTTTGATATACCGTGCATGTTGGCACGTTTTCTGTGAAAGTCGTAATATTTTTTTAAAAGTTAGCGTCGAATTTTGTACCTGTTGTGTACCAGGGATGCATATCATATCGCATAGAAATAATTGAAAGAGTGAGAAATTGTAAATTTCTCCTTAATTACTGAACGGATTTTGATGTATGACCTACCAAAATGCTTAGAATGATGATGCCGTTCATGGGGCATGCATAGTTGAACAATTGTTAAAATTGTCAATAAGAATTATATTCTGGCGGGCATACATACATCGATAAGGCGCACGAGGCGTTCATATCGATGTGAATGAACACCAGTGGTCATTAATTAGGTCGGAAAAGAGAAATACTTGAATTTCTCGAAATCTGTACGAACGATTTTGTTTAAACTTAGTTAGAAATTAGAGAATATTTTTCCCTTTCGTTTCTTATCGATGTAAATGAACCAGTGTTTATTAAGAGGGGTCGGAAAAGAGAAATACTTGAATTTCTCGAAATGTGTACGAACGATTTTGTTTAAACTTAGTCAGAAATTAGAGAATATTTTGCCCTTTCGTTTGATATACCGTGCATGTTGGCACGTTTTCTGTGAAAGTCGTAATATTTTTTTAAAAGTTAGCGTCGAATGCACCTGTTGTTGGGTACCAGGGGTGCATAGTCATATCGCCGTTGTACATACAGAAATGAATTAAAAATAGAGAAATTGGAATTTCTCCCTTAAAACTTAACGGATTTTAATGGCAGACCTACCAAAATGCTTAGGAAGTCGACGTCGTTTATGGGGCATACATGTCTGAACAATTGTTAAAATTGTCAATAAGAATTATTTTCTGGCGATGTACATATGTATGATCGATATGGCGCGTAGAGCGTTCTTATCGATGTAAATGAACCAGTGTTTATTAAGGGGGGTCGGAAAAGAGAAATACTTGAATTTCTCAAAATCTGTACGATCGATTTTGTTTAAATATAATTCGAAATTAGAGAATATTCTTCTCTTTCGTTTGATATACCGTGCATTTTGGCACGTTTTCTGTGAAAGTCGTAATATTTTTTTAAAAGTTAGCGTCGAATGCACCTGTTGTTGGGTACCAGGGGTGCATAGTCATATCGCCGTTGTACATACAGAAATGAATTAAAAATAGAGAAATTGGAATTTCTCCCTTAAAACTTAACGGATTTTAATGGCAGACCTACCAAAATGCTTAGGAAGTCGACGCCGTTTATGGGGCATACATGTCTGAACAATTGTTAAAATTGTCAATAAGAATTATTTTCTGGCGATGTACATATGTATGATCGATATGGCGCGTAGAGCGTTCTTATCGATGTAAATGAACCAGTGTTTATTAAGGGGGGTCGGAAAAGAGAAATACTTGAATTTCTCAAAATCTGTACGATCGATTTTGTTTAAATATAATTCGAAATTAGAGAATATTCTTCTCTTTCGTTTGATATACCGTGCATGTTGGTACGTTTTCTGTGAAAGTCGTAATATTTTTTTAAAAGTTAGCGTCGAAAATTTCAAAGACTCCCACCATGTGGCGTTAGTGTCTGTCTGGAACCAGTGTTAATTAATGAGGTCGGAAAAGAGAAATACTTGAATTTCTCGAAATCTGTACGAACGATTTTGTTTAAACTTAGTTAGAAATTTGAGAATATTTTGCCCTTTCGTTTGATATACCGTGCATGTTGGCACGTTTTCTGTGAAAGTCGTAATATTTTTTTAAAAGTTAGCGTCGAATTCTGTACCGGTTGTGTACCAGGGATGCATATCATATCGCATAGAAATAATTGAAAGAGTGAGAAATTGTAAATTTCTCCTTAATTACTGAACGGATTTTGATGTATGACCTACCAAAATGCTTAGAATGATGATGCCGTTCATGGGGCATGCATAGTTGAACAATTGTTAAAATTGTCAATAAGAATTATTTTCTGGCGGGCATACATACATCGATAAGGCGCACGAGGCGTTCATATCGATGTGAATGAACACCAGTGTTCATTAATTAGGTCGGAAAAGAGAAATACTTGAATTTCTCGAAATCTGTACGAACGATTTTGTTTAAACTTAGTTAGAAATTAGAGAATATTTTGCCCTTTCGTTTGATATACCGTGCATGTTGGCACGTTTTCTGTGAAAGTCGTAATATTTTTTTAAAAGTTAGCGTCGAATGCACCTGTTGTTGGGTACCAGGGGTGCATAGTCATATCGCCGTTGTACATACAGAAATGAATTAAAAATAGAGAAATTGGAATTTCTCCCTTAAAACTTAACGGATTTTAATGGCAGACCTACCAAAATGCTTAGGAAGTCGACGTCGTTTATGGGGCATACATGTCTGAACAATTGTTAAAATTGTCAATAAGAATTATTTTCTGGCGATGTACATATGTATGATCGATATGGCGCGTAGAGCGTTCTTATCGATGTAAATGAACCAGTGTTTATTAAGGGGGGTCGGAAAAGAGAAATACTTGAATTTCTCAAAATCTGTACGATCGATTTTGTTTAAATATAATTCGAAATTAGAGAATATTCTTCTCTTTCGTTTGATATACCGTGCATTTTGGCACGTTTTCTGTGAAAGTCGTAATATTTTTTTAAAAGTTAGCGTCGAATGCACCTGTTGTTGGGTACCAGGGGTGCATAGTCATATCGCCGTTGTACATACAGAAATGAATTAAAAATAGAGAAATTGGAATTTCTCCCTTAAAACTTAACGGATTTTAATGGCAGACCTACCAAAATGCTTAGGAAGTCGACGCCGTTTATGGGGCATACATGTCTGAACAATTGTTAAAATTGTCAATAAGAATTATTTTCTGGCGATGTACATATGTATGATCGATATGGCGCGTAGAGCGTTCTTATCGATGTAAATGAACCAGTGTTTATTAAGGGGGTCGGAAAAGAGAAATACTTGAATTTCTCAAAATCTGTACGATCGATTTTGTTTAAATATAATTCGAAATTAGAGAATATTCTTCTCTTTCGTTTGATATACCGTGCATGTTGGTACGTTTTCTGTGAAAGTCGTAATATTTTTTTAAAAGTTAGCGTCGAAAATTTCAAAGACTCCCACCATGTGGCGTTAGTGTCTGTCTGGAACCAGTGTTAATTAATTAGGTCGGAAAAGAGAAATACTTGAATTTCTCGAAATCTGTACGAACGATTTTGTTTAAACTTAGTTAGAAATTAGAGAATATTTTGCCCTTTCGTTTGATATACCGTGCATGTTGGCACGTTTTCTGTGAAAGTCGTAATATTTTTTTAAAAGTTAGCGTCGAATTCTGTACCGGTTGTGTACCAGGGATGCATATCATATCGCATAGAAATAATTGAAAGAGTGAGAAATTGTAAATTTCTCCTTAATTACTGAACGGATTTTGATGTATGACCTACCAAAATGCTTAGAATGATGATGCCGTTCATGGGGCATGCATAGTTGAACAATTGTTAAAATTGTCAATAAGAATTATTTTCTGGCGGGCATACATACATCGATAAGGCGCACGAGGCGTTCATATCGATGTGAATGAACACCAGTGTTCATTAATTAGGTCGGAAAAGAGAAATACTTGAATTTCTCGAAATCTGTACGAACGATTTTGTTTAAACTTAGTTAGAAATTAGAGAATATTTTGCCCTTTCGTTTGATATACCGTGCATGTTGGCACGTTTTCTGTGAAAGTCGTAATATTTTTTTAAAAGTTAGCGTCGAATGGCCGTCAGCCAATGGGCAGACAGGGGGAACAACGGGTGAGAAATCACCTGCCGTAACTGTCTGCACCACTGGAAGTGCGACTATACTCTCCCCGTGAGGGCGGCTGGAAGCAGGTCCCAGTACGGTCATGTCTCTGCTGAGGATGCTGACGAATGGTAGTCGGGCGGGGAGAAGAAAACTCCTGCCCAAAAAATTACCCCAATCCAAGGTGGAACAGCATATGCCGAGGGATGCGTGTCCGGGGGTGCTTGGACATTAGTATGCGGACTCTGGTGGACCGGCCGACCCATCAGTTTTAACTAGGCTTACCACGGTATGCGGGCTCTACCGTGGCGGACCATCCCCATCCCAGCATACTCGTGGGAACAAAAATGAATATATCCGAACAAACAAGCAAAAACGTAGGTGACCGTCAAACCTCAAAGGCGGCAGGGGAAACCCCCTCAATAAAAACTCGAAGACGCTAAGCGGTCGAGTGCTGAAGAAGGAAGAGGAGAGCTCCTCGGAGCGCCTTAATCCGGGGACCGGTGTCACTGGGAAGGGGGAGCCAATGGGCCCACCAAGCGGCGTGATCGGGGCAAGCCCCTCGACGTGACCGCAGGGGGCTCCAGAGGCAAACCTAACCCAGGAGGCTCGGCCCAGCAGCAGCAGCAAAGGAAGAAGAAGACGCTGTACAATGAGCGGAGGAGAGCGGCCTTCATCCTTTCGCGGGCTAACTCAGCCATGGAGGCGGACCCGGACCAAGCGGGTCTTATTAAATGGGCGAAAGGCGTACTGCCAGATTTCCAGCCTGTCAAGGCGGGAAAGGCGGTTACCCCCAGTACCCAGCAAGCCAACGCAGACGCGGGCAGGAGCACCACTAAACGTCAGCGGTCTACGGAGGTTCAACCTCCGCAGCCAAAGCGTTCCAGAGTGCAGCCTCAGCGGTCCTTCGCCGAGGTGACCAAGGGCAAGATCCTGATTGGAGTGGTGGACGAGGGCTCCAGTGACGGACAGATCCCGAGGGACCGATGGCGCTGGATCGTTGGTGAGCTGCACAACAGGTTCGTGGAGGAACTGTTGGCGTCAGGTGGGGCACTGCCCCGCTGTGAGGATGCCGGTTGGCACCAAGGAGGAGTGAAGGTGATCGCGTGCGAAGACGCAGCGTCGGTCACCTTCTACAAGAGAGCGATCGCGGGATTGGGAGAAATATTCCCAGGCGCGAAGCTCGTGGCGCTAGACTGGGACAAGATCCCCAGCAAGCCAAGGGCCAGGGCGTGGCTCACGCACAAGCCGGCAGAGCCTGAGAAAATTCTCAAGCTTCTGCAGCTGAGCAACCCCGACCTCCCCTCCTCTGATTGGCGAGTAGCCAAGGTTGAGGAGGCCGTTGGTCCGAGGCGCCAGGTTGTCCTGACTCTCAATGAGGGGACAGTCGAGGCGCTGAAGAAAAACGGGGGGGCGCTCAGGTACGGCTTCGAGAGCGTAGCCGTCCGGTTATACAAGGCAGACGCAAAGGCGGGCCTGAAGGAGGAGGACCCTGACGTAGAGGGACCTCGCATCGAGGAGGCGCCCGAAGGATTGTCCGACGAGGAGGACATCCTGGAGGGGTACGTCTCCGAGGAGAGCGAGCTCGCGAGGGGCTTGCGCGACGTCGGGATGTCCGAGGAGGAGGACGGGCTGGACGAGCCGACCTCGGACGCCGACATCACTGTGGTGGAGGTTAAGACGCAGAATGTCCCTGACGTTCCTGCAAATAAACCTCCATCACAGTAAAGCAGCTTCCGCTGCCCTACTTGTCCACCTGGCGGAAGGTGGTATCGACGCTGTCCTCATCCAGGAGCCCTGGGTCTGTGGCGACAGAATCCTAGGGCTGAGGGCAGCCGACTACAGGCTGTACGCAGCCCCAACAACAGGTAAAACGCGAGCCTGCATACTCGCCAGGAAAGATTTAACTCTTTTCATGCTTCCAAATTTCAGCAATGAAGACACAGTAACAGCATGTCTAGAGGGACCAAATGGATCCCTCCGGATATGCTCCGCATACCTGGGGCACGACCAGGACCCCATCCCCCCAACCCTGAGAAGAGTCACCGAGGACAGCAAAAAGCTGGGCCTGGACCTCATCATCGGGTGCGACGCAAATGCCCATCACCATCAGTGGGGCAGCACTGACACCAACGATAGGGGTGAGTCTCTTTTGATTTTATCCTTTCATCTAATCTACTGGTGGGTAATTTGGGTAACGAACCCACCTTTATTATCAAAAATCGAAGGGAGGTACTTGATATCACCCTTCTCTCTGAGTCCCTGAAGGACTCCCTTAAGTCTTGGAGAGTGCTGGAGAAGCACTCATTCTCGGACCATAGATATATCCAATTCACGCTAGGTTTCGATAGGTTCAACCCAGTCACTTTCCGGAACCCCCGGAGGACTGACTGGGGGAAATACAGATCCCAGCTGAGTAAGATCCTAAAGCCCCCTCCAGCCCCAACCCGCTCGGACTTCTGTCCAGAGGGGCTGGAGCGTCTCGTTGAAACTTTCACCGATGCTTGTAGCACGGCTCTAGATAGGTCCTGCCCCCGTAGCAAGAATGGGGGAAGACCGGGAAGAAGCCACCATGGTGGTGTAAGAAATTAAGCTGCCTCAAGAAGACCACGAGGCAGTCCTTTAATACAGCCAAGAGCGCCAACACGGACGCATCTTGGTGTCTCTATAAAGCGAACTTGTCCCTGTACAACAGGGAATTAAGAAAGGCCAAAAGAAGGGCCTGGTCCGACTTTTGCTCAGGAATCCAGGACTACTCTGAGGCGTCTAGGCTGAGGAAGGTCCTCTCGTCGACGCCCTCCAACCCGGGCTTCGTCAAGTGTCCTGACGACAGCTGGACGACATCCAGTGAAGAAACCCTCGGGGTTCTCCTGGATGCTCACTTCCCCGCTAGCTCTTCCCAGAGCAGCCCACCTAACCCCCCGACACGGCGGGGTCCGTCCGAAATGGCATACCTCCTTACTGATAGGAACATTAAATGGGCAATTAACAGCTTCAGCCCATATAAATCCCCTGGGGTGGACGGCATCATACCTGCACAGCTCAGCTACGCAGCCGAGCTATCCACTCCCTGGCTTCGTCTGATCTTCTCGATCATCCTCGATACAGGAGTCATTCCGAATGGATGGCTCCGCTCAAAAGTTGTTTTCATCCCCAAGGCAGGCAAGCCATCGCATTGCACGCCTAAGGATTATAGGCCGATAAGCCTCTCCTCGTTCCTACTCAAGACGCTGGAGAGACTCATCAGTCTGCATCTTAGGACTAATATTCCCCAATCATCCTTATCAGGATCTCAACACGCGTACAGGAGGGGCAGGTCGACAGAGACAGCACTCCATTCGCTTACCACCATCATAGAAAAATCGCTCCACGAAAAGGAGTTCACCCTCGTCGCCTTCTTGGATATAGAGGGCGCTTTCAACAACATCCTTCCAGGTTCAATCACATCAGCACTGACCAAGCTGGGGATTGATCAACACTCGGTGGGTCTCATTGACCGGATCTTGCGCAGCAGAACGGTGGAGGCAACACTGGGGGGGGTCAACCATCTCCAGACAAGTCAACAGAGGCACACCTCAGGGCGGAGTCCTCTCCCCTCTCCTATGGAATGTGGCGGTCAATGAACTGCTCCAGGGCATAGAAGAGGGCGGCTGTCGTGTTGTGGCCTACGCGGATGATGTCGCCTTGGCGTTCACGGGAAAATTCCCGCAGACACTCTGTGACAGGATGAGCGAAAGCCTTCGGTTTCTGACGGACTGGACTGCAAAGTCTGGTCTGGGAGTAAACCCAGCGAAGACTGAACTAGTCCTTTTTACCAGGAAATACAAAATCCCCAAAATGATACCCCCTAAACTCTGCGGGGTACCCCTCATCCTCAAAAATGAGGCCAAGTATCTAGGTCTTATCCTGGATAGGAAGCTCAATTGGTCCCTTAACACGGATGAAAGGGCCAAAAAGGCTACAATCGCGCTATACACCTGCCGCAAGGCTATCGGGTTAAAATGGGGCATGACCCCAAAAATTGTCCGTTGGCTGTACACGGCCATTATTCGCCCAATACTCCTCTACGGGGTGGCTATTTGGTGGCCAGCTCTAAAGCGGTCCACCTGCCTGGGCACGTTTAGAAAAATCCAACGCACGGCCGAGATCTGCATGACAGGCGGCCTGCGCACGACCCCGGGAGACGCTCTGGACGTTCTCCTGGATATCCTCCCAATAGAAATAATGGGAGAGATGACCGCGTCACTCTCTGCACTGAGGCTGAAGGGCGCGGGTCTGTGGAGGCGTTCGAGTTTCGGGCACACGAATCTCGACACTGCCCCACACCTTACTGAGGGAAACACAGACTACTGTGTCCCCGCTGAACACCCTACCACACCCTTCCAGGTTTACATCCCCGACAGAGAGGAATGGAACCTCGGACCTCCTGGACCTCTACGGTCCCTTCATATCTACACGGATGGCTCAAAATTGGACGGCCGGGTGGGAGGAGGTATATACTCCGAGCACCTGGGAGTTAGCGTCTTTTTTAGGCTACCCGACCACTGCAGCGTCTTTCAGGCGGAGGTTTACGCCATCAAAGAAGCTATTGATAGGCTCCCCCACCAGGGTCAGAGCTCCCATATGTATATTCTCTGACAGTCAGGCCGCCCTGAAGTCACTTGAAGCCATCTCTTCAAACTCGAAGACCATTAACGCCTGCCGCAAATCTCTTCACGAGATGGCGGAGCAGTACGACCTCCACCTCATATGGGTCCCAGGACATAGGGACATCGAGGGCAACTGCGCTGCCGATGAGCTGGCCCGGCAGGGTACAACCTCCCCTCTTCTCCCGGAGAGGGGGTCAGTTGACATGCCCTTGGCCACTCGCAGACTTCTCTGTAAGGAGTACTTCCACCTCCTCGCGGACAGGAAATGGGAAAACCTAATCACCTGCCGCCACGCTAGAATGATCTGGCCACGCCGATCAGCGAAACGCTCATTGGAGCTATTTTCATTAAGCAGGGAAAGCTGCGCCCTTGCCGTCAGGGCTCTTACTGGTCACTGGCTACTTGGAACACATGCGTCCAGGCTGTCAGTGCACCATAACGACTTCTGTAGAAGCTGTAGGGATGAGGAGGAGGAGGAGACCGCTCTTCACCTCCTCTGCCACTGTCCGGCCCTAAGCAGACGTAGACTGCAGTATCTGGGCTTCCCCACCCTTGTGGATCTCGCAGAGCTAAGCGAGACATCACCGAGGCAGTTAACCCGATTCATCCAAGGATCGGGCTGGGCCTCTCTCACGTAAGGATTCGTTATCGGCCCATGAGAACCTGCACTGGACGGGGGATCTAAGCCTACGCGGCATCACAAAGAGCCACCTCAGGCTCAAGTGGATGGACCGGCTCTCTGAGTCGGCCATCACCGCCTTAACCTAACCTAACCTAACCTAGCGTCGAATGCACCTGTTGTTGGGTACCAGGGGTGCATAGTCATATCGCCGTTGTACATACAGAAATGAATTAAAAATAGAGAAATTGGAATTTCTCCCTTAAAACTTAACGGATTTTAATGGCAGACCTACCAAAATGCTTAGGAAGTCGACGTCGTTTATGGGGCATACATGTCTGAACAATTGTTAAAATTGTCAATAAGAATTATTTTCTGGCGATGTACATATGTATGATCGATATGGCGCGTAGAGCGTTCTTATCGATGTAAATGAACCAGTGTTTATTAAGGGGGGTCGGAAAAGAGAAATACTTGAATTTCTCAAAATCTGTACGATCGATTTTGTTTAAATATAATTCGAAATTAGAGAATATTCTTCTCTTTCGTTTGATATACCGTGCATTTTGGCACGTTTTCTGTGAAAGTCGTAATATTTTTTTAAAAGTTAGCGTCGAATGCACCTGTTGTTGGGTACCAGGGGTGCATAGTCATATCGCCGTTGTACATACAGAAATGAATTAAAAATAGAGAAATTGGAATTTCTCCCTTAAAACTTAACGGATTTTAATGGCAGACCTACCAAAATGCTTAGGAAGTCGACGTCGTTTATGGGGCATACATGTCTGAACAATTGTTAAAATTGTCAATAAGAATTATTTTCTGGCGATGTACATATGTATGATCGATATGGCGCGTAGAGCGTTCTTATCGATGTAAATGAACCAGTGTTTATTAAGGCGGGTCGGAAAAGAGAAATACTTGAATTTCTCAAAATCTGTACGATCGATTTTGTTTAAATATAATTCGAAATTAGAGAATATTCTTCTCTTTCGTTTGATATACCGTGCATTTTGGCACGTTTTCTGTGAAAGTCGTAATATTTTTTAAAAGTTAGCGTCGAATGCACCTGTTGTTTGGTACCAGGGGTGCATAGTCATATCGCCGTTGTACATACAGAAATGAATTAAAAATAGAGAAATTGGAATTTCTCCCTTAAAACTTAACGGATTTTAATGGCAGACCTACCAAAATGCTTAGGAAGTCGACGTCGTTTATGGGGCATACATGTCTGAACAATTGTTAAAATTGTCAATAAGAATTATTTTCTGGCGATGTACATATGTATGATCGATATGGCGCGTAGAGCGTTCTTATCGATGTAAATGAACCAGTGTTTATTAAGGGGGGTCGGAAAAGAGAAATACTTGAATTTCTCAAAATCTGTACGATCGATTTTGTTTAAATATAATTCGAAATTAGAGAATATTCTTCTCTTTCGTTTGATATACCGTGCATGTTGGTACGTTTTCTGTGAAAGTCGTAATATTTTTTAAAAGTTAGCGTCGAAAATTTCAAAGACTCCCACCATGTGGCGTTAGTGTCTGTCTGGAACCAGTGTTAATTAATGAGGTCGGAAAAGAGAAATACTTGAATTTCTCGAAATGTGTACGAACGATTTTGTTTAAACTTAGTCAGAAATTAGAGAATATTTTGCCCTTTCGTTTGATATACCGTGCATGTTGGCACGTTTTCTGTGAAAGTCGTAATATTTTTTTAAAAGTTAGCGTCGAATTCTGTACCGGTTGTGTACCAGGGATGCATATCATATCGCATAGAAATAATTGAAAGAGTGAGAAATTGTAAATTTCTCCTTAATTACTGAACGGATTTTGATGTATGACCTACCAAAATGCTTAGAATGATGATGCCGTTCATGGGGCATGCATAGTTGAACAATTGTTAAAATTGTCAATAAGAATTATTTTCTGGCGGGCATACATACATCGATAAGGCGCACGAGGCGTTCATATCGATGTGAATGAACACCAGTGTTCATTAATTAGGTCGGAAAAGAGAAATACTTGAATTTCTCGAAATCTGTACGAACGATTTTGTTTAAACTTAGTTAGAAATTAGAGAATATTTTGCCCTTTCGTTTGATATACCGTGCATGTTGGCACGTTTTCTGTGAAAGTCGTAATATTTTTTTAAAAGTTAGCGTCGAATGCACCTGTTGTTGGGTACCAGGGGTGCATAGTCATATCGCCGTTGTACATACAGAAATGAATTAAAAATAGAGAAATTGGAATTTCTCCCTTAAAACTTAACGGATTTTAATGGCAGACCTACCAAAATGCTTAGGAAGTCGACGTCGTTTATGGGGCATACATGTCTGAACAATTGTTAAAATTGTCAATAAGAATTATTTTCTGGCGATGTACATATGTATGATCGATATGGCGCGTAGAGCGTTCTTATCGATGTAAATGAACCAGTGTTTATTAAGGGGGGTCGGAAAAGAGAAATACTTGAATTTCTCAAAATCTGTACGATCGATTTTGTTTAAATATAATTCGAAATTAGAGAATATTCTTCTCTTTCGTTTGATATACCGTGCATTTTGGCACGTTTTCTGTGAAAGTCGTAATATTTTTTTAAAAGTTAGCGTCGAATGCACCTGTTGTTGGGTACCAGGGGTGCATAGTCATATCGCCGTTGTACATACAGAAATGAATTAAAAATAGAGAAATTGGAATTTCTCCCTTAAAACTTAACGGATTTTAATGGCAGACCTACCAAAATGCTTAGGAAGTCGACGTCGTTTATGGGGCATACATGTCTGAACAATTGTTAAAATTGTCAATAAGAATTATTTTCTGGCGATGTACATATGTATGATCGATATGGCGCGTAGAGCGTTCTTATCGATGTAAATGAACCAGTGTTTATTAAGGCGGGTCGGAAAAGAGAAATACTTGAATTTCTCAAAATCTGTACGATCGATTTTGTTTAAATATAATTCGAAATTAGAGAATATTCTTCTCTTTCGTTTGATATACCGTGCATTTTGGCACGTTTTCTGTGAAAGTCGTAATATTTTTTAAAAGTTAGCGTCGAATGCACCTGTTGTTTGGTACCAGGGGTGCATAGTCATATCGCCGTTGTACATACAGAAATGAATTAAAAATAGAGAAATTGGAATTTCTCCCTTAAAACTTAACGGATTTTAATGGCAGACCTACCAAAATGCTTAGGAAGTCGACGTCGTTTATGGGGCATACATGTCTGAACAATTGTTAAAATTGTCAATAAGAATTATTTTCTGGCGATGTACATATGTATGATCGATATGGCGCGTAGAGCGTTCTTATCGATGTAAATGAACCAGTGTTTATTAAGGGGGGTCGGAAAAGAGAAATACTTGAATTTCTCAAAATCTGTACGATCGATTTTGTTTAAATATAATTCGAAATTAGAGAATATTCTTCTCTTTCGTTTGATATACCGTGCATGTTGGTACGTTTTCTGTGAAAGTCGTAATATTTTTTTAAAAGTTAGCGTCGAAAATTTCAAAGACTCCCACCATGTGGCGTTAGTGTCTGTCTGGAACCAGTGTTAATTAATGAGGTCGGAAAAGAGAAATACTTGAATTTCTCGAAATGTGTACGAACGATTTTGTTTAAACTTAGTCAGAAATTAGAGAATATTTTGCCCTTTCGTTTGATATACCGTGCATGTTGGCACGTTTTCTGTGAAAGTCGTAATATTTTTTTAAAAGTTAGCGTCGAATTCTGTACCGGTTGTGTACCAGGGATGCATATCATATCGCATAGAAATAATTGAAAGAGTGAGAAATTGTAAATTTCTCCTTAATAACTGAACGGATTTTGATGTATGACCTACCAAAATGCTTAGAATGATGATGCCGTTCATGGGGCATGCATAGTTGAACAATTGTTAAAATTGTCAATAAGAATTATTTTCTGGCGGGCATACATACATCGATAAGGCGCACGAGGCGTTCATATCGATGTGAATGAACACCAGTGTTCATTAATTAGGTCGGAAAAGAGAAATACTTGAATTTCTCGAAATCTGTACGAACGATTTTGTTTAAACTTAGTTAGAAATTAGAGAATATTTTGCCCTTTCGTTTGATATACCGTGCATGTTGGCACGTTTTCTGTGAAAGTCGTAATATTTTTTAAAAGTTAGCGTCGAAAATTTCAAAGACTCCCACCATGTGGCGTTAGTGTCTGTCTGGAACCAGTGTTAATTAATGAGGTCGGAAAAGAGAAACACTTGAATTTCTCAAAATCTGTACGATCGATTTTGTTTAAATATAATTCGAAATTAGAGAATATTCTTCTCTTTCGTTTGATATACCGTGCATGTTGGTACGTTTTCTGTGAAAGTCGTAATATTTTTTTAAAAGTTAGCGTCGAAAATTTCAAAGACTCCCACCATGTGGCGTTAGTGTCTGTCTGGAACCAGTGTTAATTAATGAGGTCGGAAAAGAGAAATACTTGAATTTCTCGAAATCTGTACGAACGATTTTGTTTAAACTTAGTTAGAAATTAGAGAATATTTTGCCCTTTCGTTTGATATACCGTGCATGTTGGCACGTTTTCTGTGAAAGTCGTAATATTTTTTTAAAAGTTAGCGTCGAATTCTGTACCGGTTGTGTACCAGGGATGCATATCGTATCGCATAGAAATAATTGAAAGAGTGAGAAATTGTAAATTTCTCCTTAATTACTGAACGGATTTTGATGTATGACCTACCAAAATGCTTAGAATGATGATGCCGTTCATGGGGCATGCATAGTTGAACAATTGTTAAAATTGTCAATAAGAATTATTTTCTGGCGGGCATACATACATCGATAAGGCGCACGAGGCGTTCATATCGATGTGAATGAACACCAGTGTTCATTAATTAGGTCGGAAAAGAGAAATACTTGAATTTCTCGAAATCTGTACGAACGATTTTGTTTAAACTTAGTTAGAAATTAGAGAATATTTTGCCCTTTCGTTTGATATACCGTGCATGTTGGCACGTTTTCTGTGAAAGTCGTAATATTTTTTTAAAAGTTAGCGTCGAAAATTTCAAAGACTCCCACCATGTGGCGTTAGTGTCTGTCTGGAACCAGTGTTAATTAATGAGGTCGGAAAAGAGAAATACTTGAATTTCTCAAAATCTGTACGATCGATTTTGTTTAAATATAATTCGAAATTAGAGAATATTCTTCTCTTTCGTTTGATATACCGTGCATGTTGGTACGTTTTCTGTGAAAGTCGTAATATTTTTTTAAAAGTTAGCGTCGAAAATTTCAAAGACTCCCACCATGTGGCGTTAGTGTCTGTCTGGAACCAGTGTTAATTAATGAGGTCGGAAAAGAGAAATACTTGAATTTCTCGAAATGTGTACGAACGATTTTGTTTAAACTTAGTCAGAAATTAGAGAATATTTTGCCCTTTCGTTTGATATACCGTGCATGTTGGCACGTTTTCTGTGAAAGTCGTAATATTTTTTTAAAAGTTAGCGTCGAATTCTGTACCGGTTGTGTACCAGGGATGCATATCATATCGCATAGAAATAATTGAAAGAGTGAGAAATTGTAAATTTCTCCTTAATAACTGAACGGATTTTGATGTATGACCTACCAAAATGCTTAGAATGATGATGCCGTTCATGGGGCATGCATAGTTGAACAATTGTTAAAATTGTCAATAAGAATTATTTTCTGGCGGGCATACATACATCGATAAGGCGCACGAGGCGTTCATATCGATGTGAATGAACACCAGTGTTCATTAATTAGGTCGGAAAAGAGAAATACTTGAATTTCTCGAAATCTGTACGAACGATTTTGTTTAAACTTAGTTAGAAATTAGAGAATATTTTGCCCTTTCGTTTGATATACCGTGCATGTTGGCACGTTTTCTGTGAAAGTCGTAATATTTTTTTAAAAGTTAGCGTCGAAAATTTCAAAGACTCCCACCATGTGGCGTTAGTGTCTGTCTGGAACCAGTGTTAATTAATGAGGTCGGAAAAGAGAAACACTTGAATTTCTCAAAATCTGTACGATCGATTTTGTTTAAATATAATTCGAAATTAGAGAATATTCTTCTCTTTCGTTTGATATACCGTGCATGTTGGTACGTTTTCTGTGAAAGTCGTAATATTTTTTTAAAAGTTAGCGTCGAAAATTTCAAAGACTCCCACCATGTGGCGTTAGTGTCTGTCTGGAACCAGTGTTAATTAATGAGGTCGGAAAAGAGAAATACTTGAATTTCTCGAAATCTGTACGAACGATTTTGTTTAAACTTAGTTAGAAATTAGAGAATATTTTGCCCTTTCGTTTGATATACCGTGCATGTTGGCACGTTTTCTGTGAAAGTCGTAATATTTTTTTAAAAGTTAGCGTCGAATTCTGTACCGGTTGTGTACCAGGGATGCATATCGTATCGCATAGAAATAATTGAAAGAGTGAGAAATTGTAAATTTCTCCTTAATTACTGAACGGATTTTGATGTATGACCTACCAAAATGCTTAGAATGATGATGCCGTTCATGGGGCATGCATAGTTGAACAATTGTTAAAATTGTCAATAAGAATTATTTTCTGGCGGGCATACATACATCGATAAGGCGCACGAGGCGTTCATATCGATGTGAATGAACACCAGTGTTCATTAATTAGGTCGGAAAAGAGAAATACTTGAATTTCTCGAAATCTGTACGAACGATTTTGTTTAAACTTAGTTAGAAATTAGAGAATATTTTGCCCTTTCGTTTGATATACCGTGCATGTTGGCACGTTTTCTGTGAAAGTCGTAATATTTTTTTAAAAGTTAGCGTCGAAAATTTCAAAGACTCCCACCATGTGGCGTTAGTGTCTGTCTGGAACCAGTGTTAATTAATGAGGTCGGAAAAGAGAAATACTTGAATTTCTCAAAATCTGTACGATCGATTTTGTTTAAATATAATTCGAAATTAGAGAATATTCTTCTCTTTCGTTTGATATACCGTGCATGTTGGTACGTTTTCTGTGAAAGTCGTAATATTTTTTAAAAGTTAGCGTCGAAAATTTCAAAGACTCCCACCATGTGGCGTTAGTGTCTGTCTGGAACCAGTGTTAATTAATGAGGTCGGAAAAGAGAAATACTTGAATTTCTCGAAATGTGTACGAACGATTTTGTTTAAACTTAGTCAGAAATTAGAGAATATTTTGCCCTTTCGTTTGATATACCGTGCATGTTGGCACGTTTTCTGTGAAAGTCGTAATATTTTTTTAAAAGTTAGCGTCGAATTCTGTACCGGTTGTGTACCAGGGATGCATATCATATCGCATAGAAATAATTGAAAGAGTGAGAAATTGTAAATTTCTCCTTAATAACTGAACGGATTTTGATGTATGACCTACCAAAATGCTTAGAATGATGATGCCGTTCATGGGGCATGCATAGTTGAACAATTGTTAAAATTGTCAATAAGAATTATTTTCTGGCGGGCATACATACATCGATAAGGCGCACGAGGCGTTCATATCGATGTGAATGAACACCAGTGTTCATTAATTAGGTCGGAAAAGAGAAATACTTGAATTTCTCGAAATCTGTACGAACGATTTTGTTTAAACTTAGTTAGAAATTAGAGAATATTTTGCCCTTTCGTTTGATATACCGTGCATGTTGGCACGTTTTCTGTGAAAGTCGTAATATTTTTTTAAAAGTTAGCGTCGAAAATTTCAAAGACTCCCACCATGTGGCGTTAGTGTCTGTCTGGAACCAGTGTTAATTAATGAGGTCGGAAAAGAGAAACACTTGAATTTCTCAAAATCTGTACGATCGATTTTGTTTAAATATAATTCGAAATTAGAGAATATTCTTCTCTTTCGTTTGATATACCGTGCATGTTGGTACGTTTTCTGTGAAAGTCGTAATATTTTTTTAAAAGTTAGCGTCGAAAATTTCAAAGACTCCCACCATGTGGCGTTAGTGTCTGTCTGGAACCAGTGTTAATTAATGAGGTCGGAAAAGAGAAATACTTGAATTTCTCGAAATCTGTACGAACGATTTTGTTTAAACTTAGTTAGAAATTAGAGAATATTTTGCCCTTTCGTTTGATATACCGTGCATGTTGGCACGTTTTCTGTGAAAGTCGTAATATTTTTTTAAAAGTTAGCGTCGAATTCTGTACCGGTTGTGTACCAGGGATGCATATCGTATCGCATAGAAATAATTGAAAGAGTGAGAAATTGTAAATTTCTCCTTAATTACTGAACGGATTTTGATGTATGACCTACCAAAATGCTTAGAATGATGATGCCGTTCATGGGGCATGCATAGTTGAACAATTGTTAAAATTGTCAATAAGAATTATTTTCTGGCGGGCATACATACATCGATAAGGCGCACGAGGCGTTCATATCGATGTGAATGAACACCAGTGTTCATTAATTAGGTCGGAAAAGAGAAATACTTGAATTTCTCGAAATCTGTACGAACGATTTTGTTTAAACTTAGTTAGAAATTAGAGAATATTTTGCCCTTTCGTTTGATATACCGTGCATGTTGGCACGTTTTCTGTGAAAGTCGTAATATTTTTTTAAAGTTAGCGTCGAAAATTTCAAAGACTCCCACCATGTGGCGTTAGTGTCTGTCTGGAACCAGTGTTAATTAATGAGGTCGGAAAAGAGAAACACTTGAATTTCTCAAAATCTGTACGATCGACTTTGTTTAAATATAATTCGAAATTAGAGAATATTCTTCTCTTTCGTTTGATATACCGTGCATGTTGGTACGTTTTCTGTGAAAGTCGTAATATTTTTTTAAAAGTTAGCGTCGAAAATTTCAAAGACTCCCACCATGTGGCGTTAGTGTCTGTCTGGAACCAGTGTTAATTAATTAGGTCGGAAAAGAGAAATACTTGAATTTCTCGAAATCTGTACGAACGATTTTGTTTAAACTTAGTTAGAAATTAGAGAATATTTTGCCCTTTCGTTTGATATACCGTGCATGTTGGCACGTTTTCTGTGAAAGTCGTAATATTTTTTTAAAAGTTAGCGTCGAATTCTGTACCGGTTGTGTACCAGGGATGCATATCGTATCGCATAGAAATAATTGAAAGAGTGAGAAATTGTAAATTTCTCCTTAATTACTGAACGGATTTTGATGTATGACCTACCAAAATGCTTAGAATGATGATGCCGTTCATAGGGCATGCATAGTTGAACAATTGTTAAAATTGTCAATAAGAATTATTTTCTGGCGGGCATACATACATCGATAAGGCGCACGAGGCGTTCATATCGATGTGAATGAACACCAGTGTTCATTAATTAGGTCGGAAAAGAGAAATACTTGAATTTCTCGAAATCTGTACGAACGATTTTGTTTAAACTTAGTTAGAAATTAGAGAATATTTTGCCCTTTCGTTTGATATACCGTGCATGTTGGCACGTTTTCTGTGAAAGTCGTAATATTTTTTTAAAAGTTAGCGTCGAAAATTTCAAAGACTCCCACCATGTGGCGTTAGTGTCTGTCTGGAACCAGTGTTAATTAATGAGGTCGGAAAAGAGAAATACTTGAATTTCTCAAAATCTGTACGATCGATTTTGTTTAAATATAATTCGAAATTAGAGAATATTCTTCTCTTTCGTTTGATATACCGTGCATGTTGGTACGTTTTCTGTGAAAGTCGTAATATTTTTTTAAAAGTTAGCGTCGAAAATTTCAAAGACTCCCACCATGTGGCGTTAGTGTCTGTCTGGAACCAGTGTTAATTAATGAGGTCGGAAAAGAGAAACACTTGAATTTCTCAAAATCTGTACGATCGATTTTGTTTAAATATAATTCGAAATTAGAGAATATTCTTCTCTTTCGTTTGATATACCGTGCATGTTGGCACGTTTTCTGTGAAAGTCGTAATATTTTTTTAAAAGTTAGCGTCGAATTCTGTACCGGTTGTGTACCAGGGATGCATATCATATCGCATAGAAATAATTGAAAGAGTGAGAAATTGTAAATTTCTCCTTAATAACTGAACGGATTTTGATGTATGACCTACCAAAATGCTTAGAATGATGATGCCGTTCATGGGGCATGCATAGTTGAACAATTGTTAAAATTGTCAATAAGAATTATTTTCTGGCGGGCATACATACATCGATAAGGCGCACGAGGCGTTCATATCGATGTGAATGAACACCAGTGTTCATTAATTAGGTCGGAAAAGAGAAATACTTGAATTTCTCGAAATCTGTACGAACGATTTTGTTTAAACTTAGTTAGAAATTAGAGAATATTTTGCCCTTTCGTTTGATATACCGTGCATGTTGGCACGTTTTCTGTGAAAGTCGTAATATTTTTTTTAAAGTTAGCGTCGAAAATTTCAAAGACTCCCACCATGTGGCGTTAGTGTCTGTCTGGAACCAGTGTTAATTAATGAGGTCGGAAAAGAGAAATACTTGAATTTCTCGAAATCTGTACGAACGATTTTGTTTAAACTTAGTTAGAAATTAGAGAATATTTTGCCCTTTCGTTTGATATACCGTGCATGTTGGCACGTTTTCTGTGAAAGTCGTAATATTTTTTTAAAAGTTAGCGTCGAATTCTGTACCGGTTGTGTACCAGGGATGCATATCGTATCGCATAGAAATAATTGAAAGAGTGAGAAATTGTAAATTTCTCCTTAATTACTGAACGGATTTTGATGTATGACCTACCAAAATGCTTAGAATGATGATGCCGTTCATGGGGCATGCATAGTTGAACAATTGTTAAAATTGTCAATAAGAATTATTTTCTGGCGGGCATACATACATCGATAAGGCGCACGAGGCGTTCATATCGATGTGAATGAACACCAGTGTTCATTAATTAGGTCGGAAAAGAGAAATACTTGAATTTCTCGAAATCTGTACGAACGATTTTGTTTAAACTTAGTTAGAAATTAGAGAATATTTTGCCCTTTCGTTTGATATACCGTGCATGTTGGCACGTTTTCTGTGAAAGTCGTAATATTTTTTTAAAAGTTAGCGTCGAAAATTTCAAAGACTCCCACCATGTGGCGTTAGTGTCTGTCTGGAACCAGTGTTAATTAATGAGGTCGGAAAAGAGAAATACTTGAATTTCTCAAAATCTGTACGATCGATTTTGTTTAAATATAATTCGAAATTAGAGAATATTCTTCTCTTTCGTTTGATATACCGTGCATGTTGGTACGTTTTCTGTGAAAGTCGTAATATTTTTTTAAAAGTTAGCGTCGAAAATTTCAAAGACTCCCACCATGTGGCGTTAGTGTCTGTCTGGAACCAGTGTTAATTAATGAGGTCGGAAAAGAGAAATACTTGAATTTCTCGAAATGTGTACGAACGATTTTGTTTAAACTTAGTCAGAAATTAGAGAATATTTTGCCCTTTCGTTTGATATACCGTGCATGTTGGCACGTTTTCTGTGAAAGTCGTAATATTTTTTTAAAAGTTAGCGTCGAATTCTGTACCGGTTGTGTACCAGGGATGCATATCATATCGCATAGAAATAATTGAAAGAGTGAGAAATTGTAAATTTCTCCTTAATAACTGAACGGATTTTGATGTATGACCTACCAAAATGCTTAGAATGATGATGCCGTTCATGGGGCATGCATAGTTGAACAATTGTTAAAATTGTCAATAAGAATTATTTTCTGGCGGGCATACATACATCGATAAGGCGCACGAGGCGTTCATATCGATGTGAATGAACACCAGTGTTCATTAATTAGGTCGGAAAAGAGAAATACTTGAATTTCTCGAAATCTGTACGAACGATTTTGTTTAAACTTAGTTAGAAATTAGAGAATATTTTGCCCTTTCGTTTGATATACCGTGCATGTTGGCACGTTTTCTGTGAAAGTCGTAATATTTTTTTAAAAGTTAGCGTCGAAAATTTCAAAGACTCCCACCATGTGGCGTTAGTGTCTGTCTGGAACCAGTGTTAATTAATGAGGTCGGAAAAGAGAAACACTTGAATTTCTCAAAATCTGTACGATCGATTTTGTTTAAATATAATTCGAAATTAGAGAATATTCTTCTCTTTCGTTTGATATACCGTGCATGTTGGTACGTTTTCTGTGAAAGTCGTAATATTTTTTTAAAAGTTAGCGTCGAAAATTTCAAAGACTCCCACCATGTGGCGTTAGTGTCTGTCTGGAACCAGTGTTAATTAATGAGGTCGGAAAAGAGAAATACTTGAATTTCTCGAAATCTGTACGAACGATTTTGTTTAAACTTAGTTAGAAATTAGAGAATATTTTGCCCTTTCGTTTGATATACCGTGCATGTTGGCACGTTTTCTGTGAAAGTCGTAATATTTTTTTAAAAGTTAGCGTCGAAAATTTCAAAGACTCCCACCATGTGGCGTTAGTGTCTGTCTGGAACCAGTGTTAATTAATGAGGTCGGAAAAGAGAAACACTTGAATTTCTCAAAATCTGTACGATCGATTTTGTTTAAATATAATTCGAAATTAGAGAATATTCTTCTCTTTCGTTTGATATACCGTGCATGTTGGCACGTTTTCTGTGAAAGTCGTAATATTTTTTTAAAAGTTAGCGTCGAATTCTGTACCGGTTGTGTACCAGGGATGCATATCGTATCGCATAGAAATAATTGAAAGAGTGAGAAATTGTAAATTTCTCCTTAATTACTGAACGGATTTTGATGTATGACCTACCAAAATGCTTAGAATGATGATGCCGTTCATGGGGCATGCATAGTTGAACAATTGTTAAAATTGTCAATAAGAATTATTTTCTGGCGGGCATACATACATCGATAAGGCGCACGAGGCGTTCATATCGATGTGAATGAACACCAGTGTTCATTAATTAGGTCGGAAAAGAGAAATACTTGAATTTCTCGAAATCTGTACGAACGATTTTGTTTAAACTTAGTTAGAAATTAGAGAATATTTTGCCCTTTCGTTTGATATACCGTGCATGTTGGCACGTTTTCTGTGAAAGTCGTAATATTTTTTTAAAAGTTAGCGTCGAAAATTTCAAAGACTCCCACCATGTGGCGTTAGTGTCTGTCTGGAACCAGTGTTAATTAATGAGGTCGGAAAAGAGAAATACTTGAATTTCTCAAAATCTGTACGATCGATTTTGTTTAAATATAATTCGAAATTAGAGAATATTCTTCTCTTTCGTTTGATATACCGTGCATGTTGGTACGTTTTCTGTGAAAGTCGTAATATTTTTTTAAAAGTTAGCGTCGAAAATTTCAAAGACTCCCACCATGTGGCGTTAGTGTCTGTCTGGAACCAGTGTTAATTAATGAGGTCGGAAAAGAGAAATACTTGAATTTCTCGAAATGTGTACGAACGATTTTGTTTAAACTTAGTCAGAAATTAGAGAATATTTTGCCCTTTCGTTTGATATACCGTGCATGTTGGCACGTTTTCTGTGAAAGTCGTAATATTTTTTTAAAAGTTAGCGTCGAATTCTGTACCGGTTGTGTACCAGGGATGCATATCATATCGCATAGAAATAATTGAAAGAGTGAGAAATTGTAAATTTCTCCTTAATAACTGAACGGATTTTGATGTATGACCTACCAAAATGCTTAGAATGATGATGCCGTTCATGGGGCATGCATAGTTGAACAATTGTTAAAATTGTCAATAAGAATTATTTTCTGGCGGGCATACATACATCGATAAGGCGCACGAGGCGTTCATATCGATGTGAATGAACACCAGTGTTCATTAATTAGGTCGGAAAAGAGAAATACTTGAATTTCTCGAAATCTGTACGAACGATTTTGTTTAAACTTAGTTAGAAATTAGAGAATATTTTGCCCTTTCGTTTGATATACCGTGCATGTTGGCACGTTTTCTGTGAAAGTCGTAATATTTTTTTAAAAGTTAGCGTCGAAAATTTCAAAGACTCCCACCATGTGGCGTTAGTGTCTGTCTGGAACCAGTGTTAATTAATGAGGTCGGAAAAGAGAAACACTTGAATTTCTCAAAATCTGTACGATCGATTTTGTTTAAATATAATTCGAAATTAGAGAATATTCTTCTCTTTCGTTTGATATACCGTGCATGTTGGTACGTTTTCTGTGAAAGTCGTAATATTTTTTTAAAAGTTAGCGTCGAAAATTTCAAAGACTCCCACCATGTGGCGTTAGTGTCTGTCTGGAACCAGTGTTAATTAATGAGGTCGGAAAAGAGAAATACTTGAATTTCTCGAAATCTGTACGAACGATTTTGTTTAAACTTAGTTAGAAATTAGAGAATATTTTGCCCTTTCGTTTGATATACCGTGCATGTTGGCACGTTTTCTGTGAAAGTCGTAATATTTTTTTAAAAGTTAGCGTCGAATTCTGTACCGGTTGTGTACCAGGGATGCATATCGTATCGCATAGAAATAATTGAAAGAGTGAGAAATTGTAAATTTCTCCTTAATTACTGAACGGATTTTGATGTATGACCTACCAAAATGCTTAGAATGATGATGCCGTTCATGGGGCATGCATAGTTGAACAATTGTTAAAATTGTCAATAAGAATTATTTTCTGGCGGGCATACATACATCGATAAGGCGCACGAGGCGTTCATATCGATGTGAATGAACACCAGTGTTCATTAATTAGGTCGGAAAAGAGAAATACTTGAATTTCTCGAAATCTGTACGAACGATTTTGTTTAAACTTAGTTAGAAATTAGAGAATATTTTGCCCTTTCGTTTGATATACCGTGCATGTTGGCACGTTTTCTGTGAAAGTCGTAATATTTTTTTAAAAGTTAGCGTCGAAAATTTCAAAGACTCCCACCATGTGGCGTTAGTGTCTGTCTGGAACCAGTGTTAATTAATGAGGTCGGAAAAGAGAAACACTTGAATTTCTCAAAATCTGTACGATCGACTTTGTTTAAATATAATTCGAAATTAGAGAATATTCTTCTCTTTCGTTTGATATACCGTGCATGTTGGTACGTTTTCTGTGAAAGTCGTAATATTTTTTTAAAAGTTAGCGTCGAAAATTTCAAAGACTCCCACCATGTGGCGTTAGTGTCTGTCTGGAACCAGTGTTAATTAATTAGGTCGGAAAAGAGAAATACTTGAATTTCTCGAAATCTGTACGAACGATTTTGTTTAAACTTAGTTAGAAATTAGAGAATATTTTGCCCTTTCGTTTGATATACCGTGCATGTTGGCACGTTTTCTGTGAAAGTCGTAATATTTTTTTAAAAGTTAGCGTCGAATTCTGTACCGGTTGTGTACCAGGGATGCATATCGTATCGCATAGAAATAATTGAAAGAGTGAGAAATTGTAAATTTCTCCTTAATTACTGAACGGATTTTGATGTATGACCTACCAAAATGCTTAGAATGATGATGCCGTTCATAGGGCATGCATAGTTGAACAATTGTTAAAATTGTCAATAAGAATTATTTTCTGGCGGGCATACATACATCGATAAGGCGCACGAGGCGTTCATATCGATGTGAATGAACACCAGTGTTCATTAATTAGGTCGGAAAAGAGAAATACTTGAATTTCTCGAAATCTGTACGAACGATTTTGTTTAAACTTAGTTAGAAATTAGAGAATATTTTGCCCTTTCGTTTGATATACCGTGCATGTTGGCACGTTTTCTGTGAAAGTCGTAATATTTTTTTAAAAGTTAGCGTCGAAAATTTCAAAGACTCCCACCATGTGGCGTTAGTGTCTGTCTGGAACCAGTGTTAATTAATGAGGTCGGAAAAGAGAAACACTTGAATTTCTCAAAATCTGTACGATCGATTTTGTTTAAATATAATTCGAAATTAGAGAATATTCTTCTCTTTCGTTTGATATACCGTGCATGTTGGTACGTTTTCTGTGAAAGTCGTAATATTTTTTTAAAAGTTAGCGTCGAAAATTTCAAAGACTCCCACCATGTGGCGTTAGTGTCTGTCTGGAACCAGTGTTAATTAATGAGGTCGGAAAAGAGAAATACTTGAATTTCTCGAAATCTGTACGAACGATTTTGTTTAAACTTAGTTAGAAATTAGAGAATATTTTGCCCTTTCGTTTGATATACCGTGCATGTTGGCACGTTTTCTGTGAAAGTCGTAATATTTTTTTAAAAGTTAGCGTCGAATTCTGTACCGGTTGTGTACCAGGGATGCATATCGTATCGCATAGAAATAATTGAAAGAGTGAGAAATTGTAAATTTCTCCTTAATTACTGAACGGATTTTGATGTATGACCTACCAAAATGCTTAGAATGATGATGCCGTTCATGGGGCATGCATAGTTGAACAATTGTTAAAATTGTCAATAAGAATTATTTTCTGGCGGGCATACATACATCGATAAGGCGCACGAGGCGTTCATATCGATGTGAATGAACACCAGTGTTCATTAATTAGGTCGGAAAAGAGAAATACTTGAATTTCTCGAAATCTGTACGAACGATTTTGTTTAAACTTAGTTAGAAATTAGAGAATATTTTGCCCTTTCGTTTGATATACCGTGCATGTTGGCACGTTTTCTGTGAAAGTCGTAATATTTTTTTAAAAGTTAGCGTCGAATTCTGTACCGGTTGTGTACCAGGGATGCATATCGTATCGCATAGAAATAATTGAAAGAGTGACAAATTGTAAATTTCTCCTTAATTACTGAACGGATTTTGATGTATGACCTACCAAAATGCTTAGAATGATGATGCCGTTCATGGGGCATGCATAGTTGAACAATTGTTAAAATTGTCAATAAGAATTATTTTCTGGCGGGCATACATACATCGATAAGGCGCACGAGGCGTTCATATCGATGTGAATGAACACCAGTGTTCATTAATTAGGTCGGAAAAGAGAAATACTTGAATTTCTCGAAATCTGTACGAACGATTTTGTTTAAACTTAGTTAGAAATTAGAGAATATTTTGCCCTTTCGTTTGATATACCGTGCATGTTGGCACGTTTTCTGTGAAAGTCGTAATATTTTTTTAATAGTTAGCGTCGAATTCTGTACCGGTTGTGTACCAGGGATGCATATCGTATCGCATAGAAATAATTGAAAGAGTGAGAAATTGTAAATTTCTCCTTAATTACTGAACGGATTTTGATGTATGACCTACCAAAATGCTTAGAATGATGATGCCGTTCATAGGGCATGCATAGTTGAACAATTGTTAAAATTGTCAATAAGAATTATTTTCTGGCGGGCATACATACATCGATAAGGCGCACGAGGCGTTCATATCGATGTGAATGAACACCAGTGTTCATTAATTAGGTCGGAAAAGAGAAATACTTGAATTTCTCGAAATCTGTACGAACGATTTTGTTTAAACTTAGTTAGAAATTAGAGAATATTTTGCCCTTTCGTTTGATATACCGTGCATGTTGGCACGTTTTCTGTGAAAGTCGTAATATTTTTTTAAAAGTTAGCGTCGAAAATTTCAAAGACTCCCACCATGTGGCGTTAGTGTCTGTCTGGAACCAGTGTTAATTAATGAGGTCGGAAAAGAGAAACACTTGAATTTCTCAAAATCTGTACGATCGATTTTGTTTAAATATAATTCGAAATTAGAGAATATTCTTCTCTTTCGTTTGATATACCGTGCATGTTGGTACGTTTTCTGTGAAAGTCGTAATATTTTTTTAAAAGTTAGCGTCGAAAATTTCAAAGACTCCCACCATGTGGCGTTAGTGTCTGTCTGGAACCAGTGTTAATTAATGAGGTCGGAAAAGAGAAATACTTGAATTTCTCGAAATCTGTACGAACGATTTTGTTTAAACTTAGTTAGAAATTAGAGAATATTTTGCCCTTTCGTTTGATATACCGTGCATGTTGGCACGTTTTCTGTGAAAGTCGTAATATTTTTTAAAAGTTAGCGTCGAATTCTGTACCGGTTGTGTACCAGGGATGCATATCGTATCGCATAGAAATAATTGAAAGAGTGAGAAATTGTAAATTTCTCCTTAATTACTGAACGGATTTTGATGTATGACCTACCAAAATGCTTAGAATGATGATGCCGTTCATGGGGCATGCATAGTTGAACAATTGTTAAAATTGTCAATAAGAATTATTTTCTGGCGGGCATACATACATCGATAAGGCGCACGAGGCGTTCATATCGATGTGAATGAACACCAGTGTTCATTAATTAGGTCGGAAAAGAGAAATACTTGAATTTCTCGAAATCTGTACGAACGATTTTGTTTAAACTTAGTTAGAAATTAGAGAATATTTTGCCCTTTCGTTTGATATACCGTGCATGTTGGCACGTTTTCTGTGAAAGTCGTAATATTTTTTTAAAAGTTAGCGTCGAATTCTGTACCGGTTGTGTACCAGGGATGCATATCGTATCGCATAGAAATAATTGAAAGAGTGACAAATTGTAAATTTCTCCTTAATTACTGAACGGATTTTGATGTATGACCTACCAAAATGCTTAGAATGATGATGCCGTTCATGGGGCATGCATAGTTGAACAATTGTTAAAATTGTCAATAAGAATTATTTTCTGGCGGGCATACATACATCGATAAGGCGCACGAGGCGTTCATATCGATGTGAATGAACACCAGTGTTCATTAATTAGGTCGGAAAAGAGAAATACTTGAATTTCTCGAAATCTGTACGAACGATTTTGTTTAAACTTAGTTAGAAATTAGAGAATATTTTGCCCTTTCGTTTGATATACCGTGCATGTTGGCACGTTTTCTGTGAAAGTCGTAATATTTTTTAATAGTTAGCGTCGAATTCTGTACCGGTTGTGTACCAGGGATGCATATCGTATCGCATAGAAATAATTGAAAGAGTGAGAAATTGTAAATTTCTCCTTAATTACTGAACGGATTTTGATGTATGACCTACCAAAATGCTTAGAATGATGATGCCGTTCATAGGGCATGCATAGTTGAACAATTGTTAAAATTGTCAATAAGAATTATTTTCTGGCGGGCATACATACATCGATAAGGCGCACGAGGCGTTCATATCGATGTGAATGAACACCAGTGTTCATTAATTAGGTCGGAAAAGAGAAATACTTGAATTTCTCGAAATCTGTACGAACGATTTTGTTTAAACTTAGTTAGAAATTAGAGAATATTTTGCCCTTTCGTTTGATATACCGTGCATGTTGGCACGTTTTCTGTGAAAGTCGTAATATTTTTTTAAAAGTTAGCGTCGAAAATTTCAAAGACTCCCACCATGTGGCGTTAGTGTCTGTCTGGAACCAGTGTTAATTAATGAGGTCGGAAAAGAGAAACACTTGAATTTCTCAAAATCTGTACGATCGATTTTGTTTAAATATAATTCGAAATTAGAGAATATTCTTCTCTTTCGTTTGATATACCGTGCATGTTGGTACGTTTTCTGTGAAAGTCGTAATATTTTTTTAAAAGTTAGCGTCGAAAATTTCAAAGACTCCCACCATGTGGCGTTAGTGTCAGTCTGGAACCAGTGTTTATTAATGAGGTCACAACACATATTTTATATATTTGCATAGCTTTTGGCAAATTGCTAGCGAGCTTCAAAGTTAATCATTAAATTTGAATTATTTATTAATTCCTCCGCTTTATTGCCGCCTACTTTTTGAATACGTAACATAGGTTCTTTCGCGGGTTGAACCACTGGTTCCCCGACCGGTTCCAGCTGCGGAACTCGCGCCTTCCTTAACAGATTTTTGAACGCTCTACTGTAAAGCGATTTTCTCAAAATCTGTGCGTACGATTTTAATTAAATTTTCACCAAATGTTCTCTATTCGATCCCCAATATGCTCATATACCGTGCATCTCGGCACGTTTACCGAGAACGAAGATCTATGACCTTTAATTTTTGCGGCCTGTTTTTGTATGGGGGATTTCCATAGGTTTGGCCACTGTTAGGCAATTTTCTCAAAAACTGAACCTACGATTTTAATGAAACTTTCAGGGATAATACTTGAAATTGTGCTCCAAAACCTGGTTTACCCTGCATAGCGACACGTTTGCTGTGGGGGGAGCTATCTTTGGGGTTGAGGGTCAATTTTTTCAATGGATAACACAGGCCGACAAAATCAGCTCGACCCTCTGACCCAGAAACCAGTATATACTTTTCCATAGGTTTTCGGTGCGCTGAATCCGAATCCGAGGTCAAAATTTCCGAATTGACTCTGGTTTCCGAGATATCCTAACCTAAAAGTGCAAAAACAGCGTTTTTTGCCTATATTTGAGGTTATGTAGCATCGAATTTGTTCTTTTACTGAAAATACTAAAAAAGCCACCTTAAAGTATATCCCTTGCCCTTTCAAATGCTGTTGAGTTTGATTAAATATCTTTTTTTTTCGCTGAGAGTACAAACACTTTATGTTGTAGTTTACGTTTTTCGTTATTGTATTGTATTGTATTGCATTGTGTTGTGGGCATGTAGCAGGAGACAACTCTGCGTTTGTGTGATAAGCATTCGTAAACTCAAAACTAGAGAGCATTAACATCGTCACGGTGGAGCCGAGACTTCCCCAAGCACGCACATGTAAGCTAGGTTTTGCCATCTACGAACTGTATATTATTCATGTATTTATAAAGAGCTACGGTTAGTCGAGTATTCTTAGTATTTACCCTTTGAGCTTTGCATTTTAAATTTGGCGGTCATTGGGAAGTGCGATGTGCTGCTCCGACTTGCAGCACTGGTTCTAGGCGTAGCAGCAGTTATGAGTCAACGGTGGATTGTTATGGCTACAGAAATGAGAGGTGGGTATTAAGGTAAAAATAATAATATGTTTAAGCACGGTATCCAGAGAGAAGAAAACTGTTGCAAAGCAGTGAGAGAGAGCGAGAGGCAAATAGTTTGAAACAGCTTGTCCCCTAGGTATGTTTCAAAGGGTAGTATCCAGTACAGGTTCGAAAATACTAGATCGGTGCAAGATTTAGGAGATTATTTGAGGGCGCGCATTTAGTATTTCCATAACGCGTAGCGAAAAAGAATAAAATTTTTAATAAAACTCGCTGTCTCCAACGTTTGCCTCTCGCTCTGCCCTTCACATATTTCTAACTATGGATCCCGGCATGAACAAAAATGCGTGGAAAAGTCGAATTAAAAGAGCGAATACAGTCCTAATTGACTAGATAAAGGCAAATACAACATATTGGGAATCGGGAAATTATATGAATTTGCATTAAAAGACCTGGGACGAAAAAGTAAAATTAAAAATAAGGATGCAGGACTGTCGAAGGGAAAATGGGCCACTTTTGCATCTTGTTATGCAACTGGCATAGGTCATGGGTATGGCCACTTGTGCAATCATGTTTCTGAACAGTACATGGATCCCGCACTTGCTTAAAAGAGCCCATATACAATCATCGGAGCTCCTTAGACATGTACTATGAGCAGTCCAAGGCAGGCAAAAATGCAATTATTATATTTCGCTGCGAAATCACTGCGCATTAGTTTCTTGATCTGGCAACACTTTTACCCGTTTCGCTCGCTATATTTATCTTATGTGCCATACTTCAAAGTGGGCCCTTCTTGGGTATTTTTTACCAAATGCCTCGAATTTATACTATATAACATAAAACTATTTCTACTTTATTTTCAAAAAACTTGTGAGCCTTTACCACAATGCACGCTCTTGTCATTTGCTCTGTGTTAGAGAAAAATCATCAGAGAATTTCCAATTTCTTGTTACCTATTTAATTTTAATGTAGCGCAAATAAAATGTGATGTTTTTCTTTTGTTTATCAGCCAAAATAGCTGGAAACCTATTGATTTTAGTTCCGCACTGTTCGATATTTGTCATCGGCTGGAGGATATTCATAGATGGAGCTCTGTGGGAATTGGATTTTTACATCTGCGAAAAATTCCATCTGTTTTGCACGAATGGACTGTGTGGAAAGACAATATTAGTTGACCTTCGATTCAATAGTTGCCTTAAACGGCTAATCCACACCGTGGATCCCAAAGGAAAGGATAGACTATTCCGCAGAGTATCCTCAAACTTTTCGCTCGGCAATGAAAGGATAAGTTTTCCCGGCTACTCATATTTAGAATGGCGAAAAACAGCGTGCACGGACACATTCGGGCTAACAAATTCTATCACATTCGGACTAGTTCACAAATTCTAATTCACTTAAAAAATACTAAATAGCCTATCGATAACAATGTTCGATCCGCGACATCCCCGACCCCGTGTAAAACCTCTTCACTCAAGACCAAAACTGCAAGTTTAGAGACGGGTCGCATCATTCTCCGAGATAGGCTGTTGTCGTTCACGCGCACCTGACGACTGCATCAGCTCCGCTGTATACCTCCTCCACTATACCCTTGCACCTCTCTCGTCGGGGAAAGGCAGGATCGCAGACGAAGACCATATCACCCTGATGGAAGGGCTCCGTTCTTCGACACCATTTCTCGCGGCCCACAAGCGTTGGCAGGTATTCCGTGACCCACCTTCTCCAGAAACGGTCTCGTAGCAGGCGAGCAATCCTCCACTGCTTTCTTGAAAACCCATTCAATGCTTCTGCTTGAAAACTCACTCTGAAGCTTGTCCATCTTGAACACGTCACCAAAGCCCCTGGCTTCCTTGTCAGCTCCCATGAAGTTCTTGCTGTTATCGCTGCGCAATTTATCTACTGGCCCTCTACGAAAGACGAAGTTCCTGATCGCAATTATGCAGGAATTCGTCGACAGGTCATGCGCCAGCTCCAGATGAATCGCCCTTGTCGTCAAGCAAGTCGCTTCTCCTTGTGGCGGGACACAGTCACCAACAGTGGCACAAAGTAGTCCATTCCAGTGTATTTAAATGGCCATCCGCCCGCATCCAGTCTGTCTTCTGGATGGGGTCCCATTATCGGCGGCATCGGCCTCGCTCGCTTCAACTTGCACCCGTTGCACGATGAGATGACTCTCCGCATCATACGCCTCATCCTCGTGACCCAGAATCTCGTCCGGATCTCGGCAATCGTACGATTCACGTTTTGATGCTTCATCCTAGCGTGGAAGTGTCTCACAATCAGCTCTGTCAGACTATGCCTGCCTGGCAGTATTATGGGCCTTCACAGTTCGGCAGTTCCTGTTAGACCTTCTCGTCACTTTCGTCCGATTACTCTTGATTTTTGTAAGACAAACTTCGGGTTGCATCCCACATGATGTGAGTCGGAGCACATCTTTAAAAAACACTCCTTACTTCGGCTGAGGTAAGGATACGGTCTAAAATAGCTGTAATTTGCTATATTTTCCAATAAATAAATAAATAAATAAATAAATTCTGCCGTAAGCTCGCAGAATCCCGTTCTTATCCAAGTATCGCTCGAGCTAGCGACATCCTTTCCAGCTTCCGCCGACCTTATCTCGTCGGGGAACGACTCCAGTTGTGCCTGTCTGACCAACAGGTTCTCCGCGGCCTTACATTCTGCTGCAGTCAGGCCGTGTTCCTCGAAATCGCTCCTCTGTTTGCGATACCAGCGCGCAAACCGTAGGACCCAGGCTGTGGTTCTCACCAGGCGATTGAAGCTTGAGAATCTCTGAAACGGGATAACAAAATCGTTTGCCGCAACTAATGCAAACTCACTGGGCATCTCTTCTTTATCAGGGGAATCTGAAACACGTTCAGTTCCTTCCTCAGGCCCCGGCCAGCTGGCTGCAGGCTGCCTCAAAAATACAGGTCCTCTTAGCCTCCTTGATTCCTGGGTAAGGTCGACTTCTCTCTGCGACTGCGTCGTATCATCCGCCGCATTGTCGGCTGTAACACCCATCTCCATTGGGAAACCTTCGACAACTCCAGAATCTCCACCACTCGGTTGCCAACAAACTGCTTTTAGCGGCGGTGGGTTCTGCCGATCCATCTCTGCACCGTCTTTAAGTCCGTCCATAACACCAGGTCTGTGATCACCACACTGTGCTCCTCCTTGACAGTGTTCATCAGCCAGGGTTCCAAGGACTGCTGCCTGGAACTCCAGCCGTGGGATCGTTCTCATTGGGGCACATTTCATCTTTTCACATATATACGAAACTCACCAGCACGTCGTCGTCCTCATATGTGAACCTCCAATAGGCTACCGCCGCGAATGCTGACTAGCATCCAAGAAGACGTACAACTCAATGGCCCGAACTGCTTCACGCCCGAAGTAATGGCGAGGACATCGGAACTGTCCCACGGCGTCCAACCCTTTGCGCCAAGTCGCAAGGGAATTGGCTAACTCCTCCGGTAGTGGATTCAGTCCCACTGGATCTTCTGCCTTAAAATCTATCTCAACAAGAGCTTCGCTGTAATCATTAGGCAATACAGGTACCAGGCTCTTACATCTTGTAGGCATCCGGATCTCTCTCGTCGTCGTCATCTCTCCAGAGGAATCGTTGGGAACATCTATCCTCGGGTCGGATCAGTACTTGGTGAAACATATCCTTGATGTCAACGCAGACTCCGACTGCTCCCTCTCTGAAATGGAAGAGCACAGCTGGCAAAGGTTTATAGTGATGAGGCCCTTTGGCCAGCGCCGAATTTAGCGAAGTTCCTCCAACTTTGGGTGCAGCATCAAATACAAGACGTATCTTGCCAGGCTTTTTGGAGTATTCAACACCAAAATGTGGCAAATACCATAGCCGGTCGCTCATTACCGCGACCGCATCCGGCTGCGACCTGCTCGCGTTTCCTTTAGACACATAAACCTTGATGATCCGATCATATTCCTGCGTCAATGGCTTGTTGCGTATCAATTTCTTCTTGACGTTGACCAGCCTCTTGTACGCCATCTCGTAGCTCTGTGGCAGCACAACGTGGTCGTCCTTCCAGAGTAGTCCTGTCTGGTAGCGACGCCCCACTCTCACCATGGTGTCTTCGAGTATCCTTTGGGCCCGAACATCGTCGCCCACTTACAGGCCCAAAACACAACCCAGCCCAGCTCGGTTGCGGGCGCATACGGTCTCTCTCTAGCGAACCGCCTCGTCCTAAGTGGCAAACCAAGATATCCGTGATCCAGGTCGATAAGCAACTTCGGTACCACTTTGCTCTAAGGCTTCATTGGCAGACGCGCATTCTTATGCACGCCCTGGACATCTCGTCGACTCAATTTCTGCATCGGCAGAGTCAGGCTCGAAACGGCGTATACGTTCCTTAATACATAGCGAGTGGGCTTTCCAACTCCACTTATCTTCAGATTCCTCTGCATGGGCGCTCCCGCTTCATGCGGAGCCCCTATCTTTAGGTTGTTTCTGGGAACGACTGGTTGCTGGCTCCCCTCTTGGTCCTTCTCGTAGCGAAGGCATCCTGGCCGGGCTGCGCCTGAAAACTGCTGACTGCTGGCTTGCTCCGTCGCTGCAGCGGCCTTCGCTCTTCGTGATGCATCCTCCGGCATCCATTTATCCGGCATTCAGCTTGCATATCGCAGGATATGGTCGCGTGCCCGCTTCGTAGGCATGTGTCTTTTCACATTCTTTGCAGTTCGTAATTCCATGATGTCCTCTACAGATGGGACAACCTCCATGCCGATCATCCTGTTGATCGCATTCGTTATGGTTGATGCTCGCATGTAAAACACGACGCCTTGCGTACTCCTGAAGCCACGCGCTAAAGTGGACTATAGTGGGAAAGGGCGCAATCGTTACAGCATGTCTGGCCCAGTCCACTCGCTTGCTTGTAGGAAGCTTGGCCACAAGCTCCTCCATGAGGGTTGGGTTCCCCAGGTGCTGCTTTGCCTTCGCTGACTGCAAGAAGGCCGCGAGGTTGCTCACTCGTGTCGCGAAGGGAATAATCTTCGACGAACCTAAAGCGCAGCTGCTCCATCACGGCGCTGACGTTTCCTGGATGAATCAGTAGCGCCTTCACTGTCTCGCGCGCATCATCCTTCAGCGCCTTCAATAATCTCGGATTGTTCTGCAGATCCGTGCAATTGTACGCTCGGGTCGTCTCCTCGAACGCTCAGCTGAAGATCGTCCACTCCTCGGGCTGCCCTCCAAATACAGGCAAGTCCAGAAGCTTCCGTGGTCCATATGCTCCCTGGATTCCACTCGGCGTCATCGCGGCGTAGGATCCGACAAGTGGCGATGCTGTTGCTACATTGTGGATGATCACGCCCGGTAGCACGAGTTCACGCGCTGGCTGCGCAGTGCCTGTTGCACACAGTGGTTCAACAAAATGGTTGCTAGCCGTTAGCAATGGCGGTGCACTCCAAGATGGCGGCAGCATGCAGGCCGCTCCGCTCGCGCCGTCACCGTTATAGGGCACCGACCCGACCCCGTTATGTAACGCCTCTCCGTTAGATGTGGGTAATGGCGGGCCGCTCCAAGATGACGGCCACCCCGACGCTCCACTGTTGGCGAAAACTGCGCTTGGGCAAACTGCGATTGGTGCACAATTGACGGTGCTCGAACTTTCCAGGGATCTAACCAGCTCCACTTCCTCCTCCAGCGCTGCGATCCTCTCCATGAGATCCAACGTGAGGGTATGGTTCCTCTCCGGCACTGAACTCGCAGCTGTGACAGCAGTACTTCTAGGTTGGAAAGCTACTGTAGTCCAGGCAAGGAATCGTCGCCGTCGTGGTATTCATTCGCGACCGGGTTCCTGCTCTACTACTCACTGGCTGCTGATCCGCTTTCGTTGTTATAGGGGTGGCTTCTCCTCCATTCAACCGGGCACTCTTCCTGCATCTTCCCCAGCTTCAATATAGCGGTTCTTCTGCGCACTTCAAAATGGCGTCTCCCGCGCCTTGTGGCCGCTGGCTGTGGTCTCCGCAAATAACGCTAGCGAAAATCCACCATCTGAACCCTCCAAGAGGGCGCCGGCTGGGCAATGGGCACTATATTATCCCGGACAACGGGTAATGCACTGCTTGCTCCGTCCGCGGTAATACAGTGTATAGCTAAGGCAACGGTTCAATTCCTGCCGCTGGAAAAGCCGGAGGAAAAGAATCATTTGCCATGGGTGGAGGTGCCTGGCGGTTAGGCATAAAACGCAAGTGGGTGGTTCCCCGGAAAACTAACCAGTTTTTTCTGTAACATGGACAAACAAAATGTTTCATCCGGGGCTGGGATATCAGCCCAAACGTCGGTGGAAGGCGTGACTGCTACCACCGGCGGGCACGGAGGGGAGCAATCCTCTCTGCGTGTCGCCAGCGGTCACACCTCTAGCATGACGGGAGCATGTCGTGCCAGTTGTACTGTTACTGCCAAAAAAAACGACTCAGAGCAAACTATGCCGCTTAGGTGTCGCCGTGGATACAGACACGGGCCAGGAGAGTGCGCAGCTCACACTAGAAGAGGAGATCTTACTCCGCTCGCCAGAACCAGGCACCAGCTCCCCGCGCAGGGACGGGCCGAAACGGTCTAGCGAGGGGAGGAAGGCGAAGGCGCAGTATAAGGCTGCACTCACAGTGGGAAGCCGGCTTCGGGCCAAAGCTAACCTCTCCCAAGAGGAGAAGGCAAAGCTAGCCTGGGCCGAGCAGAAGATTGAAGAGGGTAGGTTAACTACGCCAAGATCCCCCATATATCCTCAACGGGCGGATTCGCCAACAAAGTGGAGGAGATGCTTGCCAGCAAAAAGCAACGCTCCGCCGAGAGCGCCACTAAAGACGCTCCGGCGAGCAAGCGGCAACGCGGGCCCAAGCAGGTAGGCCCTCCACCTAAAGCGAAGAAGCCTCAGAGGGCACAGATGGCTAGTGAGGTGACCAAACGACAAAAGGTACTGCACATTGCGATCCCGACACCCAAAGAGGGGGGCCAGTGCGCAGTCCTCCAAAACAACAAAGCGGCGGAGGATATCTTGTACCCTAGATACGGAAAGATGGCGTGGGGCATGGGTAGTGTCTACCTGCGCCTCAAAAAGCGCCACCCCGGCGACGAGGATGCGCACACCCTGCAGGCAGGCCAGGTGGAAAAAGACCTTGGGTCTGGACTCCATCGTCGACGCCGCCCAGGAAATGACGCTCGACGTCTCGGAGGAGGAGGAGGAGGACGGTGACCTGACAGTCATAGTCAACCCGTCCCGAGCTGATCCAGGTACCCATGACCCTAAGAGTACTGCAGCTCAACCTCCATAAGAGGAAAATCGCGTCGGCGGAACTCCTGATTGCCATGGAGCAAGGGTCCGTCGACATCGCTTTGGTCCAGGAGCCGTGGATTGCCTCGGGCAATTCCATTGCCGGTCTAAAGTCATCAGCACACCTTGAGTTCTACTCACCAACGGTAAGCAGGAACAGAACCACCGTGCTCGTACGGAAGGGTCTCCACGCTAACCTTATGTCTCATTACAGTTCGGATGACCTGACTGTGGTGATGCTTGAAAGCAGGAAGAAGCGCCTCATGGCAGCTTCCTGCTACATGGCCAACGACAGAGCAGCCTCACCGGAGGAACTCAGGAGCCCGGTGAAAGCCAGCCCGAACGACCAGCAACTGCTCGCGGGGGCAGACGCCAACGCACATCACTGCGCGTGGGGGAGCCCCGACATAAACGACAGAGGTGAGTCACTCCTAGACTTTCTACTATCTAATAACATATGTATAGCGAACGTGGGGGAGGAGCACACCTTCGTAGGTCCCACCTCCGCGGACGTGCTAGACTTAACGCTCATAAGGGGACAATGTACAATGGTATCAGAATGGAGAGTCCTTGAGAGACCATCCTTCTCAGATCATAAGTACATACAATTCCAATACGATTTCGACCACTCTCCCAAACCAACCGTCTTTAGGAACCCCCGGAACACTAACTGGGGAAAGTTTAGGAAGACAATCTCAAAACGACTCGCGACTGGCCCCGCCCTAGTAAAATCGACTGAAGACATAGAAAAGTCCCTAGAGACCCTCTTCAGGGAATTACTAAATGCGCAACGCGCAGCATGCCCGACATCTAGAGCCAGAAAGAGGACCAAGCCACCCTGGTGGAACAGTAATCTTTCGCTCCTAAGCAATAACCTCAGAGACAATAACCTCGCCAAAAAGGCGAAAAAGGATGTGATCAATGAGAAATACAAGATCCTACTCAGGGATTACAAGAAGGAAATACGCAGGGCACAAAGAAGCTCGTGGAGAAACTTCTGCTCCAATATCGAGACGGCCCCAGAAACGGCTAGACTCCGAATGTTGTTATCGAAGCAACCTACAATACAGGCCGTCAGCCAGCGGGCGGACAGGGGGAATAACAGGGGGAAGCGCGACTATACTCTCACCCTGAGGGCGGCTGGAAGCAGGTCCCAGAACGGTCATGTCTCTGCTGAGGATGCTGACGAATGGTAGTCGGGCGAGGAGAAGAAAACTCCTGCCCAAAAAATTACCCCAATCCAAGGTGGAACAGCATATGCCGAGGGATGCGTGTCCGGGGGGTGCATGGACATGAGTATGCGGGCTCTGGTGGACCGGCCGACCCATCAATTTAAACTAGGCTTACCATGGTATGCGGGCTCTACCGTGGCGGACCATACCCATCCCAGCATACTCGTGGGACCAAAACATGAATCAAACTAATAAAAACAAAACCGTAGGTGGCCGTCAGACCTTAAAGTCGGCAGGGGGTGTACCCCCCTCAAATTCCAACTCGAAGACGCATTGCGGTCGAGTGTATAAGAAGGAGGAGAAGAGCTCTTCAGAGCGCCTTCATCCGGGGACCAGCGCTACTGGTAAGGGCGAACCGATGGGCCAGCCGAGCAGCGTGATCGGGGGCAAGTCCCTCGACGTGACTGCAGGCGGCTCCAGAGGCAACCCCTCCCCAGGAAGCTCGGCCCAAACGCAACAGAGGAAGAAGACGCTCTACCAAGAGCGGAGAAGAGCGGCCTTCATCCTCGCCCGAGCTAACCCAGCCATGAAGGCAGACCCGGAGCAAGCGGGTCTCATAAAATGGGCAAAAGGTATCCCGCCTGACTTCCAGCCTGAGAAGGCGGGGAGGGCGGTTGCCCCCAATGCCCAGCAAGCCAGCACTGACGCGGGCAGGAGCGCCGCCAAACGCCAGCGGTCTGCAGATGTACAACCGCCGCAGCCGAAGCGTTCCAGGGTGCAGCCTCAGCGGTCCTTCGCCGAGGTTACCAAGGGTAAGATCCTGATTGGAGTGGTGGGCCCCAGTGACGGACAAATCCCGAGGGACCAGTGGCGGTGGATCGTTGAGGAACTGCACAATAGGTTCGTGGAGGAGCTGTTGGCGTCAGGTGGGGCACTGCCCCGTTGTGAGGGTGCCGGCTGGCGTCAAGGAGGCGTGAAGTTGATCGCGTGCGATCGTGGGATTGGGAGAAGTGTTCCCAGGCGCGAAGCTCGCGGCTGTCGACTGGGATAAGATCCCCAGCAAGCCAAGAGCCAGGGCGTGGCTTATGCACAAGCCGGCAGAGCCTGAGAAGATTCTCAAGCTTCTGCAACTGAGTAATCCCGACCTCCCCTCCTCTGATTGGTGAGTCGCCAAGGTTGAGGAGGCCGTTGGTCCGAGGCGCCAGGTTGTCCTGACTCTCAATGAGGGGACAGTCGAGGCGCTGAAGAGAAACGGGGGAGCACTCAGGTACGGCTTCGAGAGCGTAGCCGTCCGCATCTATAAGGCAGACGCAAAGCCGGGCCTTAAAGAGGAGGATCCCGATATAGAAGGACCTCGCATAGAGGAGGCGCCCGAAGGACTGTCCGACGAGGAGGACATCCTGGAGGGGTACGTCTCCGAGGAGAGCGAGCTCGCGAGGGGCTTGCGCGACGTCGGGATGTCCGAGGAGGAGGACGGGTTGGACGAGCCGACCTCGGACGCCGACATCACTGTGGTGAAGGTTAAGACGCAGAATGTCTCTGACGTTCCTGCAAATAAACCTCCACCACATAAAGCAGCTTCAGCTGCCCTACTTGTCCACCTGGCGGAAGGTGGTATCGACGCTGTCCTCATCCAGGAGCCCTGGGTCTGTGGCGACAGAATCCTAGGGCTGAGGACAGCCGACTATAGGCTGTACGCAGCCAACAACAGGTAAATCGCGAGCCTGCATACTCGCTAGGAAAGATTTAACTGTTTTCATGCTTCCCAATTTCAGCAATGAAGACATTTTAACTGCAGGTCCAGAGGGACCGAACGGGTCCCTCCGGATATGCTCAGCATACCTGGGGCACGACAAGGACCCCATCCCACCAACCCTGAGGCTAGTCACCGAGGACAGCAAAAGGCTGGACCTGGACCTCATCATCGGGTGCGACGCCAACGCCCACCACCATCAGTGGGGCAGCACTGACACCAACGACAGGGGTGAGTCTATTTTTGATTTCATCCTTTCATCCAACTTGCTGGTGGGAAATTCGGGGAACGAACCCACTTTCATTACCAGGAACCGCAGGGAGGTATTAGATATCACCCTTCTTTCTTAATCACTGAGGGATTCCATGAAGTCATGGAGGGTGCTGGAGAAGCACTCCTTCTCTAACCATAGGTATATCTAAATTTACGCTGGGCTTCGATAGGTTCAATCCAGTCACCTTTCGGAACCTCCGGAGGACCGACTGGGGGAAATATAAATCTCAGCTAAGTAAGATCTTTAAGCCCCCTCCAGTGCCAACCCACTCGGACTTCTGTCCTGAGGGGCTGGAGCGTCTCGTTGAGACTTTCACCGACGCGTGTAGCACGACTCTAGATAGGTCCTGCCCCCGTAGCAAGAATGGGGGAAAGACTGGGAAGAAGCCACCTTGGTGGTGTAAGGAACTAGGCTGCCTCAAGAAGACCACGAGGCAGTCCTTCAACCTAGCCAAGAGCGTCAACACGGACGTATCGTGGCGTCTCTATAAATCTAACCTGTCCCTGTATAACAGGGAATTAAGAAAGGCCAAAAGAAGGGCCTGGTCCGACTTTTGCTCAGGAATCCAGGACTACTCCGAGGCGTCGAGGCTGCGGAAGGTCCTCTCGACGACGCTCTCTTACCCTGGCTTCGTCAAGCGTTCTGACGACAGTTGGACGACCTCCAGCGAGGAAACCCTCGGGGTTCTCCTGGATGCCCACTTTCCCGCTAGCTCCTCTCAGAGCAGCTCACCTAACCCGACACGGCGAGGTCCGTCTGAAATGGCATATCTTCTTACTGATAGGAACGTCAAATGGGCAGTTAATAGCTATAGCCCTTACAAATCCCCAGGGGTGGACGGCATCATACCTCCACAGCTCAGCTACGCAGCCCAGCTATCCACTCCCTGGCTTCGATTGATCTTCTCGATCATCCTCGACACAGGGGTCATTCCGAATGGATGGCTCCGCTCAAAAGTTGTTTTCATCCCCAAGGCAGGCAAGCCATCGCATTGCACGCCTAAGGATTACAGGCCGATAAGCCTCTCCTCGTTTCTACTCAAGACGCTGGAGAGACTCATCAGTCTGCATCTCAGAACTAATATTCCCCAATCATCCTTATCAAGAACTCAACACGCGTATAGGAGGGGCAGATCGACAGAGACAGCACTCCATTCGCTTACAACTATCATATCGCTCCACGAAAAGGAGTTAACACTTGTCGCCTTCCTGGATATAGAGGGCGCCTTCAACAACATTCTCCCAGACTCAATTACGACGGCACTGACTAAGCTGGGGATTGATCAACACTCGGTGGGTCTCATTGACCGGATCTTGCGCAGCAGAACGGTGGAGGCAACACTGGGGGGGTCAACCATCTCCAGACAAGTCAACAGAGGCACACCTCAGGGCGGAGTCCTCTCCCCTCTCCTGTGGAATGTGGCGGTCAACGAACTGCTCCAGGGCATAGAAGAGGGCGGCTGTCGTGTTGTGGCCTACGCGGATGATGTTGCCCTGGCATTTACGGGAAAATTCCCGCAAACCCTCTGTGACAGGATGAGCGACAGTCTTTGGTTCTTGGCGGATTGGACTGCCAGGTGCGGACTGGGAGTAAACCCAGCAAAGACCGAACTGGTCCTCTTCACTAGGAAATACAAGATCCCTAAAGTGATACCCCCTAAGCTTTGTGGGATACCCCTTAAAAATCAGGCCAAATATCAAGGTCCTGGACAAAAACTAGACTGGGGCCTCAACACGGACGGGATGGCCAAAAAGGCCACAATCGCGCTCTACACCTGCCGCAAAGCTATCGGGCTAAAATGGGGAATGACCCCAAAAATAGTCCGTTGGCTGTACACGGCTATCATTCGCCCGATACTCCTCTACGGAGTGGCAATCTGGTGGCCAGCTATAAAGCGGTCTACCTGCCTGGGCAAGTTAAGAAAAATCCAACGCATGGCTGAGATCTGTATAACAGGCGGCGCACAACTTCGGGAGACGCCTTGGACGTTCTCCTGGACATCATCCCAATTGAACTAATGGGAGAGATGACCGCGTCACTCTCGGCATTAAGGCTGAAGGGCGCGGGTCTGTGGAGAAGATTGAGTTTCGGACACACGAACCTCGGCTCTGCTCCACACCTTACTGAGGGAAACACTGACTACTGTGTCCCCACTGAACACCCTATTACACCCTTCCAGGTTTACATCCCCGACAGAACGGAATGGAACCTAGGACTCCCTGGACCCCTAGGGTCCCTTCACATTTACACGGATGGCTCAAAACTGGACGGCCGGGTGGGAGGAGCTATATACTCTGAACACCTAGGATTAAACGTCTCGTTTAGGCTACCCGACCACTGCAGCGTCTTTCAGGCGGAAGTTTACGCCATCAAAGAAGCCCTTGATCAGCTCCCCCCAACTAGGGTCAGAGCTCCTCTATGCATTTTCTCTGACAGTCAGGCTGCCCTGAAGTAACTCGAATCTATTTCTTCTAACTCGAAGACCATCAACGACTGCCGCAGATCTCTTCATGAGATGGCGGAGCAGTACGACCTCCACCTCATCTGGGTCCCAGGGCATAGGGACATCGAGGGCAACTGCGCTGCCGATGAGCTGGCCCGGCAGGGTACAACCTCCCCTCTTCAGCCGGAGAGGGAGCTAGTTGACATGCCCATGGCCACTCGCAGACTACTTTGTAGGGAACACTTTCATCACCTCGCGGACAGGAAATGGGAAACCTAATCTCCTGCCGCCACGCTAGAATGATCTGGCCACGCCGATCAGCGAAGCGCTCCAAGGAGCTATTGTCTTTAAGCAGGGAAAGCTGCGCTCTTGCCGTTAGGGCTCTCACTGGTCACTGGCTACTTGGAACGCATGCGTCCAGGCTGTCGGTGCACCACAACGACTATTGTAGAAGCTGTAGGGATGAGGAGGAGGAGGAGACAGTTCTTCACCTCCTCTGCCACTGTCCAGCCCTAAGCAGACGGAGACTGCAGTTCCTGGGCTCTTTCACCCTTGTGGATCTCGCCGAGCTTTGCGAGACATCACCGAGGCAGATAACCCGATTCATCTAAGGATCGGGTTGGTCCTCTCTAACTTAGGATTGGTCGTTGGCCCATGAGAACCTGTAGCGGACGGGGGATCTAAGCCTACGCGGCATCACAAGGAGCCTCCTCAGGCTCAAGTGGACGGCCCGGCTCTTTGAGCCGGCCGTCACCGCCCTAACCTAACCTAACCTATACTTCGCGAACCCCATCATGTCCATTAAGCTCATAGGATATGTTCTTACCGATTCCGCCTCTCCTTGCTTTCGCTGCGCGATTTGCTCCTTGGGCAATTCCATGATGTCGCACGGGACACTTTTACGCTTTTAGATACAATTAAAGCAGCTCAAATTTGGCGAGTATGTTTAAATTATTACTCTTCCATAGCTCTATTATTGGCGAAAAAGTTGAGTTCGGTCAACTTTTCATTTTCAAGATAATTGCAAAAAACTACCAATGTCGCACGGGACAAAAAATGGAAGTTGTTTTGTCGCCTACCGTTGCCTACCGTTTAAAGTCAAAGTTTAGCGAAACCTAAAGGAATATTTTAATCAGTCTAATTTTAAAATGTTGTGCCATAATTTATCTTAATAATGTTTTTGTCTTAAAGCAAAAAGATCGTTTACTTTTTTTTAAATTGACTTTGTATCAATATCGCACGGGACACTTTTTTCCATCGTACTTTTCGTGATGCTTTTTACTATTTAAGTAAATCAGAAAAGTATAAATGTGGTCACTTTTGACTCTTTGCAATCTCCCAGTGATGATAGAATGCAAAAGTCCAAGCATAATTCCTCTGCTTTGAAAGTTTTTAACGAAACACAAGATGATCTTACTTATGGTGTTTTTCATCAAAAATTATGAAAAATCGCATTTGCGCGAGTATGCATTCGAATATTTCGAAATTTGTTTTAGAATATGATAAAGGATTTCAAATATGATCAATTGGAACATTTCTTAATGTTACTATGTTAAAAATATTAATTTTAGAGCATATTTTTTGGTTTTTGCTGCGGTTGACCTTCGCGTGGAATTGCCCATATGTAGCTATACTTGAAAACAAAAAAAACAAGAAAGGAAGCTAACTTCGGTATGCCGAAGTTTAAATACCCTTGCAGTAAGTAGAAGAAGAAGAAGAAAAATGCTCTGACTTTCCGCTTTCTCGGAATGTTGCTAGCAAAAAATGTTGCTAGCGAAAAATGGTGCTAACGAAATACATATGTTGCGAACAAATTAAATGAATTAATATATATTTTCCTATGGCAGCTATATGATATAGTGGTCCGATTTGAATAAAATGAAAACCGAAATTCTGGAATAATACAAAATGGCCATGTATCATATTATATGGAAATATATTGAAAATTGGCATAGTAAAATTTTTTTTTCTCAAAAACTTCCGATCGTTCCTATGGCAGCTATATGATATAGTCCAACCCGGCCCGTTCCGACATATATAGTAGTAAGAGCATATAGAAGCATATGTGCAAAGTTTCATTCAGATAGCTTAAAAACTGAGGGACTAGTTTGCGTAGAAACGGACGGACAGACGGACAGACAGACAGATGGACAGACAGACGGACAGACGGACATGGCTAGACCGACTCGGCTGAGGAGTTTGTTTGTGGCGTCAAACGGTGAGGTTGTGTTTCCCGGGTGCTCCTCCGGGAAGGCGGTAAAACAGCCAAACCTAAGATCGTAGTGGTTCGTGAGTGTGTGGGATGGTGCACTGAACGCCACGCGGTACTTACCTGTGCGGATTAGTAAACCTCGGACCTCGCTCCGCCCTCTAGAGATATCCAGACGCGGGCCGCCACTTCAGCGGCAGGGGTAAGTGGGAGGAATCTCTCCCAGAGGGGCTGCGTCCCACTTTCTCTTCCTTTGAGTAATTTCTCTTAGCAAGGCGGCGTCCTGCATGAAGTGGCATATCATGCCAGCTGATCGACAGGTCAGCTGTCGAATCAGTGTTCGAAAAGGGAGCAATCACATATGATTACTTCCTCCGCAACCGTCCGACAGGGGGCGCTGGTGATCATAGTTGAGTAGGCTGACCAAAGCTACTTGCTACGTCACGCACTTGTGCAAAGGCAGCAATTTACAGTAGTATACTGTTTTGGGCTGCTGCTCAGATCCTTTGGCATGGAGGCAGGTTTCAGACTAGAAACTCCCTCCCAGCACACCGGTGGCCTACGAGGTGTTAAAGGTCACGGAGCAGACCAACTGCCATCCCCCCCGCGTGCGCGGTACACCTAGAAACGGGGCTCTGGCGACCGAGACGGGGCGGTATAACCCCCATCGGTTAAGCCGGGGAGAAACCCTCGGCCTCCGTTGGAAGCCCCGCAATGTGTAAACACTAGCCACGTTCGCTAAGCTCAGCGTCTGTCCCTCATTGGGCGGCCGAGCAGTCTGCGTCTGAGCCACACTGGCCGGCAGATTCATCTAGCGACGACTCTCAAAATCCACACCGCGTCTGTGCCACACTGGCCGGCGGTCTGGTCTGCGTCTGCACCGCATCGGTCGGCAGCTTTCATAACCTGGCGGAAGGTATAAAACGCAAAACCCGTAAGCAGGGGTCACATGCTTCTAAAAAAGGAATGCCGGAGAATAACATAACTACTCCAGGTGGCAGCCACACTAAGTGTGGAAATCCACCCGCGGTTAACGCCGCGGCTAGGGCACAGATTCTGGAGGCCCTAACCTGCATTCCACATGTCATGGCAGCGCCGGCGGCCCACTTGGCCGACGCCCCATTAAAAGCGACAAGTGCGACGACTACTTGCGACACTGAGCTGAAAGCCTTTCAAAAAGGCTCTAAGCTGCAACGAACGCCTCCTGGAGGCGCCCCGCCAACGCCCGCGTTAGCACCGAAGCCAGCCCGAAATCCCTCAGGTACCAAAACTGAGGCAGATTCCGCTACCCCAAAAAGGGGCAGGGACTCCCCTAGCCCAACCGGCGTTACGCACCCGACCAAAAGGGCCAAAGCTCTCGCGCCCCAACTGGAGGAGATGGGCGTTATCCTGGACGACCTTCTCATCAAGGTTAAGGACCAGAAAGCACGTGGAGTAAACCAGTCAATGAGGAACGCACTCGCCAGACTGAAGGAGCTCCAGCTGGCAGTCCAGCAGCAGACAAGCAGGTACGGAGACACCTGCACCAAGGAGACCGCGGACAGGGCTTGTCAGGCAACCCCGAGGAGTCCAACGAAGAGCACCTCATCGGAGATGGGCTGCCAAACGTCCCCCAAGCTTCGAGCCAACCCCAAGAAGCCGAGCTACTCTGCGGTGACAAGTGCTGCCGGCCGCAATGAACGGCTGGTAGCCGCGACTCAGCGCGCCGTGCCTGAGAGAATCCCAAGAGGGGTCAAGCAGACTGGCCCCGAACGGAGCAAGCGCCCAATACGACGCCAGCGGACGAGACGCGACGCTCTGATCCTCAGCCCTTCTCCGGAGTCTTCTTACGGCGAAATTCTGTGCCTGGTGACTCGCTCCCAGGACGCCAGGATGAAGGTGGTTGCCGAATTGGTCTCCACGACCAGAAGGACGGCCAAAGGGGACCTCCTGCTGGAGCTAACTGGCGTAGAACATGACGCCAAGAAGCTCATGGAGGACATCGGCAGTGTGCTGGGGGACAGGATCTCCATCCGAGCAGCCACGCCCCAGTCTCTATTCGTCGTGCGAGACCTGGATGAGCTAGCCTCCGGCGAGGAACTCGCTGAAGCGCTCTCCGAGCAGGCAGGACTCCCGATCAACTCGGTGGCAGTCAAGAGCTTCAGAGCCGGTCGCTTCAAGACTCAGACCGCGTCGGTCTCAGTGCCGACCAACTTGGCGAACCTGCTTACGGCGTTGGGCAAGGTGAAGATCGGGTGGTGCAAGGGCCCGATCAAGGAAGTGGATTCCCGCCCGAAGTGTTTTAAATGCTTGGAGGTGCGCCACATCGCCAGCAGGTGCAAGAGTCCGGTGGACAGAAGCAAGTCCTGCTTCAAGTGCGGCCAAGAAGGGCACAACGTGCACTAACCCAGTGCGTTGCTTCAGGTGCGTCAACAAGAAGCTGAAGGACGTCAACCACCAGGCTAGCAGCCGCAGCTGCCCACTGATGGCGTCCGCCGGAGCGGCTTTCGTACCAAGGGCATGAAGGTGATTCAGTTAAACCTGAACCACTGTGCGGCAGCACAAGACCTGCTGTCGCAGTCATCGAGGGAGTGCGGCGCTGATCTCGCTGTGCTCAGCGAGCCTTACAAGGTCGGGACGAGCCCTAACTGGGCGGCCGACAGCTCGGGCAAAGCCGCCCTCTCCCAGGTACTCGCTTCGAGCGGGTTCGTCAGAGCGAAAGTAGGCCACTGGTGGGTATACAGTGTCTACCTCGCTCCGAGCCTATCGCTGGCGGAGTTCTGCGGAGTTCTGCGTCAGGGTGGACCGACTGGCCACCGATGCCAGGGGCCGTCACCCGGTTTTGATCGCGGGCGACTTCAACGCCTGGGCCGTGGACTGGGGCAGCACCTACACCAACGCCAGAGGTAGGTCGCTGTTGGAGGCCTTTGCCATGCTTGATGTTGCGCTCCTTAATTCGGGGGGCAACACACGTTCTCCCGGATCGGTGCTGGCTCAGTGGTCGACCTTACATTTGTGAGCGGCTCTAGAGCCACCCAGTGCGTATGGGAGCTCAGCGGGATTTACACAGCTAGCGACCATGCCGCCATACTCACCAACCTGGCCCCCACAGGACGCCTGCTCCACGGTCACACTCGAGACCGGCGAGGAGCTACAGGGCCGACACACTGGATGTACGGCTGTTCTCGGAGGGCATGGAGAGACTGGATGTCTCTGGCTCCGCTGAGCAGATGGCTGAAGATGCCATGCGGCAGCTCCAGGCGGTCTGCAATGACTGCATGCAAGTCAGGAGTCCCCACAGCCGCCACCGCGAGCCGGTGTTTTGGTGGAACCAGTCGATAGCCGACGCGCGGAGAGACTGCGTCCGTTCGCGGCGACGCTACCAGCGGTCGTATGGTACCACCTCCCTTCTGGACAAAAGGCGGGAGTACCAGACCTGTCGCAGAGCACTTAAGGCTGCTATTCGGGCGAGCAAATCCAAGTGTTTCCTTGATCTTTGTGATTCGGCGGACCGCGACCCGTGGGGCAGCGCTTACAAAACGGTCGTCAAGCGTATAAACTGCCCCGGCAAACATGCGCCGCTCGCGCCGGAGAGCCTAAAGCGGATCGTGGAACACCTGTTCCCATCGATGGACGTCCCAACATTTCCCGACGCCGGCGACTCCCTGGCATGTTTTGCCCCGGTCACGGCACATGAGATTCAGGAGGCGGCCGCAAGGGTAAAGACGTCGAAGGCCGCTGGCCCCGATAATATACCCAATAAGGCCCTGAAGCTCGCACTGACGTGTCGGCCTGACCTCTTTGCGGGGCTGTTCAGCAGGTGCTTGGCAGAGGGCGTGTTCCCGCCCAGGTGGAAGCTGCAGAGGCTGGTTCTGTTGCCGAAGCCCGGAAAGCCGCCGGACGACCCGGCATCCTTCCGACCAATCTGCCTCATCGACGGAGCCGGAAAGGTGCTCGAGCACTTAATTGGAACGCGCCTAGAGGAGGCGATCCGATCAGCTGGCGACCTCTCGGCCGCGCAGTTCGGCTTCCGAAAGGCTAAATCCACCGTCGATGCCATCTCCAAGGTGGTAGACATCGCCAGGTCGGCAATAGCCGGAAAGAGGTGGAAAGGCGGCTCGAAAGAGTACTGCCTTGTGGTAACGCTTGATGTACGCAACGCCTTCAACACGGCGAGATGGAGCTGCATCATGGAGGCACTATCCAGCTTCGGAGTCCCCCCATACCTCATGAAGTCGATGAGCAGCTACTTCAAGGACCGTACGTTGGAGTTTTCCACCTCCGACGGCGCTGAGTCTGTTGAGCTTTCCTGCGGTGTACCTCAAGGTTCCGTATTAGCACCGCTACTATGGAACGCGATGTACGACGGAGTACTGCGCCTCTCACTGCCCGGTCGGTCCGAGCTCGTGGGCTTCGCCGACGACATTGCGGTGGTCGTCGTGGATAAGATGCTATCTCGTGTCGAAGAGACCTGCAACTCGTGCATCGTGGCCATCAGCTCATGGCTGTCGAGTGTAGGCCTGCAGCTAGCGCCGCAGAAGACGGAAGCCGTGCTGATAAGCAGCCGAAAAAAGGTCGAAACCGCAACCATCGAGGTGGGTGGCGCATCGATCAGATCGTCCAGAGCGATTAAATACTTGGGAGTCATGCTGGATACGAGGCTCTCGTTCCGCGAGCACCTCTCTTATGCCAGCACTAAGGCGGCTACTTCCTTCCGGGCGCTGTCTCGGATCATGCTGAACCGTAGAGGCCCTAAACAAGGGAGTAGACTACTCCTAACGAGCGTGACGAGAGCAACCCTGCTGTACGCTGCCCCGGTCTGGGCGCACGCCATGGCGACGCCCTCGTATAGCCGAGGAATGAATGCGACGCACCGGCTCGCCGCTCTGCGTATATGCAGCGCATTCAGAACAGTGTCGGACCAGGCGGCACTGGTCCTAGCCGGGACACCCCCCTTGGATCTCCTGGCCAAGGAACAGGCCACCCTCTTCGGGCGGCTGCACGGTAGAGCACTCCCACCGGCGGAGAAGAAGCTGGCACGCTCTGCATTGAAGGCAGACACCCTCCAATCCTGGCAAACCCGATGGGAGTCCTCTACAAAGGGACGGTGGACCCACCGGCTTATTCCCAGGCTCGAGCCGTGGACCGGCAGGAAGCACGGCCAGGTTAACTTCTTCCTGACCCAAATCCTGAGCGGCCATGGGTGCTTCAGAGGGTACCTCTACACGCGCGGGCATGAAGACAGCGCTGCCTGCGTCTGGTGTGCAGGCGGCTTAGAGGAGACCGCGGAACACGTAGTGTTCATCTGCGGGCAATTCGAGAGCGAGAGGAGGCGACTGGAGGAGTTCCTAGGCGACCAGATCAGCGTGGACAACCTGGTCGATATGATGCTCGTCAGCAATGCCAACTGGCAGGCGGTGAGCAACGATGCTGCGACGGTTATGACCAGACTCCGGGAGGAGGAACGGCGCAGGAGAGGCGTACCGGGCTAATGGGGGCTATGCTTTCGCGAAGCAATGCTTTGCGGCCGTACCGCGAGGGCTTCGTCTCCATTTTCTAGCCATGTTACAAAAAGGAACAAGGTAGATACATAGATACAAAAATTTGTTAGTTGTTTCCTCAGTCTTATTTTGGCCAAAACTTTCATGGGATAAAAGCTGGGAAATGTCGTCATAATACAAATTTCCATTTTTTTGTTGGCTGTTAGCATTTTGAAGCGAACGCAAGGACGACATTACTGGATCTGAGGAACTTAAAAGCGCATGAACAAGGTTTTCCATCGTATTTTTCCTCGATGTTTTTCGTGTATGGTGCTCACGCAAGTTTCGTAGGTCCTTATTTCCCCAATCGGAAGCAGAGCAATTTAAATTATGTCGGCTCCATGCATTAGAATTTTATGCAGGGAACACGGCATATAAAACCATGGATATTCTTTGACATAAATGTTTGCTGTATTTAAAGCATATTCCTTGAATGCTGGAATATTTATTTCGGTCCCGAAACTAATTGACCTTAGAATAATATGTAAACGGTAAATTAATTCTTCAGAGACTACAGTAATTTCGGATGCTAATTGTGGCTGTTGGAAAAAGCGCCTTGCTGTGTTGCCGCTATTAGTATTACAGGATGTAGCTATTGGTATATCCACTAATAAAGACATTTTTTGTTTAATTTCTCTTTGGATTTTTAACTTTTGTTCCTTCACAACATTCATGTCCACATCTCGAACTTGCCATTTTTTAATTGGTATATGGGCAATTCTCTGGTGTCGCACGTGACATTCGTACGCATTCAAACAAAAAAAAAACATGTACCAAGACTTTTTTTTAATTTTACAAAATTTGGAACTTATAGCTCTTGGGTAGCACTATAATTGGTGTTAAGGTCAATCTCGAACAATTGTTCGTTTTCAAGATAATTAAAAAAATGTATCGAGTTCGCACGTGACACAGACGGAAGTGAATTTTTCGCAAACCAGTTCAAGCACTGATTTCAGCGAAACTTGATGAAAGATTTTAATGCAATTAATTTTAATGTATTATATATCAATTCAAATTAATAATTTATTTGAATTGATTTAAAAATATTAAGTAGTTTTTTTTTTAAGTAAATTTTTATCGGTGTCGCACGTGACAGGTCGCACGTGACATTTTTTCCATCGTTCTTTTCGTGATGTTTTTTACTATTTAACCATATTAGAGAAGTATAAATTTTTATCTCTTTTGACTCTTTGCAATCTCCCAGTGATGATACAAAGCAAAAGTCCAGGCATAGTTCCTCTGCTTTGGAGATTTTTATCAAAACACAACATGATCTTTTTATGGTGTTTTTCATCAAAATAATGAAAAATTGCGAGTTGCGCGAGTTTGCGTTCCAATATTTCGAAATTTGTTTTAGAATATGATAAAGGCTTTCAAATTTGATCTATTGAAACATTTCTTAAAGTTACTATGTTACAAATATTAATTTTAGAGAATTTTTTGTGTTTTTTGCCGCGGTTGTAATTTTCCATAGAGTGCAAACAAGCTATCATCGCAAACACTGTCGTTCTCATTTACAAAACGTTGCCGGTAAGTCGAATGTCCGCTACTCCCATCGCAACCCCCTTTATAAATTGCATTGATTTTTTTTCGGATTTCCCTTTAACATTTTCGAGTTTCCCGTTAACATAAGCGAATTTCCCTTGTGTATTGAAGTATTTTTTATTAAATTTCCCTTTTGGCCGCAGCGTTTGTTTTGACAGAATTTTGTGATTTAGGGGCTGATCAAATTTTTGCCCGTTCCAGTTTCCACCCTAAAGACGTTAAAGAGGTACTGATTTACTGCATAAAATCAATGGTACACGCGTTCTTGGCCGTAAAAATTGCATTTTTAATATGCGAAATATCTCACAGATTATTTATTTCTCTAATTATTTGCCCTTGAAGGCACTCTACGATCCAAAATTTGTTTCCGCTTGGAAACCAAAACAAGCGGATTTGGAATTTCTGAAAGAAAACGAACCGAATTATTTTAAAATCAAGGATGGTCCCATAGCTAATTCAGTTATCCAGTAATGTCCCATTAGAGAATAAAATAATTGATTTCTCTTCATTCGGATCTGAATCCCCCGGCCCAATGGCAGTCGGAAAGTTACCGAGTGGTTTCGCTCGGAAGTTAACAGAGACTTAACAGAGGAAAGTCCGAATCCGAGTAAATTTGACAGAAGTGGAAACTATAACAGGTCAGGGAAATCCGAATCCGACTACATTTTGCGGAAGTGAAAACTGGAACAGACCCGATAGTATATGTATATAAATATATGTGTTACAAGGAAATGTCGCAATAACATGTCTTATTGTTACTGTATTGTTAAGTTTTATCAATTTTTCTGTTCCGGGTAGGCATTTACGAACCTATGAGCCATTTTTCCTGCCTATATATGTAGTATATGTAGTATATGTATATGACAAATTATGCTTTAAATGAGAAAATTTCTAGGCCCTTAATTTATCTCAATAAGCTGCCACCAAACATGCGATTGGACCCATGTTCACCAAGAAATTTAATTAAGAATGCCCTTTTCTAAAATTTAGCCTCAATTAATTAGTTAAGATATAGTTAAGTAGCCAGTTAAGGTTATACCGTTGGCGAAATAAATAAATAAATATTTTGCTTTGACGATATAAAATTCCAGTATCAATACAACAGAAAACAGCAGATGCGTAAAAGTACCGATATTTAGTAGGTATGTATGTGCATATAACGTATTACTAGAAAATTAGAGTGGACTTTCTGTTGAAAACACATTTTTTTTATTATTATTATTGTATTGTTTTACACCTTAATCATTTAAAGGGGATATATGTATATGTATACCGCAATTTGTCCTTTTTCGCTTTAAAAATAGTTTAATAATAATATACTGTAAACGTTGTATTATTCAAACTTTAAATTAAGTATTCTGTCCCTTGTGTCAATTTGACACAAGTCGAAAAACAGCAAAAAAAAATTTTTTTTTTTGGGTTTTTTTGCTATAATTATCTTCTATTATTATTATTTTATTTTTTAAAGTGTTTATTTTTTTTTAACTTTTTTTTTTTAATTAAAAAAAAAAAATTAATAATTTTTTCCATTTTAACAAAGATTGAATCTGTGGTCTGGACAGACTTTTTTGGAACATTTATCGCATTCCACAGAGTGGTTTTGTTGTAATAGTTTATTATTTCAGGCTTCATTTTATTGTCGCTTTGGTCAATGATTTTATTTTTGTGGTATGTGCTCAACAGTGTTACAAATCGCCTACACTGCGTTACATATGACACCAGTGTGGCTCCCAATGTTGCCTCAAACACAAATTGAGAGTGATAAAGTGGCTTCTTCTTCATGTAGACGATCAATGGAGTGAACAGGTGGCCAGTCGCAGTCTTCTGCAATATGCTTGATATGTCAGCATTGAATGCGTACATTGCGTATACGCAGCTGAATCCTCTGTGGAATATTCGCAAGAAGAACTTCCGCAGGCGACTTTTCTTAGTGAAATTGCGCAGTGCACTTGTCTCACCAACTATTGACCTACTGGAGAGGACCCCCAGAGGGGAAGGAGCCATGGCAGTGGTGAATGAAATGAGGGGAATGTCACAGGAGCCGTCAACATCCTGGTGACGCACCACATCCCGTCCAGGAAGCGGGCGCGGTGCCACTTGTGTCCACGGAAATCTAATGCGAATGTACACTCTGTGGAATGCGATAAATGTTCCAAAAAAGTCTGTCCAGACCACAGATTCAATCTTTGTTAAAATGGAAAAAATTATTAATTTTTTTTTTTTAATTAAAAAAAAAAAGTTAAAAAAAAATAAACACTTTAAAAAATAAAATAATAATAATAGAAGATAATTATAGCAAAAAAACCCAAAAAAAAAAATTTTTTTTTGCTGTTTTTCGACTTGTGTCAAATTGACACAAGGGACAGATTCGTTATTTTTTCTTAGGGACGGATGAGTGTTAAACGGCTTTTTCTCCACTCTTAAGCACGGTATCCAGGTAGAAGAAAACTGTTCCAAGGCAGTGAGAGAGAGCAAGAAGCAAATAGTTTTGAACAGCTTGTCCCCGAGGTCTGTTTTAAAGGGCTCTATCTAGTTCAGATTCGAAATACTACAAAAGTGTTGGTGAGAAAAACAAAACTTAAAAGAAAATATTTGTTGTATTGCAAAACTAGGTGGAAAATATAAATACTTAAAGGTAAGTAAATGATTTACCAAAAAAAATTTTATTTTTTTTTTCTTTTGTAAATTTGCATTTAAATGTTATTTTTAATGTGTAAAAATGTTCGGTAGAACCCTAGTATTATAGGTTAGTAGGTAATTTTTTGATGGCGCACGTTTAGTATTTTCAGAACGGGGTGTGGAAAAGAATACAAATTTTAATAAAACATACTGTCCCCGGCTGTTAGCCTCTCGCTATGCCCTTCACATATTTCAAAGTATGGATCTCGCCATTAACAATAATTCGTGGAAAAGTTTATTCCAAAAATTAAAACAGTCCTAATTGTGTTGATAGAGGCAAATACAATATTTTGGAAATTGGGCATTTAAATTAAAAATAAGGATGCAGTGGTGCAGTGCAATAACTCCATTGTGTTTACCTACACTTTCCGACTTTTTCGTTTTTTCGGGTACTGACATAAGGTAAATGTTGCGAGCGAAAAATGTTGAGAACAAACTAAATGAATTGATATATATATTCCTATGGCAGCTATATGATATAGTGGTCCGATTTGAATAAAATTTAAAACGAAATTCTGGAAAAATATATAATGGCCGTGTCTCAAATTATTTGAAAATATATTGAAAAATGGCATAGTTAACATTTTTTTTCTACATAATTTCCGATCGTTCCTATGGCAGCTATATGATATAGTCGTTCGATCCGGCCCGTTCCGACATATATAGTAGTGAAAGCATATTGGAGACTATCTGCAAAGTTTCATTCAAAACTGAGGGACTAGTTTGCGTAGAAACGGACGGACGGACGGACAGATCAATGCGTGAAAAAGTCGAATCCAGGACTTAAAAGAGCGAATACAGTCCTAATTGATTTGATAGAGGCAAATATAATATTTTGGGAATTGGGAAACTATATGAATTTGCATTAAAAGACCTGTGACGAAAAATAAGGATGCAGTACTATCGAAGGGAAAATGGGCCACCATTGCATATCGTCAAGCAACTGGCACAGGTTATCCAGTTTCTGGTCCATGGGTATGGCCACTGGTGCCATCATGTTTCTCCCTGAACGAGACACGGATCCGGATCCCATCCTTGCCTAATAGAGCCCATATACAATTATATATCCGAGTTTCTTGGAGCTGTCCAAGGCAGGCCCAGCCACCAGAACGCTAGCCAATAGCTTAGGGACAATTATAAATGTAAAGCAATTCATAAAATAAAGAATATGTCTGCTGTTTCAAATATTGGAAGAAATAGAAGTCACACTTCAATAGTATTTTTCCGCTGCGGGACAAATTTAGGAACTGAATACAGTGCTTATAGGGGGTGGGAAATCAAAGCTAATCAGGCATACTCCGGTAATCGAATTTTTGTTTTTTCGATTTCGATTTGGTCAAAATCGTTCGATTTCGTTTTCAAGTGCCCCGGGTTTCGCATAATTTTTGCTATCGGAATGTTTAATTTTCTCATTGATTCAAAAAACAAAAAATTACAATTACCGGAGCATGTCTGTATATCATATGACAATCTCGGAAAATCACCAAATCCCTTGTGTTTTATTAATATTTAACATTACCATATTAACATTTTAATCATCAGCAGTTTTTTTCAGTTTTAATTTCAAACTGTAACTGTAAAATACACATTTATAGCAGATGTTTAATGTTAGCATCCAGGCCGTTTATTATACAGGTCCACTTTAATATGGATTTGCTTATATTTAAAGCTTTCTGAATTTGAATCGTTTCGTTCTCTCTCTCGTTTCCCGATCTATATTTTCTTCCCTTTTCTTACTGAACTTTTAGACTTTTCCGTAACCAAAATGAGCTTGTGGAATACAGAAAGAAAGACTGTTTATATCAGAGGCTATTGCTCTTGAGATGACAAGGCATTTCGTATTATGCAGCTATACTCTTCTTATGAGGTTTACCGAGTGGGAGATTGAATATATTCAATGCACTTGGATTTAAATTTAAATTTAATATTTATGTAAGAAAACAAAAACCACGATGACATTTTTGTGGTTGAATAGGACTGCATAAAATAACAAGGAAATAATTATAAGATTATTTTTTATAAGCATATAGAGGTGTCCCAAAAAGTATCAAGGGAAGTTCAATATATAAATATATTGTTACATTGGCAGCGTAGATTCTTTTGAATTTATTAATAAGCGTACTAAACAAAGAGCATTAGGTGTTTGACATATTGTACGATCGGCTGAACTTTGTTATTATTTTTGTTTTTCTTGCCTTTTTATTTTTCATTGACTTGTGCGCAATTTTCTTTATTCTTCCGTGCTATAAAAACCGAAAGTTAAAAGCATTTTCCATATTTCACTGCGCAGGAGAGTCACGTTCAGATGTTCGCGTTGAAATAATCTAAATAAAAATATTTTACAAACTTTTAAAAAGTAACTTGAAATACAGAAAACAACAAATTTTTAGAAGGAGTAGAAGAGTAAAGTTTTATTTTCCGAACGCACAAAGTTAAGTTCAGTTTAATCATGCGGCCTTTTGGCAACGATATCACAAATATCCAAAACAATGTTGGAAGTGCCGGTAACAACGATCCTAACGATGGTAATGGCAATAGAAACGCCGACAGAATCTCAAATATAGACGACGAAGAAGGTTCCGATCGAGAGCTAGATCCACGAGTTCCACCCCACATAGCCAGGATTGGCGGGATAGGCACCTTTCCCCCGGTTGCCGGACAAGGTGTCATTCGTGTAGTACAGCGATGCGAAGATGCCAAAGAGAACCACAAGCTTGGTAAGGACACTTCTTACCGTTCCCCTGAATCCCTCCATGATTAACTGCTGCGCTATTGCAATTTATATAATATGTATATACATACATACATATGTACCATATATAGTGCATTGTATACAAAACCTTAGTTAAAACGGTGTTGCCCTTTTTTGAAACATCGATACATCGACTATAAATCAATCATTTTCTTAAATTTTCACAATGCAGAAAACTACATATTATAATAGATAGAATAGGAAAACTAACAAAAAAAAGGGGTTATTTTTTCACGGGAATGTAGAGCACTTCTTACTTAAAAAATGTGTTTGAAGTAGATCTGGAAATAAAATCGATTCTATAACCGATTTTTCTAATTTTTCCGATTTAATCGAAAAAGTTCCAAAACTTCTTGGAAAGCGTAGTAGTAGAAAGTGTAGTAATCTCGTGGAAAAAAACAATTAAAAAGTTTTACATTTTTTTAGTATTATAATTATATTTTTTTATATACATGAAAATTTATACTGATGTATGGCATAATTGAACAAATATATACATAAAAAAAAACATTATATACTTAATATAATATTTTCGATGCTATCTAAAATGTGAAGTACACCAAAATTTTCCTACTTTAACCAAAATATGCATGGATGAAATTTAAATTTGAATTTATAGAAGTTAAAATATTTGTTGTATGTTCAAACCTAGAAACATTTCTCGATTTTAATCCATTTAAATCGATTTTTTTTATAAAAAACTTAAAGTAATTCACTAAAAATCGATTTATTTCCAGCTTACGGTAGAAGGCCTTCTTTTTGTTTTGTTACCATTTCCCTTGTACAGAGCTTAACAGCTCATTCGTCAAGGAAGGAAGCAACATTGATCAAGAACTTTTACTACTTGCTTAAGAGGGTTGTTCTTGAATGACCGAAAAGCTCCTATTCTTCGAAGCAACAATTTATCTTAATGATAAAAGTAAACCGAACCTTTAATTCGAAATGAATTCTTTTTCAATATTAATTGCTGCCCATATTTTGAAATGTTGGCACTTAAAAAACAACTTCTGACTAGTATGAATTGTCAAGTTATTTGCACTTTTATATATGTAATAAGTGCTGCATTGTTCATAAAAATTTATGTGGAAAAATTCTCCATGGCGGGGGGTGTTACAACCCCAAACCAAAATCTTATAGACTGTCCGTTCAAAGACAGATGTACAATCATGGTCAAAATTATTTTCAAAACGAACAATATTTGCAAACTACATACAACTTCTTTTAGTTGTTATTCTTGTTGTTGTTGACCAATTTGCCTGAAATAGTTCTTATCGCGTAGCTTGATCTATGTATGCAGCATCTAGCCAAAAAGAAATGCAAAAGGTAACATTTCATACGACAAAGCTAAAAGCAAAAGAATGCAAGTTGTCAAAAGTATTTTCACACGTTTTTTCGCTTCAAAAGTATTTACACAATACAAATATATAATTGTTCTTAGAATATTTTTAAATAATCGCAGTGATTTGGCCTTTCTGAAGATTTAAAAGGATTTCGGTTTAATAATTAACAAAAAAATTACCAAAATGCTGAATATTAAATAAATTCAAACGAACTGGCAAAACTTTCTACTGTCTACTGTCTTTTTTATAAAAAATAATGGTAAAGCGAACTTGATGTAAAATCGATCATAAGTCGGAGGTCAGTCATGCAAAATGAAGAAAACTCAATGGAACATTTAGTAAAAATCCTTATTTTGGTTATGCTAGTTATACTAGTGATAGTACACTCTACCGATGACAAAATAAATTTAATATCAGCTAGTATCTTGTCAAGAAACGAAATTATATTACTTAGATGAAATGTAATGGACATTTATTTTCTTTAACGTATACTGAAAAGCTAATAGATTTTGGAACAATGTTTTATAAATTTGGGTGGCTTCAGATTATTTACAAGATTCGTTTAGAACACATTTATTAAGTATACCACAAGAACATAAGAAGAAAAAGGACCAACTACAACTACCCATCAGATTTGTAGGGCACTCTGTCAGGTATTTTGTATTCCTTCTTATTTTCGATTTGGAGATGGGATACTCGTTAATATCGCTTGAAATAAATCTGAATATGTTATTTTTTTGAAAGACCATGTTTCATTTTTTTGAAATTAGACTATTTTCAAACATTGAATGTATCCAGCAACATGATGGTGATCAATGTCACAACGAATGGATGCGTACCAAATTTGTAAAGGACTGTCTTACCATATTATTGACAAATTGCTTACATTAATATTATCAAAAATTGTTAGATATCATAAAATGTCAAATGATTATTTAAAAAAATTAAAAACTTTAAGGTCCTGCACTCGCAATAACACAGAGTAAAAATGTACTCTTTAATTTGAACATCCCCTTTATGAACTCAATTTCAGCAAGGCCAAAAGCCTCCATCGATGCCAAAGCAAATTTTTTCTAATTATTAATAAAGTTACTTACGAGATTATTGCTTAAAAGAATAGAAAAATTAAGTAGAATTAAATTTATAATGAAAACGTTTTATGTGTAAATACTTTTGAAGCGAAAAAACGTGTGAAAATACTTTTGACAACTTGCATACTTGCATGCATATTTTATTTTGCTCTTAGCTTTGGCATATGAACCGTTACCTTTTGCATTTCTTTTTGGCTAGATGCTGCATACAGAGATCAAGCTACTTGATAATAACTATTTCAGGCAAATTGGTCAACAACAAGAAGAATAACAACTAAAGCCATAAAGTTCTGACATAAGATAAATTGGCTTTCCAAAAGTTCCGAGCGAAATTGCAATTAGTATATTTCGCTCGGGAACCAGTGTGACCAAATATCGTAAGAAAAAGGCTGAAAACGCGTAAAGGGGGTCATTCTGAGACGTATTCACAGCTGTTTTATGTAAACAAACAAACAAACAAACAAACAATTAAATTAAATTACAATTAACATGAAAACTTTAAAGTTAAATTATAATGAACATGAAGGGATTCGATATTGGAGTACTATTTACTGATGTATTCGCCACTACTTATATAGCTCAAAGCAAATAACAGGAGACACTAATGCCGTCGCCGCCCACAGACGGATTTTTTCCTTAAGCAAGGTACTAACATAAACTAAATTTTCTGAAAGCGGCCAAACTCCATATAAAAAAACGCTTGCAGAAAAAAGAAGAAGAAGAATTTTCTGAAAGCTCGCTTTCTCGGGTACTAACATAAGCGAAATCCAGCTATCAAAATGGGTAAGAGCGTTGCCAGATCAGGAAACAAAACAGCTGTGATTTCGCTTTCAAAATAAATAAATTTATTTATTTCGAAAGCTAGATATGGTGGGAAATTCAAAAATAAAAACATTGCTCGCATGGGGCGCTTTTATTGAGCCCATGAAAAGGTAAATTGTATAACAGCCGTAATGATAAGGGTTATTATATGGGATTTAATTCACAAAAGACATTTTAAATAAGAAAAAAATCCGTCTGTGGGCGGCGGCGGCGTTGGTGCCTCCAGTTATTTGCCTTGAGCTATTTAATGGCGAATAGATCAATAAATAGTATTCCAATATCGAATCCGTTCATTTTCATTATAGTTTAATTTTATAAAGTTTGTTAACATAAAACAGCTGTGCATACGTGTCAGTATGACCCCATTTACGCGTTTTCCGCCTTTTCCTTAAGATATTTGGTCACACTGGTTCCCGATCGAAATATATAGCAATTTTTCTTAAAGCCGCTTTCAGAAAATTTAGTTTATGTTAGTACCTAGCTTAATTTAAAATGTCTTTTGTGAATTAAATCCTTTTCCTGGGGCCAATAAAAGCGGCCTATGCAAGCAATGTTTTTAATTTTTGAATTTCCTTCCATATCTAGCTTTTAAAATATATAAGTTTATTTATTTCGCTGCGGAATCACAGCTGTTTTGTTTCCTGATCTGGCAACGCTTTTACCCGTTTCGATAGCTACATTTATTTTAGTTAGTTTAGTTAGTTAGTTAGTTAGTTAGTTTACAGTTATTTATGTTACTACCCAAGTAAGCGAAAAGTCAGAAAGTCTTCGTCCGCGTTGACCACGATAACGAAGGATCTGCTCATCTGAAATACACAAACAAAAAAAATGTATGTAGTTAATGCGTTAACGAAGGATTTTGAAAAATTAAGTTTTTTACGAAAATTATGATCGTTTTACTAAAAAGTACTAGTTTTGAAAGTATACATTTTTGGTTTTTACATCAGGAAAAAAAGTTTTGCTTCAAATTCAAAATCCTTCGTTCACGCACTGGCTAATATTGTTGTTAATAAGCCTGCAAAATTTCAAACTGACCGAGTTAACAGTTCTTTAGTAATCGTGGTCACCGCAACCACACTTTTTCAAAAAAACAGTTTCGAGATAATCGCTCCTGAAGCGTGATTCACCGTTGACTCGTAGTTGCAGATAACGCGCTATCAAAACGCTATGCACGAATAACGGACCTGCGCATTGCGCAATATTGTATTTTATGAATTTTGATAGCTGCCAATCTGGTTCTAATGCTCAGAATTTTATGATTTTTGGGGAAAATATTCTTTAAGATATGTACTTTCAGAAAATGCAATAACAAAATGTTCGATTTTTTTTACCAACGCAAGTGTATATAACCCCTTAAAAGAAGTTCGAGCTTGCAAATATTGTTTGTTGTTAAAATACTTTTGACCATGATTGTATCTCTATGGAAAAACCCTATTACTCTTTGTTGTTTCTAAAATAATTATTCTTTCATGTTATATTCAAATATTTATCAAAAATATTGCAAATAGAATCCCATTATTGAGATTATAGTTATTGGCGGGACTATAATAGCAGTTTTTTGTTATCTTGTTGATGCTCTTTTTCATTCTCTTACACTCTTTGTTTCTAAAAAGCTTGCGATCATTGACACCTACATAGATACATAGAAAGAAATTAGGAATCTTTTTCCGTTGTGTATGTACATTTTTATATACATCGTACTTATGTATGTATGTACGTAGGTACGTATGTATGCATATTCGTGGCCGCTCTATGTATGTATGTACATATGTATGGATGGAAACTATATTTTGGCAGTTTCGTTCATTTTCTTAGTATTTATAGTCCGCTTCGTTTGATAACATTACTTTCAAACAATCTGTTCTCTGACCATTTATCGAACAATTGTCACATATGTACATATACATATATGTATATATACTCAAGTACATAGTTGACAAAGGTGAAGATGGCGCACTTGGTAGTAAAGGTGATTGAGCGGTGCGAGGCTGCTACTGAAAATGCATGTTTGGGTAAGTCGGAAGGTGAAATTGCTAAAAATGGGAAATAAAAATAAGCATTACGAACTAAAATGTACATATACATATGTATGTAAATACGTACATATATACGTAAAAAGTTGTTGATCTTTATTGAATATATGTACTACGTGCACATGGAAGTATGTACATATATGTATATGTATGTAATTGGAGTGTTTCATGTGTACACATTTGTACATATGTATGTACATAAGCACGTATACAATGTAATGTACATAGACTCTCCCCAGCAGCAAAGAGCGGACGTAATGCGGATTGTTCCGAAAAATGTCCGCTAGATATATCACATACATACGGACAAAGAATCTGAGTGTCCGCATTAGGTTCGGTGAACCGGAGTACTGCGAATTATTCGACTCGCTAATGATACGTAAAAGGTCCGCCAACTATTATCTTTTTCGGGTTCTGGAAATAATAGTTTTTGCTGCTACAAAACCCCTGACAGATGATTAACTTAAGTATCGTTTTCGGATCTGAAATCCGCAAACTATCTTTTGAAATATCATAAACGAAGTTTTTGTCTTATGGTATACCAGCCTAGAGCTGGGAAACAATCGATAGTGCCGCCATTCGATATTTTCAAAGTTTTGAAAGTAAAAATTCGATACTATCGAGAGTATTGTTTTTTTTTGTAAGACAGTTAAGGGGGCTAGACCCAGTACCGTCGACGAGACGTCTAGCTGTTAACAAGCAAATGTCTTGTAACGACATTAAGCGCCATTTGAAGCTCAAAGTGTCTAGGAGACGGGTTTATCAGCTTGTGTCAGAAAATACCACAGTTAAATATAGCTCTCGGGTTTCCGGACAAATGCTACTACCACGTCACATAAGCACACGTTTGTCATTAGCCGAAAAATACAATTTTTGGACCTAAGAATTCCGCAGTGTTATATTTTCGGATGAGAAAAAGTGTAATTTGGATGGCCCAGATGGGTGTCATAAGTTTTGGTGTGATTTACGACATCCCCGAGAGATACAACACAAAAGGAACTTTGGCGGCGGATCACTGATGGTTTAGGCTGCTTTTGGATATGCAGGAAAGTCTCGCATTTGTTTTATTCCAACCAAAACAAACTCCGAGATATATACCCAGTTGTTGGAAGAAGAGTTAATAGACTTTTCAACGGAGCTTTACGCCGATAACTCGGCTTTTCAGCAGGACAACGCTTCACTACATACCTCACGTGCTACAAAAACATTTTTTTCTTCAAAATCTATACCACTTCTGGAGTGGCCAGCGATTAGTCCGGACTTAAACCCTATTGAGGACCTCTGGGGAATTCTCTCAGCAAGAATTTATAAGAATGGACGGACGTTTGACAATATCAGACAATTAAAAGACGTTTTGGTTGCAGAGTGGGAGCTAATAAGCAATGAAACTCTTCAAAATTTAGCAGACTCTATGCCAAATCGCATTCATAAGCTTCTTATGGCTAAGGGAAAGCATATAAATTACTTAAATAAAACACAATAAGTGAATACAGAAACAATTAATAAGATTAAGAGCAGAAAATGAAAAATACACATATACTTATTTCCTAAAGACCTTTTGAATTCAATAAAATATTTTTATAAGTTTCCATAAAACTATGTCTTATTATTATATATTCTGTTAGCTGTTCAAAAGACCTATAAATTAAAAAAAAGCTTGACCGGATTCGCTTTGTTGAAAGTATATTTTTTTGGGAAAAAATGCATCCACATATACTTATTTCCCTGAGGTACAATACCTATTATATTTTCTTCAGAAACTGCTAAGAAAAGCTCGGCAACTAATAGCTGATCATCGCAGATATATATATATATTTCGTTGCTTTTTTTTATTTCCATTAATAAAAGGAAAACTATGCAAATTCTTATAAATTTAAATATTATGGAAAATTAATGCTTTTTATAACAAGCAGTATCACAAATTTAAATAAAAGAAGAACATTTTTTTTTTGTCTCTTTTTTAAACATGTCTTCCGCTATGTAGATCTTTCTAAATGTGAACTAATGCAAATACCAGATGCAGTGTATCACCTAATGCGAAATACAGAGTTGCAGACCTGTGACCTTAGCGGCAACGTTCTTAAGAGTGTCTCACCGAAGTTTTCGCAAAAGTTCAGTGTAATTACAGGTGAGTCTCTTCTAACCCTGCAAAATACCTATACGAATTTAAGGAAAAGTACTAATCAATTGGTCTTTACAGATCTCAATCTTTCACATAACAAACTGACGAGGCTACCAGAAGAATTGAACAATTTGGCTAAATTAACTATGCTGAATATATCCCACAACTCCTTTATCGTCTTACCTCAGGTAGTCTTTAAGCTGCAGAGTCTTACCCATTTGGATGCTCAACATAATGCCATATTGGGTAAGCGTAATCATTTAATACTATTCGACCACGATCCCTTGCAATAATTGTTCTTTAATCATCTCAGAAATCGATACTGAAGAGGCTATATCCAGTTCCTGCTTGGTTTTGGTAGATCTTCGTAACAATCCGCTAAGCAGAAACTTCCGTCGAAAAATTCAGGACTTTCAAACCTCCTTTCGCATTGAGATATCGAACAACGTTGAAGACGACTGGTAGTATACATATGCCTTACCATTGACGAGGCATAACATATCTTTTAGCATTTTTTTTTTCACTCTTAAAATTGTATATCTTTAAAAAATACATCACAATGATATAATCTTTTGAACTGTCTGACATTCGATTCTCGAAAGTACTATAACGTACTGTTTTAACCAGACTTATAAGGTGGGTTCACGATTTACAGAAAAGTTACTTAAGCGTTTGACAAAGAATGAAATCTAACAGAAATGTATCTGACATCGAATTAATTTTCTGTTAAAGAAGGCTCTCTTGAGTAATTTGGTTTTTGGTGTCTAGCTCTGGCTTTACCACGAAAAGAAGACTGGGGCGAATACTTAAGGGGTTATATACACTTGCGTTTGTCAAAAAAATCGAAATTTTTTTTATTGAATTTTCTGAAAGTACATATCTTGGAGAATGTTTTCCCCAAAAATCATAAAATTCGGAGCATTAGAACCGGATTGGCAGCTATTTATAGCGCGCTATCTGCACTACGAGTCAACGGCGAATCATTCTTTACACGCGATTATCTCGAAACTGTTTTTTCAAAAAGTGTGGTTGCGGTGACCACGATTACTAAAGAACCGTTAACTCGGTCAGTCTGAAATTTTGCTGGCTTATTAACAACAATATTGGCCAGTGCGTGGACGAAGGATTTTGAATTTAAGGCAAAACTTTTTTTTTCCTGATTTAAAAACCAAAAATATATACGTTCAAAACCGGGTTTTTTTAGTAAAACGATCATCATTTTCGTAAAAAATTTTGTTTTGCAAAATCCTTTGTCCACGCACAGCGTATAGGTGTAAACTACATAAATTTTTTCTGTTTTTGTAGTTCAGATGAGCACATCCTTCGTTATCGTGGTCACCGCGGACGATATTTAAAATATTGTGTTTTTGCATTATGGCCTACAGCAACTACAAAAATAAATATTTTGTTCTGGAAAATTTCATGAAGAATCTCAGAAAGTGTACAAATAAATATACATTGAGTGTTTCACGACAAGTTGTTTTGTTATTCCACACAAAAAATCTTAAAAAAGCCTATTTTTCCGCGCGCGCAAGTGTATATAACCCCTTAATGTATCCTTAATCACAAGTGTGGGTTAAAAATGAGAAAGTAACTTTTAAAAATAAAAATAAATAATTTAAAAAATCCAGGTGTCCAATTTGAAAAAAAGGGGTGTGGCTAAAAATTAATATCAAAAATGTTTTCTATACAAAAAATTGATTCTGGTGACTTCAGCTGGTAAGCACCGACCTATGTAGTGTAATTTAGAGTTGGACACTATATTGCAATCCCATGGCCCAATGTCTTGTGACGATTGCCGTAAACCTCCTAATATCATGTTTTGCTGTAGGATAGCAGTTTTTTTTTTGTCAAAGTTCGGCTAACATTTTTTCCATCACTTGCAGTCACTCTTTCTTAACCATTTCTCGTTGGCTGTCCGTTTCAAAATCGTCGGGAAACCTTGCATGGGCCGAATTTAAGGAGATCGGTATTAATCTATAAGTTTTACAAGCTCATTTAATTTAATAGCCGCTTGGATATCCGAGTAGATTCGTACTATGGTCTTTCTAAGGATTTGCCAAATTGAGAGCCTGACTGGTTCTATTTCAGGGAGTTCATCTGCCTGAAAGACCGTCCCTGAGTCTGAGAAATTGAAGGCCTCTTCGATCCCCCAGTTCTTAGCCCATCTTAAAGTCATGGGTGTACAGGGACACCTTGACCTGTACGATTACCCACCCTACCTTTCATCTATTCTTCTCGGGTTGGGTATGAGGTCGTGTAAACTTACATATGTCTGTACTCTTGCGCTGTCAAGTAACTTGCCATTTTGCACTCTGCCCAGCAATATCCTTTACGAACAGTTCGATTGGCATTGTGTCTAGAATAGCTTTTAGATCAGCTGCGGGCATGACCGCAGTGCTCCGTCAGCTCCCGTACACGAGGATTGCTGTATCCTCGTTAGTTTTCTATTATTGTACGCCCTCGTAAGTGCTGGCCACCGTACTACGGCCCCGTAAGATAAAATTGGACATATCACAACTGTGTATAGCCTGTGACGCTTAATGCACGCAATAGCATATAATATATATATAAGTTCCACATATGAATAATGAGAGATAATAAAAGTAGATAATAAGAGAAAAACAATGAAGTCCCATATGATAATAAAAAAAAGATCAGGAAAAGAATTAAAATTCAAACACTACGCGCGCGCTCCAGAGCCAAGAAGAAGGGACACATTGGCCCACAGAAGGGTGGGCACACTAATAGGGCGAAAATAAGGCACTATAGGCGGGCACACTACGCCATGCCGGAGCTCTATATAAAGCGGGCCACCGCCTTGTTGCAAGATTCAGAAATTACTAAGATTGCGCAGGTGCGTTATTCGTGCATAGCGTTTTTTACGTCACAGGGCACTGATATTGCCTTCTATACAACAAACATTTTATTGAGTACCAGTGCTCTGTGACGTAGATGCGCAGAACGAAAAATTGTTCGGTTCGTGTTTGCGCAATTTTAGTATTCTATAAATCTTGGCCTTGATGAGCATCAGTATCCGCCGGCGATCGGCGAAGTAAGTCCAGCAGCAGCAGTGCGGATCAAGGGAAAGGCGTCTTTAAAGAACAGCAGGAAGAGATCGCATTGGTATACAAAGAAGGATTTATATCTCTCTTCCCTTTCTATACGTAGTTGGAACTTCCAAATTCCAAAATTGGAAGACCTCAGGGCCTCTCAACCTTTTCTCCATAATTGGAAGACCTCAGGGCTTCTCAAACTTCTCTTCACACCTGGAAGACCTCAGGGCCTCTCAAACTTCTCTTCACACCTGGAAGACCTCAGGGTCTCTCAAACCGTTCTCCATAATTGGAAGACCTGAGCGCCTCTAAACCATTCTCCTTAGTTGGAAGACCTCAGGGCCTCTCAAACCATTCCTCATAACTGGGAGACCCAGGGCCTCTGGATTCTTCTCACCACAGATCACCAGAGACGGCAAGACAGAAGCTACGCAGACCATCAGACCACCAGGAACGCACCAGTCAGTGGATCACGACGTTACAGAGCGATGAGAAATTAAACTATTATGAAGCTATAACTATTAAGTTAATAAAGATGAAGATACGTCATACCGTATAAACTAGCGTTCTACTCTTGGAATATGGTTCTTGCGTTTGAGTCCTCAATTTGGAATTCATATTACCCGCATTGAATATGTTCAAAAAAATTTTCTGCTTTTCGCCCTACGTGGCTTACCCTGGGATGCCGACCTAAGATTACTCTAGTAGACTTCTATTAATTAACCTACCTTCCCTAGCTAACCGTAAAACGATGCTTGCTATCGTCTTTCTACACAAGCTAATTCACGGTGACGTAGAGAGCCCCTACTTGCTAGGACAGCTCAACTTCCACGTTCCTCAACTAACATCTAGAACCTTTATCTCTTTAGCAATAAATCACTCTAAGAAGGAGTTTGAGGCACACGAACCTTTCTGGGTCTTATGTGTCGATTACAACCGAGTCTTTGAATTTATAGAGGGACATGAGAGCCTCCCTCGCCTTAAAACTGTATTGCTAGTAGAATTAGCTCGTAATGTTGCCTGAACCTAAACCTATGTTTCCTTGTACTTTCCAATATTTTCCTTCTCACGCGTCTATCTAGAATGCGATCGTGCCGTAAGTCACACGGCTTCGCCCCTCGGTCTCGTACGCCCCTTCTCAAATTTTTTACCTTATCTTTATAAATATTAGAAGTTCCCTTTATTTGGAAGGAATCCTTTATTATTCCTCTCCACAAAAAAGGTAGCAAATCGGATGCTGGTAGAGGAATCTCTAAGCTGTCGGAAATTCCAAAACTCTTCGAGAATCTAATCACTCCTCACTTGCAGCATTATGCAGATCCGTAATTTTTCCATGTCAGCATGGATTTATGGTGCGAAGATCGACTACTACTAGTGGTTTGCAACGAAACCTTCAAACCGATGTGATTTACACGGACTTTAGTAAAGCTTTTGACTCAGTTAATCACATTCTTCTTGTAAGGAAGCTCGATTTATTAAGGTTTCCTGTTGATCTTCTTATTTGGATCACAGGACTTAAAAGGTTCTGTTTAAGTTACTTCTGGCGTGTTACATCTCAGTGTTACATCTGGCGTCCCACAAGGCACTGCTGCATTGTTTATCAACCTTCCGCTAGTTCTAACCAACTCTAGGGTACTTATGTACGCTGACGATGTTAAACAATGCCTGCACTATAAGGACAGCTCATGCCAGTCAGACTTACAATCGGATCTTGACAACTTTCAAGCATGGTGTCGTGCTAACTTATTACATCTCAACAGCTCCAAATGCAAACTGATGACATTTTCATGTGTCACTCCCCTGTATGCAACATATTTTGCTAAATTAATGCGATTTGGAAAGAATAACTCGTGTTGCCGATCTAGGTCCTAAGCTTTCGTTTTCAGAACATATTTCTGGCAACACCTATTAATAAATTCAAGCGTGCCTTTGTCCTTGTTAAAAAGGCATGCTTGGATTTATTAAAAGGTGGTCGAAGGAATTCGATTCTTTATGTAACGAAGTTCGTCCTATTTTGGAGTATGGCTCTTGCGTTTGGAGTGATCAATTTGAAGTTCATGGTAGGTAGGTTAAAGTGGCCTCCAATTAGAGCTGAGCTCCGATTTGATCCACACCCTCTGTTTTCTGATTGTAGCTGGTCATGCTCAGCACCAACCCGAATCGTTAAGAAAAGCAAGGATAGCTGCAATCTTACGCTTCCCTACTTCTCTCAGCGATTCCAGCTGGAAGGCCCCGAAATGACGCATTCTCCTGTTGTTCAAGGCTGGACAGTGACAGAGCTGGTGCTCTGGTGTCTCCTGTTCTGCTTGTTCCTTGCAGCTTCTGCAGCTTGTGTTATAGGGCAGCCCCATCTTCATTGCATGCGATCCTATCGCCCAATGACCGGTGGAGACAGCTGTGATCCTACTGATATCCTTTTTACTATGTAATATCACTTCTTCAGTGCGTTTTCTGTCGAAGTTCGGCCAACATAGCCTCGATCTTCTGTTTTGACTCGTCCCTGACCATTCTTTGGTGGCCTGACCTTTGAAATAGTCATGGATCTTAGACTGTACCGCTTTCAGCGATATTAGTGTATTTTTAATGTTGCTACGCTCGGCTGAGCCCTTGCGGGCTAGCTCATCTGCCTTTTCATTTCCTGGTATGTCGTTGTGTCCTGGCACCCAGGTTATTCTAACGTCGTTGTGTTCAGCAAGCTCGTTTAAAGCTGCCTTACACTCCGACACTAACTGCGAGTTTGTCTTGACCGCTGCTAGGGCTTTGATAGCCGCTTGGCTATCCGAGTAAATCCTCACTTTGGTATTGCTAAGGCCTCGCTGATTGGATAGTCTGGCTGCCTCCAATACAGCGAGTACCTGAGCCTGAAAGACCGTCGCTGATGCTGGGAGATGAAAGTCGATTCAATCCCCCAGCTCTCAGCGAAGATCCCAGCCCCCACACCACAGCTCATCTTGGAGCCATCGGTGTAGAGCGATACCTCATCTTGTTCGGTTACTCTGCCTCTAGTCCATTCCTCCCTTGTCGGGTAGGAGGTCGTATAGCCGTTGTCGAATCTAATTTCGGTTGTCATGTAGTCCGTGTTTTTGTCTATTAACGACGTGACCCCGTCAAGAATAGTACGGTGTCCTATGCCGCGATCCCTCCAGCAATTGCTTGCTTTTAGTCTCACCGCCCTCTGCGCCGCCGCATCCTTGATAAATAGGTCAATCGGCATGATGTCCAGGATTACGTTCAGGGCGGCCGCCGGGCACGAGCGCATAGCCCCCGTAGCTCCTGCGCAAGCCGAACGTTGTATCCTCGTTAGTTTGGTGATGTTATAGGCTCTAGTGAGTGCCGGCCACCATACTAGAGCCCCGTATGTTAATATAGGTCTAACTACTGCTGTGTAGAGCCATATTATGGTCTTTGGGTGTAGTCCCCAGTTTTTCCCAAACATCTTTCTACAGGAGTAGAAGGCAATGCTTGCCTTCCTGACTCTCTCTTCGATGTTTTGTTTCCATGATAGCTTAGGGTCCAGTATAACTCCCAAATACTTCGCCTGCTGAGAAAGTTTTAGCTCTATGCCATCTATCTTGGGCATGTTATAACTTGGGATCTTTGATCTCCTTGTAAATAACATTAGTTCTGTCTTATTAGGGTTAATCCCCAGTCCGCAGGATTTTGCCCAATTATTTAGTCTGTCCAGAGCACCCGACATAATGTCGCTTATGATGTCGGGGAATGGACCTAGTAGCACTACGTCATCGGCGTATGCTACTGCCCGTACTCCACCACAATTGAGTTCTTTCAATATGTGGTTCATGTTGGTTAGCCAGAGAAGCGGCGATAATACTCCGCCCTGGGGTGTGCCTCTCTTCACTACTCGCGTGAGGTGAGTGCCACCCCGTTCGGCCACAATCGTCCTACTCGTGAGCATAGCATCTATCCATTCTCTGGTGCATCTCTCAACACCTATCGAGCTAAGGGAGTCCAGGATGGGTTCGGCGTTAACGTTATTGAACGCACCTTCTATATCTAAGAAGGCGGCCATCGTGTATTCTTTGTAGTTCAGAGCTTTCTCGACGTGACTCACCACTTCATGCAGTGCTGTCTCGCTCGATCGACCCTTTCGGTATGCGTGTTGAGCATCCGATAGGTGATCTCCCTCCGCCTTGTCTCTTATGTGTATGTCTATTAGCCTTTCCATCGTCTTCAGGATGAAGGATGTTAGGCTGATTGGTCTATAATCCTTAGCTAGGATGTGACCCCTTCTGCCCGGCTTTGGTATAAATATCACTTTAGCTTTCCTTCATAGATGGCTTTAAGCCACCTACTGATGCTTTCTATTGCTGCCTGTAGCATCGGGCTTTTATATTTGTCGAAGGAGTTTATCGCCCATTGTATCTTTTCAATGGTGATAATGTCTCCAGTTGACGTGAAATTCTGTTCGGTTCTAGGTCTCCCCTGGTCCGAGTTTACCCGCACATTCCCTGGGAAGTGCGTGTCTACCAGTACCTCTAGGGATTCTTCGACTGACGATGTTGACGTACCGTCAGGTTTGTTAATTAGGGATGGGCTTGTGTGCCCTTTAGCAAGGATTTTACTTAGCCTTGCCGTATCCTTTATATCTTCTAAAGCTTCACAGTAACTTTTCCAAGATTCTTTCTTGCCTTCGTATACTGCTTTGTTGTATTGTTTCTGTACTATTTTGTAAGGTGCCCATTCTTTGGACACAAAACATGTATTAAAGGACTTTCGTGCTCTCTTTCTGAGGTCACTCAGTTCCTTGGTTCACCATGGTGGATACTGTTTCTTTGAATACGACACCTTGCATGTCTCATTGTAGGCGTTGTTTAATATGTTCGTAAGGTCCTCTACTTCTTTATCAAGGGCCTTTGCTGAGGATTGTACTTTAATCCTCCTGTTGCTAACCTTTGCGTGGACAATATCACTGAACTTGCCCCAGTTTGTCTTACGTGGATTGCGCCTAGGTGTCGCTTTGCTGGTCGGCACCGATAACTCAAAGAATATATACCTGTGATCGGAAAAGGAATGTTGAAGCGACACATTCCAGTTCTCTACTGTATACCGGCTGTGTTCTACGAGTAAGGTGAGATCTAGCACCTCCTCCCACCCCTGAAAGACCTCCGTGCTTGGAAATATAAAGGTCGGTGTATTCCCTTTGTTACATATTGTAACGTTACGACATATAATATGATCAAAAAGTGACTCACCTCTATCATTTGTTTCGGAACTTCCCCAGAGTGTGTGTCTCGCGTTCGCGTCGCACCCGATCACCAGGGTTGTCTTCGTGTCTTCCGCCCGTTGCAACAGCTTGACCACCGGTTCTGGCGGAGCCGGTTCGTCATGGGCCATGTATGCCGAGGAGATTAGCACTCCTGTCCCATCCGTTGTCACGGATCTGGCAACTGCTAGATCCGAGGTACTGAGATTAGAACAGAGAAAAGCGTTAAAATGATTCTTTATTACTATACATGCTCTCGGTCTACCTGTCGAGTTAGTGTACAGTAGTTTATATCCAGGTAGTGTCAGACCAGAAACTTGCTCGTTCCTGGTCCATGGTTCTTGTAGTAGCGCAATGTCGATATCCTTCTCCCTTAGAAGGATAGACAAATTAGCTGAAGCGTGCGAGCTGCGCTTCAAGTTAATTTGCACTACTTTCGGCATTGGTGTTCGTCGGTGTGGAGTTGGGCGACTTGTCGTCGATGATCAGGTCATCCAACAACAAGTTCGTGTCGTCCACCTCCTCCAGTAGCTCATCCGGTTCGGCTAGGAAGACCTTGATCTTGGCTTTCCTGATGCCGTACCGGATTTTGTAGTCGTCCTTTTCCAGCTGCGGCAGGCAACGCTGGTTTATGAGCAAAAGAAATGGCTGGCTCGTCTTCATTTATTTTTCAGCTTTCAAGATGGCCCAGTCCTCTGTATGGACGTCTGGGCTTTGTGCTCTCAGACATTGGAGCACCCTGGCATGGTCAGTCTGCCCCAGTGGTAACCAGATGCGAGCTCTGGGTCTTCTCGGAATCTCCCTGGCGTGGACCAACCTAATCCTTAGGCCGTTCCACGTGTTGCCGATCTTGGCCACACATTCTTCCAGGAAGCTCCTCGAGAACCCATCGTCGCACCTGATTACCCGGTGCCCTCTCACCACGTCCGAAGAGTCGAAGGAGGGGATAGGACCGCCCGGCGTGGCAACCAACATGTCAGTCACCATGTCAGACAACTTGGCCTCTATCTCCCCCCACTTCTCTGCCAGCAGGCGCCCGTCGTCGTTGAGCTCATCAACCAGCGCCATAGCCAGACCGTCTCTGGCCACCTCGCTGAACTTCTTCGTCTGCTTGACGAAGGATGTAGCTCTGGCTTTCCCCAGAGCGTCCTTGGCCCTCTTAGGTGCGCTAACGCTCACATCCTGTGATCGCTCACGCTTCGCCTTCGGGGGTTGGAACGCCTCGGGGTTAGCCTTTTGGTATGCTTCGAATTCCGCAATCTCTGCAAGGAACTTCGCTTTGTCTGCCGCGTCTCTACAGTCCACCTTGCTCTCAGCCTCGTTCTTAGCGATCTTGCTTAGAATAAAGCGGGCCCTGTGTGCCCTAGCACGCCTTTTTTGATGTGTTAGTGGGTTGGCTTCGGTGGTGCTCAACTGAGCCACACCTATGTGTGAAGTGGTTTGGGGAGTGCTAGTACTAGCGCCCCCCTCGGATATCAACGGAGCGTTGGCGACCGGGCTTGGCCTCAACAGCTCGTCTTCGTCAATATCCGAAGATACTTGAGATGCTAAGCCCTGCCTAGGCATTAGCAACTCCTCCTCGTCCATCTCTGACATTGTGCGGGGTTTAGCCTCCCCCACAAGGTCCGAAGCATGGCTTTGGGAATTCATTGTCATCTGCATTATCGACCGCGTTGCTCGACCAGGCAAGCGCGGCGGGCCAGAGGGGGTTTGGGGCATTGGCGGAGGTCGACCGCGGCTTCGCCCCAAAGCCGCGGCAAGGCATCTTACGACCCAGGGTTGCCCGGCCCTGAGAAGGTTCCGTTCAGACACAGCTGGATTAACCCCGTAACACGCCTGGCTTGAGGGGAGGCCGTTTTAAGACTTACCCAGGTCTCGGTAAGGAGGTGGATTCAAAGGAGTTATAGGATGGAGGATTCACAGGGAATTGCCGCTCGCATTAGCCGTACCGTAGTACTTTTCCAGGAGGTACCACGCGGAGGACCCTCTCCGAGGAGAAGGTGGCGTCTATCAAATTGATATTCACCTGCGAGTCGACTTGATGCACCAGTGGCACAAGGAATATACATCAGCAAATACTATGCTGATCTTGCCTTGGTCTGATGCACCCTTACCACCCCTTGAAGTTCATATTAACCGCATTGAATCTGTTACTCTGGGATGTCGACCTGAGATTACCATCTTACTCTAGTAGACTTATATTAATTAACCTACCTTCCCTAGCTAACCGTAGAACGATGCTTGCTGTCGCTTTTCTGCACAAGCTAATTGACGGTGCCGTGAAGACCCCTACTTCCTAGGACAGCTCAACTTCCACGTTCCTCGACTAACAAGTATAACCTTTTAGGGTCTTATGTGCCAATTACAACCGCCTCTTTGATAGTATAGAGGGCACTGAGAGGCTCCCTCGCCTTAGAACTGTATTGCTAGTAGAATTAGCTTGTAACATTGCATTAAACTAAAACCTAACTTTCCTCGTACTTTCCTATATTTTCCGTCGCACGCATCTATCTAGAACGCGATCGTGCCGTACGTCACACGGCTACGCCCCTCGGTCGGTTGGGCTGGAGGTGGGAGTGGGACTTGCGCAAAAATTAATAAGATTAATAATAAGATACCGGTAGAGCCCATTCACCGGTGCGGTAAATGGGTAAAAGAACGTAAAGGCATTAGTGACGTTTTAGTAAAAGAATTTGAACTTAATTAATTTTTCCGTGCTCGAAAAATCAACAACAACATCTCGGACATAGTGTCCCCTAGCAATTCAACGGATATGATGAATCAATATACCCTGAGCGACCTGCTGGACGATACGCTACAGGCAAACCAGAGAGCTGCAGAGCAGGGAATTTCTCCCCGTTTCGGAATTACAGCAATAACGATGACTACAACTACAACTACAACAATTACAAAATCCGGTACGGCATCAGGAAGGCCAAGATCAAGGTCTTTCTTGCAGAACCGGACGAGCTATTGGAGGAGGTGGACGACACGAACAAGTTGTTGGATGACATGATCATCGACGACAAGTCGCCCAACTCCACACCGACGAACAACAATGCCGAAAGTAGTGCAAATTAACTTGAAGCGCAGCTCGCACGCTTCAGCTAATTTGTTAATCCTTCTAAGGGAGAAGGATATCGACATTGCGCTACTACAAGAACCATGGACCAGGAACGAGCAAGTTTCTGGTCTGACACTACCTGGATATAAACTACTGTACACTAACTCGACAGGTAGACCGAGAGCATGTATAGTAATAAAGAATCATTTTAACGCTTTTCTTGTTTCTAATCTCAGCACATCGGATCTAGCAGTTGCCAGATTCGTCACAGTAGATGGAACAGGAATGCTGATTACCTCTGCGTACATGGCCCACGACGAGCAGGCTCCGCCAGAACCGGTGGTCAAGCTGTTGCAACGGGCGGAAGACACGAAGACAACCCTGGTGATCGGGTGCGACGCGAACGCGAGACACACACTCTGGGGAAGTTCCGAAACAAATGATAGAGGTGAGTCACTTTTTGATCATATTATATGTCGTAACGTTACAATATGTAACAAGGGGAATACACCAACCTTTAGATTTCCGAGCACGGAGGTTTTTCAAGGGTGGGAGGAGGTGCTAGACCTCACTTTACTCGTAGAACATAGCCACTATACAGTAGAGAACTGGAATGTGTCGCTGCAACATTCTTTTTCTGATCATAGGTACATATTATTTGAGTTATCGGTGCCGATTAGTAAAGCGACACCGAGACGCAATCCACGAAAGACAAACTGGGGCAAATTCAGAGATATTGTCCACTCTAAGGTTAGCAACAGGAGGATTAAGGTACAATCCTCAGCAAAGGCCCTCGATAAAGAAGTAGAGGACCTCACGAACATAGTAAACAACGCCTTTGAGGAGACTTGCAAAGTGTCATTCTCAAAGAAGCAGTACCCACCGTGGTGGACCAAGGAGCTGAGTGATCTCAGAAAAAGAACACGAAAATCCTTTAATACATGCTATGTGTCCAAAGAATGGGCACCATATAAAGAAATACAAAAACAATACAAACAAGTAGTATACGAAGCTAAGAAAGAATCTTGGAAAAGTTACTGTGAAGCTTTAGAAGACATAAAGGACACGGCAAGGCTTAGTAAAATCCTTGCTAAAGGGCACACAAGCCCATCCCTAATTAACAAACCTGACGGTACGTCTACATCGTCAGTCGAGGAATCCTTAGAGGTACTTGTAGACACGCACTTTCCAGGGAACGTGCGGGTAAACTCGGACCCCGGGAGACCTAGAATAGAACAGAACTTTACGACAACTGGAGACATTATCACCATTGATAAGATACAATGGGCGATAGACTCCTTCGACAAATATAAAAGCCCGGGCCCCGACGGTATTGTACCGGCGATGCTACAGGCAACAAAAGAAAGCATCAGCAGGTGGCTTAAAGCCATCTATGAAGCTAGCATGAACCTGAGTCACATACCGCTCCTATGGAGAAAAGCTAAAGTAATATTTATTCCAAAGCCGGGCAGGAGGGGTCACATACTAGCAAAGGATTACAGACCAATCAGCCTAACATCCTTCATCCTGAAGACGATGGAAAGGCTAATAGACATTCACATAAGAGACAAGGCGGAGGGAGATCACCTGTCGGATGCCCAACACGCATACCGAAAAGGTCGATCGACCGAGTTAGCACTGCACGAAGTGGTGAGTCACGTCGAGAAAGCTCTTAACTACAAAGAATACACGATGGCCGCCTTCTTAGACATAAAAGGCGCGTTCAATAACGTGAACGCCGAACCCATCCTGGGCTCCCTCAGCTCGATGGGTGTTGAGAGATGCACCAGAGAATGGATAGGTGCTATGCTCACGAGTAGGACGATAGTGGCCGAACTGGGTGGCACTCACCTCACGCGAGTAGTGAAGAGAGGCACACCCCAGGGCGGAGTATTGTCGCCGCTTCTCTGGCTAATCAACATGAACCACATATTGAAAGAACTCAATTGTGGTGGAGTAAGGGCAGTAGCATACGCCGACGACGTAGTGCTACTAGTATCAGGTCCATTCCCCGACGTCATAAGCAACATTATGTCGGGGGCCCTGGAAAGACTAAATAATTGGGTGAAATCCTGGGGACTGGGGATTAACCCAAATAAAACAGAACTAATGCTATTCACAAGAAGATCAAAGATCCCAAGCTACAACATGCCAAAAGTAGATGGCATAGAGCTTAAACTTTCAGAGCAGGCGAAGTATTTAGGAATTATACTGGACCCAAAGCTCTCATGGAAACGGAACATCGAAGAGAGAGTCAGGAAGGCAGGCATTGCCTTCTACTCCTGTAGAAAGATGTTTGGGAAAAACTGGGGACTACACCCAAAGACCATAATATGGCTCTACACAGCAGTAGTTAGACCAATATTAACTTACGGGGCTCTAGTATGGTGGCCGGCACTAACTAGAGCCTATAACATCACCAAACTAACGAGGATACAACGTTCGGCATGCGCTGGAGCCACGGGGGCTCGTGCCCAGCGGCCGCCCTGAACGTAATCCTGGACATCATGCCGATTGACCTATTCATCAAGGATACGGCGGCTCAGAGTGCGGTGAGACTAAAAGCAAGCAATTGCTGGAGGGAACGCCGCATAGGACACCGCACTATCCTTGACGGGGTTAAGGCGTTAATAGACGAAGACATGGACTACATGACAACCGAAATTAGATTCGGTAAAGGCTATACGACCTCCTACCCGACGAGGGAGGAGTGGACTAGAGGCAGGGTAACCGAACAAGATGAGGTATCGCTCTACACCGATGGCTCCAAGATGAGCTGTGGTGTGGGGGCTGGGATCTTCGCTGAGAGCTGGGGGATCGAATCGACTTTCAGTCTCCCAGCATCAGCGACGGTCTTTCAGGCTGAGGTACTCGCTGTATTGGAGGCAGCCAGACTATCCAATCAGCGAGGCCTTAGCAATACCAAAGTGAGGATTTACTCTGATAGCCAAGCGGCTATCAAAGCTCTAGCAGCAGTCAAGACAAACTCACAGTTAGTGTCGGAATGTAAGGGAGCCTTAAATGAGCTTGCTGAACACAACGACGTAAGAATAACCTGGGTGCCAGGGCACAACGACATACCAGGAAACGAAAAGGCAGACGAGCTAGCCCGCAAGGGCTCATCCGAGCGTAGCAACATTAAAAATACACCAAACCGAAGAGTCAAAACCGAAGATCGAAGCTATGTTGGCCGATCTTCGACAGCAAACGCACTAAAGAACTGATATCCCACAGTAAAAAGGATATCAGTAGGATTACAGCAGTCTCCACCGGTCATTGGGCGATAGGAACGCATGCAATGAAGATGGGGCTGCCCCATAATACAAGCTGCAGAAGCTGCAAAGAACCAACAGAACAGGAGACACCAGAGCACCTGCTCTGTCACTGTCCAGCTCTAAACAACAGAAGAATGCGTCATTTCAATGCCTTCCAGCTGGAATCGCTGGGAGAAGTAGGGAAGCTCAAGATTGCAGCTATCCTTGCTTTTCTTAACGATGCGGGATGGTGCTAAACATCACTAGCTATTACCAGAAAACAGAGGGTGTGGATCAAAACGGAGCACAGCTCTAATTGGAGGCTCGAGAAGGGTCTCACCACTTAAACCTACCTACCTACAACTACTACCGCTACATCCACCGCTGCATTTGCTACTTCCCCATGGGAGTTCCTCCAGGTTATTGGAAACGCACAGTAAGCTCGAGAAGCCTTCCACCTCCAAGCAGGCCATGATGAAGCAAAGCCAGCAAGCGCAGCCGTAGAGGGATGTTTCTATGGTTCTATTAAGTCCTTAAGACCAAAGGAATCCCTTTCGCGAAAAGACTCTGACAACAACCAATGCTGCTCAAGCTCTTGATGCTGTTCAAGGTAATGCTCTCCCTCAATGGAGAGGCGCCGCTCCTGGACGACCCCTTCAAAACCCCCAGCCGAGATGGCAAACTATTCCAATCAAATCGGGAAACAAACGACAAGAGTCTGAGCTGGTATGCGAGTCAGCAAGCAAAGAGATGGCAATGCCTACGTCTTCCAATCGCTATGCCTCACTCCCCCGTCGATCTGACCAGTGAAATGAATTGCGAGGTTGAGGATGCTACTGTTGAAGACTTTTCTTCTGCAAGCGGGCCTAAGCCAATACCAATCACTATCCCGAACGTCAACAACGTTACAGCCATGGAAGCGACGTTGCTCGAAGTGATCCCTGCGGATGGTTTTGAGTTCCGTATGCCGTTATCTGGAGACGTGCGGATTTATCCCAAGAATTTCAACACCCACAGGGCAATCACCAAGCGTTGAAATGAGGCGAATGTGGCATATACCCACTTCTGTCTAAAAGAAGGCAGGAGCTTCCGTATAGTTCTGAAAAACTTAGCCTCTTCTACCTCTCAGAACCATATTAAGGATGAGCTCGCCAAACACGAACAGTAAGAGGGAAGAGCAACTTCAACCAGCAGGAGATATCTGGTTCGTGAAATTAAAGCAAGCCCCGAACAATGCTGAATCCCTCCACATAGCCAAAATAGGTAGGCAGAGAGTCACAGCAGAGATCAAACGGGACTCGAACAGGGTAATGCATTGTTTTAGGTATTTTGGCTTCAATTACATCAAAAACTACTGCCTCAAGCAGCCTATCTGTGGTAGAGCTGGGAGACTATCGATAGTTCCGCCATTCGATAATTTCTATGTTTTGAGAGCGAAAATTCGATATAATCGATAGTATCGTTTTTTGTACTACACTATGAAAAAAATATAAAATATACAGGGGTGCTACAGAAACCACATCCGCTGCAAAAACCCTGAAAAATGATTTCTCCACAGCACTTCCACTCAAATATTTTTCGGGTCTTTGAAAACACACAACTTGACGTCAATTTCGATGCCTACCACATCAATAGATTCGAAATTTTTAAGTCGGGTTTAGTAGAGCTGTCTAGCTAGTTTTATTTATTTTCGCGCCAACATTTTAAACTTTTTGTTTAAATAAAAGTAAAAAAAAACTAAATTAATTAACAAAATAGGTTAAATCACATTATTTAAAGAATAAAATAACCCAAAACCTACCATTTTACAGTCATTTAAAAAAAATGTTTGTTAAAACACATGGGTGATTTCATCAAAGCAACCCTGCCAGCCATTTCGAATGGTTTGTGAAAAAACTAAAAACACAAAACTTATTCGATGTTGTATGGCACCGAGAAATTGGTTTAGCGGAAATGCCTTTTTGGGGAAATCAAAACCACAGTGTTTTCCATGGCACCCCTGATAAGCCATTTTCACCATCGATAGCGACAAAAAACCATCGATAGTGGCTCAGAAAGGTAAAAATTCGATACCTCGATAGTACTACCTAGATAGTACTATCGATAGTTTTCCAGCTCTACCAGTCTATTGTATTTTGCTCTGCAGCCGTTGGCACCGAATTCGCAATAGTGGTAGTTGGTTTAGTTATTTTGTGGTGCTTTTGCTGCGACAGTGGGCGATTTGGCCGATCTGGCGAAAGGAAATCAAAAAAAATATTTTGTTGAAATTTACCAAAATTTTAATTCCCGCTGATAACTAAATATTTAGTTAGCAGAAAAATTTTATTTTTGGTATTTTAATCGATATATTTGATCAGCTGTGAGCTTTCAAAGTGAATTTAACTTTTAACCTTTTCGAAGATTTTTTTTTTGTTTTTACAAGAAGTCAGGTGTGTAGTAAAAGAAAGATAAACGTTTTGTGACCTGTAATAAGTGTTGTATTATTAAATGGTGATTGAATGCGGTAAGCTTTTTAGTGAACCTTCTTGTGAATAATTGTTAACTTCAGGAATAAAACTATATAAGGCCCGTCCTTGCCTTTGATAATTGTGTATACAGTTGAAAATATGAATCGTCTTCTGTTCAAAATAGCCAAGCTTTGCTGCATCTACCTGCCGCTCTTAATAATTTTCATATTGCAGAAATCAGTGGTCCAGAAGCGACCTTTTTTCAGTATGGCATGCTGCTTTTGGGCTATGTAATGGCTTTTTAAGTTATTATTGAGATACAACAAATTTATTTTTTTTTATCTTTTATTTTTTTAGTTATTAATTTTCTTTCGCTAGATTGTCCAAGTCGCCCACTGTGCGACTGCAGAAATTGTAGCACTGCTAGGTTTTGGAGCTTCTTCCATTTAAGTCGGCGGTGGTGGGGCTTGGCATTGGTAGCTCCATGATGTGGAAATTACATAAAAGCAAAGTAGACAAAAAAAAATTATAATAATAGTTTTAATTTAAAAAAAAAAAAACCCCTACGACTTCCCTGGGGACATCAATATGGATTCAGAAAATGTTTGGTGTTTTCTTCTAGATCACAAATTGTAGAAGATACGTTTCCGGCCATCTGAGAAAAAACATGCCACCGAAGAACTGCTGCGGATTCACCATTTTTTTTTTAATAACTTAAAATGTATGTTTTTTTGTAGTTTAATATTGATATTATAAAATACATGTAAGTATTGCAATTATTTGTTTAAAATTTTTAATCATAAAATACTTCCTAATCTTAAGTCTGTTACTGACATAAGATAAATTTGCTTTCGAAAAGCTCCGAGCCATGCTGCAATATATTTTGCTCGGGAACCAGTGTTATCAACACATTAAAAGAAAAGGCCAGTGATATTGAATATTGCATTAAAATGCCTTTTGTAGGTTTAAGCTCAGTATCCAGCAAATAAAGTTGTCACGCAGCGCAAAAATGTTTATTCTTTTGAAGTGTGGCCGCTCTTTCTACTTGTAGTTCGGCATTTTTTTAAGGAAAATGATGCGGTCATACTTTGTTGACAACCGGCAAAATTTGAAACAATACACACATTCATCTTTTATGATTTGTTTTAGATTAATAATTGTCCCAAAGCTATTGACATGCGTTCCGGATGGGCTCTTTCAGGCACGGGTGGGTGTTCCGTTTAGGGAGAAACATGTTGGAACCAGTGCCCATACCCATGGAGGAGAAGCTGTCCTGTGCCAGTTGCATAACGAGATGCAAAAGTGACCCATTTTTCCTTCGATAGTCCTGCATCCCTATTTTAAATTTTACTTTTTCGTCCCAGGTCTTTTAATGCAAATTCATATAATTTCCCAATTCCCAAAATATTGTATTTGCCTTTATTAAGTCAAATAGGACTGTATTCGCTCTTTTAATTCGACTTTTCCACGCATTTTTGTTCATGCCGGGATCCATAGTTTGAAATATGTGAAGCGCAGAGCGAGAGGCAAACGTTGGAGACAGCGAAAACATTAAAAATTTTATTCTTTTTCGCTACGCGTTATGGAAATACTAAATGCGCGCCCTCAAATAATCTCCTAAATCTTGCACCGATCTAGTATTTTCGAACCTGTACTGGATACTACCCTTTGAAACATACCTAGGGGACAAGCTGTTTCAAACTATTTGCCTCTCGCTCTCTCTCACTGCTTTGCAACAGTTTTCTTCTGTCTGGATACTGTGCTTTAGTATTTCCATAACGCGTAGCGAAAAAGAATAAAATTTTTAATGTTTTCGCTGTCTCCAACGTTTGCCTCTCGCTCTGCGCTTCACATATTTCAAACTATGGATCCCGGCATGAACAAAAATGCGTGGAAAAGTCGAATTAAAAGAGCGAATACAGTCCTATTTGACTTAATAAAGGCAAATACAATATTTTGGGAATTGGGAAATTATATGAATTTGCATTTAAAGACCTGGGACGAAAAAGTAAAATTGAAAATAAGGATGCAGGACTGTCGAAGGGAAAATAGGACACTTTTGCATCTCGTTATACAAGTGGCACAGGACACCTTCTCCTCCATGGGTATGGGCACTGGTTCCAACATGTTTCTCCCTAAACGGAACACCCACCCATGCCTAAAAGAGCCCATTCGAGTTCCTTAGACATGTACTATGAGCAGTCCAAGGAAGGTGCAGCCGCCGGAACGCATGTCAATAGCTTTGGGACAATTAATAATATAAAACAAATCATAAAAAGATGAATGTGTGTGATGTTTCAAATTTTGCCGGTTGTGAACAAAGTATGACCGGATCATTGGCCCTCAAAAAATGCCGAGACACGAGGAGAAAGAGCGGTCACACTTCAAAAGAATAAACATTTTCGCGCTGCGTGACAACTTTTTTTGCTGGATACTGAGCTATACTTTGTTGACAACCGGCAAAATTTGAAACATCCCACACATTAATCTTTTTATGATTTGTTTTAGATTATTAATTGTCCCAAAGCAATTGACATGCGTTCCGGCGGCTCTTTTAGGCATGGGTGGGTGTGTTCCGTTTAGGGAGAAACATGTTGGAACCAGTACCCATACCCAAGGAGGAGAAGGTGTCCTGTGCCAGTTGCATAACGAGATGCAAAAGTGGCCCATTTTTCCTTTCGATAGTCCTGCATCCTTATTTTTAATTTTACTTTCTCGTCCCAGGTCTTTTAATGCAAATTCATATAATTTCCCAATTCCCAAAATATTGTATTTGCCTTTATTAAGTCAAATAGGACTGTATTCGCTCTTTTAATTCGACTTTTCCACGCATTTTTGTTCATGCCGGGATCCATAGTTTGAAATATGTGAAGCGCAGAGCGAGAGGCAAACGTTGGAGACAGCGAAAACATTAAAAATTTTATTCTTTTTCGCTACGCGTTATGGAAATACTAAATGCGCGCCCTCAAATAATCTCCTAAATCTTGCACCGATCTAGTATTTTCGAACCTGTACTGGATACTACCCTTTGAAACATACCTAGGGGACAAGCTGTTTCAAACTATTTGCCTCTCGCTCTCTCTCACTGCTTTGCAACAGTTTTCTTCTCTCTGGATACCGTGCTTAACTCTCATATCACGGGCTACGCCTCAACTGCTTTTATTTAGGCCACTTTATCCTCTCGACATAAAAATCGTTCGACTCCATAACCTTTTTATACCCTGGCAGGGTATTATAATTTTAGTCAGAAGTTTGCAACGCAATGAAGGAGACATTTCCGACCCTATAAAGTATATATATTCTTGATCAGCATCAACAGCCGAGTCAATCTAGCCATGTCCGTCTGTCCGTCTGTCTGTCCGTCTTTCTGTCCGTCTGTCTGTCCGTCCGTTTCTACGCAAACTAGTCCCTCAGTTTTGAAGCTTTCTGAATGAAACTTTGCACATATGTTTCTATATGCTCTTACTACTATATATGTCGGAACGGGTCGGATGACCATATCATATAGCTGCCATATGAACGATCGGAAAATTTTTAGGAAAAAAATTATAACTTAGGCAATTTTCAACATATTTTCATGAGATTTCAAACATGGCCATTTGGTAATATTTTAGAATTTTTTTAATTTGATCAAAATCGGACCACTATATCATATAGCTGCCATAGGAATATATATATAAATTCATTTAGTTTGTTCGCAACATTTTCGTTCGCAACATTTATGTCAGTACACGAGAAAACGAAAAAGTTTTACTTACTTACTGCAAGGGTATTTAAACATTGGCATGACGAAGTAAGCGTTCTTTCTTGTTTTAAATTCAATTTTCTCTGAATATTTGACTTTCGAAATATATGAATTCATTTATTTTGCTCCGAAATCACACCTGTTCAGTTTCTTGATCAGCCAACGCTTTTACCTCTTTCGCTCTCATTATTTAAAATTCGGGAAATTCTTCCTTCTTTCTCTTTTCGCTCGATTTTTTTAAATGGTGTTTTCAGCTTTCTGAAAATGTATCTTATGTCAGTACCAGGCCTTAAAATTGATTTTTTTATAGTTTAACTTATTCTTAGTTTAACATTTTCGCCATCCTTTTACAACAAAAAACGACCTCCCATTGTACTACCTTGTATATTTATATCCTGGATGTACATATGTAAAATTCTACCATGATTGTATCATGGTCAAGTGCAGCCTGTTTTTTTAATTAATTTTTTTTTATTCTCATTTGGACAGTCTTTGCAGACTTTGTCTGGAAGGACACGAGACTCCGGAACACCTACTTGAGGAGTGCCCGGCTATCAGTCGGTTGAGGTTGGCCCACTTGGGGGGCCTTACACTCACCACAAAGGAAATGAGGGCTCTTCGACCAGGCGACATCATCGCATTCTTGCGATCGATTGAACTGTTCGAGGAGCTATAGCTTATACACTAGGACGAGGGCACAATAGACCCTAGTGGTCGCAGTGCACTAACCTCTTGTAACTATTATTATTATTCTTATTTGCACTTTTTCTAAAAAAAAAAATACTAAAGTACATATGTCCTCGCGCAATCTCCTAACGCCTTTCAGCTTTCTGGTAATTTCGCCTCTCGACTCCGTAAAGACTTTTACAACGACGCTCACGAACAGCACTTCTAAGCCTCTCTCTCTTTCACTGCTTTATTGTTTTATGTTCTCCGTATCGTACATTAATTTGTTTTGCGAATTGGACGACTTTATCATATAGGTACCATACAGATCGTTACGATGTAAAGGAAAATGTAAATCTGTAACGGGTTACTAAGATACGGTTATGTAATATGATAGACCACCTAGGTCAATATAGTCCACTCTGATTGCGTAAATATTGCAATAAATTATATTACCACCACCAAAACCCCATAATTTGCTAATTTGGTATCCGAAAATAATCATGATGTGAATTGGCTATTAAAACATCTTACCTGAAGTAACGCATCGACGTTAAAAATGAAACACGATGTATCGCATATATTTAAACATCAACCTAATCGATAGTATAATCGATGTTTTTGCAGCTCTATGTTAATACAAATTAATTTTTGTAAATAATATTTAAAAATGCTACAGCAAATCAAAATGCTGGTTTTAAGCATCATCACATTGTGCCGGCGTGCCTTGTGTTGCTTCTCTAGACACCGCAAGATGAGCCACGGAGGCTCTTTTAATTCCAGCGACCAGTTGCAAGCGGTGAATGTAGTCGTTGAGCGAAGCGACTTGATGACTTCCTACCCGGGAGGACGCACGGAGGCCAGATCACTAACGGGTCCGCGAGAGCGCGACTGGAACTCATGGGACGAAAGTCCGCGTACCGTGGAGGAGCACATTGAGCAGTACCGGCAACGGATAGCCCAACCGCCAACGCCACCAAAGGAGGAACCAGAACCTGACTTCTTCAGTGTGAGTTTTCACAGCTATGTATCCCTCGAGCAAACACTTAATACATATAGCCAGGAACTTCTATGGCTATTTGTCTGCCTCCTCAGCAATGCTTTCGCCGACGTTGTCGTCGATCTCATTGGAACGTGGGTGCTCATTCACTCCTGCCCAAAATTATACGACACCCCGAAAATATTAGTTTTGACCTCGCACTATGGGTAAAAAGTCTGAAATTTCGGCATAAACTCCAATTTAAAAGATATTGACTTCAAAGTTTACAAATATATTTTTAATAATAAAATACAATTTTAATTTTTGTTATATTTGTAATTTGGTCACGCCTCTTCGCTCAGTGGGCCAAAATCCATTGGTAATTAAATATAATTGAAAAATTTAAATAAAAAAATTGTAACTCAGCTATACAACAATAAAAAATATACGTTGCTTCAGTAATATATTTTCCAAACGTAGATAAATTTTTAGAAACCTAAAAAAAATACATATTATTATTAAATTTTTGTAAAAACTTAGAAATTTTAACATACTACATTTTCTTGATTGTTAAACTTAGTTTTCAATATCATCAGCAACTTCTTCTTCTAATTCAAGGATGACTGTTCCGAAATTATAATTTTCTTCATTAGAATTATATTCGGAATCTCCTCATCATCACCTTCAGACGAGCTTTGAGAGGTATTTGCACCTATAAGTCTTCATGTTACGGAACAGCTTGGCACATCTAATAGGTCGATAACCTCTGTTGGCTCTGTTGTTGTTCTTGTTACTTGGTAGCTTTGTTATGTGGAGACTAGAAAGTAAGGGATCAGACGAGTCCATAGCTCTGTTAAAAACATCTGACATATTGTCAACACGGCTACAAAATAACATGAAAGCGTTTTATAATGTCGAGTTCTATGCCTAATTTTAAGGACAGCAACTCAGGATTGGAAAAGGCTCGTCTCGCAGTATTTCCATCATTACTGTTGCCACTTCCGTTTTGCCTCGGTTTGTCTACATGAAGCCCCATGTCTTTCCAAAACGCTCTTTGAATTGTTTGTTTACGTGCTGTCAGTTTAACTTTGTCATTTTCTTTAACATGCCACTTTTTTAACTCAATTCGATATGATAATTTTAGTAGGAATTCAAAAAAACGGATCCACGCATGATGGGGATTAATTCCATATTTTTAGCTGAAATCGTAGTAGCAACAAAGGAGTTGAATGGTTATGTTCTACCGCAACTTCAGATGCTAATTTTCTTTTAAGACGTATGCCAGCCTCCTCATAGGACGATTTTGGACGACCTCTTTTTTGCGGCGATTCGTTTTGGGCACAAAGCCTTATAATCATACTGCCGGCTAGCCATCTTGCATGGACTTTCTTAAATCGCTCTAAGTTACGACTGCATTTCGGCAAATGCTTTTTAATATATTTTATAAAATCTTTAGTTTTTTGTGTTATAAGCTGAGTTAATATATCATCGAAAGGATCGCAGTTAACTTTCTTTACCACATAACTTCTTATGGCTTCTTCCGAGCGGTTGTTGCTGCTCCAAATTTCCAGAAGATCCACGTGATCAAACTCATGCGCATCTAAACCCAAAAGGAACAAAAAGTCGCAAAAAATGTTTAGTATATGATAACAAGGAAACATTTGTTAATAACTTGTTATTCTTACACTTTTGCACCGCTGTGCCCTTAGTTAGTTATACTCCACAGAACACAAACATAGTAATTAGTTTTAATCTATAAAGATACACACGCAAAATAGTTCACAGTTGGACAGCACGACACAATAATCTAAACATGTAAGTTGTATTTAGTAAATAAATACCTTTGCCAGGATTTTCCATTATTAAATGTATAAAATTGCTTTTTGACACAACAGCACGTTTCTACAAAGTTTGCAAATATTTCGCGGCAATTTTGTCAGAATGCGAATGCTCTCTAACAGCTGTCTTTGGTGATGTGGCAACAAAACAGGGGGCTGTATTTTTTAAATTAAGGTATTGTGATTCGAAAAATATGATCAATTATGTTTATGCCAAAAAAACTGACCTTTTACCCAAAGTGCCACGTAGGGGAATGGAAAAGCATAAGAAACCAAAACCAAGTATGCAGAATACAAGTTTAATAAAACTCTGCTTAAAATGAGATGTTCTTATCTCGGTTTGCATCTTTTGTTTTTAAGCAACAGTAAAATAAAGCAGAAAAGTCAGATTTTCGCTATGCCTGAAGGCTCTGTGAAATAAGTCTCCAATGAAATAAGTCCCCAAACGAAAAATGAAATAATTCCCCAAAAATTTGTATGGAGTACACAAACAACAAATTTTACGGCGTTTGAAAGTTTTTTACTGTATTTTAAACATCCTAATGCCGTAAAAGCAGTGGCCCACTCCACTGCTAAGGCACTGTTTGATTTGTTCCGGAGCAGATCACACTATATGCATGAAGGACAAGTGTTGTATTCCATACAAATTTTTGGGGCCTTGTTTAATGTTTCCATATGCCATTTTTTGTAGGTTTGGTGAGTTATTTCATTTTCGAAATTGGGGGAGTTATTTCATAATGAAATAAGTCCCCAAAATTTGGGGAGTTATTTAATTTTCTTGATTCGTTTGACATTACAGTTTTTTTGGGACTTATTTAATATTTTTTGGGGACTTATTTCATTAATTTAACAAAAAATTAAATAACTCCTCAAAAAATCGTTGTTGTTGTATTCCATACAAATTTTTGGGCACTTATTTCATTTTTCCATGTGTAATTTTTTTTAAGATTGGGGAGTTATTTCATTTTTTAATTTGGGGACTTATTTCATTATGAAATAACTCCCCAAAGTTTGGGGAATTATTTCATTTTTCGTTTGGGGACTTATTTCATTGGGGACTTATTTCACAGAGCCTGCCTGAAACTGTATCAAAACTATACAACACATGTCAATTTATTAGATTGTAATGGTTTTTTCTTATTCTTATTATTCTTATAAGTATACTAGCGGACCCGGCGGACTTTGTCCCGCCCAAAATTCGTATTTAAACGAATGGCGCTCTCGACTTCTTTCATTAAATAGAAATGGAAAATCCAAACCAAACTGAATTAAATTTAAATAATTTCAATGTATTTTAATGCATTTGTATTCAATACAATGCAGTATGATAAACAAAATTGTTCGTCATCCCATTTGACGCGAAAACAAATAAGGAAGATAGCATTTCTACACGGGAACATGCAAGTAATTCCAAATGAACACCACAAACGTCGAGCGATTGACCTTGCGACTTATTAATTGACATAGCGAATGGAAGACGTACCGGAAACTAAAGTCGTTTCAGAGCAAATGGCAAATCGTTGGGAATCATATTAACCCTTGAAATGAATATATCCTAGCCTCGATATTTGCCTTTCAAGATGGTTCCCTAAATAACATTCGGCTGTAATCTCTTCACCGTTAGTCGTGTACCGTTGCAAAGACGCGGCTGATTGATGTTTCTCAACAACTTATCACTGAACCAACTTTTAACAATCATTGTAATTTCAATGAATTTAAAAACTCGGTTGTATTATTGATAGCGTCGTCTTCATCAGTGATTGTGTCAACTGGTATTTCATTTTGAATCGAAAAATGTACTTCGTCTACATCCTTAATCTTAGCCGCCAGTATTGCTCGTGCAATATTCTCGAATGTCAGGAAAAATTATTCAGTTAAATTACAGAAATTTTGTGGAAATGATATCAATCCCGTCACACAATCCACAAGCCAAAGTCCAACAGTTGTTTTGAGATGATTTCTGCTTTTTGATCATTCTGCAGGGCAACACGCATATTGGTGGTAAAGTTAAGTGTGTCGTTCCATCAGTCAGTTTCTAAAAATCGATTTTTTTATCTGAGAATATTTTTGCAAAGTTTCAGAGTCCAGTTCAAGCTAGTTTAGGAGTTACAGTTCCGAGAAGAAGCCCGCGTAGGGCAATCGCCGGCCAAGCTTTAAATTTCAAAAGCCCATTTCCTGAAAACCATATTTTTCAAAATTCCGTGCAGGATTACAAATAAACTATAGGAGCTATGTATACAACTGAAACACAATTTTGTAGATTATTTAATTGCGCATAGACTGAGCTAAAATTTGTTTAAAGTTCCCATTGTACAATGTTTTTTACGCATTTACTCTTCAAGCGATGTCAGAACCGGAGCGCCCAGGTATTTTATTCTTGCTCTCGTTAGTGTCGCACATTTACAAATAGGGAGACAGGAACGTTTTCAGTTCTTTCACTCGCCAGTCTGACGCCTTCCTTTGCAAGTTCGTCTGCGTTATCGTTACCATCGATGGCTGGGAACCCAGTAGATCCGCACTGACGTAGTCGAGCTGAGGATATCTAGTGTCTCCCTGCTTGCCAGTACATTTTTGGAACTGGCCGCTGACGATTGCATGGATCTTATCGCCGCACGACTGTCTACGAACAAGTTGACCGCTTCATATGGGCGGTGTATGCTCTGCGCAAGCTCTGCCGCTTTCCCTATGGCGAATACTTCCGCCTGGAATATGCTGCATTGGCTTGGTAGCTTATACGACAGCCTCATTTCAGGGTCTGTACAGTATATGCCCGCTCCAACTGCTCCTTCCATCTTGGAGCCGTCGGTGTATATATTGAGGTGTTGAGCATGGTCCTGACCTGTTTTCTACTCGTCTGGTCCCATGAATGTAGTTGTTTTTATATCCGGGCACGTTCTGGTAACCATGTATTCAGATATACTGCTCATGTCTCGACCAATTGAACTATGCCCGAATCCTTGTAGACATATTCCCCGATGCAACTAGGCGTTGTGCCGCCTTTCCTGCAATCAGTAGCGCGTGTATGTGTAGGGGGTCAACTCCTATTATAGTTTCGAGAGCTTTTGTGGGAGTTGACCTCAGCGCTCCTGTTATGCAGAGCAGTGCCTGCCGCTGAATTCTCTCTATGAGCTTGTTATACAGTGGCGAGCAAAAATGAGTTTATGTTCATGACTCTGACTTTAACCATCAATAAAAAGCTAACCAAACAAGCTAATCCAACAATTTTTTTTGTATTATTATCTTCAATTTATTAACTACTAATTTTAGAAAGAAAACGTCAACATATCAAAGATGGAAAATACTTAGAATAAAAAAACCAAATAAACTCACATAAACTCATTTTTTCACGTTTTACGTTTTGTTCGGATAGCACTAGGTGCCTTTTTAAACATCTCAGGAGCTTTTGACAACACGTCATATGAGGCTATACGTGCCTCTCTTGTACGTAAGAATGTCTCCACACCCATTATTAGGTGGATTCTGGAAATGCTAAAATCCAGAATCATAACTGTAGACCTTGGAGGAACCATGACCTCAATCACAGCCACAAGGGGGTGCTCTCAAGGGGGAGTACTCTCTCTCCTCTTGTGGACTCTGGTCATCGACGAGCTACTTTATGAGCTCAACAACTTGGGGTTCCCCACTCAAGGCTACGCTGATGATCTAGTCATCTATATAGTGGGATGGCATGAGCAAACCATCTCGGACCGCATGCAGCAAGCCCTTGATATAGCCAACAAATGGTGTCAGGACAAAGGACTGTCCATAAAACCATCAAAAACAGTTTTAGTCCCATTTACCAGGAAAAGCTCTCTCTCCTTAAAAAGACCATCCCTAAATGGGTCCATCATCGACTTTTCGGTTGAGGCCAACTACCTAGGAGTCACACTTGACTCCAAGCTCAACTGGAATTCACACCTGGAAAAGACCATCAACAAAGCCACTCGAGCACACTTTGCTTGCAAAAGGCTTTACGGTAGAACATGGGGCCTAAGTCCCAAAATGATCTACTGGTCTTTTAACACTGTGGTAAAACCGATCATAACCTATGCATCTCTTGCTTGGTGGACGAAATCTACCCAGAAGACTGCTGCGGCTGCACTTAGCAAATTACAACGACTGGTCTGCATAGGCATTACTGGAGCTATCTGGACATGTCCCACTGCAGCACTAGGAGTCATAACTGACATACCCCCTTTACCAATTAAACTGAAAAAGGAGGCCTGCCGGGGGCACTTCGCCTTCAAAACATCACCAATATAAAAAGTGGTGATCTTACCGGGCATCTTAGGGTCCTTGAACCCCTAATAAATGATCCCATTCTGCGCGTAACTGACGATCAGAAACCAAGACTTGTTCTCCACAGAAACTTCTCTGTAGTCCTGTACTCTAGGAATGAATGAAAAACAAAATCAATATCTCTGCCCAGTGGATCACAAACATGGTACACTGATGGGTCAAAACTGGAAAACGGTGACACCGGGGCTGGTATTTTCGGACCAAGGTTCAACAAATCCATAGCCATGGGAAAATCGCCCACCATTTTCCAAGCAGAGATACACGCCATAGAAATTTGTGCACGTGAATGCCTTCGCAGGAAAATACAAGGCGCACGGATTTACATCTTCTCTGACAGTCAGGCAGCGCTCATAGCGCTGAGTTCCTTTACGATCTCATCCGGACTTGTAGAAAACTGTTTCCAGCGGCTGAATCCCCTTGCTTTCAAAAACACCCTAACGGTGGGTTGGGTACCAGGGCATGAAGGCCATATAGGAAACGAGGTGGCAGACTGCCTAGCTAAACGCGGGGCGATGACACCATTAATCGGCCCTGAGCCGTTCTGTGGACTATCGAGTGGATACAAAAGAGAACTGCTCGGGAAATGGGAGGAAACGGAGATAAATCGTCACTGGACCGACAGTGCAGGGCTGAGACAAGCCAAACAATTTCTCGTCCCCCAGATGACGCGATCAAAACGCATCATCAACCTACCAAAGAGCGAAATTCGCACTCTAACAGGCTACCTAACGGGTCACTGCAACCTTAGGTATCACCTTAAGAAATTAAAACTTTCAGAAATCGACACCTACAGATTCTGCGAGATGGAGCAAGAAACATCAGAATATATTCTATGTGAGTGCCCATCGCTAATCAGACATCGACTTCAACATCTAGGAGGTGAACTTATTCCCCCCTACAGGATTTGGGAACAAATAGACCCTACCAAAGTGCTCTCTTTTATTAAAAGCCTAGGTATAAGGCCTCTACCCTAATCCTACAGGCCGGCACAAAAGATCTAACATCTGGTCGCAGTGCAACAAGGCCCTTGTAATAATATTATCGCATTTCGGACATCATTGGACAAGCATCTGATTTTTTAAATAATTTGGTCCGGCTTGCGACTTGAAACTTGGGGGTCAGCTTTCGCCTAATCTGAATGGGGACTACCGCAGAATGGCTAATATCTAGCTTATCGGCAATATTACGTGTAGACTTTTCACTTTCGGCCAGGCTCACAACATTATTTTTAATTTTCTCTGACAATTTTAGAATATTTTGATTATGACTACCGAAAATAGCAATAGAACGAATATACGATGTTTCTTGAAAAGAGATGTGGAAATTCGAAAATAGGTACAAAACGTAAAACGTGCAAAAATGAGTTTATGTGAGTTTATTTGGTTTTTTTTTATTCTAAGTATTTTCCATCTTTGATATGTTGACGTTTTCTTTCTAAAATTAGTAGTTATAAATTGAGGATAATAATAAAACAAAATTGTTGGATTAACTTGTGTGGTTGTGTGGTTTTTATTGATGGTTAAAGCCAGAGTCATAAACATAAACTCATTTTTGCTCGCCACTGTAAGTCTTCTTTTCCATTGCCTGCCACCACACTAAGACTCCATACATCAGAGTTGGACGCACCACCGAGATGTAAATCCAGTGCATTAGAGCGGGTGAGGGGCCTCATGTGCAGCTAAGCATCTTCTTGGATGCATATAGCGCTATTATGGCCTTCTTTATCCTCCCTAGTACATTGGGCTTCCATGCCAGCTTACTGTCTAATACAAATTCGAGGTACTTGACTTGTGTCTTCGGGGTCATTATGGTTGTGTTAATTTTCGGGGGGACCCATAGCGGCACCTTGTATCTCTTGGTGAAGAGGATGAGGTCCGTCTTGACCGCGTTCATACTGAGTCCTACCTTCTTCGCCCACTCACACATCTTCCTGAGTGTTGATTCCATAATCGAGCTGATGGTCGATGGACAGACTCCCGTGATAATTATGCTTATGTCGTCAGCATAGGCTGTTATCTTTGGGGCCTTCCTTTCGAATCTCTTCCCGCTAGATAATAATACAATTTCCCAACTGCCCAGGCAAGAACCAGGCTTCCTTTTCCTTTGGATAATACCGTTTTTTAACCTGAGCTTTGCTCGCAATGCCTTATGCACCTTATGCATAAGGCAATTCGATTTTCCCTATCAACAGTGATAAAGTTTAATAAAGCGGTATCTATTTTTGGTCTATTTACGACCTCCGTTCTTTCAGAAATAAATTTCCCAAAGTACGATAAATCATAGAATTTTTTCCCTGTTTAGATTGGAGTCAGCAAGTGACCTGTCATCACACGTATCACAGAGCAGCATTCAGTATTTATCATGGGCCGTGTCTGCAGTTAAATACGACAGGGACTTACTTCTTGTCATCCATAATTAAATGATTGCTGAATTCATTTTTCATTTTTAGCTTACAAGTGGCCAGAGTTAACGTTGGAGTATATGGGCCCCTTCGACTTATCTGATTCTGGAGCTCCCATTCCTCCAAGCCGGTAATATTCATTTATTTTGTGGATGAAGACTGCCTTCTTCCTTGCACTTTTACCGGTTGTGTTGCTACCGATGGTATCCTTTCAAAAAAGGTCTTATTCAGTTTATTACTTGTTGTTCTGCCTGCTTAGATCTGATCTGTTCTTGAGAGTTCTTTTAAATATACATATGCTTGAACCTGCGATGCTGCTTGGTAAAGAACCTGTTGGATCCAATATTGGCTTATTTCTCTGAAGCACACCAGCTGCCATCGCAGGAAGGGTGTTGATTTGAAGACTAATGCTAAACTAGAGCCTTGCAGCTTCAGAGTTGATAGCTTTTTATCCCACCAGGAAGCTTCTTCCTGCCTCTGGATCTATTTTAGGATATGCTATTCCGAATGCTATGTTGCAGGCTTCCTACCGAGGTATCAAGCTTCTTTCTTTCCCTTATTTCTCGTGCCCATGCCTGGTGTTGAGTATTGGGTCCGCCCGGAAGCAACATTGGTATTATGTCATTATTGGTATTATTTATATATTTATGATGTAAAAATAAGGCTGACTTGAATTATTGGATATTGAATAAGTTTAAAAAAAAAACTGAGAAAATGTTGAAATGAAAGTGACAAAATTATAAAACTGTTATGGGTCTTAAGAGAACTGGACCACGCAAAGAGCCATAAAGTTTTTGGAATAGTGTGCGTTCAGCACGGTAACCGAGCCGTTAAATATCTAGAAAAGGCTTATTCTCAAAAGCAGTTCCCATGTCGACGGTCACATCGATAGTAGGATCAGGCTCTTCGGATTGCGGCCGCGACGACACCCCTGCCAAACTGACTCTCAAAAAGGCGCAGGGATTTTTTAATCTCCTAGAACTATGATATGGTCCCTATCCGAATGCCTATTGGAAACCAACTGGATAGCGAAAAGGTGGTTCCAGTAAATAGGAGGTTCCGACAATGCAGGAATGTAAAAACATAATAAAAGGGGACTGATAACCCAAAATAAGACAATTTCGGAGGTCACTTCTCTCCATATATCTCCAGAGATCCTTCAAGATTGTGTAGATGCCGAGACGCCTTCATGAAGGTATTGAAGCCAAATCATTATTTAACTAATTAGCTCATTATTATAATTATTTTGTTTACTTCAAACTTGTTTTTCTTAAACTTTAAAAAATACTTATACCCCAATTTCAAATCATAAAATCTGTTAATTTTGTTGCATATTTTTAAGTTTCAAGGAAAGAATTTATTTTCCTTTTTGAAACCATTTAAAAGTTTTTATGAAAACTTCACAGCGATAATTTTAAAAAATTATTTTAAAAGGTATGGAAAAGATGAATGGCAAAGGTGATTCAATGCAGTGACATAAATTCAACATTGGTATTAATGTAAAATCATACAACAAATAAAAATATGCAGGATTAAAAATATACAAACTTAGCCAAGTATAATTTAATTAAATTTAATGTATTATTTAAACTATTTTAGGGGCTGGTGCCAACGATTAGGCCCCAAGTAAAATACTACCTCGACAACGGCTGCAGCACAAGTGCATCTGGCAACCTGCACCAGACTGATTTTTCAAGACTTAAGGCACAGGACCTGGTTCCCATTAGTAATAATGTAAGCGCGTCAAAACTAAAGTAAGAAATATATTTATATATATGCATTCTCCCTGTGCAGGCTGATCTCGAGGATTGGGTGGATGACAGTGTCGGTGGGTGGGAGGAGCTGGACACCTCCCAGACGAAGCAGATCCTGCGCGAGAAGCGGCGCGAGTTGCGCCATCAGCGTCAACCTGCCGTCCGGCCTGCCCCTCCCACCGTGGGCGCACAGCGGCTGAGCGATGTGCAACGCGTGGCGTAGTTGTTGCTCCACTACCCCTTACCCCTCGCCCATTACCAACTCATTTCCTTTGTTCATTTTACCATTCCATTCGTTTCCTATCTTATTTTGTTAGACTTTGGTTTGATTTAGTTGATTGACCACACAAAATAAATCTTGCCTTCCTCCACTCGAATTTCCCTTCGATCTCGGTTAAGCCGCATTTCCTTATGGGTCTGTGGTTGGACAGGCTTCATTGGTCTTTCGGAGACAGAGCGTATAAAAGACACGATCCATAGAGGCAATTAAAGCTTTCAAAGCGATGTCGCTACCGGAGGTACTGCTGCTCGGCTTGATCGTTTCGTTCGCGGACAGCTATGACCGCAGGGTTAACTACTGGGATGCCTTCGCTTCTGGCAAGCTCCTTGAGCGCCTGAATGTCCTCACCGACGTGGATCAGTCAAAAGTGAGCAAGTTACCTGAGAATATGAAAGTCCTAACAGCCACCACAACCAACCGAGCACAAGCCAAGGAGGATGAATATTTGGACGTGAAAGTGGACGCTGATGTGGTTAATGAAGAAGTGGACAGCCCAAGCGCAGAAACCAGTCATGGGAGATATTCTGGTGAGGAGTACGAACGTAACTACGAAGATTTTGTAAAGGAATACTTTGATCGGGACGCGGCTGGGGCTAATATCAACGATGCCCTGGAACTGCAAGAGAAAACGGAAGCTGTGGACCCCACCAATATAAAAGACTATCGTTGCCGACGTGTGAATCGAAAGGATGGAAAGCTATGCGAAGTATGTGTACAACTTAAGAACAACGAGGTATCCGAGACGTGCAGCTACTCCCATGAAAACCAACCGGAGCAGTATGCCTACGGCAGTGACATCCAGTACAAGCGCTATCGCACCGAACCGCAAAAAGGAAAGGAAGATTATCAGAAACTGAAGCCCGTGGCCCCCAGCAGCTTATGTTTGCGCCACCAACACGGAAATAGGATCTGTTATGAGTGTAAAGACAGCAAAGACGAGAAGACCGAACGCTGCTACGATGTTCAGGCCTGGAAGCCTAAAAAAAATACCAAACGCAAGCCGAGATCCCAGTCGGAGCAGGAGTAAAGTATTTTCGAGGGCACCAATAGCTATAGCTGCATTCCACTGTAGTTATATTTCACTATACCTTTTGGTGACCATCATCATTAAAACAACTGACAACTATTTCCTCACCAACATGGCCTTAGAACGCTCAATAAGTTGTCACAATATATAACTAAATTGTCCATTTGCAATGGAAGATTTGATAAAATACTTTGCATGTTTGTGTACATCTGAAGGCATCGATAAAAACTCTTAAACAGAAGGATGTAACCTTAGGTTTGTAGTTAGTGATCAATTATTTTTTACGTGTATAATAATTGGAATCTGTTTGTAGAGCGGAGTTTATTTTTATTGAAATAAAATATTTTGTTAATTACGAAGTACTTTTTACATTGCAGAAATTGTATTTTCTAGCTAGTTGTACTAGTTGTAAGGAAGATTCATTGTTTATTTCAAACCAATACAAGATGATTTCTTGGGTTTCGTAAATAAAAATTGTAATTGTTTATGGTAACTAAATATAAAGAAAGTTTTGGCGATATTTCTTGTACAGTTAAACGTATCATTATAAAGAAATAATATATTCATCAGGCAGCGAGGCTAAAGACTGGATTATTACCGCATAAGCTACAATAAAAAATAAAAATAAAATGACAAGACAAAAGAGAGTATATTATGTATGTGCAATATATATTTACATATTGCATACATATACATATATATGTACATATGTATATGCTTATTAGACTAGTCGACGATTTAATTTTTATCACTACAGTTTCTTAATCAGCATTCTCTTGGTTTATGCGATTTATTAATTACATACATAATTCAATTCACAATATTTTGTTACATTTGCATCAAATTATCGATATAGGCACAACTTGCTAATCATAACATAAATCGAGTTTTACAATAAAAATTTAGTAAACCATGAAAGGGATGGTACAGCAAAAGCTTAGTTTCAATTAGAGACAAGTTTACACTACAACATTAAGTAAATACCTTCTCATCGATTCTTTATTGGAAAAGGTTTGTATATTTACTAAGTAAGAAAGAGAAGCCAGACAGCGTGTGCGAGCGAACATACTTCATGTACGTCTCATAACTGATGTAGGTTGTTACAAACTTGGGATTGCGGCGATGTGCGCGCCTATTTAATTAAGGGGGTCCAAAAAGGCCATTTTTAGACATAAACAAAAAATTACTAAAATGGATTCTATAATCTAGTCTTTATCATAGCCGTTTTTAAAAATATCGATTTTACTTAAAGTTGCGATTTTACATGCATTTTTATACCCTGCCAGGGTATTATAATTTTAGTCAGAAGTTTGCAACGCAGTGAAGGAGACATTTCCCACCCTATAAAGTATATACATATTTTCTTGATCAGCATCAACAGCCGAGTCGATCTAGCCATGTCCGTCTGACCGTTGCTATGGTGCTGTGCGATTTCATTGTCTCAAAAAGAAATGTCACATTTGGCGAAATACTCTGCTTAGAATATATAAGTATTCCGTTTTTACCAATACCATTTAAACAATTGCCATCAATCTTTCGGGGGAAGAGTTCAGGTTTCAACAAAACATAAGATAACATGTGAAAATATATCAATATGGTTGATATTCTTACTGTTGACCTGGGCATGGAACCAACTGTAGGATATGAAAACTGAATCCAAAGTTTTGTAACCAATCTAGCGTTGTTAGCAATACAGCTCTCAATTTGCATTAATTGGCCTGTGGCCCCGGTAACCATATACTTTGCTGTTGTCTTGAGGTGCAGCGTATATGGCAGTCCCTGGGTTTCGGCGTCTTAATATTTTGGGCATTTCTAAGAGTTATTTCTTTGTATTTAGCTGACATATTAGGTGATTTATCAGTATCTATGGCAGTTGAAGCAAACTCTTCTGTGCCAACTTGAACCAGCTTTAAGGTTTTGTACTGGTTGACCTCATCTTTAGAAGAGAATAAGTGAATAGCGTCATCGGGAAATCTTTGAATAAAAAGCTCCCCATCCACATCTGTCATGTTTGCTTCAGACGTCTTATTCAAGGCCAAAGCAAATGCATGATCGTCGCGTTTCCGCTATATTTCGGTCAACTCAAAAAACCTAAAATTACTCCAGAGGTTAGGGCCTGCCAGAATAATAATATAAATCTATATCTATATATATAAAATGCTTTGTCCTTACTGACTCACTGACTGATATATCACAGCTATGGCCAAACCACATGTCATAGAGAGTTGAAATTTTTTTAAAAAATTAGAAAAAAAATTCCAGATTCGTATGGGTATTTTAATTTTCTAATTCCACCTGCAACCTATTTTAAAAAATAAAAAACATAAATTTAAATTGCATTAAATGCAAGCTCGCTAAGCAAGCATTGAAAACGTTCGCAAAATTTTCCAATATTTACTGCTTAAATAATTTGTAAGAACAAAAAGCGAAGTCGATTTTCCCTTACTAGAAGTAAGAATCAACTGAAAGATGCACAAGCCAAATATTGTTAATTTAATACGAAATTTTAAGTGTGGATCTGCATTCGATCAAAGCGAGGATGCAATAGCGGGCCCTCTAGTATAGGTATAAAATTCTGTATCGTCGTGTTGGACAGAAAACTCCTCCGAAACGGCTCGTCCGATTCTCATGAAATTTTATATGCAGATTCAGTAGGTCTGAGAATAGGCTAACATCTATTTTTCGCACCGCAAAGTGATAAGGGTAGTCCGCAATACAGCTTTAGTCGCTGCCTGCCGACTGTCAGATTAGAAATTTGAATCTATGGATGTGGTAGCCACGAAATTTACGTCAAGTTTTGTATTTTTGAATACCCAAATAATATTTATGTGGCAGTGCTGTGGCATCTCGGAATTATTTTTCTTGGTTTTTTGAAAGGAAGAGGTTTCTGTGGCACACCTACGTATGTGTTTTTTTTAAAGATAGATTCAAGTTTTAAAGTGATTCAATTAGTTATATTCATATGTGTTTTTTAAAGAAAAAAATGCAAACAGAACGCAAAGGGGGTAATTTGAGCCGAAGCTCAAGTAAGTCTAGAATATTACGAAGCGGAAGAGACACAAGAACAGAGGAACAGATCCAGCATCTTCATACTGATGAGCGTGTGAGAATGAGGCAATTGCGTCAAGAACAATCAAAACGTACACGAGCCGAACGCAATGAAGCAAGAAGATCTAGAACTACATATATACAAGAAAATCAAAACGGAGCTCAGCTCTAATTGGAGGCTCGTGGAGAGCCTCACCACTTTAACCATATACAAGAAAAAGGGGCGAGACAGAGTTCGCCTGGCTCGCTAGTAATATATATGTATAATAATCCATATACATAAATGGATTGGATATATTTTCTAAAAATATCCACCCATCTCCTACAGTGCCACTGCACAGTGGTTCCCCTAGAGGCCAAAATTCCAAAAAGTGAATCAGAATAGATTTGCGCAAAAAGTAACCAAATCATCTTTAAAATGTCCAAACAATTCAACACAAAACCGTTTTTACTATAAAGCTAACGGTACTCTCTAAAAATAGAATTGAAGTCGCGAGCACGAGTTCATTTGCTAAGCGTATTTGGACGAATTGCATTTTTATAGATAGCAAAGCGAACTTCAAAAAGGTAAAACGTCGGTGATAGTTATCTGATTGACATAATTTAAAAAGAAGTTTAAATTTGAAGGTATTTACTTTTAAAAATTCTTTATTTTAAGTTAATTTCATTAATTTAACTTTTTTTTTGTAATTATATTTGATTTAACCTTTTTTGTGTATTTTGTGAACGTTTTTTTTATGTTTATGTAAAGTTTTAGTTGTGTTCCGTTGAAACTCCGAAATAAATGTTTATGTCATTGTATTAAAGAGTTTCTTGAGGTAATAAAACCGTTTGAGAATTTTGCGGAAAGTTGCGGATGTGCTTTTTATCGTTAATATACTAACTCAATCTCTTATTTCTAAACCCTTGCAGTGCACAGTGGTTCCTCTTGTATGGAGACGCGGCCATAAATACTTCCAGTGCAGGTAGAAACCTTAAATTTGGCCTCAGGCATCCAATAGTCCTTCAGAAATCATGGTGTAAAAATTGTTAGGATTGGAGTCCCCCTTCCCCACCAAAATGCAAAATACCCCTTTTTCAAGCGCCGAGAAGTAGGCAGTAATTTTTTTAAGCAAATAAAACCTGGTTAATTCGTATATATTTTTGACAAATGGGCAGGCAGACAATAAATAAATATATTTTCTCTATCTTCTCTATTCTTCTTGACCATATCTCAAATTATATGAAAATATGTTAAAAATTGGCAAAGTTATTTTTTCCTAAAAAATTTTCCGATTGTTCCTATAGCAGCTATATGATATAGTAGTCCGATCTTGATAAAATTAAAACTAAAATTCTATAATAATACAAAATGACCATATCTTAAATTATATGAAAATATGTTGAAAACTGGCAAAGTTATATTTGTTTTCCTCAAAATTTTCCGATCTTTCCTATGACAGCTATATGATATAGTTGTCCGATCTGGCCCGTTCTGACTTATATAGTAGTGAGGCATATAGAATACTATCTGACAAGTTTCATTCAGATAGCTTCAAAACTGAGGGACTAGTATGCGTAGAAACGGACGGACAGACAGACGGACAGATAGACGGTCATACAGACGGACAGACGGACAGCCGGACACGACTAGATCGACTTGGCTGTTGATGCTGATTAAGAATATATATACTTTATAGGGTCGGAAATGTCTCCTTCACTGCGTTGCAAACTTCTGACTAAAATTATAAGACACTGCAAGGGTTTAGAAATAAGAGATTGAGTTAGTATATTAACGATAAAAAGCACATCCGCAACTTTCCGCAAAATTCTCAAACGGTTTTATTACCTCAAGAAACTCTTTAATACAATGACAAACATTTATTTCGGAGTTTCAACGGAACACAACTAAAACTTTACATAAACATAAAAAAAACGTTCACAAAATACACAAAAAGGTTAAATCAAATATAATTACAAAAAAAAAGTTAAATTAATGAAATTAACTTAAAATAAAGAATTTTTAAAAGTAAATACCTTCAAATTTAAACTTCTTTTTAAATTATGTCAATCAGATAACTATCACCGACGTTTTACCTTTTTGAAGTTCGCTTTGCTATCTATAAAAATGCAATTCGTCCAAATACGCTTAGCAAATGAACTCGTGCTCGCGACTTCAATTCTATTTTTAGAGAGTACCGTTAGCTTTATAGTAAAAACGGTTTTGTGTTGAATTGTTTGGACATTTTAAAGATGATTTGGTTACTTTTTGCGCAAATCTATTCTGATTCACTTTTTGGAATTTTGGCCTCTAGGGGAACCACTGTGCAGTGTCTTATAATTTTAGTCAGAAGTTTGCAACGCAGTGAAGGAGACATTTCCGACCCTATAAAGTATATATATTCTTAATCAGCATCAACAGCCAAGTCGATCTAGTCGTGTCCGGCTGTCCGTCTGTCCGTCTGTCTGTCCGTCCGTTTCTACGCAAACTAGTCCCTCAGTTTTGAAGCTATCTGAATGAAACTTGTCAGATAGTATTCTATATGCTCTCACTACTATATAAGTCAGAACGGGCCAGATCGGACAACTATATCATATAGCTGTCATAGGAAAGATCGGAAAATTTTGAGGAAAACAAATATAACTTTGCCAGTTTTCAACATATTTTCATATAATTTAAGATATGGTCATTTTGTATTATTATAGAATTTTAGTTTTAATTTTATCAAGATCGGACTACTATATCATATAGCTGCTATAGGAACAATCGGAAAATTTTTAGGAAAAAATAACTTTGCCAATTTTTAACATATTTTCATATAATTTGAGATATGGTCAAGAAGAATAGAGAAGATAGAGAAAATATATTTATTTATTGTCTGCCTGCCCATTTGTCAAAAATATATACGAATTAACCAGGTTTTATTTGCTTAAAAAAATTACTGCCTACTTCTCGGCGCTTGAAAAAGGGGTATTTTGCATTTTGGTGGGGAAGGGGGACTCCAATCCTAACAATTTTTACACCATGATTTCTGAAGGACTATTGGATGCCTGAGGCCAAATTTAAGGTTTCTACCTGCACTGGAAGTATTTATGGCCGCGTCTCCATACAAGAGGAACCACTGTGCACTGTGAGCTAAATTAAAAAAAAAGTGGCATAAAGTCTAATATTGGAGATATCGAGCTGAAATTTTGTATTTATGATAATATACCACTCAAATTATGTAAACAAAATTTTAAGTTAATTGGACCACGCCTTCCCTGACCGCCCATGTATGCAGATATTGCGTATAAGTATTTTTTTAATGATGTGAATAATAGGCTAAAATTAGGAAAGTAATTGTTTTTTTTTATTAAATAGTGAGAAACATAAAAATGTATAGTAAACTTAAAAATAAAACTGTTTATTATAATTAAATTCATTCTTAATAACAAGTTTAGTTTAATTCATTAGTATGGTGTTTTCTTGAAAATATACAAAGACATATTTTTATTTAATTTTCTTCTGTAGGCAATTCAAATGAAAATGGATTTACCTCGTCTGATTCCGAGTCTTCATCAGAACTGTAGTCATTAGATGACGATTGAACATTATTTGGAGTAACATTATGGGGTGCTTCTAAAAGCTCAATTACTGCACGTGGAAGCGTTCGTTTTTTTTTTGTCGGTCTCCCCTTTTCTTTATATTTATACTTGATATAAGTGGATCTGATGAGTCTATAGATCTTTGGATCCGGGAATTTTGTGTGTATGCTTCTGTCGCGTTTGTATAATTTGTTTCGCGCTATTTTTATGTGGCAGTGCTGTGGCATCTCGGAATTATTTTTCTTGGTTTTTTGAAAGGAAGAGGTTTCTGTGGCACACCTACGTATGTGTTTTTTTTAAAGATAGATTCAAGTTTTAAAGTGATTCAATTAGTTATATTCATATGTGTTTTTTAAAGAAAAAAATGCAAACAGAACGCAAAGGGGGGTAATTTGAGCCGAAGCTCAAGTAAGTCTAGAATATTACGAAGCGGAAGAGACACAAGAACAGAGGAACAGATCCAGCATCTTCATACTGATGAGCGTGTGAGAATGAGGCAATTGCGTCAAGAACAATCAAAACGTACACGAGCCGAACGCAATGAAGCAAGAAGATCTAGAACTACATATATACAAGAAAATCAAAACGGAGCTCAGCTCTAATTGGAGGCTCGTGGAGAGCCTCACCACTTTAACCATATACAAGAAAAAGGGGCGAGACAGAGTTCGCCTGGCTCGCTAGTAATATATATGTATAATAATCCATATACATAAATGGATTGGATATATTTTCTAAAAATATCCACCCATCTCCTACAGTGCCACTGCACAGTGGTTCCCCTAGAGGCCAAAATTCCAAAAAGTGAATCAGAATAGATTTGCGCAAAAAGTAACCAAATCATCTTTAAAATGTCCAAACAATTCAACACAAAACCGTTTTTACTATAAAGCTAACGGTACTCTCTAAAAATAGAATTGAAGTCGCGAGCACGAGTTCATTTGCTAAGCGTATTTGGACGAATTTTGGTGGGGAAGGGGGACTCCAATCCTAACAATTTTTACACCATGATTTCTGAAGGACTATTGGATGCCTGAGGCCAAATTTAAGGTTTCTACCTGCACTGGAAGTATTTATGGCCGCGTCTCCATACAAGAGGAACCACTGTGCACTGCAAGGGTTTAGAAATAAGAGATTGAGTTAGTATATTAACGATAAAAAGCACATCCGCAACTTTCCGCAAAATTCTCAAACGGTTTTATTACCTCAAGAAACTCTTTAATACAATGACATAAACATTTATTTCGGAGTTTCAACGGAACACAACTAAAACTTTACATAAACATAAAAAAACGTTCACAAAATACACAAAAAAGGTTAAATCAAATATAATTACAAAAAAAGTTAAATTAATGAAATTAACTTAAAATAAAGAATTTTTAAAAGTAAATACCTTCAAATTTAAACTTCTTTTTAAATTATGTCAATCAGATAACTATCACCGACGTTTTACCTTTTTGAAGTTCGCTTTGCTATCTATAAAAATGCAATTCGTCCAAATACGCTTAGCAAATGAACTCGTGCTCGCGACTTCAATTCTATTTTTAGAGAGTACCGTTAGCTTTATAGTAAAAACGGTTTTGTGTTGAATTGTTTGGACATTTTAAAGATGATTTGGTTACTTTTTGCGCAAATCTATTCTGATTCACTTTTTGGAATTTTGGCCTCTAGGGGAACCACTGTGCAGTGTCTTATAATTTTAGTCAGAAGTTTGCAACGCAGTGAAGGAGACATTTCCGACCCTATAAAGTATATATATTCTTAATCAGCATCAACAGCCAAGTCGATCTAGTCGTGTCCGGCTGTCCGTCTGTCCGTCTGTCTGTCCGTCCGTTTCTACGCAAACTAGTCCCTCAGTTTTGAAGCTATCTGAATGAAACTTGTCAGATAGTATTCTATATGCTCTCACTACTATATAAGTCAGAACGGGCCAGATCGGACAACTATATCATATAGCTGTCATAGGAAAGATCGGAAAATTTTGAGGAAAACAAATATAACTTTGCCAGTTTTCAACATATTTTCATATAATTTAAGATATGGTCATTTTGTATTATTATAGAATTTTAGTTTTAATTTTATCAAGATCGGACTACTATATCATATAGCTGCTATAGGAACAATCGGAAAATTTTTAGGAAAAAATAACTTTGCCAATTTTTAACATATTTTCATATAATTTGAGATATGGTCAAGAAGAATAGAGAAGATAGAGAAAATATATTTATTTATTGTCTGCCTGCCCATTTGTCAAAAATATATACGAATTAACCAGGTTTTATTTGCTTAAAAAAATTACTGCCTACTTCTCGGCGCTTGAAAAAGGGGTATTTTGCATTTTGGTGGGGAAGGGGGACTCCAATCCTAACAATTTTTACACCATGATTTCTGAAGGACTATTGGATGCCTGAGGCCAAATTTAAGGTTTCTACCTGCACTGGAAGTATTTATGGCCGCGTCTCCATACAAGAGGAACCACTGTGCACTGTGAGCTAAATTAAAAAAAAGTGGCATAAAGTCTAATATTGGAGATATCGAGCTGAAATTTTGTTTTTATGATAAATATACCACTCAAATTATGTAAACAAAATTTTAAGTTAATTGGACCACGCCTTCCCTGACCGCCCATGTATGCAGATATTGCGTATAAGTATTTTTTTAATGATGTGAATAATAGGCTAAAATTTGGAAAGTAATTGTTTTTTTTTTATTAAATAGTGAGAAACATAAAAATGTATAGTAAACTTAAAAATAAAACTGTTTATTATAATTAAATTCATTCTTAATAACAAGTTTAGTTTAATTCATTAGTATGGTGTTTTCTTGAAAATATACAAAGACATATTTTTATTTAATTTTCTTCTGTAGGCAATTCAAATGAAAATGGATTTACCTCGTCTGATTCCGAGTCTTCATCAGAACTGTAGTCATTAGATGACGATTGAACATTATTTGGAGTAACATTATGGGGTGCTTCTAAAAGCTCAATTACTGCACGTGCAAGCGTTCGTTTTTTTTTTTGTCGGTCTCCCCTTTTCTTTATATTTATACTTGATATAAGTGGATCTGATGAGTCTATAGATCTTTGGATCCGGGAATTTTGTGTGTATGCTTCTGTCGCGTTTGTATAATTTGTTTCGCGCTTCTGACGCCTTTTTGGCCCAGACAACCCACTGGCACCACTGATGCAGCTATGATCTGTGATCCATGTACCAAAATCTTATGTAGCGTTGGCGACATTGGATACAATGGATAATGCAACATGTATAATCTGATTGTATTATTAGAAAGTTTCTGAAATTTTTAGCATCTATTGCAAATTCGCAGTTTATAGAAATAAGAATATTATGGAGCCAAGCTTTTTATTTGTGTATCCAAATCTTCTTTTTCTTTAAGAATGTGATCCTTGGTTTCTTTGGCAAAATCCATTTTGGGGGACTGGGGAGTTTTGTTGTTCCACAAAATGTTTCCTTCTTCATCTACTAGCCTCAGACGTATAACAGTTGTAACACACAAAGACTGATCAAACGTTTCGGGCTCTTTTGTTTCAAATCTTTTTTTATACATGCTTTGTCCAGTTGATCCATCGAATCCGTAACTCGCTTTAATTTAACTGTTGAAACACTTTCTAAATTGGCGAACACCTCCTCCTGTAACAAAAAGATGCGGCTACCAGTATGGTTTAGCAAGTCCTGTAAGGCAACTTTTGCCACTGTTTCCGTTGCTGTTATTCCTGTAGGTCTCAATTGCAATTTAGCTTCTTGAACCTTGCAATAGCTCGGGTATATATCACAATTATGTTGTTTGCTCATATACCGAATTTCATTGTATAATGCTTTACTTAAGGAATTTTCCAGGAAGAATTCCAAAGCTTCATTTGTTGTCAAAGGTATTGGCTCTGCTATTCCAAGCCTCCTTTTGGCTTCGGTTGCCACATTTTCAGACGTATAATATTTTTTTAGTACAAATGCAGTATTATTTTCATTTGATTTTCTAGCTGACAGTGTTGCTGCATGGATTAAAAGTTTGGTATCGTTATTTTAATTATACGCTGTATCGGAAGCTAGTTTTCTTTTAAGGCGTGGACTTGCTTCATCATAATTTAGTTTTGGTTTACCCATTTTTACGCTGTTCATCTGTTCCTCATTATCTAAAGAAATTTTTAAATTCATTGACAGCCACATCGAATGATTTTCCCGAAATTTCATCATATTTCGACCGCACTTTTCGAGATATCTTTTAACATGAAGCTTAAATCGTAGTTTTTGGCAAAATGTATCCTTTTTTTTTCTTTGCTCAGCATATTTTCACTAATTTGGCCAAATATCCAGTTAGCAAGGGCGGAATAGTTGCGACCGTTGTCGATCCAAGCATCCAGCAGCAACTTTCCCGCCAAATTTTATCGCAGAAGTCAGCTGACTAATCACCTCACTTTGAAAATCGATTAAAATGACAGGGCCGCATTTTTAGCAAAAATATTTATTGATTCTTTTTATATAAGTAATCTATTTTAGATATACTAAGTTAAAATTAAGATTTGAGACGACAAAAATTCCGACTTTATGCCACTTTTTTTTTTTGGAATTTAGCCCACAGTGGAGAGCGAGAAGGGTTTCTTCCTCTTCCTTGGTGATGTTGTCGGTGCCAGAGCTCTGTGAACAAGTGTCCATGGCTTCTTCGGGCTCCCGGATTGGTTCGATGTTACTCGACTTGGGGCTGCTTGAGCACCCTGTTTCAGTGTTGTTACTATTGTTGGTATCCATAAGTTGGTCCCACGAGTAGTGAGGAAGGAAGTATCCCCCAGGGCAGAGCCCGGGGGATCCGGATCCCCGGATCGGGCGCTTATACGACCGGAGGTGCCAGGTATCCGGAAGCCACCGTTAAAAGACACACTGACGTAGTGCCATTCATCACAGGGACACGGTACGGTAACACCGGTGATTACGGGTTGTTTCGAGTTGTCCTCTCTAGATCCGCCATATTTAGTCTAGAGCAGGGACACCTCGAGCAGGATGTGGTTCTTCACCACGTATGGTCGTTTTAGTAGTCGGCATGTGACTGCCAACTACCACTAGCTGAGTCGGATCGACGCGGCGACAGGCGCACACGCTTCATAGCCCCTGGGGGGCTATGTTAAATCCTATATCGATACAGACAAGCCCGCTTCAATTAACGCATTGGAAGACAACATTGAAAAATTAATTCGTGAGATACCAGCTGTTTTTGTTTCTTTTTTTTCCTAAAGCTTTTAAAAATACACAGGGGAATCAACGGATGACCAAGTCATCTGCTGTAACTGTATGCATCTTCGGTAGTGTGACTATACTTTCCAAGCGAGGGCGCTGGAAGCAGGTCTCCGGTCGAGATCGATCGGGGATGCTGATCAAATGTAGTCGGGCGGACCTGTGAAAGTCTTTAATAGGCCTCCCCTCAAGTCAGGCGTGTTAAACGACCCGTGCCCCCTGACTTGAGGTTCGCAGCTGAGGGGTTAAACCAGCCCCTTCATACGGACGGGCAACCCTTGGTCGTAAGATGCCTTGCCGCGGCTTTGGGGTGACCACTTTTATAGCCCCAAACCGCCTCTGGCCCGCTGCGCTTGCCAGGACGAGCAAAGCGGGCGTTCATGAAATGTAAATGGAACCTTCACACCGTGCTTCGGAGCTTTCGGGAGAGGATAAACCCTAAAATCTGTCGGACGAGGACGAGGAGGAGTTGGTGAGGCAACTCGCAAACTATCGGAGACCGGAGATGAGCTGCCGATTTCAAGTCGAGACATCCGGGCTCCGTCGAGATCCGAGGGGAGAGCTGGTAGCACTCTCCAATCCAACCACACAGGTGGGGATCACCTGGACACCACCGAAGAAAAGAAAATAAAACAGCAGAGACGAGCGAGGGTCAATAGAGCCCACTTCATCCTCGGGAAGATAGCCATGGATGAGGCTGAGGGAAAAAACGACCCCCGAGATGCTGAAAATAAAGCCGAATTCCTTGCGGAGATCGCGGAATACGAGGCTTATCGTAAGGCGAGCTTCAGCCCTCTCAGGCGAAGCGTAATAATTTACAAGAAGTGAGCAAGAGCGCACCTAAGAGGACGAAGGACCCACAGGGCAAACCGAGAGCCACAACCTTCGTCAGTAAGGCGAAGAAGTTTGGCGTGGTGGCCAGAAATAGTCTGGGTATGGCTCTGGTGGACGAACTCCACGACGTCGTCTGCTGTCGGAAAAGTGAGAAGATCGCCAAATCAAGTTGGTCGACATGGTAATCGACAGGTTGGTTACCGTGCCGACCGGTCCAATCCCCTCCTTCGACTCCTCAGACGTGGTCAGGGGGCACCGGATCATCAGGTGCGACGATGGGTTTTCGAGAAACTTCCTGGCGGAGTGTGTGGCTAAGATAAGCGACTTCTGGGCTGGCTTTAAGATTAGGCTAGTCCACGCCAAAGAGATTCCGACGCTGACACATACAAGGGTGATCCTGTCAGTGGGCTCAGAAGCCGAATGTCCATACAGAGCGCATGAATGGATCAACGACGGACGTGTTTCGGTACGCTCGTGATTTATAGTGCGAAAAACTAGTTTTCCCTCGCGAAATAATTAATAAAAAGTGGCTAGATCGGTTTTCGAGTGCTCCGCGAAATATTGTACGTATTTTCGGAAGTGGAAAACATAAAGATCGGGAATTATTTCCATTTTATACTTGGAAATTTTCCATTGAGTGCACGTGCTCGCTTGCCAAGCTTCCGTATCAGCTGTTGAATAGCTGTTTCGCACGGTTGCATTCGGCAAAGCTTTGAGGTTCGCGACTTCGCTGAACGGGTGCATTCGCGTAGGTTGCGCTGCTGTGCCCTATAGGTGGAGCCAAACCTGCGTGATAGAGCAAGCAGCTTTGAGGTGAGTGATACCGCAAGCAGCTTGTGATGGAGAGCGACAGCAGTGCGAGCGCCATGAGCGTTGGCTCTGCGAGGTCGGGCAGAGGGGCAAAGAGGAGAGGCCGAAAGGCCAAGAGTGCGACGGCGACGCAGGCGAAGCTGGTCGCTCTGGCCAGTCAAGGCGTCCCGGAGGCCGTCGGTGTGCTGGACGAGCAATTCTCGTCCCTGGAGGAGCCGCAGCCGTCTACATCGGCTGATGCCGCTGCCGCTACCGCTGCCGATGCCGCCATTGCAGCTCGGCTTGCTGCTGCCCGCGCGGCTTTCCGCGCCGCGAACCCCGTTGCTGCCCCTGTTGCTGACCCCGATGCTGTCCCCGCCGCTGCCCCCGCCGTCACCCCCGCCGCTGCCGCCCCCGCCGCTGCTGATACCGCCGCTGCTGCCACCGCTGCCGCCCGTGCTGGGCAAGCAGCCATGATGGCAGAGTTGTCGGCCACGCAGCGATTGGTGCGGAAGAGTTTCTGCAGTCTGGGAGCGGTCAACACTGACGAGCTCTCGCTGGCCATCAGCCGCTATGACGAGCTGGTGATAGCAAGGCGTGGTCGGCAACCGATGGCGCCACTGTTAACGTGACGCTGGAGGTGAACGAGAAGGCTTTGGCGAAGCTCGATGTAGGGAGAGTCTACATAAAGTGGTTCTCGTTCCGGTGCCGATCGCAGGTCCGCACATACGCATGCCACAGATGCGTGGGCTTCGACCACAAGGTCGGTGAGTGCCGTCAGAAGGCCAATGTTTGCCGACAGTGCGGACAGGTTGGCCACACTGCGGCTAAGTGCCAGAATCCGGTGGACTGCCGGAACTGCCGTCATCGGGGGCAGCCCTCAGGGCATCATATGCTCTCGGGTGAGTGCCCGATATACGGAGCGGTGCTAGCGAGGTTGCAAGCTAGACATTAATGTTTAGTTTCGCCCAAGCGAACTGTGGTCGAGGCCGAGCCGCGACCATTGAGCTCGGAGATCGGGCTTGATGTTCGCGCTGGTGCAGGAGCCGTATCTCGGCGGGGATGGAATGGATGTGCTGCCTGAAGGAATGAGGAAGTTCACCGACCGGCGAGGGAAGGCAGCCATCCTAGTGGACCAACAGGTTGCCATCTGCATGCCAGTGGAGACCCTCACCACGGATTATGGCGTATGTCTGGTCGTTAAAGGGAGTTTTGGCTCAATCTTCCTTTGCTCAGCATACTGCCAATTCCATGCTCCTCTGGAACCGTACCTTCGGTACATGGATGCGGTCCTGCTGCAGGCCAGCAGAACCCCCGCAATCCTGGACCTCGGCGCGAATGCAGTATCCCCCATGTGGTTTAGCAAACTCTCCCGGCATGCCGAGGGACAAGCTACTACGGACGGGGTGAGCTGCTGTCTGAGTGGATGCTGGAGGCAAGAGCCGCCGCCCTAAACTAGCCAACAGAGGTGTACACGTTTGATAACTACAGAGTTCGTAGTGATATCGACGTGACAATCGTCAATGAGGCAGCATCTATGTGGGCCACATATGAGTGGAGAGTGGACGAGTGGGAGTTGAGTGACCACAACATTATTACTGTTGTGCCCGAGCCAACGACCGCGAGCGCAGTTGAAAGCATAGCTCCTGTGCCGTCCTGGAACTTCTCCAATGCCCGTTGGCGATTGTTCGAGGAGGAAATGGTGAGTAGAGCAGCTGAACTTCCGGAAGACTTCTCTGATTCGCCGTTGGACCAACAAGTCTCGACCCTGCGTAGTATTGTGCATGATGTGTGCGATATTGCGCTGGGAAGAAAGTCGCCCGGATCGCCCAGCAGGAGAGCACGTTGGTGGACTGCCGACCTCTCCGCTGTGAGGCCCGAAGTCCCCAGACTTCGCCGCCGCCTCCAAGATGCCCGGCGTCGTGATCACGATACCGCTGCAGAGCTGTTGGTAGTTGAGCTGAGGCATGCCTCAGCCAACTACAAGAAGCTCATCGGGAGGGCGAAATTGGACGACCTGAAACGCTTCGTGGGAGATCACGCAGATGATCCATGGGGGCGCGTCTACAAGATGTGCCGAGGCCGCAAAAAGTGCACGGAGATTGGGTGCCTCCGCGTGAATGGCGAGCTAATCACCGATTGGGGTGATTGTGCACGAGTGCTCCTCCGCAACTTTTTCCCTGTTGCGGAGTCAGATGCACCGATTACCATCGTGGAGGATGTCCCACCGGCCCTTGAAGTTTTCGAGGTTGATGCTTGTGTCGCACGGTTGAAGAGCAGGCGCTCTCCCGGCTTAGACGGCATCAATGGCACTATTTGCAAGGCAGTCTGGCGCGCCATACCTCAGCACCTCGCGTCGTTGTATTCCCGATGCGTCCGAACAGGATACTTTCCCGACGAGTGGAAGTGTCCACGAGTAGTGGCGCTGCTCAAGGGACCCGAGAAGGACAAGTGCGAGCCTTCCTCCTATAGGGGGATATGCTTGCTGCCAGTTTTTGGTTAGGTGCTCGAGGCAATCATGGTGAATCGCGTGAGAGAAGTTCATCCGGAAGGCTGCAGATGGCAGTTCGGTTTTCGCCAAGGACGATGTGTGGAGGATGCTTGGAGACACGTGAAGAGCAGTGTTGATGCCAGCCCGGCGCAATACGTGCTCGGGATCTTCGTGGACTTCAAAGGAGCATTCGACAACGTCGAATGGAGTGCTGCACTGCGCCGATTAGCCGACTTGGGATGCCGAGAGTTGAGCTTGTGGCAGAGCTTCTTCTCCGGCCGAAGAGCAGTGGTCCGAAGCAGTTACGGTGCAGTGAATGTGCCGGTAACTAGAAGTTGCCCGCAGGGGTCAATCAGCGGCCCATTTATTTGGGACCTGCTGATGGATGTACTGCTACAGCGCCTCCAGTCGTATTGCCCGTTGAGTGTATACGCGGATGACCTGCTTCTTCTCGTCGAGGGAAATTCCCGAGCCGCGCTTGAGGGAAAAGGAGGGCAACTTATGTCCATCGTTGAAACGTGGGGAGCGGAAATTGGCGTTGCCATTTCCACCAGCAAGACGGTAATAATGCTGCTCAAAGGTACCTTGAGACGTGCGCCTATGGTACGGTTTGCTGGAGCGAATCTGCCGTATGTGCGTAGCTGTCGGTATCTTGGCATCACGGTCAGCGAGAGAATGAAATTCCTCGCGCACATTGCTTCGCTTCGCCAGCGAATGACCGGAGTCGTTGGAGCATTGGCGCGTGTGCTTCGAGCTGACTGGGGTCTCAGTCACCCGGCCAGGCGGACCATATATGCCGGACTCATGGCACCTTGTGTGCTGTTTGGTGCCTCGGTATGGTATGGACACAGCCGAATGTATGGCTAGCTGCCAAGAGGCGACTAGCCTCCTGCCAGAGGATGATCCTGATTGGATGCCTCTCGGTATGCCGAACAGTGTCCACCGTGGCACTGCAGGTTCTTGCTGGAGCTCCCCCGCTTGACTTGGCCGCTAAGCAATTAGCGGTCAAATACAAGCTGAAGCGTGGATACCCGTTGGGGGAGAACGACTGGCTCTATGGCGAGGACATTTCATGTCTTAGCCGGGAGCAGAAGAAGACGCGCTTAGAGGAGTGCTTGCTGCTTAGCTGGCAGAACAGATGGGATGACGACAGTGAACCAGGACGGGTGACCCATCGTTTCATCCCAGATGTCTCTCTCATCTATCGGGATCCAACTATTGGATTCTCGATGATGGCGTCTTTCCTGCTTACAGGGCACGGGTCGTTCAATGCATTTCTGCATGGGAGAGCCCTCAGCGACACCACTGCTTGCGCATGTGGCGATCCATACGAGGACGTGTTGTGCGTCTGCTTCCTATATGCAGACTTGCAAGACCTTGATGGACTAGGAGTGCAGCGCGTTGGCGAAGACTGGACGTTTGAAGGAATCCTGGAGGACCGAGAGAGGATCCAGAGGCTGGAAGAGTTCGCTCAGGAAACGTTCCGCAGGAGGAGGGGCGTTTAGCCCAACATTCCTGCCGTGTGGTTAGCTGCGAAGAATACTGCCACAGTGCGCTGCTGCTTGTCGTAGGAGGCGACTAAAACGGCAATGGGTTTCTCCGCCCGGGCTTGTCGGAGCCAAAGGAGTGAGGCCGACCAAGCCTCCAATTTCGGTACCACGGGTTGGGCAGTTTTTCCAAGGCTGCCCATTGAGGTCGGCCCCCTAGTGGGAGTATCGTGGTGGCTGTGGTTCCCCATATCGCGGGGAGATCCACTAGGATCGACGTGGAGTTGCGTTCTCAACCTGGTACTGTGACCATTAGATCAGCAGAGACGTTAGATAGGTCTCGCCCCTCACAAAGGGGGAGCAAACGCCCGACAAGCGTGCGCTCAAATTTGTACCGGGGTGGTCGCTATGTACATAGCTATAGCTTCCAGTCCGGGGCGGTTGGCTGGCGCTTAATCCAGACTGTCGCATTATGTGGCCACTTCTGGCCACATTGAAATGCTGTGGTGATACTCCCTTAAGTGCGGAAGATGCCACATAAAACAAGTACGGAGAGATCCGAGTCTCACTGTCCATACAGAGCACTGGACCATCCTCAAGGCGGAAAAAGCGATGAAGTCGAACCAGCCGTTCTTTCTTCTCATAAGCCAACTCTGCTTATCGCAGCTTGAAGCCACTGCCTACAAGGTCCGTTACGGCATACGGAAGGCCAAGATAAAGGTCTTCCTAGCTGATCCGGATAAGATTTTAGAAGAGGTCGATGACACCAAAAAACTGTTGGACGATATGGTCATCGACGACAAATCCCCCGACACAACCCCAACTAACGGTGATGTCAAAACTCGTGAAGATTAACCTGAAGCGCAGGTCACATGCTTTAGCAAATCTCAGGGAGAAGGATATCGACATTGGAGTGATACAGGAGCCTTGGACCAGGGACGAGAAAGTCGCTTACCAATGACTTTAGACAAATACAAAAGCCCGGCCCCGGACGGCATAATACCGACAATGCTACAAACAGGCAAAGATGGCTGTAGCATGATGGATGGCTAAAAGCAATATACAAGGCTTGGATAAGACTCAGGCACATCCCGATCCGGTGGAGGGAAGCCAAAGTCATATTTATACCGAAGCGGGGCAGAAGGGGGCACATTCTAGCGAAGTACTATAGGCCGATCAGCCTAACCTCCTTCGTCCTGAAGACCCCAGACAGATTACTGAATGTTCACATTCGGGAGGCTGGCGAAAATCCTCCATCTGAACCCTCCAAGAGGGCGCCCGCTGGGCAATGGGCACTGTATTATCCCGGACAACGGGTCACTGCTGCACTGCTGCTTGCTCCGTCCGCGGTAATACAGTGTCTAGCTAAGGCAACGGTTCAATTCCTTCCGCTCAAAAGCCGGAGGAAATGAATCATTTGCCATGGGTGGAGGTGCCTGGCGGCTTGACATAAAACGCAAGTGGGTGGTTCCCCGGAAAACTAACCAGTTTTTTCTGTAATGGACAAATCAAGGCTTTCAACCGGGGCTAGGATATCAACCCAAACGTCAGTGGAAGGCGTTACTACTACCACCGGCGGGCACCGAGGGGAGCAATCCTCTCTGCGTGTCGCCAGCGGTCACACCTCTAGCATGACGGGAGCAGGTCGTGCCAGTTGTACTGCTACTGCCAAGAAAACGACTCAGAGCAAACTATGCCGCTCAGCTGCCGCCATCGATACAGACACGGGCCTGGAGAGCGCGCAGCTCACACCAGAGGAGAAGATCCTACTCCGCTCGCGACAACCAGGCACCAGCTCCCCGAGCAGGGACGGAGGAAGGCGAAGGCTCAGTATAAGGTTGCGCTCACGATCGGAAGCCGGCTTCGGGCCAAAGCTAACCTCTCCCAAGAGGAGAAGGCAAAGCTAGCCTGGGCCGAGCAGAAGATTGAAGAGGGTAGGTTAACTACGCCAAGATCCCCCATATATCCTCAACGGGCGGATTCGCCAACAAAGTGAAGGAGATGCTTGCCAGCAAAAGGCAACGCTCCGCCGAGAGCGCCACTAAAGACGCTCCGGCGAGCAAGCGGCAACGCGGGCCCAACGTAGGCCCTCCACCTAAAGCGAAGAAGCCTCAGAGGGCACAGAAGGCTAGTGAGGTGACCAAACGACATCTGATCGTAGCACTCATTGACCGGAACGACGAAAATGGAAAGATGTCCGAAGAACGGTGGAAGGCGGTGCGCACGAGGCTCGTCGAAGCGCTGTTTGCACGGATGGAGGATGACTCCCTTGGTCCCATGCCCACTTTTGATGGTGCAGGGTGGCTAAATGGGGTCAAAATCCTGAAGTGCATGGACGACCCGATTCGGAAGTGGCTGACGCAAACGGTCAGCCAGATGAAGGCGTTGTGGGAGGGGGCTAAACTGGAAGTGGTGGACAGGGAGCTAATCCCATCCATACCGAAGGCGAAGGTACTCTTTCCCATCGCCACCCGAGGTGACCGGGCGCTGAAGCTGCTACAGCGCCAAAACCCCACCGCAGATTGGAAGGTACTGCACATTGCTACCCCGACACCCAAAGAGAGGGGCCAATGCGCAGTCCTCCAAAACAACAAAGCGGCGAAGGACATCTTGTAACCTAGATACGGAAAGATGGCGTGGGGCATGGGTAGTGTCTACCTGCACCTTAAAAAGCGCCACCCTGGCGACAAGGATGCGCACACCTTGCAGGAATGCCAGGTGGAAAAAGACCTTGGTCTGGAGTCCATCATCGACGCCGCCCAGGAAATGACGCTTGACGTCTCGGAGGAGGAGGAGGAGGACGGTGACCTGACAGTCATAGTCAACCCGTCCCGAGCTGATCCAGGTACCCATGACCCTAAGGGTACTGCAGCTCAACCTCCATTGCTGGACTAAAGTCCTCAGCACACCATGTGTTCTACTCACCAACGGTAAGCAGGAACAGAACCGACGTACTCGTACGGAAGGGTCTTCACGCTAACCTTATGTCTCATTACAGTACGGATGACCTGATTGTGGTGATGCTTGAAATGCTTGATGCTACATGGCCCACGACAGAGCAGCCCCATCGGAGGAACTCATGAGCCTGGTGGAAGCCAGCCCGAACGACCAGCAACTGCTCGTGGGGGCGGACCCCAACGCACATCACTGCGTGTGGGGGAGCCCCGACATAAACGACAGAGGTGAGTCACTCCTAGACTTTTACTATCAAATAACATATGTATAGCGAACGTGGGGGAGGAGCACACCTTCGTAGGTCCCACTTCCTCAAACGTGCTAGACTTAACACTCATAAGGGGACAATGTACAATGGTTTCAGAATGGAGAGTCCTTAAGAGACCATCCTTCTCGGACCATAAGTACTTACAATTCCAATACGATTTCGACCACTCTCCCAAACCAACCGTCTTTAGGAACCCCCGGAACACTAATTGGGGAAAGTTTAGGAAGACAATCTCAAAACGACTCGCGACTGGCCCCGTCCTAGTAAAATCGGCTGAAGACATAGAAAAGTCCCTAGAGACCTTTTTCAGGGAATTACTAAATGCGCAACGCGCAGCCCGACATCTAGAGCCAGAAAGAGGACCAAGTCACCCTGGTGGAACAGTAATCTTTCGCTCCTACGCAATAACCTCAGAGAATTCTTCAAAATCGCCAAAGAGGCGAAAAAGGATGTGATCAATGAGAAATACAAGATCCTACTCAGGGATTACAAGAAGGAAATACGCAGGGCACAAAGAAGCTTCTGCTCCAATATCGAGACGGCCCCAGAAACGGCTAGACTCCGGAAGTTGTTATCGAGGCAACCCACCTACAGAGTCAGCTCAAACGCGACGACGGACAGTGGACTGAGGGCAGTGAGGAGGCCCTAACAGCACTAATGCATGCTCACTTCCCAGGATGCACTGAGATATCCGATGCCAACAAGCACCAGGAAACTCAAACTTGGAGAAGAGAGTCTCCCAACAATTATAATATCCTCTAGAAGAATCCAATGGGCTGTAGATTCTTTTGCGGGAATAAAAGCACCAGGACTAGATGGAATATTCCCAGCCATGCTACAGGTGACAAAAGAAGTGATCACCCCATGACTCTGCGCTATATTTGCAACCTGCTTAAGCACGGGCTATGTCCCTATCCCATGGAGGACCTCTCGGATTATCTTTCTGCCAAAGGCTGGGAAGTGCAGTCACGTGAGCCCCAAGGATTACAGGCCGATTAGCCTCACCTCATTTTTACTCAAGGCGCTAGAAAAGCTGCTGGACAAATACATCAGAAACGATGTGGGAAGACTTCTGTCATCCAACCAGCACGCTTACATAAAAGGGAAATTAATGGAAACGGCACTACACTCATTAGTAGCCACTATTGAAAGAGCCCTGCACAACATAGAATATGCTCTTGGAGTGTTTGTGGATATATCCGGAGCATTCAACAGCGTGACAACAGACGCTATAATGAACCGCTTAGAAGCGGCCAACACGCACCCAGCCATCAGCTTGTGGATAAGAAATCTTCTAAGCTGTACGCGGGTACAATCCGATTGGGGAACCGCCTCAATGGTGAAGGGAGCTCACAGGGGCACGCCACAAGGCGGGGTCCTGTCGCCTCTCCTGTGGAATCTGGTGGTAGACGACCTGATCAAGAGATTCGAAAGCATAATTATCACGGGAGTCTGTCCATCGACCCTCAGCTCGATCATGGAATCAACACTAAGGGAGATATGTGAGTGGGCGAAGAAGGTAGGTCTTAGTATCAACGCGAACAAGACGGACCTCATTCTCTTCACGAAGAGATACAAGGTGCCGCTATGGCTCCCCCCGAAAATTAACTCAACCAGGCTAATCCTGAAGACACAAGTTAAGTACCTCGGAATGGCATTAGACAGTAAGCTGGCATCGAAGCCCAATGTATTAGAGAGGGTAAAAAAGGCCACCATAGTGCTATATGCATCCAAGAAGATCTGATGGTGTGTCAAATGTCCTTCAGACTATGGCACAGCATGACCTTATTGATGGCCTGCTCGACATATCCTTGTCTCAAGTTAACCATGTCTTGAATTCCTTGAACCGCTTATTGGATCTTTGTTTCGTCTCTGATCCTCTAGGTGTTGACTTAGTTAGAGTTCCTCCATTGACGCTACCTGAAGATCCTTACCATCCAACTTTCGAAGTGACTATCGATACGGGGACGGTTGCAAAGAACGAATCTGATTGTTTAGCCAATAAGGTTCGCTGTTTTCGTAAAGCTAACTTTCATGCGCTAAATAATCTTATATCTGAATTTGATTGGTCAAACCTGTACATGTGCACTGACATGGCAGCCGCCGTGGACATTTTTTACAGTGCCATGAACTCGTTCTTCTTATCTTGTGTTCCGTTAACCTATCCGTCTGTCTCTAGCAAACCACCTTGGTTTAATAAGGAGCTGACACGCCTAAAAAATGTTAAGTCTAGGCTTTATAATAAATATAAACTTACTCGTTCTAAAACTGTCTTTTCTAACTATCTCAGTGCTCGGTCGAAATTTACCGTGCATAACGCTCGGTCTTATAAAAATTATCTGAATCGTTGTAGGGTTCAGTTCACACAGGACCCGAAACAGTTTTATAATTTTGTTAATACCAAGCGTAAACCAAACCTATACCCTTCCTCGCTTTCATTTAATAATTCTTCAGCAAAATCGGATCAGGCGATCGCCGATCTCTTTGCTGAGTTTTTTAAAACTACTTATTCTTCCTCAAACGAGATAAACCAGACGTATTCTTTTCCTATGCCCAAATCGAACTTAATTTTCAGTCCTATCTTAGACGAAAGCTCTCTTCGGCTGGATCTTCAACGTGTAAAGCCAGTTTATGCACCGGGTCCCGATGGCATACCGGGCTGTGTTCTCAGGTATTGTGCCGAGGCTCTGTGTAACCCCCTTCTCAAACTATTTACCATATCTTTGGAAACATCAGAATTTCCCCTTATTTGGAAGGAATCTTTTATTATTCCTCTCCATAAAACAGGTAGCAAGTCGGATGCTGGTAACTACAGAGGAATCTCTAAGTTGTCGGCAATTCCAAAACTCTTTGAAAATATAATTACTCCTCACCTGCAGCACTTGTGCAGATCCGTAATTACTCCATGTCAGCATGGATTTATGAAACGAAGATCGACCACTACAAATCTTTTGGAACTTACCTCATTTGTGATTAGGGGCTTCCAACGTAAATCTCAGACCGACGTGATCTATACGGACTTTAGTAAAGCCTTTGACTCGGTTAATCATTTTCTTCTTATAAGGAAGCTCGATTTAATAGGGTTTCCTACCGATCTTCTTAATTGGCTTCAGAGTTATTTGAGTCACCGGACTCAAAAGGTTCTGTTCAAGAATTCTCTTTCCAACTCCCTCAATCTCACTTCTGGCGTCCCACAAGGCAGCCATCTTGGCCCGCTGCTATTTACCTTATTCATCAATGACCTTCCTCTAGTGCTACCCAACTCTAGGGTACTTATGTACGCAAACGATCTCAAACTGTGCGTGCAGTATAACGACAGCTCATGCCAGTCAGACTTACAATCCGATCTTGACAACTTCTAGGCATGGTGTAGTGTTAACTTATTAAATCTCAACAGCTCAAAATGCAAACTGATGACATTTTCACGTGTCACTCCCCAGTATGCAACATATACGCTTAATGAATGTGCATTGGAAAGAATAACTCTCGTTGATGACCTAGGTGTCCGTCTAGATCCTAAGCTTTCGTTTTCAGAACATATTTCTTGCATGGTTAACAAGGCCAAAGGCATGCTTGGATTTATTAAAAGGTCGAAAGAATTCGATTCCCCTTACGTAACTAAGACTCTTTTCACTTCATTAGTTCGTCCTATTTTGGAATATGGTTCTTGCGTTTGGAGTCCTCAATTTGGAATTCATATTGCCCGCATTGAATCTGTTCAAAAAAATGTTCTGCTTTTCGCCCTACGTGGCTTACCCTGGGATGCCGACCTAAGATTACCGTCTTATTCTAGTAGACTCCTATTAATTAACCTACCCTCCCTATCTAACCGTAGAACTATGCTTGGTGTCGTCTTTCTACACAAGCTAATTCATGGTGACGTAGAGAGCCCCTACCTGCTAGGACAGCTTAACTTTCACGTTCCTCGACTAACATCTAGAACCTTTATCCCCTTAGCAATAAATCACTGTAGGAGGGAGTTTGAGGCACATGAACCTTTTAGGGTCTTATGTGCCGATTACAACCGACTTTTTAAATTTATAGAGGGACCTGAGAGTCTCCCTCGCCTTAAAACTGTATTGCTAGTAGAATTAGCTCGTAATGTTGCATGAACCTAAACCTAACTTTCCTCGTTCTTTCCTATATTTTCCTTCTCACGCGTCTATCTAGAACGCGATCGAGCCGTACGTCACACGGCTGCGCCCCTCGGTCGGTTGGGCGGGAGGTGGGCGTGGGACTCGCGCGCAAAAAAAAAAAAAAAAAAAAAAACAAAAAGATGCTTAGCAGCACCTGGGGCCTCTCACCCGCTCTAATGCACTGGATTTACATCTCGGTGGTGCGTCCAACTCTGATGTATGGAGTCTTACTCTTCAATAGAAGGACTAAGATACCAGCATATAAAATGCCCAGAATAGATGGCATAGAGCTAAAATTATCAGAGCAGGCTAAGTATCTCGGTGTGATACTAGACCCGAAGCTCTTATGGAAGAAAAATGTTACAGAAAGAGTCAGGAAGGCAAGTATTGCCTTCTACTCTTGCAGGAAAATGTTCCGAGATAAATGGGATCTACACCAAACGATCATAATATGGCTTTGCATTACGGTGTTTCGGCCAATTTTAGCATACGGAGCCCTAGCATGGTGGCCAGCACTAACTAAGGCTTATAACATCCCAATATTAACAAGGATACAAAGAGCAGCGTGTACTGGTGCAACGAGGGCAAAGCCCCGCATCAGCACTAAATGCTATCCTGGACATAGGCCGATAGAACTGTTCGAAAAGGACATGGCCGCGCAGATCGCAGTAAGACTGAAGAAGTAAGCAAGAAACTGCTGTAGGGAATACAGATCAGGCCACGGCAAGATACTTGAACGCATAAAAATACAGGCAAACGCAAGAATATACTACATGACCACGGATATGAACTTCGGAAATGGCTACACGACTACATACCAAATTAGGGAAGATTGGAGAAGGGAGAGAGTAACCACATGGCGGAGGAGGTATCCCTCTACACTAACGGCTCCAGAATGAAGGCCCTTAATAGCCTTGCCGGACCAATTATACCGAGCAAGCTCGCTCCGGATATACGGACATACGGATACCGATCTCACTAAACTCGGTCCAGACAAAGATCCATGACCATTTCAGTCTGACAGGCAACAAGGAATGGTCAAAAAAGAGTGAACATAAGATTTCAAAGAAATATTGGCCGAACTTCGACAAGAATCGAACAAGAGAGCTGCTATCCAACAGTAAACGGGATATCAGCTGCAAGGAGATTACGGAACAAAAGACATCAGAGCACCTGACCTGATCTCTGCCCAGCCGTAAACCACACCAGACTACGTCACTTCGGTGCCCACCCTGCAGTACCAAAATTCCACGTCCCCGGGTTTTCCACGCGGCATGCTCGAAAAACAAAAACAAATTACATGGGCTCCGTTTAGCGAAGTTCGAAACGAAGTAGGCGCAACAAAAATCGACCTGCGTTCGGCTATTGCCGATCTCTCACGAAGTTCGGACTGTATATTTGTTTTTGTTTTCGAACTGACTCGGACCACCGGTTTTCGACAGTTCGGATATTAGAGAGAGAGGGAAATGATCGAAAGGGAAATAAGAAAATCTCTGTCGAAAACAAATTGTCTTGGGTCGACGTCAGAATACCCTTTTTAAAATAAGTTGTAATATTTTTAAATCTAAGTTCTTATTTAATTAATTATTATCTATTCAGTCGAATGGTATTTTAGCATATTTATTAAACATTTGCTTTGGGCAAAGGCAAAATGTTTATATTTTTTATTCTGCCTTATGTAGGGGAAATTAAAAGGCATTGATTTGGTCGTGCATACCCTGACACGAGGCAGGATTTTCGATCTTCGGTTTTCTCTCGCTTCTCCTAATTCTCTTTGCATTTAGAGTTGACTGTTGCTGCATTCAGAAGTGTTTTGCGTATTATTTAAAGTAAAGTAAAGTTATTTGTGTTTCATTAATAAATTAATTTGCAGATTTGATCTTGAACATGGTCACGCCTATATGAACGGTACGTATGTATATTTGTGCAAAATATTTCAGTGTTCAATTTGATTTTAACATTTATATAGTTTATTTACAGATAGCATTAGTCTGGTAAAGGGACACCCGTAGGCAGAGAAGACCCGTCACACGCATTTAGGAATGAAGAAGTTAAGCTAACCAAAAATGTGTAACCATAACATATATAACATTTTATAAATAAATACTAAATACAAAAATAAATTACTCCGGATTTTTACGAGGAGGATATTTTTCGGGTATTTTCTATAGGTTTTCCACGGGGTTTCAACGGGTTTTCCACGGAGATTCCCCGCACGTTTTCCCCGGTGTTTCCACGCGAAATCCACGAGGAATCGAGTTCGAAATTTCGAAATTGCCTGCGAAATGGCGCGGGGATTCCACGCGATTTCCCGAATTATCCCCGGCGAATTTCGAATTCCACGCCACATTGGACTGATGTATGGAAAAACCTTACTAGATTTGTATGGAAATTCCCCGCCAGTCCCGGGACTGGCGGGGAATCTCCGGGGAAAAGCCGGGGAATGGTACTGAAGGGTACCACCTAAGTCACTACAATACATAGGAAAGCTGAAGGTCTCAGCAATCCTAGGCTTTCTCAGCAACTTAGGCTGCTACTAAAGGACGACTACGACCACAACAGGACAACCGAGGGAGTGGACCAAAAAAGAGCTCAGCTCTAATTGGAGACCCTAAACAAGGGCCTCACTACTGTAACCTACCTACCTTCCTAGGCTATTACTCGTGGAGTCTATACAGGTTTTCCCATGGGTTTCCACGGCCACTTGCCGTGGATTTTCTATAGGGTTTCCACTGGGTTTCCACGGCGATTCCACGTGAAATTTACATCGAAATTCACAGATTCTTTTGAAATTCCCTACTAAATACCCCAGGGATTAATTTCGAAATCCCCGCCACATCGGACTGATGCATGAAAAATTTTTACCAGATTTATATGAAAATTCCACTGGATTCCACGGGAACTTTTTGGCGAGTCCCCGGGGATTCCACTTGGATTCCACGTGGACTGGTAGTGAAGTGTACTTATTTCCATGAGATAGTAGTACTTTTCTGCGTTTGATGCGAAATCGTACCCAGACTGGCGTGGTCCGTGATCATCTAGAAGCGCATAATCTCTTAACTCCCAAATTCGTTGCCAGATATTTTATTCCTGTGTTAATTCAGCTTCTGAGAGAAGTATTTAAATATTTAATATTTAAAAATATTTATTAATAATAACCACTTTCCTTGAATTAATGGCAAGGCGCAATGAAATCAAGGCAATCCACAATAAATACAATTTTTAAATACAAAAATACGGCATATTGTTTATTTAAGCTCAAGTAGGCATGATTTCGGCCCAAGACCGGATTTGCTTAAAATGAGTAAAGATTTGTTGTACTTAAAATTTCTAAACTAAAGAACCAATTTCGTACGCCATAAAATGATTATCAAAGCCTTTTACATGTATTTCCCCAGAACTGCGCACTAGTTCGTAGGTGGTGAAATAAGTACTTATGTATGTACAAACAGACCACCTCATCGTTACAAATAATAAAAACTTTTTCAAACTAAAGAACCAATTTCGTACGCCATAAAATGATTATCAAAGCCTTTTACATGTATTTCCCCAGAACTGCGCACTAGTTCGTAGGTGGTGAAGTAAGTACTTATGTATGTACAAACAGACCACCTCATCGTTACAAATAATAAAAACTTTTTCATTTTTCCAAACAACTATATAGTTATATAGTATGTATGTAGTATAGTATATCAGGGGTGCCATGGAAAACACTGTGATTTTGATTTCCCCAAAAAGGCATTTCCGCTAAACCAATTTCTCGGTGCCATACAACATCGAATAAGTTTTGTGTTTTTAGTTTTTTCACAAACCATTCGAAATGGCTGGCAGGGTTGCCATGATGAGATGAAATCACGCATGTGTTTTAGCAAACATTTTATTTAAATTATTGTAAAATGGTAGGTTTTGGGATATTTTATTCTTTAAATAATGTGATTTAACCTATTTTGTTAATTAATTTAGTTTTTTTTACTTTTATATAAAAAAAAAAGTTTAAAATGTTGGCGCGAAAATATTAAAAATTTGCTCGACAACTCTACTAAACCCGACTTCAAAATTTCGAATCTATCGATGTGGTAGGCATCGAAATTGACGTCAAGTTGTGTGTTTTCAAGTACCCGAAAAATATTTGAGTGGAAGTGCTGTGGCACCGAGGAATCATTTTTCAGGGTTTTTGCAGCGGAAGTGGTTTCTGTGGCACCCCTGTATATATACATACATTATTTTATATAATGTGAATGCATTTGAATTAATAACAACGTAATAGTTAGTTTTATATCGCGTATTCTTATAAGATAAATCATTACATATTTTGTTGTCTTTGAAGCTCAAATCACGTTCGTTAATAACTTAATTAAATTAATTGTTATACCCTTGCAGGGTATTATAATTTAAGTCAGAGGTTTGTAACGATCGAGATCGGACAACGCTTCAATACATACCTCACGTGCTACAAAAACATTTTTTTCTTCAAAATCTATACCACTTCTGAAGTGGCCATCGATTAGTCCGGACTTAAACCCTATTGAGGACCTCTGGGGAATTCTTTCAGCAAGAATTTATAAGAATGGACGGCAGTTTGACAATATCAGACAATTAAAAGTCTTTTGCAGAGTGGGAGCTTATAAGCAATGAAACTCTTCAAAATTTAGCAGACTCTATGCCAAATCGCATTCATAAGCTTCTTATGGCTAAGGGAAAGCATATAAATTACTTAAATAAAACACCATAAATGAATACATAAACAATTAATAAGAATAAGAAGAAAATGAAAAATACACATATACTTATTTCCTAAAGACTTGTTGAATTCAATAAAATATTTTTAAAAGTTTAAATAAAACTATGTCTTATTATTATATATTCTGACCGGATTCCCTTTGTTTAAAGTATACTTTTTTGAATATATTATATTTGCAAACAAATGTTGGCCTTAATTAATTTTTATTCTTAACTAGCGAACGTTGTCTCGTCTCAATTTAAAGTTTTAAACTCTGTTCCGCCGTGCTGGGAAGTCGTGTCTATCACTTGATGTTCGGGAAGCAGTTTAGCTGCCAATAAATAAGAACTTTTTTTTTATTATGTTGCTCTTTACTTAAGTACCTTGTGAAACACGATATTTTTTGTTTTTTTATCTTAAAAAAATAAACCAAATCAGACGGTCTTCCGACCCGTGAACACACCTCATAGAACCATGGGAAAAACATGGATGTTCTAGAATCAAACCATAAACATTTAAGGATTGGTCTTCTGATTCGTTGATGGTCATGGCAAATGCAAGACTTATCGGAAATTAAAATCTTTTTAATTCATTATTTACATTGTTTTTCAATTTTATAACCACCAAACGCGTACCGTTGCACAGTTTTGGTTGATTTACAGACATATGTTTTGAAGTATGATATTTGCTTATCAAGATGGTTTCTTCTATAACATTCGGCTGTAATCTCTTCACCGTTAGTGGCGTACCGTTTCTCACCAAATTATCACCGAACCAACTTTTAACCGCAAATTTGATGTGGCAATCCTGGCAAATCCTATTAATTTAAAAACGCAGTAGGATAATTGACATCGTCGTCTTCATCAGTGATTGTGTCAACTGATTTGTAGGAATGCATATCGCCTGGTATTTAATTTTGAATTGAAAAATCTATTTTGTCTATATTATTATTTTCTTGCCTGTAATATTGCTCGTGAATTCAACAATGAATGATTCTAGTAATTTTCTCGAATGTCAGGAAAGAAGTTATTGATGAGATTTTCCTTCACCGTGACACGTGAAACATTTGTGTGTGCTTGTGCTGTCACGCAGTTGATGGCCTCTTGCGAAACAATTTAGGCATAGCTGCTTCTTTTTGATGTAGCCGGAACGCGCGTCAATTGACATTTGGAGAAAGCGCGGGCATAAACGCACTGGATGGTTCTCTTTGGAATCACATCTTTTGGATATCTGAACGATCCTCGTACTGAAGGATTTCAGTATTCGTGGCGACACGTCGGAGGGTGTCGTTTCTGACGGATGGAGGCGCAACTTAGGAGGTTGAATAGAATCTGTAGTTTCTAGAGTTCTATGGCGCTCAGTCAGGAATGAATCAAGTTCTTGCCACGTAGGAATTTCGGTTTTATTTGTTAAGGACTGCTCCCATAGTGAGAGCGTCAGCTTTGGAAGCTTCGTGGAACACAAATAAACCAGGAGACAATCCCAATTATCCGTAGGAATAATCCAGGCTGCCGAAGATTCTTGTGCGACGGACTGCATGTTTAATAATTTCTTCAGTTGGCTGTTCACCAGCAGTCGCTTGTTTTCGAAACGCTCAGATAGGTTTTTCCAGGCTGAGCGGAAACCATCGTTGGTGAGTGGCGAATTGGAAACTACGGAATGAGCTTCACCACTAGTCTTGGCATATAGATAGAACAACTTTTCAACAGGGGTCAGCGCAGGATTGTCTATATAGACCGCTGTGAAAAGGTCTCGGAAAGTCGGCCAGCGAATATAATCGCCCGAGAAAACTTCCGTATCGCGCGGAGAAAGCCGACAGCCAGACGGAAAGGAATTTTGGGGCGCAGGGGATTGGACATGAGCTGCGTTAGAAGAGATCGTATCGATCTGTTCCATGAGCTGGGCGGCACACCGTTCGTAGATGAAATAGGAATAATCGTACTTTGCCTTAACAGTAGGCAAGGTGTCCGCCGCGCCCTCGAAGCCAACTGAAATTAGCTCTGAACAAGCTTCGTACTCTTTCTTGACCTTATCCCATAGCGCTCGGACTTGGTCGAGATGAATTTGGCAAGTGTACTTGGAAGGACTTGGTGCTGCTGGATTACAGACTCTGGACTCGAAGTGACTCAGACGGTCACAGGTCATCGTAAATTTATTTAAAATGCAGGAAGTCATTCTGTACATATTTTACGAAATTTGACTGTCTGTATATATATGTATTCTTATATATTTTGAATTATTTATTTGTGGAAGCTGGATTGGAATTTAGGAACCAATCGGAATATATTAGGAATTTAATTTATGAATTGTATTATGCAGTGGCTGAGATGTACGAATTAACTGAATAAAATTCTCTCTGCTGCGAAAGGGATACGGTCACACTAATGCGGATATGGAAGCGCACTTGAATTTCTAACTGATTTTAGTTAGTTGGAATTTTATGAAAAATAATTTACAAATTATTTTGTGTGCCTGGACTTATTCAGTTGCCCGCTGCTGTATTTGCCGCGGTACTGTTCTTGGAGATGTGTGAATCTGTTTGTGCATTAGCCGTTGCGAATGCAAAATAGCGGAGACAACGGAGGCGGAAAAAAATTGCAAAAAGTCGGAGCGTCGACTTGCCGACGATTACGTATATAATTGCAATGTTTGCATATGCTTGCATGCAGCTGACCTCAGGATAGAGCAAAGGGGAGACAATAAATATATGTATGTTTATTTGGATGAAGCTCCGCTCAGGATAGAGCAGGGAAGAGTAAATAAATACAATAAAATTAATTTGGCGTTTCTGTGCCGTGGTTTTTGGATATATTATAATTATTTGTTGGAGCAGTGGACTGTATTTGTAGTGTTTTATTTTGTTTTGGAATGTTTATTTCTTATTATTATCCAGGATAGGACTATATATCAATATATTTTTATAATTTGTTGGGTAAATTATTTACCCTATTAAAAATACCCGTGCTGATATTTGTGTGCCCTTGTATAAATTATATTTAATGTAAATATATTAAATATAATTTTGCGGAGAATGTATATGTCAGTTGACAGTGGATATAAGTGCAAGCGGAACACAGTGAACGAAATTCGAAATTGGAAGTTTCATTGTGGCTTATGGCATTTATTTAAATACACACTTTTTCAATTTTGGAACTCGTAGAAATTAATTGCACAATTGGATTGTGTAAAAGGGGGGTGTGCTGTTGTTGTGTCGGATGGCTTATGGCATGTTTATTTAAGTTGGGCTTATTAAGAAACAATAGGAAACTCAGACTGTAAGATTTAATACACGCGTTTTAACTCTAAACTCGACGTGCGCTTCTATTCGTGTTCTCAATCGCTCTTTCTCTTCTTCTCTAGGCATCGATATGACACCGCTTCGCTATCGATTACAACTATCGGTATACATCGGTCATAACCAACAGCCCGTTCGTTACAATTGTAATAATCGGACTTGGAGTCGGAAACTGCCGTAGTGTCGGATCAATCGGACTTGGATTTAGACAAAATCATGGAAATGACCAGCAGCCATATGGAAATGTTCACTTATCTTGTGCGGTTTTAAAGCCACCGGAGCTGCTGGAATAAAATAATCCGGCTCTGTTGGACCAAATGTTCGGAGGGGGATGGCTTTAGTCTGAAATGGACTCGATAAGAAAAACACGGAAGAACTTTCGGGGTATTACGCAACGGGCGTATGTCATTATTGGTAGAATCGGAAATTGGTACTAAATACAAGAAGTCTTAAAGCTAGCTTGGGGAGAGCGGATTAGAAGCTCTATGCACGAAAGTGCAGTGGAAGAGGGAGAGCGAGAGCGAGTGTACCGGATCACACCGCCTCCGGAAAATACACGCCCTTCTGGCGTGAACAGTCTCATACAATTTTTTTAATAAGCATTAGGAGAAAATTGCTTTTATTTTTAGTTTTCGACCATACCCTAGATAATAAAAATAACTAAGAAGAGAGTTTTTCATTTCGAACTTAAAGACTGCGATCGATTTTATGCAAAAATCATGTTGTTGGTCAAAATAATAAGTGCACCCATTCTTCTAAGCCTAGAACGTGAAACTTATTCAATATTTTGCACTCTTTTCTTCTTATTAGTAAACTTATAATAGTATACAATCGGAAGAAAGCTGACCAACTCATCACCAACTTTGCGTCTTCAGCTGCTGACCAGCTTCATGATGTGCTAATCACTTCCTTGCAGGACAGCACAGACCTAACGCGCCACCGGTCAAACCACGAAGTTCCCTAGTGGAGTGATAGACTTGCAGATCAAAGACAGGAAGTTCACAGGCTCTTTAATAGGGCCAAGGCGATTCGAAACTCCTGGGACACTTATAAGAGAGCTCTCACGGAGTATAACAAAAAATATTAGAAGAGCTAAGCGGGAAAACTGGCGGAACTACTGCGAAAGTGTGCATAAGCAGCTAGACTGCAAAAGGTCTTCGCTAAGGCTCAATTAATGGGGTGGGACTTCTAAGAAGAACAGATGGTTCTTTCACCAAAGACCGCAAGGAAACGCTAGAGCTTTTGCTTCAGGTGCATTTCCCAGGGTCTCGGATCAACACGCACGGCGAACCAAATGGGTTCACCACTCCACCGAACAGGGCAGTCAAATCTTTTAGCCCTTTCAAAGCCCCGGGGGGCGATCAGATTTTTCCAGCCTTGCTACAACATAGCATTGAGATAATTATCTCCCCACTTGTCGGTCTGCTTAGAGCCAGCTTTGCATGGGGATATATTCCACAATCTTGGAGGAGAGTCAACGTGGTATTTATTCCGTATTATTCTTATTATTATTCTGTATTAAACAAGGCAGCCGAGCTCTTGACCAACCCAAGTCATACAGACCGATAAGTCTTTCGTCTTTCTTTCTCAAGACTGCGGAGCGGCTAGTGGACCTGTATGTGAGGTGCACTCTCCAAGCCGCTACACAAAACCCAATTTGCCTACATCAAAGGCGGATTGACAGAGGTCGCTCTTCACCACATACACCATTTACACTTTTACATTTACATAGGTTTTGTATAGGGGCCTAGAGGTGAACTTGTGTCCAAGTTGCGTTTAAGTTACGTTTGTGTCGATAACACCTGAGTATTTCGTTAACAACTCTATATTCGGACTAACGTACAAGTTTCACCACCAAATAAAAATCAAAACCTAGTAACTGACGGTTTGAGCAGTGCACTCTTGGGGACTTCTAGTCGGCACTTCTGGATCTGTGGACAAATAATATGAGAGAATTCAGTGAGTTCTGAAGAACTCCCACATATACAGAAAGATAAAATATAATTCAAATTGGGATCGATGCTAGCCGACCGCTTGGAGGACCTCTTTCAAGAATCGCAATATGGCGTTTTAAAAAACCGCGTAAAAACCCTTTTTTTTAATTAAAAAATATTTTAAAATTAATGTACAAAATAATTATTTAATAATGGTTCCACAAAGAACATTTAGACCCAGGCGTGCCCAATGCGTTCAGCGCTTTCGTTTGTATTTCCTATCCAAGTTTCTTGAGCAGGTTGCCTCCAATATCATCAAATTCTTTAACGGATATTGTTATTCACTTGTTGGTGAGGGATCCTGGTGGATACTCGCAACCAAAATCCTGCATATTATTGGGTCCGCCAGAGACTCGCTATAGTGCGGTATTCCGTAGAAGATCCCAAGCAGTACGAGACAATCCCAATTCGCTTCTCCAAAGAAAAAGACATCGCAGACAAATCCATGGCCTTCATCATGGTTTCTCTATTGTGCTCCATGGCTGATAATATCAGGCTTTCGTCGTTGTTCGAATTGCTCATTTTCGTCAATTTTTGTTTACTTTTTCAATAAATGCTGACAGCTGTCAAAAACAGACGCAATAACGCAATAGAAACACACATTCTACGTTATTGCGTTTCCTTCGATATCGATAGGTAATGCACGATAGTGTAAATAGGCTACTAGTCAGCAAGATCGAAAAATCTTTCAAATCCAAGGAAATTGCTTTGTGCTCCTTCCTGGACGTCGAAGGTGCTTTCGACAACACTGGCTATCAGTCAATCTCCAGAGCTCTATCTCTTAGGAACATTGATGTAGTTACCGTAGCCTGGATAGAAGCTATGCTACTACAACGTGAAATATCTTCCACGTTAGACGCGACAACGGTCCGTATTAACGCGGCCAGAGGGTGTCCACAAGGCGGAGTGCTGTCTCTCCTATTATCGTCACTTGTAGTAGACGAACTCCTAGAAAAACTACACAACCAGGGAATCGATGCCATTGGGTATGCCGACGACCTGGCCATTGTAGTCACAGGGAAGTCCGCAACACTGTCACCGAACTGATGCAAAGGCCACTCAATTTGGTTCTCGACTGGTGCACAAACCGCACAAGGCGGTTGTTGTACCGTTTACCAAACGGTACGCCAATGACATCGACCTCCTTGTCATTGGGGGGACCCCCGTAGAGCTCTCCAGTGAGGTCAAATATCTGGGTGGTGTTCTAGATAAACGGCTTAACTGGAACTCGCACCGCAACCAAACGATTACCAAGGCCTCAAATGCTTTATGGGCATGTCTTAGACTATATGGTAAAACGTGGCTCCAAATCCATCCTGTGGCTTTACTGCATAATGGTCAGGCCTATTATGACCTATGCTGCTATGGTGGCCAAAGGTGCCGCAAGTAGACATTCAGATGTGTAGCAAGTTGCAGCGGCTAGTGTGTGTATCTCTGTCGGGAGCTTTACGCACATGCCCAACTGTGGCTATGGAGAAAATCATTGGATTGACTCCGCTACACATTCATATACAAGAAGGAGCCGCTAGAAGCCTTCTTATAATCAAACTCACATCTAGGTTACTGACAGATGATACTGGTCATGTCAGTATTTTGAATAATGTTTCTGGCTTAGATATCTGCAGCCGAACAGATCTCATCACCACGAAGCTCTACTTTGGGGCGAAATTTAGGACCCTCATCCCAGACCGTAGGGCATGGGATAATGGTAACCCTTGCTGTGACCCCGGTAGCCTGCAGTGGTTCACTGATGGGTCCAAAACGGAGCAAGGGGCGGGTGCGGGGGCCTTTGGACCTAACACCAGAGTCTCTATTGCTTTGGGCAAATGGCCCAATGTTTTTCAATCAGAGATTCATGCCATTGAGGCCTGCTCTAAACTTATCCTTGGCAAAAGGATGAGAGGAACTACAATAAATATCTAATCAGATAGCCAAGCGGCGATCAAAGCTCTATCCTCTTGGAGGATAAGCTCCAAACTCGTGGTGGACTGCTGGACCATCCTCCAGCAGCTCTCCACCGGGAACAGGGTAACTTTGTGTTGGTTTCCCTGTCATGCCGGAATTCCCGGCAACGAAAACGCTCATAAGCTGGCAAGAGTCGGCTCAGCGACTCCTTTACACGGCGCGGAGCCTTTTTGTGGCTTAGGGTGGGCCGCTGCCAACGATATGGAAGGAAGATGGGTTAAAGGAGCGAAGTCCAGGTATTGGATATCAGGATATCGTCAAGCTAAAGAGCTGATACATCCGCTTTTGGGCAGGAACACTGATGGGCGTTCCAGGATGGACCTAAGACTATTGGTAGCCTACCTCACCAGCCACCATGTCTTGAAATATCATCTTCACAAGATGCGTCTGTCTTCGGACACGGAGTGCAGGCTCTGTAAAGAAGACGACGAGACGAGCAAACACATTCTTTGTGAGTGTCCAGCCATTATTTAGTCCAGAATGAGGCACCTGCACAGCGAGCTCTTGACAGCTTCGCAGATCAGGCAAGCCTCGACAAGAGATCTGCTAGCCTTCATAAGGGAGGTTGAGCAACTCTTGTCTTAATAGTAATAATAATAAAATAAATACAGGCACAAAAGATCACTCGGTCGCAGTGCTTTAAGATCTCCCTAGATCTCCCCAACATTTATTATTATTATTATCCAGTATACACACCCTTATTTTGCACTTTTTTCTTCTTATTAGTAAACTTATTATAGTATCCAGTATAAGCACCCTTATTTTGAACCACTTTCGCCATTCGTTTCGGCATACTAGCAATAAGTTTGTGGCAAGTCCCTACACGAATCTCATGTCCGGTTTCTTCACGGAATCTTGACAAATCTTCGGCATTTTTAATTTTTCTGATTTCTATTGTTGTTGACAGTTGTTGCTTACAATTAGCGTTACGTAGGTGGTTTCAGTACCAAATCTATTAAACATTTTCCCTTGATATAATTGGTAAGTAGAGCCAAGTTTGCTTAGGAGATCACCTTGTTTACCTTTTTGAGCATTCCCTGTTATTTCCGGGGTTTACTACCAGTGTCACTGGGTTATTCTGACCGTCTTATTTTCACAAACCGCTGCCTATTTTGCTGAACACACAGATTATTGCCGTGACTTTGCTTCACTTGCTTGACGGCACTAGTTCGTCCAAGTCCTTATGAGAGAAGGGATTCCCAAACCTCGTTCAGTTGCGACACCTGCAACGTCAGTTAATGGCATACCGTTACGACCAAGGCATTTTCTGCAAGACACGTTATCTCTTGAATGCTGTCTTGAAATATCTATGGATCCATATCAAACGCTTATCAAAAATCAACATCCAAGTAAACGGTTGCCTTAGTGAAAGAGAGATTTACAAACAGAATTCCGCTTTGCCATCCCGGCATTCGAGTCTAGAGCAAACTTTGGCAATGGTTTACTTCTTTTTGCCACTTGTTGCCATGACCTTCGTTTGGTGCGGCTTTTAATCCAATTGTAGCTTGTCCACGAGCTCTCGACATTTAACTCCCAGAAAGCTTATGGTGGAGGCTCTGAAATCAAGCAATTCTCGGATCTCGTTATAAGTTTTTATTCCACTTGAATAGAATTTGGGGCTTAGGGGCGACTAGGAATTTAAAGCAAAAACTAATTGATACCCATTGCATTGAGACATTAAAATTATGTTATATTTTATGTTATGTGTGTTATGAAAACCTACACAGGAAATGGAAGGAAGATTAAAACGTCCCAATACTTGCGGTAAACTAGTACATATAATGGAATTATTTTTAATAATTTAAAATTACACTCAAAGATTTTGAGCTACAAATTATTTCGATTTCTCCCTTTTTCTGTACTAACGCAATACTTTTTTTTTTTAGTTCCAGGACCAACAGCCAATTATTCATTGGTATACAAATATTCAAATAATATTTAAACTACATGTCGGACAGAATCCCGAGGAAGTACATGTTTCTGCTGAATTTAGGCGAGAGGCATAGAGCAGAGACTGTGACATTGTATGACCAATGCCCAATGCCCAATGAGAGGCCACGTGAGTGTCATAGTCCGTGAATCTTCTTGAAAAATCGGACGATTCTCCGAAGGGAATCTTCTACGTTTCTACCGCCGGACTTTGCTTTCAGTCTCTCCCATTTGTCAAATTAAAATAATGTAGTACTGGACGACCACGTAGAAAAACGTTTGTAAAAAAAACTTGAACTTACGATCCTGGGGTCGCTAAACTTTAATGAGCAAAATCTTTATTTTATTTCTTGGTATCCTGTTCACTTACCCCGTTTTTGGCTAGTCCGGATTCCGGGATCCCGATCGGTGACGGGGCGCGCAATTCCTTGTTTGGTATTTAAATTTAAATTTACTACACTACTGGCGTGTGGGTGATACTCCCGATCCATAAGTACTCATAAGATACAGGGTACTATAGCTTAGTGCCAACCGAAAACTCCATAAAGTCCATCATCTCCGTCCGTCCGTGTGAACCAACATTTGGTGACAAACTATTGCACGTAGATCAAGAGTTATTTGAATTTAGCCACGGCCATTTCCACCCTCGCAAATCATGCCTTAATTGTGCATTTCGGTTTAAAGTAAATACACTGCTGGTCTTAGATTAGACGCACGTTTAGTTGTATACAACTTTGCTTCATATTTATTTATTAAATGACGATAGAAAAGAAGTTGATATGCAGAAACATTACTTCTTTAATGATACTTTAAATATAATATTCAAATGATTATTTATTATTTAAGAAAATTGTGTTTTTCAAACATTTTTTTAAAGCTCCTTAAAATAAGGCGAATTTTTCTTGGTCATTGAATTAGACGCAGCTTAAATTTCTTCGTATTGCGTGGACAAGGGTAAACTTTTGTATTGCAAATATATGAAAAATAAACAATTAAAGTGTTTTTTAGCTACATTTGAAGAAAAATTTGGAAAAGCTGCTGTTATGAGCTTATTGGAAAGTCAAAAAGTGGGCTTTCTTCACTTAAAATGACTAACCAATCAAAACATTGTCAAACAAATAAATCGCAGCTCCAGAACTGTTGACGGATATTTAAAGGATCCAGAGGCATTTCAGAAATAACTTCAAAGGGCACTATCAAACCAAGCAGAACGCCAAATTGTTAGAATTGCTTCGAATTCGACTAAATCTGCTGCTAAGATCAAGGAATTGGCCAGAGTAAAAGCAAGCCTTTCTACTGTTCAGCGAACTATCAGAAATTCAGAACTCCTAAAGCGTCTAAAAATCAAGAAAAATACCTCTTTGGATGCAATACGCAAGGAAAAGCGGCTTCAATTTGCGAAAGAATAGTGACGTGGACTGTCCAATCTGACACTCGCCTAAATGATTGGCGTTCAGGTGTCTTTACTGATGAAAAACGTTTTAATTTAGATGGCACTGATGGATTTCAATATTATTATCACGATTTGCGTAAAGATGAGCTATATTTAAGTTGCCACTATAGCCGAGAAGGGGGAACAATTTATGGAACAATTGACCTAATTTTTATCGATCAAAAGATAAACGGCGATCGCTTCAAAACGTTGTTGGAATCCGTGTTTCCAAAACTAAAAGATCTCTTTGGACCAATTCCATGGATTTTTCAAGAAGACAATGCTCCCATTCATAACTCTCGAGTAGTAAAGTCTTTTATTTCGAGACAAAACGTTAATATCATGACCTGGCTTCCATATTCTCCAGATCTTAACGTAATTGAAAGGCCGTCAGCCAATGGGCGGACAGGGGGAACAACGGGTGAGAAATCACATGCCATAACTGTCTGCACCACTGGAAGTGCGACTATACTCTCCCCGTGAGGGCGGCTGGAAGCAGGTCCCAGTAGGTCATGTCTCTGATGAGGATGCTGGCGAATGGTAGTCGGGCGGGAAGAAGAAAACTCCTGCCCAAACAATTACCCCAATCCAAGGTGGAACAGCATATGCCGCGGGATGCGTGTCCGGGGGGTGCTTGGACATTAGTATGCGGACTCTGGTGGACCGGCCGACCCATCAGTTTAAACTAGGCTTACCACGGTATGCGGGCTCTACCGTGGCGGACCATCCCCATCCCAGCATACTCGTGGGAATCAAAATGAACCAAGCAAATCACATAAATCCAAACAAAAAAGGTAGCCGTCAGACCTTAAAGTCTGCAGAGGAAACCCCCCTCATTAACACTAACTCGGAGACGCTAAGCGGCCGAGTGCTTAAAAAGGAAGAGGAGAGCTCCTCGGAGCGCCTTAATCCGGGGGCCGGTGTCACTGGGAAGGGCGAGCCAATGGGACCACCGAGCGGCGTGATCGGGGGCAAGTCCCTCGACGTGACCGCAGGGGGCTCCAGAGGTAAACCTAACCCAGGAGGCACGGCCCAGCAGCATCAAAGGATGAAGAAGACGCTGTATAATGAGCGGAAAAGAGCGGCCTTCATCCTTGCGCGAGCAAACCCAGCCATGGAGGCGGACCCGGAACAAGCGGGTCTTATTAAATGGGCGAAAGGCGTACTGCCGGATTTCCAGCCTGTCAAGGCGGGAAAGGCGGTTGCCCCCAACGCCCAGCAAGCCCACGCAGACGCGGGCAGGAGCACCACCAAACGTCATCGGTCTACGGAAGCGTTCCAGAGTGCAGCCTCAGCGGTCCTTCGCCGAGGTGACCAAGGGCAAGATCCTGATTGGAGTGGTGGATGAGGGTTCCAGTGACGGACAGATCCCAAGGGACCAATGGCGCTGGATCGATGGTGAGCTGCACAACAGGTTCGTGGAGGAGCTGTTGGCGTCAGGTGGGGCACTGCCCCGTTGTGAGGATGCCGGCTGGCATCAAGGAGGCGTGAAGGTGATCGCGTGCGAAGACGAGGCGTCGGTCAACTTCTACAAGAGAGCGATCGCGGGATTGGGTGAAGTATTCCCAGGTGCGAAGCTCGTGGCTGTCGACTGGGACAAGATCTCCAGCAAGCCAAGAGCCAGGGCGTGGCTTACGCATAAGCCGGCAGAGCCTGAGGAAATTCTCAAGCTTCTGCAGCTGAGCAAGTCCGACCTCCCCTCCTCTGATTGGCGAGTAGCCAAGGTTGAGTAGCCGTTGGTCCGAGGCGCCAGGTTGTCCTGACTCTCAATGAGGGGACAGTCGAGGCGGTGAAAAACGGGGGGGCGCTCAGGTACGGCTTCGAGAGCGTAGCCGTCCGCATATACAAGGCAGACGCTAAGCCGGGCCTTAAGGAGGAGGACCGAAGGATTGTCCGACGAGGAGGACATCCTGGAGGGGTACGTCTCTGAGGAGAGCGAGCTCGCGAGGGGCTTGCGCGGCGTCGGGATGTCCGAGGAGGAGGACGGGCTAGACGAGCCAACCACGGACGCCGACATCACTGTGGTGGAGGTTAAGTCTCAGAATGTCACTGACGGCTGTACGCAGCCCCAACAACAAGTAAAACGCGAGCCTGCATACTCGCTGGGAAAGATTTAAGTCTTTTCTTGCTTCCCAATTTCAGGAATGAAGACATTATAAACGCATGTCTAGAGGGACCAAACGGTTCCCTCCGGATATGCTCCGCATACCTGGTCGTGCGACCAGGATCCCATCCCCCCAACCCTGAGGCAAGTCACCGAGGACAGCAAAAGGCTGGGCCTGGACCTCATCATCGGGTGCGACGCAAATGCCCATCACCATCAGTGGGGCAGCACTGACACCAACGATAGGGGTGAGTCTCTTTTTGATTTTATCCTCTCATCTAACCTACTGCTGGGTAATTCGGGAAACGAACCCACCTTTATTATCAAAAACCGAATAGAGGTACTTGATATCACCCTTCTCTCTGAATCCCTGAAGGACTCTCTTAAGTCGTGGAGAGTGCTGGAGAAGCACCCATTATCCGACCACAGGTACATCCAATTCACGCTAGGTTTCGATAGGTTCAACCCAGTCACTTTCCGGAACCCCCGGAGGACTGACTGGGAGAAATATAGATCCCAGCTGAGTAAGATCCTTAAGCCCCCTTCAGCCCCAACCCACTCGGACTTCTGTCCTGAGGGGCTGGAGCGTCTCGTTGAGACTTTCACCGACGCGTGTAGCACGGCTCTAGATAGGTCCTGCCCCCGTAGCAAGAATGGGGGGAAGACTGGGAAGAAGCCACTATGGTGGTGTAAGGAATTAGGCCGCCTCAAGAAGACCACGAGTCAGTCCTTTAATCTAGCCAAGAGCGCCAACTCGGACGCATTGTGGCGTCTCAATAAATCTAACTTGTCCCTGTACGACAGGGAATTAAGAAAGGCCAAAAGAAGGACCTGGTCCGACTTTTGCTCAGGAATCCAGGACTACTCTGAGGCGTCTAGGCTGCGGAAGGTCCTCTCGACGACGCCCTCCAACCCGGGCTTCGTCAAGCGTCCCGACGACAGCTGGACGACCTCCAGTGAGGAAACCCTCGGGGTTCTCCTGGATGTCCATTTCCCCGCTAGCTCTTTCCAGAGCAGCCCACCTAACCCCCCGACACGGCGGGGGCCGTCCGAAATGGCATATCTTCTTACTGATAGGAACATTAAATAGGCAATTAACAGCTTCAGCCCATATAAATCCCCAGGGGTGGACGGCATCATACCTGCACAGCTTAGCTACGCAGCCGAGCTATCCACGCCCTGGCTTCGACTGAACTTTTCGATCATCCTCGACACAGGGGTCATTCCGAATGGATGGCTCCGCTCAAAAGTTGTATTCATCCCCAAGGCAGGCAAACCATCGCATTGCACGCCTAACGACTACAGGCCGATAAACCTCTCCTCGTTTCTACTCAAGACGCTGGAGAGACTCATCAGTCTGCAACTAATATTCCCCAATCATCCTTATCCTTAGCTTACCACTATCATAGAAAAATCGCTCCACGAAAAGGAGTTCACACTCGTCGCCTTCCTAGAATAGAGGGCGCCTTCAACAACATTCTCCCAGGCTCATTTACGACGGCACTGACTAAGCAGGATGAGCGACAGTCTTAGGTTCCTGGCGGATTGGACTGCCAGGTGCGGACTGGGAGTAAACCCAACAAAGACCGAACTGGTCCTCTTCACTAGGAAATACAAGATCCCCAAAGTGATACCCCCTATGCTTTGTGGGATACCTCTACCCCTTAAAAATCAGGCCAAATATCAAGGTCCTGGACCAAAACTAGACTGGGGCCTCAACACGGACGAGAGGGCCAAAAGTCCGTTGGCTGTACACGGCTATCATTCGCCCGATACTCCTCTACGGAGTGGTAATCTGGTGGCCAGCTATAAAGCGGTCTACCTGCCTGGGCAAGTTAAGAAAAATCCAACGCATGGCTGAGATCTGTATGACAGGCGGCCTGCGCACAACTCCGGGAGACGCCTTGGACGTTCTCCTGGACATCATCCCAATTGAACTAATGGGAGAGATGACCGCGTCACTCTCGGCATTAAGGCTGAAGGGCGCGGGTCTGTGGAGAAGATTGAGTTTCGGACACACGAACCTCGGCTCTGCTTCACACCTTACTGAGGGAAACACTGACTAATATATCCCCACTGAACACCCTATTACACCCTTCCAGGTTTACATCCCCGACAGAACGGAATGGAACCTAGGACTCCCTGGACCCCCAGGGTCCCTTCACATTTACACGGATGGCTCAAAACTGGACGGCCGGGTGGGAGGAGCTATATACTCTGAACACCTAGGATTAAACGTCTCGTTTAGGCTACCCGACCACTGCAGCGTCTTTCAAGCGGAAGTTTACGCCATCAAAGAAGCCCTTGATCAGCTCCCCCCAACTAGGGTCAGAGCTCCTCTATGCATTTTCTCTGACAGTCAGGCTGCCCTGAAGTCACTCGAATCTATTTCTTCTAACTCGAAGACCATCAACGACTGCCGCAGATCTCTTCACGAGATGGCGGAGCAGTACGACCTCCACCTCATCTGGGTCCCAGGACATAGGGACATCGAGGGTGACTGCGCTGCCGATGAGCTGGCCCGGCAGGGTACAGGGAGTTAGTTGACATGCCCTTGGCCACTCGCAGACTACTCTGTAGGGACAGGAAATGGGAAAACCTAATCACCTGCCGCCACGCTAGAATGATCTGGCCACGCCGATCAGCGAAACGCTCAATGTAGCTATTGTCATTAAGCTGGGAAAGCTGCGCCCTTGCCGTTAGGGCTCTCACTGGTCACTGGCTACTTGGAACGCATGCGTCCAGGCTGTCGGTGCACCACAACGACTATTGTAGAAGCTGTAGGGATGAGGAGGAAGAGGAAACCGTCCTTCACCTTCTCTGCCACTGTCCGGCCCTAAGCAGACGAAGACTGCAGTGCCTGGGCTTACCCACCCTTGTGGATCTCGCAGAGCTATGCGAGACATCTCCGAGGCAGATAACCCGATTCATACAAGGATCGGGTTGGTCCTCTCTCACGTAGAATTGGTCAGCGGCCCATGAGAACCTGCATCGGACGGGGACCTATCACAAAGAGCCTCCTCAGGCTCTCCGAGCCGGCCATCCCGCCCTCACCTAACCTAACCTAACGTAATTGAAAATGTTTGGGGCTGGCTAACACGGAAGGTATACGAAGGAGGAAAGCAGTACGAAGATAAGGAAACATTAACTGCAGCTATTAAACGTGCTTGGAGCGAGATTTCCTGGAATTACATAGATTTCTTGTATCATTCTATGAAGGACTGGATTTATGAAGTTATTACCAACAAAGGAGGCAGTTCTCAGTACTGAAATTATTTTTTTTTATTTCAAATAAATCAAATAGCAACTCCAACTAATAATACACGTTAAAATCCAAATACTTTTTTATAAAAATTAAAAAGCCAAAGTGCGTCTATTCTAATGACCAAGAAAAATGCACCTTATTTTAAGAAGTTTTAAGAAAATGTTTGAAAAACACAATTTTGTTAAATATGTATACTCATTTGAATATTAAATTTAAAGTATCCTTAAAGAAGAAATGTTTTGCATATCAACTTCTTTTCTATCGTCATTTAATGAATAAATATGAAGCAAAGTTTTATACAGCTAAACGTGCGTTTAACCTAAGACCAGCAGTGTATATAAATGTTTAATATAAGACCGATACTGTGGTATCCTGAAAAGGGGTAAAGGCATTCACATAAAATAGATATATAATTTTTGATCAGCGTCAACAGCCGAGTCGATCTGGTCATGTTCATCTGTCCGTCTGTCTGTTTCTACGCAAAAAGGCGCTCAGTTTTGGGTATGATAATAGTTCCTCAAAATTTTCCAAACGTTCCTATGGCAGCTATATGATATTGTTGTCCGATCCGGCCCGCTCCGAATATAGAAGACTATCTGCATTTCTTTCAGATAGCTTCAAAACTGAGGGACTAGTTTGCGAAGAAATAAACAGACGGATGGTGCGTTGCAAACTTCTGACTAAAATTATAATACCCTGTAAGGGTACACAAAAAAAAGTTTTTCACAAAATACTAAAAATAATGTTTAATTTCTTTTGCACAATGAGTAAAAGTGAGACCAATCGTAATGTGTTTGTTTTCAATTATTCTCTTAAATGATATCTTTTAATAGATACTTGCTCAGATAAGAAATATAAAAAAAAATCAAGTAAAATATTTTGGTTTTTGTTACTCTATTAATTAATTTTCCGGTTGGTCTTTTTTTTGAACAATCTAGGGCTGGTCCAATTTCCATTCCACGACATCAAGATGAAACCACAAGAACACGTTTTTTTCCTTTACGTCCACATATAAAATGGTTTTTAATAACTTTCTCTTCGATCTTTTAATATTACAATTTAGATTAAAACATATTTTTATTTGCGCATTTTTATTTACGCAATTTGGTAATGTTTTGATTATTTTGATTTTTAAATTGTCCTACTTTATATGGAAACATTTACATAAATAAAGATACAAATTATAAAGAACAGTTCCCAATGAAAGTGGAAAGAGAAGCATGATGATGCATACTACTGTGGACAAAATGTAAGGGCAATTTAAATATAAACTTAGCTGGCTTATCAGTTCGCACTAGTTCTTTTTTTCTTAACACGATAATCCAGCGTCTAACACTGCACTGCGTTCTTCGTGACACTTTGACAAAAATTCGACGCAAATGGTTTCGCAACCACCGTATTGTGATTTGGCTCCATGTGACTTCTGCCTATTCTCGAAACGTAAAATACTGTTCTAAGAAAGAGGGCGCCGGTAGCTATACCAAATAGGGACTACTTTGCTTGTTTCGAGGAAATTATTTTGAAGGAGATGAAGAATTCGAAGAAGAGTACAAGATTTTCAATTTAAGGGGGTCTTCTACTTACGATTTTTTTTAAATTAGTTTTCTTTATTTTTATTATTAAGATATAGAGGATCTGAGGAATACGTCATATAAAGGGTTTTGTTCACATTCCTGGGTAAAAGAAGTCCGAAAGATAGCCACCTCCATACGTTTCGACAATTTTTCCTATCTTTAAACTCGTTTTCCCGAAAATCACATTTTTTAAACTTTCTGGTATCATTTCTACCAGTCATTTTCATCGAATCGAAACATTTTTTCTCCCCTTCTTTATCAAACAATTCTCTATGCGTCTCCGAGTACGATTTTATTTTAAATTTTTTGTTTAATTTTTACACCCTCCAACATGTGAAAAAACATGGTTGAAAATTAAACTTTTTACAAAAAAATGTATATTAAAAGCAATTTTAAATTAAAAAAAAAATGTTATTCGGAGAAGCATAGCCAACGTAAAACTGAAAATAAATAAATTTTATTTTTCTCATTTCCATGACCCCCGCTAAAATTTGGATGACCCCACTTTGACTCCATATAAAGAAAGAATGATTGGCTATACACACTTCCAATTTTCCATAGTGTTAAGTTTAAAGATGTACGAAAGTAATAAAAAAAAAATTATCTCATTATCTTGTACAGTTTTCTCATAATTAATTTCTGAAAATAGGCAAACCTTTCGGCCTCGTAAGTAGAACCCCCCTTAAGAAAAAAAATACCTTAATTTTTGTAACAGTAGTAGTATATATATATGTATATGTATATATGTATGAAATTGATTTACAAAATAATTCAAGATTTTAAATTTTACAAACAAACTTACATTTCTTTTTGCCCACAGTAGTAAGGTAAATATGTTTGTAAAATGAAAAGGCCTCGATTATTTTAATCATTTTTTTAACTCGACGGTAGAAACCCCACCTTAATAACACAGGCCGACAAAATCAGCTCCACCCTCTGACCCAAAAACCAGTATATACTTTTCCGAAGGTTTTCGGTGCGGTGAATCCGAATCTAAGGTCGAAATTTCCGAATTGGCTCTGGTTTCCGAGATATCTTAACCTAAAAGTGCAAAAACCGCGTTTTTTGCCTATATTTGAGGTTATGTAGCATCGAATTTGTTCTTTTACTGAAAATACTAAAAAAGCCACCTTAAAGTATATCCCTTGCCCTTTCAAATGCTGTTGAGTTTGATTAAATATCTATTTTTTTTGCTGAGATATCGTACTTTGAAATTTTCATGTTAATGAATTTACCTCAAAAAAAACATTATGGATAGGCCCTATGAAGCAAACATTTTTCTTACACATAAAACAGCTTAAATCTGTTACTCGGGGGTTTTTGGGGTCGATGATCCCGAATCCGGACTCAAATTTTCAAAATGCAAGATGGCGGATCCAATATGGCAGACCAAATTCGAAAAAACTTACTGGATCAAGCTGAAACTGGGCATATGGGGGTCTTCGGGGTCGCTGTTTACCAAACTGAGATAAAATTCTGAAATTTGATGATGAAATTTGATGTTAGATGTTAGATGTAAGTAAAAAATTCAATATGGCGACCATAAAACGACCATAAACGAAATCGCGGGGAATGTCAGACAGCTCACTCGACAAAGAATACTCTATATCAATTTCAAAGTACGATATCTCAGCGAAAAAAAAGATATTTAATCAAACTCAACAGCATTTGAAAGGGCAAGGGATATACTTTAAGGTGGCTTGTTTTTGCACTTTTAGGTTAGGATATCTCGGAAACCAGAGCCAATTCGGAAATTTCGACCTCGGATTCGGATTCAGCGCACCGAAAACCTTCGGAAAAGTATATACTGGTTTCTGGGTCAAAATTTTGTCGGCCTGTGTAATTTAAGTTTTTTATTTTAAAGTATTTAGTTTTTGGCTATTAATAAGTAATTTAGATAAAACATACTCAGTACTTATTATACATATATATATATATATATAGATATATATATGTACATGTATATAGTTATATATATATATATATGTATATGAATGTATTTATCTACTAATTGGATGGCCTAGTATTTCGATCATCTTGTAAATATGACATAGATCGATATTGCTGAATTTGTATTTTTGTTAGCTTTTCAGTAGTTTTTTCTTTTAGTTTGTTTTTCGAACAATTTGTGGCTGCGATGCTTTTTGTTAAGTTTATATTTACTTTCCAAATAAAGTCCGGCACACCAAAAATATGATGGCAAACATTCAATATACATACAGTATATTCTTTGTATTTGTGGTTTGTATATGTAAATATTTAAAGCATCTTATAGAAATGCGCTTATGGTATTGTTTAAATGTTGCAACGTCTTTACGGAAACTTCATTCGACGTGGACGTAGAATAACAAAAAAAAAAAAAAAAAAACACTTCTGTCGTCAAAAAAATGACTATAGAAACAAGAATAAATTAAATGTAAGCAACTAAAAGATTACAAGTTAAAGTAAAGATAGGTATGTATATGAATTTTAAATATATAATTTAAAACCGGTAAAACCTTAAAGGTAAATGATTATTATTTCGTTTTTTGTTTGTTAACTTCTGTTTGGGTAATTTCCTTCTTTGTTTCGATTTGGATGTTGTAAATGTCGAAGGGATTGGCATGTGTTTCGAGATAACAAAGAAAATGGTTAACAAAAAACGAAGAACATGAAATAAAAAATACCTTAATGACAAATAATACACTTTTTGTAAATTCACATATACATATTTAACTAGGATGCAATATAGCTGAAATTGTTGATACTGGTCACCCTCTCCTCGAGAGTTCCTTCTTGAGCAGATCCAGATCTAGCTCCTTCTTGTGGTAAGTCGGCAATGGCTCCCTTTGTGGGCTTGATGGCTTTGGGTGCAAAGTATACCTCGTAGTTATAATATCAAAGTTCTTCGCTGGCCGGTTTCTGCTCCTGAACGTAATCCTTTGGGAAGTAGCCCACCTGAAATGGCAGTACGACTTAAAATGTTGTTCGGAATCGAGAGTCGTGTGAGCTTACCGTGTCTCCGATTTTTCCGCGCCACCAGCCCTTACTGTCACCATCCTTCCCTATAACCAAAACCTGGCAATCGGTACGCAGTTGCAGCTGATTGCTGCCAGCCCTTGGCTCGAAGTCGTATAAAGCGGTAGCAATTACCTCCTTGTAGGGCCACTGCAACGACTGATTGAGTCTGAAAAACCGATAATTATAAAACTGTCAAACCTTGAAGTTCTTATATGTATGTATGTATGTATCCCAATTTTCTGGTTTAAGGTCCTGATTGCCCTATAAGCATACTTATACTTATAGGGTCGGAAATCACGCCTTCACTGCGCAAACTTCTGACTAAAATTATACCTAATATCGTGCAATAGTTTAAACACGCATTCTGCAAGTAACTCTATAGGTACTCACGTCATCAGTTTTTATTTTCATTTAACAAAGTTACTTATTTTTTTAATATTTTACTTATACAGTGGCGAGCAAAAATGAGTTCATGTTCATGACTCTGACTTTGGTCATCAATAAAACGCCAACCACACAAGCTAATCCAACAATTTTTTTTTATTATTATCCTTAATTCATTAACTACTAATATTAGAAAAGAAACGTCAACATATTAAAGAGGGGAAAATACTTAGAATAAAAAAACGAAATAAACTCACATAAACTCATTTTTGCACATTTTACGTTTTGTACCTATTTTCGATTTTCCACAACTCTTTTCAAGAAACATCACCCAGATTTACCTATATATTCGTTCTAATGCTATTTTCGGTAGTCATAGATTAGTTTAAGACGTGTTTTTGTGGAGAGAAATTTTTTTTGTGAATAATTAGAAAAATGTATTTATAAAAAACCAAAAAATTCGAAAATTGTCAGAGAAAATTAAATATAATGTTGTGAGCCTGGCCGAAAGTGAAAATTCTACACGTAATATTGCCGATAAGTTTGATATTAGCCATTCTGCGGTGGTCCCCATTCAGATGCGGCGATAGCTGACCCCCAAGCCTCAAGTCGCAACCGGGATAAAATTATTTAAAAATTAAGATGCTGGCCCAATGATGTCCGAAATGCTTTAAAACAAGCTATTACTGATTTGTCTGGTCTGCTACTGGACGGCTGGACTCTGGACTGCTCGATAAACATTGCAGGGCATCGGAAACATATCGTAGTAGTAGTAGGATAATAATAAAAAAAAATTGTTGGATTAGCTTGTGTGGTTGGCGTTTTATTGATGACCAAAGTCAGAGTCATGAACATGAACTCATTTTTGCTCGCCACTGTATACTTATTTTATAAAGTATATATATTCTTAATCAGCATTAACAGCCGAGTCGATCTAGCCATGTCCGTCTGTCCGTCCGTTTCTACGCAAACTAGTCCCTCAGTTTTGAAGCTATCTGAATGAAACTTAGCAGATAGTCTTCTATATGCTCTCACTATATACATATATACACATGGCTCGTCACGAAGAAGATAACGCAGAAGCTGCAGACTTTCAGCAACAAATGCCTGAGAGTCATATGTGGGGTATTCTGGCCAAACAGAATAGCCAACACAGAACTGTGGCGCGAGTCCCCGATACACATCCAAATAAGGAAGAAAAAATGGATGTGGATAGGGCACGCTCTCAGAAGAAACCCTAGTAGCATAGTGAGGATGGCACTGGACTGGAACCCCCAAGGAAGCAGGAGAGTAGGAAGGCCAAGAGCAACCTGGAGAAGAACCGCTCACCAAGCTGTGCGGTCTACAAGGAGCTGAAGAGTCGCATGCGACGAGCGACAGCTACGCACCAACAACATACACAAAATGTGTATTACAACTCAAAAAGTACGCCAGACGTATTTTTCGCCAAGGCAGCCAGATCATCATTTGGGCAGCTAAATACAACCAAGGGAATCTCCTACGCCGAAGCACTAAGAACAGGCATGGAAAATCCACCCCAGCCTCACTCAGAAAACCCTTGTTCAGAACCAGAACATGGTAATTCCGTTGCTTGTAGCACAACAGTCCAAAAAATAAATGACTAACCTACGTATATCCATGTGGAATGCCAACGGCATTTCACGGCATAAACTTGAAATAACTCAATTCCTAAACGTAAATCACATCGACGCCATGCTGCTGGTTGAAACGCACCTCACAGGGAGATATAACTTCCATATAAGAGGTTATACCTTTTACCGCACAGATCATCCGGATGGCAAGGCACACGGCGGAACGGGCATCTTAATCAGAGAACGCATCAAACACCACTTTCATCAAAGGTTTGCAACAAATTACCTGCAAGCCACGTCCATAAAAGTGAACTCAGGAAACGGAAACCTTTGCATTGCCGCTGTCTACTGCCCACCTCGATTTAATATCTCTGAAGGTCAATTCATGGACTTCTACAACACTCTGGGGGATCGCTTCATAGCCGCAGGAGACTACAACGCCAAACACACGCACTGGGGATCACGCCTCGTGACTCCCAAGGGAAGGCAACTGTATAATGCACTTATAAAGGTGAGCAATAAACTGGACTACGTTTCTCCTGGTAGCCCCACATATTGGCCTGCAGACCCAAAAAAGATCCCAGATCTAATTGATTTCGCGGTGACAAAAAATATCCCACGCAATCTAATAAGCGCCATAGCACTACCGGATCTCTCATCTGACCACTCGCCTTTGTTGATAAGCCTTCTTCAAAGCCCAGAAATTGCGGACCACCCCTACAGGCTGACGTCGCACAACACTAACTGGATGAAATACAAAAAGTATGTGAGTTCCCACATTGAGCTAACTCCCCAACTAAATATCGAAGCGGACATCGACTGCTCCTCCTCCGCCCTGGAAGAGGTACTCGTCACAGCAGCCAGGATCTCAACCCCTATACGGAAAGATGGGGAATTTAAGAAGTTCAAAACCAACCGGCAAATCGAACAGCTGGTTCAGGAAAAGAGGCGTCTGCGACGAGCGTGGCAAACCAGCAGATCGCCATGCTCAAAGCAACGTCTTACTGAAGCCACCCGCAATCTAAACCGGGCCCTGAAGCAAGAAGCTGAAAATGAACAACTTAAATGTATTGGAAAACTCTCGCCAACTAGTACAAAGCATCCCTTGTGGAGGGCTCACCCAAATCTAAGCTCTCCAATTCAAACCGTCACCCCTATAAGGAATTCCTCAGGGTGCTGGGCCCGCAGCGACAAAGATAGAGCCGAATCATTTGCCTTACATCTCAGAGGCGTCTTCCAGCCGAACCCCGCAGCTAATGATTATGTTCCTCCGCAAATCCACCTCGAAACTGAATCCACGCCAACTACATTTCAGCCGAACGAGATCACAAAAGTCATCAGGGAGCTAAAACCAAAAAAGGCTCCAGGCAGTGATCTAATAACTACAAAAATGATAATGGAACTTCCGTACTGTGCTATTGAGGTCATCTGTAAACTCTTCAATGGAATCATAAGTCTCGGCTACTATCCAAGGAAATGGAAAAAATCAATTATTATAATGATACCGAAGCCCGTAAAAGATTACACGATTCCGTCATCTTACAGACCAATAAGTTTATTATCATGCCTGTCCAAATTATTTGAAAAATGCCTTTTAACGCGCATAATACCATATATGGGAGCCCACAACATTATCCAAGCCCATCAATTTGGCTTCAGAGAAAAACACGGAACTATCGAGCAAGTAAACAGAATAACATCAGAAATTCGCACAGCCTTCGAACATAGTGAATATTGCAGCGCGATATTCCTCGATGTATCTCAAGCATTCGACCGCGTCTGGCGCAAAGGTAGGTAGGTGCAAGTGGTGAGGTTACTCTTGGCTAAGTAACCTCCAATTAGAGCTTAGCTCCGTTTTGGACCACACCCTCGATTTGGTGGTATTCCGCGCGTCCCTTCAGTACCAGCCCGTGTCATTCAGGTACGCTAGGATGGCATTCACTGTCTGCCTTCCCACTTCCCCTAGTGACCCGAGTTGGTGTGCTCCGAAGTGCCGCGCTCTTATCTGGTTGAATGCCGGGCAGTGACACAGTAGGTGCTCCGGTGTCTCCTGCTCGTCCGTTTCGTTGCAGCTTCTGCAGTGTGGGTTGTAGGGTAGGCCCATCTTACAGGCATGCGTGCCTATTGGCCAGTGGCCGGTGATGGCTGCCGTTATCCTCCTAATATCCGATTTACTTTTGGAGACCAGATCCGCTGTCCTTCTCCTGTTAAATTCAGGCCAGCATAGTTTCGATCTTCTGTGCTCAGCTTTCAACGACCATTCCTGGCGCAAAGGTCTCATGCATAAAATTAAAACACACTTGCCCGGGTGCACTCATAAACTTCTTGAATCCTACCTCTACAATAGAGCCTTCGCAGTAAGATGTAACACAACAATTTTCGACAGCTACACTATCGAAGCTGGGGTCCCACAAGGTAGCGCACTTGGGCCAACTTTATTCGTCCTTTACACAGCAGATATTCCCACGAGTGACTGACTAACAACATCCACCTTCGCCGACGACACTGCGATCCTTAGCCGCTCCAGATGCCCAGTCCGTGCAACAACCCAACTCGCCAACCACCTCGTGGTAGTCAAGAAGTGGCTATCTGACTGGCGTATTAAAATCAACGAACAAAAGTGTAAACACATAACGTTTACTCTTAACAGACAAACTTGCCCTCCGCTCTGCGTGAATAGCACGCAAATCCCCCAAGTTAATGAAGTAACGAATCTCGGCATCCACCTCGACAGACGTCTAACATGGCGTAGACATATCGAATGCAAGAAACTGCACCTAAAACTGAAAGCCAGCAGCCTCCACTGGATTATGAACTCACGATCGCCCTTGTGTCTGGACTACAAGGTCCTGCTCTACAACTCCACTCTTAAGGGGGTCTTCTACCTTCGATTTTTTTTATTTTCGATTTTAAAAAAAATTTTTTTTAAATACTAGAGGATCTGAGGAATACGCCATATAAAGGGTTTTGTAAAATTCGCATTCCTTCATGGGTAAACGAAGCCCGAAAGATTGCCACCTCCATACGTTTCGACCATTTTTCCTATCTTTAAACGCGTTTTCCCGAAAGTAGTGTTTTTCAAAAGTTTTGGCACGATTTTGACGAAACCATAGAAGATATCCAAGATCTGTAAAGCGTTACTTATTCACAAAACATCTCGCTAGGTCTAGACACAAGCTTTTTCCCAAAACATTTTTTTAACATTTTTTTTAGTCATTTTTAGATTGAAAAACATGGTCAAAAAATTAAATTTTTTTTCAAATCGCTGCCATTTTGTGAAATTTGCAAATATTAAAAAAAAACTGTGTCTAGACCTAGCGAGATGTTTTGTGAATAAGTAACGCTTTACAGATCTTGGATATCTTCTATGGTTTCGTCAAAATCGTGCCAAAACTTTTGAAAAACACTACTTTCGGGAAAACGCGTTTAAAGATAGGAAAAATGGTCGAAACGTATGGAGGTGGCAATCTTTCGGGCTTCGTTTACCCATGAAGGAATGCGAATTTTACAAAACCCTTTATATGGCGTATTCCTCAGATCCTCTAGTATTTAAAAAAAAATTTTTTTTTAAAAATCGAAAATAAAAAAAATCGAAGGTAGAAGACCCCCTTAAGCCAATCTGGACGTACTACAGGGTCCGCCACGTAACATTTTTTTTTTGAAAATGCTATAAAACAAAAACGGTTCATCCGATCATCAATTTTTTTTTTTCATAATAAAGTACAATCCTTCCGATTACTTATGGAATACAAGTTCGTTCAAACGGCTGCCTCGGCTGGCCTTGCAGGACACCACACGGCCGACCCAATTTTTGAGGACATTTCCGATTGTTTGCGGCCGTATTTCGGCAACGGCGACGCGAATGTTGTCATTCAAAGCTTGAATTTTCGCTGGCTTGTCCACATAACACTTGACTTTGACGGCGCCCCACAAATAATAATCCAACGGTGTCAAATCACAGCTCCGAGGCGGCCAAACGACATCAGAATTTCGGCTGATAATTCGGTCTCCGAAAACAGTGCGCACAAGATCGATCGTAGCGTTGGCTGTGTGGCACGGAGCGCCGTCTTGCTGGGACCAAATGTTGTCCAAGTCCTCCTCTTCGATTTCCGGGAAGAACCAATCCGTTAACATGGCGCGGTAGCGTAGCCGAAATACGGCCGCAAACAATCGGAAAAATTGGGTCGGCCGTATGGCGTCCTGCAAGGCCAGCCGAGGCAGCCGTTTGAACGAACTTGTATTCCATAAGTAATCGGAAGGATTGTACTTTATTATGAAAAAAAAAAAATTGATGATCGGATGAACCGTTTTTGTTTTATAGCATTTTCAAAAAAAAAATGTTACGTGGCGGACCCTGTATATGGCTCCCAGCTGTGGGGGAACGCGAGCAGAACCAACATTGACATCATACAGCGAGCCCAATCAAAGATCCTGCGAACTATCACTGAGGCACCATGGTATATATTCGTAACCAAAACATCCACAAGGACCTCGGCATTCTCGCAGTAAAAGATGAAATAGACAGGCAAAAAGCGTCCTACAATGAAAAACTCTCTGTCCACCCAAATCCTCTAGCAAGGGTCTTGACTCGGGTCTCCAGCCGAACCCGCCTGCAATGTACAGACCTTCCAACCCAGCCATAACTTGTCAGGGCCACTGCCTCAGTCTTCATGACTCCTAGTTAGGTTATAGTATAAGATTTGATACACTTATTGTTAGTCTCATAAATGAGAAGATTCAATAAATAAAAGCAAAGCATAAATAAAAAAAAAAAACAAAAAAAAAAAAGAACTAGCCCAAATAGACAGCACATGGGAAAATGCAAAAGAGACAGCCCAAAATAGAGTTAGATGGAAGGCTCTCGTAGAAGCCCTAAGTTCCCGAGAGGAATAAGAGGAATTAAAAAAAAAAAAAAAAAAATATACATATATATGTCGAAACGGGCCGGATCGGACGACTATATCATAAAGCTGCTATAAACTATACATAGACGATACAACGATCGGAAAATTATATCAGACATGGCCATTTTGTAATATTTTAGAATTTCGGGTTTAATTTGATCGAAATCGGACCACTATATCATATAGCTGCCATAGGAATATATATATAAATTCATTTAGTTTGTTCGAAACATTTTCGTTCGCAACATTTTTGTTCGCAACATTTTCGCTCGCAACATTTATGTCAGTACCCGAGAAGACGAAAAAGTCTTACTTACTTACTGCAAGGGTATTTAAACTTCGAACTTCCTAAGTTAGCTTTCTTTCTTGTTAGAATATGAACCTTTTTTTTTAAATTTAATTACAATATTAAGATAACTTTATCTGTATTGCCATTTTTGGAAAGTGCCTATTTTTCACCGAATTAACCAAAATATTTTAATGCAGAGAACGTGATTAAGCTTTTTAACCTTTGGCTTACCCCGCAAAGTTCTCCCCAAGATCGTTGCGTTCGTAATAGGAAACCAGTTCAACGATGGTCTTAAAGTGCCGTCGCGAGGACAGGCAGTAGAGCATGGATTCGCCGGAGTTCTCCTGGTTGATTTTCATATGCTTGATTACATGATCATCGGTTCTAAGGAGAAAAATAAAAGTCGCACTTGCAAAATTCACTGATTAAGGTCCAAAATACTCACTTCAGGCTAAGAGCATACATCGTCTCGTGGGCAGTTGTCGGGCCTTGGGGACGCACACGCAGCAAATAGGTACCAATGCGGCGATTCTCCAACCGATGTGCTGCGGTCTCGCGATCCATGTTGTCCGCGAACCAATTAAATGCGGATAGCTGCCTGTCGCATACGGGCGGCGGCATGCTAACAAGATTCTGCTGACAGCGCCCCGTCGACGAGATACAGCCCTTGTGTACACTAATTTGACATACTTTGCATCGGTAGCCTTGGTGAATGCGACCTTTAAGGAACTTGCAGCAGTGCCGACACGTAGTTGGTTGCTCGAAAGTAAAGATCTCCATTTTGTGGTCTGTGCTTCGACAGCCGAACGGTTCAAGACTTTCCCTGTAAGCACGATATTCGTTATTGGAAAATTAATTAAATCAAGCAATTAGTCCAGTGCACTATGGGGAAAATTACTACTTTATCTGGCATTTGCATGTTTTTTAAAAGTTTTTAAATTAACACAAATTTGCTGTTAATGCATTAAGAAAACATCAGTCTGTTATGGCCCAAACTCAAAATGTTAAATTTGACATCGCCATGTGAGAATAACAGCTGCTAAGTCGGCTGTTGCAATCGAAAGCAGGTTCGGCTATGTTTTGTAAATTTTTTTACTGAGTTTTGTTTTAATATTTTGGCGACTTCAAGACGATTATAAGAAAATCAAGTCATGAACACTAATCTCGCAGGTTTTCACTATGAGTTTAATATAAAACATTGTTTAAATTGTGCGTGTGTATACTAATATTTTGTCGTTTTATAATCGCTTCAAAAACTGGATTTTTATAAACAAATTTCAACTTTGGAAAGGATTATCTAAATAGTTTAGCATTTATTTTATTTAGGTGTTTGTCCAAGTGTTTGTTGTAGCGTTGTCAATTCTGAGTTAACTGGTATTTGTGTTAATGTCCTCTTTTTCCCTCTTTTGCCGCAATTCGCATTTCTATTAGGTAACCTCACTAAATTTGTTTGCTGTGTGGAACAGCGAGAGGGGCCGGCACGAACGAGAGAAGGCAATTCAATGATATTTTGAACTGCTTGAGAGCAATAATGAGGATGAAAATATTTTAAAAGTAAAAAACCACCAATTTTGCAACAATTTGCAGTATAATTGGCTTAAATGTAATAGTACTTTTAAATACTTTGAAAGAAAACCTTCACAATGGATTTGGATACTACAACTTTGCCTTTAAACAAAAAGTAATAGACCAGTTGAACGGCCACTTCTTCCATTTGAATCGAAAAGTGAAAGGGCTCAAAGACTGCAGGCAGCGGAACTATGCAAACTCCGAAATATTGATGTTTTCTTGCTTGTTCATGCAGCGATCACGGAAGGATTCACAAAGCCCATTGATCAGCCTATAGGTGCGTCCAAAGATAAAGCATTGGCATTCATTTTGGATCAAGGATTGACCAAGGAGCAGTATTGTGCTATCAGAGATAACATTTGTAAGAGAAATGTGGAATTGTAATGTGGAATGTGTAATTTAAAAAATTAATAAAAAACTGGTTTTTCATTATTTTGGGACGGAAGGGGGCGTGGCCAAATACCTATTTGCAACGTAAACACTTTTAGGTGACTGAATTTTGAAAGTTTATATCAAAAAATTTCATGAAAATTATTTTTTTTCGATTTTTTGGGCGAAAGGGGCGTTGACACGCCCATTTTTCTAAAATAGCTTTTAATGGTCTATAGCAACATAATAAAAAAAACTGCAGTGAAATACCTCGTTTGGTTAACTTACAATAATAAATGCCAGATAAAGTAGTCATTTTCCCCATAGTGCAGTGTTCCAAAAAATACAATGTCAGCAAAACATAGTCTGCTTCAGGGATGGGCACGAGATCTAACGGAAAGAGCAATGGAGCGACCAGACAAACAAATAATAACAACCACCACGGGGTTTGCTGTTGCAAACTTTAATTGATCGTGTCATCTGACGTAACTGTGTGCACCATCGGTAGTGCGGTTAATCCAGCTGTGTCTGAACGGAGCCTTAATAGGGCCGGGCAACCCTTGGTCGTAAGATGTCTTGCCGCGGCTAAACCCCAAAATCTGTCGGACGTGGAGGAGCTGCTGAGACCCAGTGTGGCCTCGGCGACTCAAAACATATAGGAGACCGACGAAGATGAGCTGCCGATGTTAAGTCGTGGCATCCCGGCTCCGTCAAGACCCGAGGGGAGAGCTAGTAGCACTCCCCAATCCGACTATAAAGGTGGGGCTCAGCTGGGCACCACCGAAGAAAAACCATTAGAGCAGCTCACACACACCAGCAACGACGAGCGAGGGTCAACAAAGCCCGCTTCATCCTCGGCAAGATTGCCAAGAATGAGGCTGAGGGCAAAACTGACCTTCGCGATGCTGGAAGTAAGACCCGATTCCTCGCGGAGATCGCGGAATATGAGGCACACCGCAAGGCGAACCCGGCGGCGCTCCAGCCCTCTAAGGCGAAGCGGAATCGCTCACAAGCACTAAAAGGGCGAAAGACCCACAGGGCAAACCGAGAGCCACAACCTTCGTCAGTAAGGCGAAGAAGTTTAGTGAGGTGGCCAGAGACAGTCTGGCTTTGGCTCTGGTGGACGAACTCCACGACGACGGTCGTCTGCCGCGGAGAAGTGGGAGGAGATCGAGGCCAAGTTGGCCGACAGGCCAACAGGTTGGTTGCCGTGCCGACCGGCCCCATCGCCCCATCCCCTTCTTCAACTCCTCAGCCGTGGTCAGGGGGCACCGGGTGGCTAAGATTAGCGACACCTGGGGGCTGACCTTAAGATTAGGCTAGTCCACGCCAGGGAGATTCCGCGGAGACCCAGAGCCGAAGGTGCAAACTGACCATGCAAGGGTGATCGCCTAAAGCGCAGCACTCATGCTCCAGCAAATCTCACGATCTCACTATCAGGGATAAGGATATCGACATCGAACTAAAACAGGAGCCTTGGACCAGGGACGAGCATGTCGCTGACCAAAGACTAGACAAATACAAAAGCTGGCAATGCTACAAACATCCAAAGGAAGCCTCTGTAGATGACTTAAGGGGTTATATACACTTGCAATGGTCAAAAAAATCGAAAATTTTTTTATTGCATTTTCTGAAAGTACATATGGAGAATGTTTTCCTCAAAAATCATAAAATTCTGAGCATTAGAACCGGATTGGCAGATATTTATAGCGCGCTATCTGCACTACGGGTCAACGGCGAATCATTCTTTACACGCGATTATCTCGAAACTGTTTTTTTCAAAAAGTGTGGTTGCGGTGACCACGATTACTAAAGAACTGTTAACTCGGTCAGTCTGAAATTTTGCAGGCTTATTAACAACAATATTAGCCAGTGCGTGAACGAAGGATTTTGAATTTGAAGCAAAACTTTTTTCTGATGTAAAAACCAAAAATTTATACGTTAAAAACTCGTATTTTTTAGTAAAACGATCATAATTTTTGTAAAAAATTTTGTTTTGCAAAATCCTTCGTTCACGCACAGCGTATAGGTGTAAACTACATACATTTTTTCTGTTTGTGTATTTCCGATGAGTAGATCCTTCGTTATCGTGGTCACCGCGGACGATATTGAGAAAATTGTGTATTTGCATTATGGCCTACAGTAACTACAAATATAAATATTTTGTTTTGAAAAAATTCATGAAGAATCTCACAAAGTGTATAAATAAATATACATTGAGTGTTTTACGAAGAGTTGTGTTGTTATTCCACAAAAAAAAATCGTAAAAAAGCCTATATAAAAGGCTTGTTTAAGACTAAGGCACATCCCGCTGCGGTGGAGGGAAGTCTAAGTCATATTTATACCGAAGCCGATGGCAGAAGGGGGCACATTCTAGAGAAGGACTATAGGTCGATCAGCCTAACATCCTTCGTCCTGAAGACCCTAAAAAGATTACTAGATGTTCATATCCGAGAAAAAAATTGAGAGACACCACCTATCGAATGCGCAGCACGTGTACGGAAAAAGTCGGTCGACAGAAACAGCGCAACACGAAGTTGTAGGTCACGCCGAGAAGACACTACAAAACACACAATGGCCACCTTCCTAGACATTGAAGGTGCGTTCAATAAAATGAACGCCGATTCCATCCTGAGCTCCCTCACCTCGATAGCCATTGAGAGAGGCATCAGAGAATGGATCAGAGTTATGCTAACGAGTAGGACGATCACTGCCGAACTGAGTAGCACTCACCTCACACGTTCAGTGAAGAGAGGCACACCTCAGGGCGGCGGCATATCCGCTCAACTTTGGCTTATAAACATAAATAACATATTGGAAGAGCTTAATATGGGTAGCATCACAGCAGTAGCCTACGCAGATGACGTGGTGCTGCTAGTATCTGGGCCCTAGCCTGACGTTATTAGTGAGATAATGACAGGCGCGCTGGGTCGCTTAAACATATGGGCAAAGACCTGTGGATTAGGTATCAACCCAAATAAAACAGAACTTATGCTCTTCACTAGAAGGACTACGATACCAGCATATAAAATGCCCAGAATAGATGGCATAGAGCTAAAACTATCAGAGCAGGTTTAGTATTTCGGTGTGATACTAGACTCGAAGCTCTCGTAAAAGAAAAACATAACAGAAAGAGTGAGGAAAGCAAGTATTGCTTTCTACTTTTGCAGGAAAATGTTCGGAGACAAATGGGACTAATTATATATATATTCTTGATCAGCATCAACAGCCGAGTCGATCTAGCCATGTCCGTCTGTCTGTCCGTCCGTCCGTTTCTACGCAAACTAGTCCCTCAGTTTTGAAGCTATCTGAATGAAACTTTGCAGATAGTCTTCTATATGCTCTCACTACTATATATGTCGGAACGGGCCGGGTCGGACGACTATATCATATAGCTGCCATAGGAACGATCGGAAATTATTTAGAAAAAAAATGTTAACTATGCCAATTTTTAATATATTTTCATATAATTTGAGATATGGCCATTATATATTTTTCCAGAATTTCGGTTTTAATTTTATTCACTTTTTACCACTATATCATATAGCTGCCATAGGAATATATATATAAATTCATTCGCAACATTTTTAGCTCGCAATATTTCTTGCTCGCAACATTTTTCGCTCGCAACATTTTATTCTTGTTTAAATTGTAATTCTTTGCGGATGACTGAACGCGTGTCCTCTGGGACGACTTGCTGTCGCCTCCCAAAAAATATAACGGCTTGAGCAGAGGTAGCAAATTGAGCCACTGCGTGCAAACCTGAGATCTATTTTAAAGCGGCCACAGAAGGAAAGTGAGAATTTGGGACTTTCGGTTATAAATATATAAGCAATATAAAGTCAAGAATTACATAAGTTATATAGACCTCGGAATTTGCATACTTTCCTATTTTACATCCGATTGATGCCAAATGTTGAATTTAGACTTTATAAAATTCACTTATTATTATTTTGGATGCATTTTGAAAATATGCATAATACATATATGCAAAAGATATGCAAAATATGCAAAATATATGACAAAATATGCTAAATATAGGGTTGTCAAATATCTCCCTTCCGCCATTTTGTCTTTTGAATTTCGCGGCTATATACAAAGCGCTAAGCGTGTTCATTCGCGCTACAAGTTTGTCTTTGACGGTTTTTCGATTAATCGACTCAGTATGTTGTGACAGCTCGTCAAAGATGGACACCAGCAATGAGAAAATTAGCTACATATTACAATTTTTCTTCGATCAAAGCGAAAAAACAGCCAAAGCGGCTGAACAAATTAATTTAGTTTATGTGCCCGATACTGTAATGGAATGTATAGCACAAAAGTGGTTTGCTAGGTTCCGTCCCGGGAATTTCGATGTCAAAGATACACCCTGCGTCGCACAATGGACGGAAAGATATTTTTGGGTTGCAAATATCATAACTCTTGAACCATTTGAGATATTTTTATAATTTTTTTAAGGAAAGGTACTTTTAGTACCTTTCGAATGAGTGGTCAAACTATTTGGTGTGAATAAAAGTAGATTTTATACTCGCAAATTAATGTTTTTTGAGGAAGTTTTCTCAATTTTTATCCAATTTCGAAAAATTCTTTTAATTTGTTTTCTCTCAAAATGCTAATATGGTGCATATTTAATGTTTTAAAAACAAAGAAAGGATACATTTTAAAGAAAAAACAAATTTTTTTTTGGTGACCAAATTTTTGACCAATTTTCAATAATTTATGCACTTTTTGTTCAAAATAATTTCTTTTTTTTTTTTTTGTGCGCGCGAGTCCCACGCCCACCTCCCGCCCAACCGACCGAGGGGCGCAGCCGTGTGACGTACGGCTCGATCGCGTTCTAGATAGACGCGTGAGAAGGAAAATATAGGAAAGAACGAGGAAAGTTAGGTTTAGGTTCATGCAACATTACGAGCTAATTCTACTAGCAATACAGTTTTAAGGCGAGGGAGGCTCTCAGGTCCCTCTATAAATTTAAAAAGTCGGTTGTAATCGGCACATAAGACCCTAAAAGGTTCATGTGCCTCAAACTCCCTCCTACAGTGATTTATTGCTAAGGGGATAAAGGTTCTAGATGTTAGTCGAGGAACGTGAAAGTTAAGCTGTCCTAGCAGGTAGGGGCTCTCTACGTCCCCATGAATTAGCTTGTGTAGAAAGACGACACCAAGCATAGTTCTACGGTTAGATAGGGAGGGTAGGTTAATTAATAGGAGTCTACTAGAATAAGACGGTAATCTTAGGTCGGCAAGAAATATGTTCTAAAAACGAAAGCTTAGGATCTAGACGGACACCTAGATCGTCAACAAGAGTTATTCTTTCCAATGCACATTCATTAAGCGTATATGTTGTCATCAGTTTGCATTTTGAGCTGTTGAGATTTAATAAGTTAACACTACACCATGCCTGGAAGTTGTCAAGATCGGATTGTAAGTCTGACTGGCATGAGCTGTCGGTATACTGCACGCACAGTTTGACATCGTCTGCGTACATAAGTACCCTAGAGTTGGGTAGCACTAGAGGAAGGTCATTGATGAATAAGGTAAATAGCAGCGGGCCAAGATGGCTGCCTTGTGGGACGCCCTACAACGATTCAGATAATTTTTATAAGACCGAGCGTTATGCACGGTAAATTTCGACCGAGCACTGAGATAGTTAGAAAAGACAGTTTTAGAACGAGTAAGTTTATATTTATTATAAAGCCTAGACTTAACATTTTTTAGGCGTGTCAGCTCCTTATTAAACCAAGGTGGTTTACTAGAGACAGACGGATAGGTTAACGGAACACAGGATAAGAAGAACGAGTTCATGGCACTGTAAAAAATGTCCACGGCGGCTGCCATGTCAGTGCACATGTACAGATTTGACCAATCGAATTCAGATATAAGATTATTTAGCGCATGAACGTTAGCTTTACGAAAACAGCGAACCTTATTGGCTAAACAATCAGATTCGTTCTTTACAACCGTCCCCGTATCGATAGTCACTTCGAAAGTTGGATGGTAAGGATCTTCAGGTAGCGTCAATGGAGGGACTCTAACTAAGTCAACACCTAAAGGATCAGAGACGAAACAAATATCCAATAAGCGGCATAAGGAATTCAGGACATGGTTAACTTGAGACAAGGATATGTCAAGCAGGCCATCAATAAGGTCATGTTGTGCCATAGTCTGAAGGACATTTGACACACCATCAGATGACCAACGAGCTCCAGGTATATTGAAGTCCCCTAGCGCTACGAGTTGGTCTCGATCTGAAAGCCTGTTGGAAACGGCCTGAATTGCCGCAAGGTGTTTCCAATAAATGGGCTCCTCAGCCGATGGTGGAACATAGGAGCAAGTTATGTAAATAAGACAACCTGGAAATGAAATTTTAACACAAATAAATTCGATATCGGTGATATCGTCAAGGGCAACAAGTTCTGAGATGAGGGAGGAGTCTACGGCAATTAAAACTCCACCTGGATTAGTCGGTCAACCCTGTAAGTTGTATATTTACCCGGGAGAATCTCAGAGCTAAGGATATCTGGCTTTAACCAGGTCTCAGAAAATAGAATTACCTGGGATGCGAAGGAAAAACTGTCAGAATACAATTTCGAGAGCTTGCTGCGTAAGCCTCTAGTATTCTGATAGGAAAGTTGGAAGGAAGTGGTTAGTTTTTTGGGACTGAAGGTGTTGAGGTGGTCTTAGCGGTGGTCCTTCGGTTTGTGGCGGTATAGGGAGGCGTACTCCCACTGGCCGCTTTTTCTTTGTTTTAGCCTCGAATTCTTTAACTACAACGTGCTCGGGCCAGAAGTCACCAGAGAAAATTGTGTCAAAGATATTCGGATTGACGCTAATCTTGAAGGACGAGATGTGTCTGACATACGAAAAATTAAACTTTTCCACTTTTACATTTTCGGCTTGGGTTTTGCCTTGAATATAGGCAAGGACATCTTCCGATGCGAGGTCAGGGGCAAGCCGCGAAACAAATATTGTTTTCGATGGTGGAACAGCAGTTAGGGTCTTTGCTAACCCTAAGTTACCGACAGCCGGTAGTCCGGATGTTTTTTCGCCCTGGGCAGTCTGCGGAGTCCGAGTTTGGGACACCGCAGCGGACACAACGGAAATTACTGGCGGACCTGTTGCCATTTCCACCCCTGTACATTCGGTTACCGAATCTAGTACCGCTCCCGATCTCAAGACCATTGGGCTTGGTATCGGGGTCGGTGGCTGTGCCGAAGGGGTGATCCCGATGGTAGGTTGCTGGGATTCACACAGTTGCTGACGACCAGCAACAGATTTTTTGCGCTTTGGCGACTCGTTTAATAGCTTCAGACTATTAAACTGAGCGTCTAACGCTGTGAACAGATCATTCGCTTTTGCGAAAATTGACCGTGAGCTCACTAAATCCGTTTCTGGTCTGCCGCATGAAGGATTTCATTTCCTTCTCAACCTCTCGACAGGACTGGCAACAATAATGTATTCTCATTTTACTGGAAATTGCATCCGCAATACGGCCCGACAACTCGACACACTTAGCGTGTACGACCGTATCACAAAGCCAGCAATATACTCTTGGTTGGTCTGCCAAAACGGTTTTTTGGCAGTTTTTAATTCCGCAGACAATATTGAAAGACATTTCCACAAACCTTAGACCACTGTGCAAAGAGGAGAACCGTCAACGCGGGTGAGCGGGAGAGTGAGAGCGATAAGGAAATAGCGAGGGCGAGAGAGCTTAGAACCGTTTAGCTGCAGCTAAACACCAACGGAACGTAAGCGGGGAGAAGAGGGATAGGCACAAAAGAGAATGCAGAAAACCTTCTTAGCACAAAAACTAAAAGTGTAATTAAATACAAATTAAACACGAAAAAAGCTCATGCATACGCGGTAGCAAACGGCTGAAGTTAAGTGAGAAGTTTTGTGATGATTTTAATAAAAACCCCGGTGGTTTAAAAAGCAAAATAACACAATATTCGGAGCGCAAAACAAAAACACGACCGTTCACTATGAAGAGAAAAGACGTATATACGTATCATTTAATTTGACATCATTTAATATTTTTGAAGAATAATTAATCATTATACATTCATTTTAAATCATAAAGTGTCCTTACAAAATCAGGAACAAGGAAAAACAAGCCGCCAAATACAGGAAAAAATGTATGCCCGCCATACAATTTTGTACTGCGCAGCGACTGTGCTTGTATCAGAATTTGCACGAAACAGCCCGTTTTTTACGCTGAGTTGAAAGTATCTTTTGCTTCGGAAATTCGGGGTGGCAGATTGGGGCAGCCGATCTCTTTTGAATATGATAAAGAACATATTCAAGAACAACACCTCATACGCCAAACCATAAATACACCAAAATAACATTTTTGACATTCCATCAAAGTTGAAAAATAGGTGAAAATTAGTACTTCGGTAAAACAGGTATGCCAGCACGTGCAATAAATATTATAATTTTATTCTATTGGTTTAACCGAGATTTGATGACCCTTTCGATAGAGACCATAACCATGCCGGTCGGTTACATATTTTATCTAAAAATCGACTGCAAAGTCAGATTTTTTCTAAAAAACGACATGCTTTTTATGCAACCCAAAAGAGGTTCAACTTTGAACACGTGTAACTTCTAAAATACTGAGCCGATTTGAATAATTTTTTGGATTCAACACTTTTGAACTATTACCTGTCGAATGGAATAACAAATTTTACGATCCGTTGTCATCAAAAAGTTGATTATTGTATAGTATCTGTATCTTTCCGTCCATAGTGCGTCGGGAGACCTGTCGTCGAAAATTGCGATAAAATCATGGAAATAGTGGAAACAGATCGGCACGTAAGCACCTATTCAATTGCTGAGGAACCAAAGATAAGCCAGAAACTCGTTTGGACTATTTGCATTACTTTGGATTTAAAAAAAAGCTCGATGTTTGGGTGACACACGAACTACTACTACTGCAAAACACTGAACCGCTTGAAGGCAGCACTCATCCAGAAGAGGCGATCTTTGATCAACAGAGGCCGAACTGTGTATCATCAGGACAACGCCAGGCCACACACAACTTTGGGGACGCGTCAGAAGCTGAGGGAGCTCGGATGGGAGGTCCTAATGCACCCACCTTATAGTCCGGACCTTGCACCAAGTGATTACCACCATTTCCTGTCCTTGGCGAACGCGCTTAATGGTGAGAAGTTGGATCCAAGAGAGGCCTGTGAAAATTGGCTCTCCGAGTTTTTTGCCAAAAGGGGCGCAGCCTTTTACGAGACGGGTATAATGAAGTTTGCATCTCGTTGGCAACACGTCTACGAACAAAACGGCGCATATTTCACATAAATCGGACGAATGTATCCAAAATTATCATCTTTTGAAAAATCAATAAAAAAAAAAAACGAACGAACTTTTTACTTGACCTGATATTTGGCCGAAATAAAAGCAAAACTTTGAGAATTTTTTGTGGGAAAATGAAAAGACCTACCAAGTCATGTTTTGGAACATAAATCTATTTTTTATTAATGAATACAAAATGATTTTTTTTTCAATATTCAAAATGGCGGATTCAAAATGGCAGATTTTTCGCAAGACCATGTTTCGAGAACTCTTGTCAATCGTAACTCTAGTTCTATTTATGCGATTCGCCCAATTAAAAAAAAATAATTAAAGGGGTTACGTTTTTTTTATGACATGAACCTATCTTAGGCATAAAAAATTGTTTATTTAAAATTTTTAATGAAGATCAAAGTAAAAAAAAAAAACAAAAAAATGTTACTTTCTTTATTTCCATGAAATTATGTATTTTGTTCATTAAATTTCATTCAAATTAGGTTCATGTTATACGAAATGTTCTGTACTTTAGTAATTTAAAACAATTTCTCACTTCAGTTAACCATCAAAAGTCCCAGCCTTGACAAAAGGTGACGTTGTTTCGCCCGCAGAGACACGCGAGATCCGCCATTTTGAAGCCGCCATTATGAATATTGGATAACAAAATGTATTTTGTATTCACTAATAAACTATACATTTATGTTCCAAAGCACGACTTTGTCGGTCTTTTCATTTTCCCACAAAGAATGCTCAAAGTTTGCTCTTATTTCGGCCAATTTCAAAAGAACCTCCCCTTAAAGTCGATTTCGGACAATTGTTCGTTTTCAAGGTAATTACAAAAATTTAAGGAGTTCGCACGTGACACAGACAGAAGTCACTCTTTCGCAAACCAGTTTAAGCACTGATTTCAGCGAAACCTGATGAAAGATTTTAATGTCATTAGTTTTAATGTATTATAATAATGTATCATTTTAATAACACAGTGTAACAAATTTTAAAAAAGTAAAAGCACTTTTGAAGTGACCTAGTAGAGATCGTTAAGCAGGTCGAATATAACACAAATCCATGTTTGAAATTCTTCTAACACCCTCAAAATCTTGAGTTATGGTCAGAAAACCGTTTTTCGGCTCTTTTTCACTTTGAAAAATTCCTGCTCAAAAAGTTGTTGACCAATTTGAAAAACTCTTGGTGTTTTTTATAGCTTAATAGTGTAGCTTACAGGAAAAAAAATAACTTATTGTTTGTTTCGAATGAGAAAGACAAAACTTTTGCTTTGAAATATGCAACTCGCACTTTTTTTTCGTGTTTTTTCGACTTTAATGCCATTTTGTTTAAACAAATCACCAATATTTCGCAATGATGCGCACCTTATGTTGTTGCCTAGTCAATTACGAATAAAACAAGACCAATTTCATGAAAAAATAACGAAAATTGATGAAGTTATGACGATTTTTCCCCCTAAAAAAAAAAAGTATTTTTTAGAGCGCTCTATAGTAACAATGTGTAAAAGGGAACGAATGAGGTCAATGAAAGGGTAATTCAGAGTTTAAACAGCAAATTGACATTATGGAATATATTTTTATTAATATCATTGTTCTGTAAACGTATTTTTTCTCACTTTTATACTTTGGGTGCAAATTTTGAATAAAAAAAAATTAGAAAATGAAAAAAAAATACGTTTACAGAACTATGATATTAATAAAAATATATTCCATAATGTCAATTTGCTGTTTAAACTCTGAATTACCCTTTCATTGTCCTCATTCGTTCCCTTTTACACATTGTTACTATAGTGCGCTCTAAAAAATACTTTTTTTTGAGAGGGAAAAATCGTCATAACTTCATCAATTTTCGTTATTTTTTCATGAAATTGGTCCTGTTTTATTTGTAATGACTAGGCAACAACAATAAGTGCGCATCATTGAGAAATATTGGTGATTTGATTAAAAAAATGCCATCAAAGTCGAAAAAACACGGAAAAAAAGTGCAAGGTGCATATTTTGAAGCAAAAATTTTGTCTTTCTCATTCGAAACAAACAATAATTTATTTTTTCCCTGTAAGCTACACTATTAAGCTATAAAAAACTCCAAGAGTTTTTTAAATTGGTCAACAACTTTTCGAGCAGGAATTTTTCAAAGTGAAAAAGAGCCGAAAAACGGTTTTTTGACCATAACTCAAGATTTTGAGGGTGTTAGAAGAATTTCAAACATGGGGTTGTGTTATTTTCGACCTGCTTAACAATCTCTACTAGGTCACTTCAAAAGTGCAAAATCACTGTTGCACCGTGTAATGCATTTGAGTTCACTTAAAAATATTAATAAGTTTTTTTTTAAATTGAATTTTAACCGGAGTCGCACGCTACACTTTTTTCCATCGAACTTTTGGTGATGTTTTAAGTAAATCAAAAAAAGCATAGTTGGAAAGCAAAAGTCCAAGCATAATTCCTCGGCTCTGGAAGTTTTTATCAAAATAATGAAAAATCGTGGTTGCGCGAGCTTGCACACGGATATTTTGTTTTATAATATGATAGAGGCTTTCAAATTGATCAATTGGAACATTTCTTAATGAAACTATGTTGAAAAAAATTATTTTAGAGAACTTTTTAGTTTTTCTCCGCGGTTGTTCTTTCAAGAGAATAGTCCATATAATATATTTGTATACAATAAGAAAATAACTCTTATTTTTTGTAAAAATTAAAACTGTTACGATCCCTGGTTTTTTACATTTTAGCTGATGCTGATTTTAGCTGAAATGGAATACTTACATGGCCTCGGTAAGGGCTTTCCGCCACTTATCCCGCTCAGGTTCCGTTTTAAGGTACAGTGTGAAAGCTGTTTTGCCCGATTTGCGGGCCAGCAGGAGCTGATACTTGAAGCGGGTATCGCGCCCGAGCAAACGGCGGGAGGGTCCCTGTTCCACTCGGTAGTCGGCTAGGTTGTGCGAGTCGCGATAGGTGTATTGCATATCGCCCGTTTTAATGTGGAGAGCCTTCACCATTATGAGTATCTTGTCGAAGACGAAAGCATAGCGCAGCTTTACTTTTTGGTCCTCGTGAGCTTTAATGTTGAGTTCGCCATCGAGGAGCAGGCGCCCAAATTGTAAGAGGTCGCAACCATTGCCATTCTGAAGCAGGTGGAGGTCGAAGATGCTGTCCTTCACCTTCTGAATTATGACCAGGTGATCGGAATCTCGTTTCACTTCGTTAATATACTGCGACACATCAATCATGGCTTCCTTGGCACGCTCCAGAGAACGGTAGTCATCGTGCTGCGGCGACGTCTCCTTCACCAACTTGTCCAGCAAAAGGTGATATTTAAGGATTCGCTGCATAGGCACCGACAGGATGTCGCGGAGCTGTAGCTTTCCCACATTGTAGTCCCGCTCACACTTCTGCACCAACTGATCGATGATCAGGTTTTTCTTGCACACGTCCGCCAGGAAGTCGATAGCGGCAAGCAGGCACGAACAGTATTCGCCGTAAATCAAGAACGGCTCGCGGAATTCGAGAAAAACCTGGGCCATCTTCTTTTTTGCATTCGGTAGTAGCGACTCTCTCAGCTTATCGAGGAAACTGGTATGAATGTCAGCCAGCTCCTGCAAAGATTCGGGTACAAATAAATAAATAAAAATAAATATTACATAAAAGCTGTAATGGGTTTCTTAATGATGTGTTCGTAATTTTAGTCCCATAGTTTTAAAGCTATCTAAATGAAACTTTGCAGGCAGTCTTCTCTTTCACTACTATATATGTATGTAAGTCGGGACGGACTATTGTATCATATATGTATGTATGTAGCTGCCGAAGAAACGATCGGAAAAATTGTTGGAAACAAAATTATATCCTTGCCAGTTTTTAACATAATTTCAGTTTCTTATAATTTAAAACATGGTCGTTTTGTATTTTTTTAGAATTTCATTTAAATTTAAATTATTCAATTACATTTTTAATTTCGGAATCCAAATAATATAAATGATTTAAATAGTTCATGTTATTTCTTCGTTTTATTTGATCGAATTGGGTTAAATTATAATGATCCAAACATCGGAGTTAACTTGCTTTCTTGCTCTACTTTGAATAAGTACGAATGTGCCGTTTAAATAAAGTCTGACAAATTATCAAAATCGATTTATTATATTTTATATCTATATATAATAATGGAGGGGTCATATGTTAGTCTCGCAAATACTCGAGAACCGCTGAACGGATTTATATAATATTAGTCTTGAAAAGTTCGTGGAGGTCTAGGGAAGGTAATACTTAGATGTGAAAAAAACCATAAACACAGCCTTTTTCTATCTTACATAAAAGAGAATTTAAATTTTGTAAATGTAGGCAAAGAGGGAGGTGTCAATCATTCTGTTGTAAAAGTAGTCTGTTTTACAAAAATTCAGTAGAATTCAAAAGTTGAGTACTGCAAATCAGACTTTGAAAAAAAAAACGCGGTTCTCGAACAGATAAGTAATAATGGCCATGGAACGCGTATCTCAAACAGCTAAAAGTAACAAATATAAATTTTGAAAAACAATTTTAGGTGAATGAAGGGCAATTTTGTACAATGCCGAAGAGAAAACGATCTGACCAGATTGAGAGGGAACGAGAAAATAGTCACCTTGCTACTTATATCAGAAATGCGTTCGCGAACCTGGGCTTCCTCACGTGCTAACCGCTCTAATGACCAGATTTAGACAGAACGAGAAAATAGTAGTATGCTATGTCAGAAATGCGTTCGCGCGTCGGAAAACGGTCTTCATTGTTTATTTACGCACCACAAAACAAAACAAAAATTATTGTTTATGAGAAAGCTTTAAAATGACTAAGATACTGTATCATAACAGTGAGTGTCTGTTAATAAAAACTGAAACATTATAATAAACAGTATTTAAAGTTATTTATTGGTTTAAAGGCAGAACAAAATGAACAAGGTCAGCTAATCTGCTTCCAGGGAAAACATCAACAGAGTTAAAAACTTTTAAAAGGGGTCGAGACAACGTTCGCCGGCACATCTAGTAATTAATATAAATGTGTTATGTACAGTATACGACGTGTGACAAATAAGTAATGAGACTGATTCCATAAAACTCGAATACTTCAAAATTATTCTACAACTCTGCCTTTTCCTTCAAAGTAGTCCCCTTGGGCAGCTACACAACGCGATTCCAGCTTTTTTCATGCTTCGTAACATTTCTGGAACGCTGCGATTGAGATGCGCGCGAATACCTTCGTCACTGCCGCCTGGATGTCCTCACTCGACTCAAAATGGGTTCCATTGACTACCGATTTTGTTTTACGGAACAAAAAAAGCAAAAGGGTGACTTATCGGGCGAATAAGGCGGTTGTTGCATCACGGCAATTCCTTTATAATCCAAATCCTCGTACACGCTGTGAGAGCTGTGTGGGATGGCCCGTTGTCATGATAAAGGATCCGGTTACGAGCGATGTCTGGGCGCCCGTTGTTGACTTGTTTTCGCAATCTTTTGAGTTCTTGGCGGTAGTAGACTTGATTCGAACTGTTAAACATCACGGATTAGAGCGCGCGCAAGCTGCGCATGCGTGGCAGTCCGCACCTCGACTGGTCTCCCGCTCCGCTCCTCGTCTTTCACGCTTTCACACTCCTCCTTAAACCAATTATGCCGTCGAAACACCTGGCCACGACTAAAAGCACTAGCTTCATGCACTTTTACAATTTTAGCGTACGTTTTCAAAGTTGTTTCGCCCAATTTGGCGCAAAATTTTATTACGATGCGTTGCCCTTGATTTCGTTTTTTTCATTTTTGTCACGAGCACCACGAATACACGTTTACTAAACACAACACAGCGAACTAAACAAGCTAGAGCGATGGCAAATATATCAATGAAGAGGGTAAGGATGCCGGAAAAAGAGAGAGAGTAAATTTCAAGCTGATAGGGTTTCCACAATCGCAGCAATATAATCAGTCTCATTACTTTATTGTCACACCTATCTATTATAAGTGTGTCTAAATGACTAATTGAAAAATGTAAGCGGGACGAGGTCTGGCTTTGTATGTTCAGGGTAAAGCTTCTAATCTCTGGTTTCATATACATGCAAGTTGATAGACAGCCTCCTCGCGGCGCCACCTGGATAGCTCTTCTAGCATCCGCTAGTTAGTGAACAAATGTGTACAGCGAGCTCCCTGCCTGGAGGTCAGCCGGCAGCCCCGGCCCCAGGATCGGATGCGGAGGCCCAATCAGACGCCCATCTTAAAACTCGCTGATTACTGGAACGTCAACAAATATGATTCAAACAACTCCCTCAACGATGACGACTTTTGGCTTTAAACAACGGTTAACGATTGGAACATGGAATGTAAGAACCCTCACCGAGACCTCGCGCATCAACCAAGTTGCCAGAGAAATGTTCAACTACAACATTGACATTCTAGGTCCGAGCGAAGTGCGCTGGCCCAACAATGGTGTTTTAAATCTTGCCTCTGGTAAGAAGTTTATTTTCTCTGGACACACAACGCTGAGAACAAAAGGCTTAGGTCTCCTTCTTTTCCACCAAGCAAAAAATGCACTGTTGCGGTACAAAGCTGTATCGGACCAAATAATATCGGCCAGATTCAACTCAAAGTTCCGTAAAATAACCATTATTCAGTGCTATGCCCCCACGGAACCTGATGACGACACCGCAAATGATGAATTTTACGATCAGTTGGAACTGCGTACGATACATGCAGGTGATTTAAAAATCCTTTTAGGCGACTTTAATGCGAAGGTGGGAGTCAACAACAATAACCTAGAGAAGGTATTGGGACGCCAAGGCCTTTGCGATATAAGGAACAACAACGGGAACGGCTAATCGATCTCTGCCCTTGGCACAACCTTTTCATTGGAGGATCGAAATTGCCGCACAAGGACATACATAAGTGTAATTGGGAATCCCCAGATGGCCAGACCCGCAGCCAAATAGACCACATAATTAGTAAACTATTCATCGGATGTTTACTTGACGTTAAAGCCCGCCGCGGCGCTGACATGGATAGCGATCGCCAGCTGCTATTTGGTGTGCTTAAACGGCACCTACCAAGATTAATAAATCGCCTAAATACATCGTTAGACTGCTCTCCAACAAAACCATTCGGGCGCAGTATATGGAATCTCTAGGAAGAAATCTAGCTGAGTCAACACAGCCACCCTCTTCTTCTAACTGCACCAGCTCATGGCAGTTCATCGCCCACGCTTGCCATCATAGTGCAAAGGACGTACTAGGAGAAGCAAAGAGAACTCACAAACCGTGGCTGAGTGTTTCCTCTTGGCAGCAGATACAAATTCGCAAAAAGTTGAAACAGAAATTATATCACGCTAAGTCCCCAGAGGCCAAAGCGAGCGCCAGAACAGAATACCGCATGGCAGCGACTAGGGTGCGACGATTGGTACGCCCCGATCGTAATCAATATTACACCGACTTGGCTTGCGAAGCTAAAAAAAAGCGAACTCCGTTGGTGACATTAGAGGAAATACTAAAAAGAGACTAGGCGGGAAATCTGTCTGCAGCACTGATGTCATCAAGGATGCAAACGGAGTGGAACTCACCGACACAAGTGAGCAACTAAGCAGATGGCGCGACTTCTTCAACTCCTCCCGGCCCTCAGGAGTAATCTTTGATATCTCTAACTGTGCGTGGCTGCAGAACAGACGCTTACCAAGAAGAGATACATCAACTGAACCCCCATCTCTGGTTGAAATTTTGCAAGCTCTGGGCAACATGAAAAATAATAAAGCCGCAGGGCCGGACAGTATCCGAACTGAACGGTTGCGATTTGGTGCAAGCCATATCGCAGAAGTACTGCACCTACTGTTGAGAAGATGCTGGAATGAAGAGAATATTTCCAGTATCTGCAAAGAAGGCACCATAGTGACCATCCCAAAAAAAGGCGATTTAAAGCACTACTGTTTTTATGTGGGGGGGTATAACATTGCAAAATGCGATAAACAAGCTCCTATCTTCTATCATCCTACAAAGAATATCTCCAGCTGTTGAGAGTGTCCTTCGCAAGGAACAAGCCGGTTTTCGGCGCAACAAATCATGCGCGGACCACATCAACACTGTCCGAATAATAATTGAGCAGTCCATCGAATACAATAGCCCATTGTATTTGCTGTTCATCGACTTCGAACGTGCTTTTGATACGGTTCTTCGGCCAGCCATCTGGGAATCACTCTTAAGCAAAGGAATACCCGAGAAAATAGTGGCGATGATACGGAAACTATACACAGACTTCAAATGCAGAGTGACAGCAACGATCCCTTAGAGCATAGTGCTGGAGTAGAACAGGGCTGTGTTTTATCACCCACGCTCTTCCTAATGCTTTTGGTCGGCGCCCTTGAACAGTCCAACCGTGAGGCGCTAGTCGGCCTAAGGTGGAAGCTGCATGAATTACTATATGACCTGGATTACGCAGATGATATCTGTCTTGTAGCCCATCGCTACGACGACATTGCAAGAAAAATTCGCTTCATCCAAGAAAACGCACTTAAGGTTGGCCTCAAAATCAATGTCAAAAAGACTAAGCTAATGCGCATAGCTCCCGAAAATAACGCGACTCTTCAGGTAAATGGTCAATGTATTGAGGATGTCGACGTATTCTCATACCTTGGCAGCCTGATTGTTAGAGATGGTGGTTTGCAGGCAGAATTAACAAAGCCCGCACCACTTTCTTCTCGTTGCACAGAACTTGGCGAGCGCGAAATATCCCTATGACAACTAAGCTGCGCTGAAGAAGATTTCAACACCAGTGTACAGGCAGTTCTGCTGTATGGTTGCACTACTTGGAGCACGACCCTTTTAATGCGGCAAAAACTGCAGGCCTTCGTAAATAAATGCGTAAAACAGATTTTGCGTATTTTCTGGCCCCGATGGGTGACCAACGACCAACTGCTCGCCATGGCGAACATGTGTCCCATCGAAGTTAAAATGCGCAGAAGGAAGTGGAGATGGATTGGTCATGTTTTAAGAAGGCCACCATCTGACATCTCTAGATCAGCGCTGGAATGGAACACGCAAGGACACAGGCGACCTGGAAGACCTCGCAATACATGGGTCAGAATGGTGAATAGTGGGGCTAACGCGCAGGGCAAATCCTGGAACCAAATCAAACTGATTGCCAGGGAGAAACGGAGATGGAGAGAATTTGTTGACGCCCTATGTTAATTTTGAATGTTTTATATACATACATGTATATATATATATATTATCGTATATAAATAAAGGATATGATGAAGCGGGACGAAGATTGCTTCTTTTCTTGTTTTTAATTATGTATTTTAAGGAAATAATTGTTTCCTGTTATTAAAACATAAATATCTGTGAAAATCAATGTTTCTCCGCCTCTAGTATCGGGGTTATAAATAGTAGAAGAAAGCCAGTATTAAATTAGCGCACTTTATACATTTTAAAGATTTTAATTTGAAGTCGAAGGGTTGAAACTTAACATATTAATATTAAAATCATTTCTGCTTACTCTGATGCGTGGAAAGATGATACGTAGCTCTTCCTGGCTGAGATGACGTTCCAGTGGAGTCATGAACTTGATTTTTAGCGCGTTGAGTACGTCTAGGTAGTTGGACTCTGTGTCTATCAGCTCCCGAATAACGTAGTCGCGCTGCTCCAAGCTCGTCGGCGAGGAGGTCTGTAGGAGGAAAACGGTATAATATAAATTAGGGCAGTCATAACCCAGAAGACTGGCAAGCAAAGAGTCTCATGCACGGACAGGCAGCTCAATTCTACCTGGCTTTTACTCGTCCTGTGCAGTGCGCACAGATCTTGGTACACCTCCTCTTCTTTTGTGTTGGTGTGATCGTAACCGGTTCCATTGCATGCAATATTGTCGGTGGTACTAATAAAAAATGAAAAGAAAAACCAAATAAAATATAAATAATAATGAAAATGTACGATGAAAAATATAAGTTAAAACAAAAAACCTTTTAATTAACTGTACTAACGCTTGTCGATAGGTAGTTTTCTAATTTTAAGACTTTCTTTAAAATTAAATATAATAAAATTGAACAAAAATTTGTTTTTCAGAATCTTTCAACTATTCTTCTGCGCCACATTACATATTAAGGGGTTCATTTTGTTCTATTCAATCCATTTCCTTTTTAAACATTCTAACAGCCAAAAATATAAAAATCTAGGGCGACCAAATAGTAATTTAATTTTGCTCCCAAATAAACTTCACTAATTTTCTCGTTTCGAAAGCTCTAGATTGAAAAACTATCAGGTCTGTTCTAATTTCCACTTCCAAGAAATCAACACAGATTCGGATTGATTATTTTAAAAAATAAAAGTGAATCCTGAATATTAATTGTATCTAATTCTATGGTGTTTTTGGAACGTTATTGCATAACTGAAATATAACAAATATAACATATGAACATGTAAGAAAGGGTACCAGCAGAACAGCAGAGCGACAAGAGACAATAAAACAGCAGAGCAGCACAGAAGAAATCAGCAGGGGAGAGCGGAAGAAGAGATCAGCAGAAATAAAGAGGAGAGCGAAAGAAGAGGTCAGCTGAAGAGGGAACAGAGGGAAATTCGGAGAGTGGATTTCAGCGGAGAGAGACGACAGAGTGAAGGAAAATTAAAGCCGTGTCACGAAAAGCTGAAAACTGTATCTATCCCGAGAGGTCTTAACGACGTCCCGAAAAGACGAAGAAGCAGAGTTTGACAGACGCCGGATAGCAACGGGGAATGAGTGTGAGCGAAAAGGTAGCAAGGAACGAACCTTCGAAGATACCAATTTTGAAAGGAAATCAGCCGTATTATACTAGGATCAGTAGCTGCAGCAGATGAAAAGAATAAAATGAGTGAGCAGGTGGAAAGCGTTTGCGAAATAAGTGTAAATGGAAATCCAAATGAAATTAAAAGCGTGCAGGAATTTGCAATGTGGGAATGCAGCAAGAAGCAACATGCAGAATCATGTCGAAACAAGGAAAGAGAAAGGTAGCGCAGCTGGTTTAATTGGAAGCAGCTCGATCGACGAAAATACAAGAACGCTGAAAGATTTGGTGCAGTTGCTCGCTTTTAAGATTGGAGCGGATGAGCGAAACAACGGTGGCTCTATTACGGCGGAAAGCTTTGCGAAGATCATTCCGGAATTTGACGAAGAGTGCATACCGGTAAAGAATTGGTTTGAACATTTTGAGATGAATGCTGCAGCCTACGGTCTGAACATAAAACATACATCTGTTCAGGGTCGCGCCAAAATGACGAATACAGCGAAGTTGTTTTTGGATTCTACGTAAGTACACCAATACTCAGAGATGCGTATGCTGATGGAGACGGAGTTCAGCCGACAATATGTGTGCAGCGCGGATGTGCACGAGCAGCTTAGCGATCGCAAGAAAAGCAAGCAGGTATATTTTTACGAATACCTACTGCAGATGAAAAAGATTGCTTCGCTTGGCAACATTGATGCAGTTTCGGTTATCCGCTATGTTGTAGACGGCCTAGACATGAGGGGTGATTTTAGATACAATCTCAACAGTTGCAAGTCTTACAAAGAGCTACAGGAGCAGTATGAGGTATTCGACCACGTGGTCGAGAAGCCGTTCAAGCCGAACGATGGAAAGCGGACGTCGAACCAGAGGAAGCAGCACGAGTTCAATGACAGGAAGAGTCACTGCTTTAATTGTGGATCATTGGATCTTCTCCGCAAGGAATGCAAGTCTGCCGTAAATTGTTTCAGTTGCAATAAAGAGGGGCATATGTCAAGAGATTGCACCGGGTCGGCTGCTGGCGTCCAAGTTGTACGTAGCTCAAGTCGTATGAAAAAGGTCACCATCAACTACACGGAAGTTGAGTGTCTGGTAGATACATGAGCCGATATATCTATTCTTGCGCAAGTACATCTTCAACAAAATACCAAATGTCATCTTGGAGAGATCTACGTCGAAGATTCGTGGGCTGGGAAAGAAGATCACGTGGAAAGTTGGCTACCTTCTGGCTGAGGTTGCTGTAGATAGTAAGATGACTCCACAGAAGTTCGTCGTAGTGGAGGATGAAGACATCAATTATGACGCGTTGCTTGGAGTTTATTTCATCTCGAAGTTTGAATTTTCGCTGTCGGCCGACGGATACAAGTTTTCTCCCCACTGGGGGAGAATAGTTTCTTCCACGTGGCCATTGAGGAGAATAGCAAAAAATGCACACCCTTTATCACCAAATCCAGATTGTACAAATTCAATAGAACCCCGTTTGGATTTTGGAACTCGCCAGCTGTTTTTATTCGTTACGTTAACCAAGTGTTCCAAGAGCTGATGATCAGATATGTACTCGACCTGAAGATAAAGTGGCGAAAATGTCACTTCTTGCAGAAGATGTACTTTTTGGGCCACAACATTGCGGATGGAAACGTATGGTCTGGGCAGGAAAAGACAGCTGCGGTCAGCAAATTTTCGGTGCCGAAAAACATCAGAGTAATCAAATCTTTTTTGGGGCTGACTGGATTTTTCAGAAAATTTGTGTTGAATTATTCGCAGATTGCAGATTTTCAATGCAAAGATAGGCACCAACAACACTGGACTAAGATCTGTCATGGGACAACATGGAATTGGGACCCGCAATGATAACGGAGAGGGATTAGTGGAACTCTGCCAGCTATTCCAACCGGTCATCGGCGGCACAATATTCCCACACAAATACTCCTGGACATCTCCAAGTGGTAACACGCGCAACCAGATTGACCACATATACCACATAGCAGGAAATGGAGACACTCACTACTGGACGTACGGAACCAAAGGGGAGCAGCGATGGACAGTGATCATTGGAAAACTTGCAATAAAATTGAACCGCAACCACTCCAGGAGCACTGACAACAGCCAATACCGACGAGAGCCCCCCTGAACCTGCACCTCCTTATAGCGACTCCACTCTGAAGGCGAGAATGACGTCCACATTGCGGAAACAGCTAATCCCCCTAGAAGACCACCCATGGGAGCACACATGCAGACAACTAAGGTTCACAGCTGCGCAAGTACTTGGGCTGCAGCAACGCGGATGAGCAGATTGGATATCTGAAGGCACCTGATTAGAAGGAGGAACAATCTGAAGCCTCTGGCGGACCAGCTCACACTACTGGATAGACTTGCGACAGACGTAGAACGAGCAACCGGCGAGAACAACATCCGCTCGTTATACCAGCAGATTGCACGGATTGCCGGAACCCACCACAGACGGAACCAGCCAGTCAGCGATCTAGAAGGCAATGATGATGCACAAATCCGAAGATAGCACAAACACCACACCAAACGTGACTATGGACTATAGAAGCATTGTGCCGCCAAGTGGAAGTACCAGGATACCCTCTGCACCCCCGAATGTAAGGGAAATTGCGAACGCAATAAAGAAGCTGAAGCACAACAGGGCAGCCGGCGAGGACAACATACCAGCCCAACTGCTTAAAGTTGACACCCAGCTGATAGCTGAAACACTGCATCCACATTTCTCACGCATATGGGAAGGCGAGACTGTGCCAGACTCCTGCATAAGCGGAATCATTGTGAAGCTTCCCAAGAAAGGCGACCTAAGCGACTGCAACACTAGCTATACAATCTTAGCAAACACTTGCAAGGAAAGGAGTATTTGCAAATCTCATCGCTATCATCAAATCGATGTATGACGATGCCAACCTGGCGGTACTGCACAATGGAAAAACAAGTGCACCTTTCCAGACGAATACCGGAATTCGGCAAGGATGCCCGCTGTCACCACATCTCTTCAACATTGTGGTCGACGAATTAATGAGCGAACTGTGTTCGTCCAAGCACGGAATTACGTGGAACCTCATCAGACACCTTGAGGACTTGGACTACGCCGACGACATCTGTCTTATCTCTCATAGACACACAGAGAAAAAGTGATGACCTCGTCAGGATAGCCAGCAGCGTCGGACTCGAAATAAACGTAGCGAAAACTAAAGCTATGCGATTCAACCACTCCAGTCAAGGAAACATCAACATACATGGGAACCCAATTGAATTCGTCACCAGTTTCCCATACCTTGGCACCATTATATCCAACAGTGCACTGCACTACTGCAGTGGTGGAGTGGGTGATAATGTCTCGAGTCGTCTTGACAAAGCCCGCTCAGCATTGGGAGACTATCCTGCATATGGAGAGACAGACATATCAGCCGACAAACAAAGTTCCGGATCTACAACGAAAAAAAAAGAGAGAAAAAAAAAAAAAATACACGCCCATTAACTGACCTGCTGCGAAAAGATGCTTGTTTTCGAATCCCAGCCGCAGATGTATGCATTCCAAAGTTTAAAGGATGCGTTGAACCCGTTTTGAAGTTATATGTATGTAGAGATATGTTTATAGTTTATTGATATTAATATGGATATTTAAGTAATAATAACAACGAATAGTTTAAGTTCTCAGTTCGGCGATTTGTTAAGTAAGAGACGACTCAAAAATAGCTTGGCAACAGCGCGATTGGATCACTGGATAACGGCTTCGTCTACGGCTTTAGTTTATAGCTTTAGTTTACGGCTTTCTATAACTGCTTCTGCTACAGCTTTCTCCAACTCTCGACTACGGCTTTCTATAACTCTGAGTTACGGCTTGTCTACTTTAATTCTGCTCGGCTCCTTTACAACTTCTTAGGACGTTCTTATTCTCCGCTGACTCTCGATCGACTCCCAACTTCTAGTGCTACCAATTCTTCTCTCTCCAACCAATGCTGCCATATGCTCGATATATCGCCTGCTTACATTCAGTCATCCTGCTCCTCGTCGTCTGTCCCAGACGACAACAAGTCTTCATTTGCTGCTACGTATCTCCATAACTTGATGTTATCTACGCTTGTGGAGGTATAATTTAGACCTTCAAACTCGGCAGCCTTCTTGACGTCATAACGGCCACATCGTTTTACTTTGACCAATTCGTATGGGCCAAGAAAAGTATTAGCCAGTTGCCTACCGGCGACGAACTGCGTCCGCTTAATGGCAACCAAATCCCCATCCTTATAAGTGACCTCCTTCTTTTTTTTCTTGTCTAAATTCTTTTTGTAGACATCTTGGCCTTTTTGTATTTGCATTCGCTTTGCGACGCATTTCTTGTCTTTCTTTCTCAAAGTCTTCCATTAATTCTTGTTCCAGGACCGTAGTTAGCTTGTCTGTGGGTTTGGTCAGCATCTTGATACCAAACATCAGCTCGAATGGTGCTTTTTGTGTAGTCGAATGAACATGCGAGTTGATTGTTATTTGGACTTCGGCAACGAACCTATACCATTTAGTTGTATCGTCTGCCGAAAGTTTACTGATGATGGACAGGATAACTCTGTTATCTCGCTCTATCTGACCGTTTCCTCTGGCTACTCCAGTTGTCGTTGAAAGCTGCTCCTCTATCTGTCACGATCCGAGCAGGAAATCCAAAAAATGTTGACCATTTCTCCAGCTTTTTGACAACTTCATCGGCCCTTGTAGATTTTGTGGCGAACAACCACACGAACTTCGAAAATCCATCGACCATTGCAAAAATGTATTTATAAAGTTTATCCGTAGAATCCATTGGGCCTAGGTGATCCAGGTGCAGCGTCTGTAACGGTTGGCCTCCTTGGTCGATACAATTCAGGTAACCCTCCTGCTTACCAATCTTCTTATTGGTCATTATGCACTTTATGCATGTGGCGATAACCTGTGAAACCTTTCGTTTCATGTGCGGGATAAAAAATTGCTGTTGCAGGCTCTGCATCGTCTTCGTTATCGCAAAGTGTTCATCTGCATGGGCTTCAGTTATAATCTCATGCTCCAAAGCCTTGGGTACAACGAGAAGATCACGACCGTCCACATGTTTGTACAAAACATCTCCTTTCAACTTATTTCCTTGGTATGGTCCCTTCTCCAGGATACATAAGATTGCATTAATAATCTCGTCCATCCGCTGTGCTTTTTATATACGAGCTGTTACTTCTGTTCCCACCACAAGAATATTTGGAAATCCGCTTAAGCAGTCAACATGTTTCATTCGATCAGCGCTGCGATGCTCCACTGCAAACGAATAAGCCTGCAGTGACAAAAGTCATTGCGCAACTTCGCGAGGTTTGGGTAAACGCTGCACAGTCAGTTACCAAGACAAAGCTTACACCCAGCAAGTAGTGTCTAAACTTTTCGATCGCCAAGTATGCTGCTTTAACCTCCAAAATGTAACTATGTCGTTTTGAATCGCTTTCTGAAGTCTTTTTGCTCAAGAAAAATATTGAATGAAGATTTTCTCCAAACCGCTGAAACAACGTTGCGCCAAATTTATCCTTTAAAGAGTCTGTGTGCAGTTCCGTGGGTGATTCTGTGAATAGATTCGAAGAACTGGTTCTTGCCAAAGGCTATTCTTCAACTGATTAAATGCGTTCATCTCCTCGGCGTCTATCTTAAATTCAATTAATGGTCGAACTATCTGTGCGTATCCTTTTATAAACTTGCGAAAAATGCCAGTCAGCCCTAAAAACCACTGTACTGCTTTAATATTTGCTGGGATAACCGCTCGAGTCTTTTCGGAGCCAAGCCAAATCCTTCTGTTTTGAAATCAATCAGTTTTTCAAGGACATCATCCATAAGCGGTACTGGGAAGCAGTCATTTAGAACTATGGCGTCAAGTTGACGAAAGTCAACGCAGACTCTGTTGGATCCATTCTGCTGACGATTCTGCTGGCAAAATTCGACGTCGACTTGCGTACCACTCCGCAACTTGATCTTGAATCGGGCGATTTCGGTTTATAAGCTATGACCATGGAGCGTATAACTGACTGGAACTGCGGGGGAGTGTGGATTTTAATATCGTCTTCTACAACATTATTGATACTTAGCTCATTGTGCGCCTCCTGTTCCACCGCCGCAACCTTCTGAGAAAATTGGAAACCATTCCGATCCAAAACAACGCTAAACTTTGGCATAAAATCGTAGCTTTTAATATGGACACGTCAGCGCCTGTGTCAACCAGACAATCGATCGCAACTTTATTGATGGCAACAGATTTAAGGCGGTTGTTATCCCGTATCACTCTTACAATTTCTCGACATGTGACCTCTTTCGCCGCACTTAAAACATTTACTTGCAGCTTGACAATCCTTCCTGAGATGATCAGTGGATCCGCAATGAAAACAATGCGCTGCTCTTCCGCCACATTCGGCTTATTTCCCTGATCCGGATGCGTGTTTATGAACTGGTTCGCGTTCTTTCATCTGCTCGTAAATTTCATACTGACTCTGTAGTTCATCGTATGACTTGCAGCTGTACATGCTGTATTTGTATTCATTTGTTTATGTTCAATCCATCGACTATGTAGCGAATAACTGACATCATATCCACTCCAACGAGCGCAGCAATTTGCCTCATTTGCAAAACGTATTCATGAACCGATTTGGCTTCTCGTTTCTTTCTCTCGCCCAGCTTCTTATGTACATCAGCGCTGGCGTATGTACGCTTGAATTCAGCCACCAATACACTTTTCAGTCTGTCGTATGAACTGACAAAGACTGTATTTAAATACAAGGCTTCCGCTTTGGTAATTTTACTGCGTGCTTGTACATAAGGCTGCTTTTTATTCAGAACGTAGGCATCTGCATTTTTTTCAATGTTAAAAAGCCACTGCTCTACTGGAATATTTTGCCCATCAAACTCCGGCACCACCTTTGAAAAACTTTCTGCTGATATTATGCTGTTGTTTTGTGGTCTCTAAGCATTCTGGCATTGCATGCTCAGCAGCTTCACAATCTCTTCGAGATTCTTGCTTTTTTGCCAAACTTGTTGTTCCATCGTCACATCTTTAAGATTACTCAAAGCCAATTTTTCGTCTTCCTTTCGTGTTTCTGCTTCCGACATAGAATTGTTTTTTCTCCAGTTGCAGATCTTGTGTTATGTGGTTGTCCCTGTTGCACTGCTGGTTTCGACGGCTCCAACGACTTTTGCACAGTTCGATGTTCTGTCTCTGTTGTAATGCTCAGTGTATTTGCGACTTTTTTAGGCGTATTTCCTTTTTCATATTTTACTGCACGGCTTTGCACAAATGCAAACTCAGCTTCTTGGGTATATCGTAACTCTGCATGTTCTTTTTCAGTATCTGCACATTTAACTGTTCATCAGCACATTTTCAGCATTTCGATCATGCACGATCCGTCACGGTTAGGCAAGGTTGAGCCCCAGATATGTTTATAGTTTATTGATATTAATATGGATATTTAAGTAATAGTAACAATGAATAGTTTAAGTTCTCAGTTCGGCGATTTGTTAAGTAAGAGACCGATTGGATCTACGAAATGTATGACACGTTTTGCGAACGGAACTTTTATTAAATTACTCCTTCAATGTCCATAGGTTGCAGTACAGCGGGCCAAAATTTTATCAGCCCCTTAAAATTACTTGTCTGGAGAGCAACAAGTTAAAATTATTTGGAAATAAAAGCGACGAGGAAATTTTGCCTAATGACATTCTCTCGTGTCGCTCCCAAGCTTACGACTTACACGCTGTACTGCTGCTCTTTGGAAAGAATTGGTTTAGTTGATGATTTGGGTGTCCGCCTGGATCCTAAACTTGACTTTATTGATTATATTTGTATATATATGTATGGTGAATAAAGCCAGAGGTGTGCTTGGTTTCATTAAACGGTGGTCGAAAGAATTCAATGATCCCTATGTTACAAAATCCTTATGTATTTCGTTAGTTCGTCCTATCTTAGAATAGGACCTTGCGTCTGGAGCCCTCAGTATGGGGTCCACAGTGTCGCATTGAGTCGGTTCAAAAGAACTTTTTACTTTTCGCTTTACACGGTTTAAACTGGGATGCAAGCCAGTGGTTACCCTCGAATTCCTTTCCTATATTTTCATCTTTCGCGCCCAATACCACCTAACACGAACAAGCACGTGCTTGGTGTCATACGGGCCACTTGAATGTACTGACCTTAGTGCATCAACGTCCCATAAACATATGTAAAAAATAACTTGTACAAATAAAATCGGTTGAAGTATGGTTTTCTCGAGATCCTGTTGAAAAAGTTTTGAAAAGCTTTGGGGGTTACGTCACACATACAAAACAACATTTGTATGGTCTCCTTTCTTTTTTATGCTTTTTAGGCTTTTTAAGGCTTGTTATTGCTAAAGCAAGATCAACTAAAACGAATTTTTATCGATGATTTTATGAATCGATTGAGTGCCTAAATTTCTAAAAATGTTGGCGATATATTTATCCGTATAGAGAACAACCCAAAAGAGTCGCTCACTATATTTCTCAAAAAAGGAACTACAAGTCGCAAGCCTTGGTATTTGTCCTTCACTATTTTAAACTGTTGTCCCGAAAAATAAGCAATCCAAAACCTTGCTGTCTGCAAACTCTGTAGCCACACAGGAATTTTAGCCGATATAAAAAGCATAGCTCGAGCAAATAACTGTTGGTCAATTCGTGCGATCTCAAAATAACCGTTTGTCACTCGGACTTTAAGCAAAGAATCCAAGAGCAACCGATTGAATTGTTTACATACAAATATTGCTCGTGCCCAGCCGATGAGCAATTTTGTTCGATCAATTTTGCGCGGCTCATTCACGTACCGCTTGCTTTAGCGGGACAATTCAAAAAGTCTTTTGCGCATGTGCATATGTGTGTATGTGAAGTTTCACGCCCCTCCAGTACCAAAATTCCTTTCCAAGGCAGATTCCTCGTGGCATGTCATGTCCTCCTTTCAGTTAATTTGTTAAAATTCTCTTTTTAAGTTATGTATTTATAATTTACATTTTCATTATTTGTCGATAAGCCGAAGGTTGGTGGATGTGAAACATCGGATGATGGCAACACGCCAGACAATTTTTCAGTAATCTTGGCTTATCTTCAGAAATTACAGGTCTAGATAAAGACCTTATTGAACGATGTGCAACAATATTGCAAGCACTCTCTTTAGGATACAAAATCAATATTGAAAGATTTAAGGGGGTCTTCTACCTTCGCGCTCAAATTTGGGGCCTATTTTTCAAAAATGGATTGCAAAAAAACTACACATGATATCCGAGCAAAATTTTTTTTATTTGATTAACAAAAGCTTGAACTAGAAAAAAAAAAAAAACCATATGAATTTATCATAACGTTTGCCATTGGCGCGTCGTCGAATTAGCCTCTGCCGGCGCGAAAGAGTCAAACGGTTGGCAAGAAATCTCAGCTTCAGAACATGCAAACAACAAGAAGTTTTTTTTAACTTAATTTTAAGAACGTCGATTAGGTCAGGACACAAGCTTTTTTTAATATTTGAAAATTTCACAAAATGGCAGCGATTTGAACAAAAAATTTAATTTTTGATCATGTTTTTCAACCTAAAAATGACTGTAAAAAATTGAAAAAAAATTTTTTCGAAAAAAGCTTGTGTCCTGACCTAGCGAGATGTTTTGTGAACAAGTAACGCTTTACAGATCTTGGATATCTTCTATGGTTTCGTCAAAATCGTGCCAAAACTTTTGAAAAACACTACTTTCGGGAAAACGCGTTTAAAGATAGGAAAAATGGTCGAAACGTATGGAGGTGGCAATCTTTCGGGCTTCGTTTACCCATGAAGGAATGCGAATTTTACAAAACCCTTTATATGGCGTATTCCTCAGATCCTCTAGTATTTAAAAAAAATTTAAAAAAAAAATCGATTTTTTCAAACCGCGAAGGTAGAAGACCCCCTTAAGACATTTGCACTCCAAATAGCAAGTACATATTCATGGAACAACCTTCCTGGTACCAATCATAAAATTTTAATTAAGTGGCCATCCATAAGAGAGAACGCCCTGGTGTTGACTGGAGATTGTCATAGGAAGCTGCCGAGTCAACAATTGGGGACATACAAAAATTGGCCGCTCGTTCCATACAAGCCCGAGTACTGTGCAGCGTTTTGCAAATTAGAGTGAAATGCATAAGTTGGAATATTGATAAATATTTAGGATTATATTTAATTAATTTTTACGCCTTTAATCGAATGTTAAATTGGCACACATTAATAATTTTCTTTAGGTTTTTCACTTTAAACTGGTATATACTGTATTTTGCTATTAGATTATAACATATGTATGTATGTTTCAATTTACAAATAGCATTAGTTCCTTGAAGGACCAGCAGCAGGCAGAGGAGGTCCGTGACACGCACTAGCGATAAAGTGAACATCAATGAAAATAAGCAGTTTCGTAAACAAAAATTTAAATACGGATTAACTTACACCAGATTTTTATAAGGAAGGGAGGATTACCCAGGGATTTGCTGGAGGAATCCCCGGGAATTCAGAATTCCGGGCTGCGACCACACTTTGTATGAAAATTCCGTGTGGATTCCGGGAGAATTTCTGTCAAATTCCGGGATTCCTGGGAGAATTATACTAAAGAGTAACAGAGAAACAGCTCAACTTAATGCGCTCCCATGAAAATCAAAATGAAACTTTTCGGGTGGTTGTGTACTAGTATGCTTTTTTTTTTTTTTTTTTTCAAGGAAAATGTCAGAAAGAAAGACAACATCATATATGTAGATACCATAATCGAAATATGTTCGTTAATGATTACTCGGCGTACCATAGTTACAAGTATATCCTTGCAGCTATAACAATAACAGAAGGGCTAGTTTGCATAGAAACTGACAGATCAACTCGGCTGTTGATGTTAATATAAATATAAATATATATGCTTCTTAGAGTCGCGTAGAGAAGCGCTTAGAGAATTTTATATATTTTTTGTATATTGAATTCGTGTTTATTAATTAAAAAAAGAGCAGTTTGCATGTTTTCAGGAGGTTTGGTAACTTTTAAATTGTGCTTGTATCCAATTTTCCACCATATAGTTCTGCAGACCATCGAAGACATTTGTCATCTGAAAAATTGTCCGACGCTTAAAGAAAATGATTGGAAAAGAAAGAGAAGTAGATAGAGTGCCACCTCTCTCTTTCTGTCTTAAAATCCAGTGTTCGTTTCTGACGCACTAACTGTGTATGCCCTTAGTTTAAAAGAACTGTTATAAAATTAAATGATTTAATCATAGTAAAAATAAGGTTTTTGAATTTATCTAAATTATGTTATTTTACCATTTATGGTGAATTGCATAATTTTATAGTTGATAAATAAGGAGCAGTGAAACACACCAAGAGAGACGAAATCAAACAACGAAAATAATAATAATAAGGGTGAGAGAAAGTGGATTGTCTTGGTACATTTCTCAGCAGTTAAGCCAAGGAAAAATTGCGTCGCGAATTTGTTTTAGCTTCTCGTAAAAACGTTAGTCAAATTGAATAATTAATTGATGGTCAGCTAAGTACAACTTATAAATTGATTTGAGTGTATTATTCAGTTTAACAAATTAATCTAGAACGTTTTGGTCATGTTGCCCAAAAATCAAGTACGCAAAATAGTCTTTATGCAGCTTAAAAATAATAACATTAGTTCTTTTTAATATTTTCAGAAGCATTAGCTAGTAATTCCTTGTAACCAGTCAAGTTTATTGGAAAGGGAATGCAAAATATTTAACATAAACCATCAAGGTTAAGTTAGGTTAACTTTAACCTTGACAAGAAAAGAAGCTAACTTCGGTATTCCGAAGCTTAAATACCCTTGCAGTAAGTAGAAGAAGAAGAAAAATTTTCTGACTTTTTCGTTTTTTCGTTGCGAACGAACTAAATTAATTTATATATATATTCCTATGATAGCTATATGGTATAGTGGTCCGATTTGAATAAAATTAAAACCGAAATTCTGGCAAAATATATAATGGCCATATCTCAAATTATATGAAAATATATTGAAAATTATACAAGTTACAATTTTTTTTTCTCAAAAATTTCCGATCGTTCCTATGGCAGCTATTTGATATAGTCGTGCGATCCGACATATATAGTAGTGAGAGCATATAGAAGACTATCTGCAAAGTTTCATTCAGATAGCTTCAAAACTGAGTGACTAGTTTGCGTAGAAACGGACGGACAGACAGACGGACAGACGGACATGGCTAGATCGACTCGGCTGTTGATGCTGATCAAGAATATATGTATATACTTTATAGGGTCGGAAATGTCTCCTTCACTGCGTTGCAAACTTCTGACTAAAATTATAATACCCTGCAAGGGTATAAAAATGTGAAGTTCATATTTCAACTTTCTTATTTTTGTAATTATTAAAACATCGATGATACTATGAAATGATCATCATGACACAGGCTAGACATGTCGTACGAAAATGGAATGTCATTCGTGCGGCATTCGTGAATCAGGTGAATCATGCATGACAACTGAATTGCAGGGCACGCAAGTTTTTGTTCGTAGACACAGTAGACTTTAACTTTAATGGAGCCATCTATGGAGGTTTAGATTATTCAATGATTATTTCCAATACATCAAGGCCAAGCAAATAAAGTGGATCTAAGTATTTTAACGCAGAATACAAGGATCAGCTACGTCTTTAAGCTGCCAAAGGAAAACTTGAAGCATTGGGCTTAGTGCGTAGCGCGCTAATTTCAATCGCCTAAAACTCACTATCTATCGATTGGAAGCTAGTATGACATGTCTTCATCAAGAAACCATTAGCTATTGTCATACTACGCAGTCAGCTTTGTATGTTTACAAATCAAATGAAATGGAAACTAGCAAGAAATACCATGCAAATGATCGAGTTATTAATTTACTAATTAAATATTTTGCAATATTTTGAGTGAACATTCGTTTTTTTTACAGAAGATGTGTGGCAAAGCAGCAGCATCTTAGAGAATCAGTTCATTGGGAGATAAATCTCAGCAGTCAAAAAGGTGAGCAGCAGGAGGAGGAGCAATTAACGTGTTCCTAATGTTCCTGTTTCCCTGTGAAATTCTATTTGTATGTATTTAAAAAGTAAATTTAACTAGGATTGCATTTTTGTATTTTATTATTTGTTTTCTTCTTACATAACCCCGTTTTATTGGCTCATATTTGTTTTAATGTACGAAGTTAATTAAAAATAGGTCGTTTTATTCGATTGGGGAAGACATGTGAAACTCGATGTAAATCAAAAGCTTAAATCCTACGGCTAAGGAGTTTCACTATGAGTGCCAGTGCATAACAACTTCAGCTCTAACTCATGAGAAAATAACACGAAAAAGTAACATATACATACAGACAGACACATATAATTAAAAGAAAATTGGCACACAAAATATAATTTTTCACTGTCTAACAATTGAAAAAATAAATAAAGATCCTCCAGTTCGGATCTTAATTGTTTTCGCACGACACCGACAAGTTTTCGTAAAATTTGTTAATTGAATTGTGAATTGTATGGAAATTTTGTGACTCTCATTCTTGTTGGTTCTGAAATATACTTCGGTCCCACCCTGCAGAACAGAGAGATAATTAGTATGGGCACACCTCAGGTTTTGTTATCGTCTGGAAGGTGACGTAGCAGAGATCCTCGTAGACCTTGTCGTCGTCCTCGCTGTAAATGTAGGCGTACTCGTGTTCCATTGATGCCATCGAAGAGCGGTAGTTATAAACAGCGGCGGCTGCCCGCTGCAGCCGTTGGCTCTCGCTGACAAAAAGGGATGTGGAGCATGAGGAGCTGGATATGAGACGCTCCATCGATGATCCGGGAGCATTGAAGTCGGAATTGAAAGCAGGCGAGGTGGCAGCGTCACTTGAGATGAGTGACTTATTTTTCTTGTCAAGAGACTCCGGTGTGGGCGTGACCGCTGCAGAGGCGGCGTCAGACGTGGAGCTAGCTGCATCCAGGGTGGAATCGAAGGGAAGGCTGCGTGAATGGCTACCCTGGATGTCTGACAGAGGAACTTTATCCATGTTCACTCCATACCCATGGGGGTCGATGGCCGAGTCACACATGTTGGAAAGCGAGTCTTCAATGTAATCGTCAATATCCTCGGTACCGTTCTCGATGGTGATGTCGCTGTTATCGTCCTCCACCGACAACGATCCGCTCTGCGAGGTGAGGTCATAGGTCGACGACGAGCCGGATGCGTCGATGCTGCTTGCCTTGCGCATGTTAAGATCGCTGCAGAATCGGCATCGGCGCATTCCCCACAGCAAGACCACACACCAGCAACAAAGCAAACACATATTCAGGCACACACGTTTGAGTTCATTCATACAAAGCGAGTGAGAGCGAGAGAAAAGTGATAAATAGAGACAGAGAGACAGAGAGGTAGAGACAGAGAGAAAAAGTGGGTTAGAAAAAAACTAGACACGCAAATTTCATAGGTATGAAAAGTTCGGCTCCGTCTCTAATATCAACAAATCATATAAAACTTAGGGTAATAGGAAATATTACTTATATACCAAATAGCAAATCGGTAACACGAGTTTAAAATCTTCTTAAACGGTCATTTTGTTGGAGATTTATTTTACTAATTATAACAAAAAAATGGTAAGCCTTTTGCTAAGTTGAAAAAATATGTTAAAGAAAAATATTAAAATTGTACATTTAAAAAATGTATTCATTACATTGTATTCATTACATTTATTTACATATCCATTTTACATTTATTTGGGTGAAAAAGTGTAACTGTTTCAAGAGGTTTTAGTGCTTAATTTACACTATTTAAATCTTAAATGGCCAGCATTTATGTATTTTTCGTATTTTAAACCCTAGTATGGAACAGCGCTAAAATTTTAGTCAGCTAAATTCTGATTACGGGCTTGTGTGACCAGGTTCTAGGTTTAGAGTTTAGGTTTCATCAGAAATCCAGCTGTATTTGTTTGTTTAATCTAAAAAGTTCTTAGGAGATATGAGCATTTGCTGGCTATGGAGGAAAAAGCACGGCGGTTCAGCGCACAAAATATTGTTTCAGCTTGTTGCTTCCTCCATAACTTCCTCATGGGAGTTTTCCTCCCAGATTATAAGATCTTATATGGCTTCAACAGAATATCGCCAGACGCAGTTTTAACTGACGCAGTGATATTCGTAGGCTAAACCCACCTCATGTTTTTTAAAACCTGAGGTCCTGGATCTGGTGAGGTCGAAGGTTCATGCGTTCAAGAGATCCGGCCGATAAAAGAGCTCATTGTCGTACTGAGGACAATCTGAAGAAGTTGCTGCACAAAGCAAAAAATGACTATTTCGCTGATCTGCTTGGCAATGCTCATCCCACAAAAGCACATGGATTGCGAAGCGGGAGGACATTGAAACAACACTGGCATTTCTTAATACTGCATGCCCAGACGTAGTGCCCATCCGTCATGTAAGTCTGAAAGAATTTTGTCTTCAGATTAAAAAATTGCACTCCAGTAAGGCTCCAGGATTCGACGGTATCGACAGCAGAGTTGCCAAGGCTCTGTCATAATAGGGTATACTATTTCTTGTACTCTTGTTCAACTCCATGTTACGTATCCACCACTTCCCCACGTAATGGAAGTGCGCGGTGATATAGATGATTCCAAAGCCAGGCAAACCGGAGAACCTTGTTGCGTCCTGCAGACCACATTCTCTAAAATATTTGAGAGAATATTTCTTAGCAGAATGATGGCAGTAAGTTATGTTCAGGATGCCATTCCAGATCACCAGTTCGGCTTTCGGAACCTCCATGAAAACCCAGAACAAACTCATCGAGTAACGCAACATATCTTAGATGTCTTTGCAAACAGTCAATGCAGCTCTGCTATCTTCCTAGATGTGAAGTGTGGCACGATGGCTTGCTTTTTAAGCTAAAAACCCTTCTACCAACTGCGGAATATCTCCTCCTAAATCGTATCTGCTGGAGAGAAAAATGATGGTCGAAGTGAGAGGTGAATGATCAATTACACAGGCCGACAAAATCAGCTCCACCCTCTGACCCAGAAACCAGTATATACTTTTCCGAAGGTTTTCGGTGCGCTGAATCCGAATCCGAGGTCGAAATTTCCGATTTGGCTCTGGTTTCCGAGGTATCTTAACCTAAAAGTGCAAAAACCGCGTTTTTTGCCTATATTTGAGGTTATGTAGCATCGAATTTGTTCTTTTACTGAAAATACTAAAAAAGCCACCTTAAAGTATATCCCTTGCCCTTTCAAATGCTGTTGAGTTTGATTAAATATCTTTTTTTTTTCGCTGAGATATCGTACTTTGAAATTGATATAGAGTATTTGTCGAGTGAGCTGTCTGACATTCCCCGCGATTTCGTTTATGGTCGTTTTATGGTCGCCATATTGCTTTTTTTACTTACATCAAACATCTAACATCAAATTTCAGAATTTTATCTCAGTTTGGTAAACAGCGACCCCGAAGACCCCCATATGCCCAGTTTCAGCTTGATCCAGTAAGTTTTTACGAATTTGGTCCGCCATATTGGATCCGCCATCTTGAATTTTGAAAATTTGAGTCCGGATTCGGGATCATCGACCCCAAAAACCCCCCGAGTAACAGATTTAAGCTGTTTTATGTGCAAAGAAAAATGTTTGCTTCATAGGGCCTATCCATAATGTTTTTTTGAGGTAAATTCATTAACATGAAAATTTCAAAGTACGATATCTCAGCAAAAAAAATAGATATTTAATCAAACTCAACAGCATTTGAAAGGGCAAGGGATATACTTTAAGATGGCTTTTTTAGTATTTTCAGTAAAAGAACAAATTCGATGCTAAATAACCTCAAATATAGGCAAAAAACGCTGTTTTTGCACTTTTAGGTTAGGATATCTCGGAAACCAGAGCCAATTCGGAAATTTCGACCTCGGATTCGGATTCAGCGCACCGAAAACCTTCGGAAAAGTATATACTGGTTTCTGGGTCAAAATTTTGTCGGCCTGTGTTATCAGATGCAGTCGAGCTGGCGTTCCGCAGGGTAGTGTTCTGGGTCCAGTGCTATACACCCTTTGCATTTGTTTCCTGCCATGTCTTAGAGATCCGGGTACCCTCCTGTACGTATGCTGATGACACAGCCTACATTGCAAACTCGCCGTGTCGATTCGAAGCATCCAGGAAAACCTAAAACGTTTTGGACCTGGTATAGGGAGTGGACGAACAGGTGGAACATTGCCATCAATGGTAATACTGCAATTTTCCCTGAGGCATAAAGTCCTCCCTAGGGTTAAATTGCAGGACCCGTTTATCCCTCAATCACCCCAGGTGCAGTACCTGGAATTGATCCTGGACAAGCGGCTCAAGCGGCACACAATTCAAATTGCAGCAACTTGCCGCGGGAAGCTTAGAAAGCTGAACTGGATGCTGAAGCCAGCGAGCAAGCTAAGCCTCAGAAAGAAAGTGTTGCTCTACAGAGCGAAAATAGTCCCTTCAATGACTTATTGCGTCCAAATATGGGGTACAGCGTCCGACTCTAACATTATGAGAGTGCAAAGGGTGAGAAACCGAGCGTTGCGCACAGTCACAATGTTGCCAGAAATGTTGACATTTCTAACGACCTCAACATCGCCACAATTAGGGAGCAGATAAATCGCCACTCAAGTCGCTACAACGATCGGCTTCAGGCCCACACCAACCACAACCAGGCGGAGACTGAAGAGGCGTCATCCAGGAGACCTTTGGAAAAGAGGGAGGCAAAGAACGCGAGTGCTTACCCAGTAGCCAAAAATATAATCTAATTCCATTGTTAATCAAAACATTAATTTTATCCTTGCTGTTTTGTTTGTTACTCGTTAGTTCCTACGTTTTATAATCATTCAATTGGTTGCTTAACATAAAAAAAGACTAGGCTCTCCGTTACTAATTAAATCAACTGTTTATTGATTAGGCGACTATACGTCTTTACTTTGCATGGCTTGTCTCCACTTTCGAATTCATTTCGTATTACTTTGACAGCCTCAGGTTGTATATTCTTGTATCTTTCTTATTTATGCTGCGTACCTACTTGCTTAGAGGATGTATCTGTAATCCAGTCGCGCTAAGTTTTAACGCTGCTCCGTACTTACATAGCTAAAATGTAAGCATTTTAAATTTCAATGATGCACTCTCCTCAGGAGTAGTATATCAGAGAAATTGTTGATGCTTAATGGACAATTGGACGGATCATATGCAAAATTATTACTTTTGAATCATTTAGGCCAAACTGGTTCAGTTGCGTTTCACTGTAGTAACTTCACAAATAATTTGCATTCGACCTCATACTAAGAAATTACATCAATTTAAAAAAGCTATCCATTAAAATCCCAAACAAACGAAGTTCAGGAAAGATCCCAGGATGAATATAATTGAAGAGAGGATGCAGACCGTTGAAGTAAGAGCAATAAACTTGTGTTACGCTTTTGTTTGTCAGTGTACTCTGCGAGTATTTATTTATTGTTCTGAACATATGTGTAATAATAAAGTTTAGTTCACTTTCCTGAAATGCATGCTAAAACAGGCTTTTACTGATAAGAATATTATTTTTTATATTATATCAGTACTATGCCATAAGTTAAAAACCTTTTTCAGCCTTTTGGTAAGGTGCCAGATGGCAGGCATAATAAGATCAAGTCGGTTCTAGCGGAGTAGATCAAAGGCAGAGACTGAGACAATTTCAGCAAGGCATTGTAAGCTGATTGACCGCCCAGCGAGCGGGTCAAGCTGGGTGCCTTTAATAAGACACAGTAGCTAAAAGTACTCACGTGGAATGCAAGTCCTTGTATATGGCTTCATCTGAATGGGAACGTTCGCTGGGCGACAGCAACAGGTTGAAGCCACTGAAATATATGTAGAAGATTTGACATTAGTTTATCAATGAATTCTGTGTGAAATAAAAGTATCAAGTTATTTATTAATAATCATTAATTAATCAAGTCTATTATCACCATGAACTCAAAAGATTGCGAAAACAAGTCAACAACGTGCGCCCAAACATCGCTCGTAACTGGATCCTTTATCATGACAACGGGCCGTGCCACACAGCTCTCACAGCGTGTCCCAGTAATTGGATTATAAAGGAATTGCGATGACGCAACAACCGCCTTATTCGCCCGATATATCACCCTGTTGCTTTTTTGTGTTCCCTAAAATAAAATCGGTGGTCAAAGGAACCCATTTTGAGTCGATTAAGGCCATCCAGGCGGCCATTACGAGGGTATTCGCACGCATCCCAATTGAAGCGTTCCAGAAATGTTACGAAGCATGGAAAACACGCTGAAATCGTTGTGTAGCTGACCAAGGGGACTACTTTTAAGGAAACGGCAGAGTTGAGAAATAATTTTGAAATATACGTTTTTTATGGAATCAGTCTCATTACTTAATTGTCACACCTCGTATACGTTCACTTAATGATTAAGAACATAAGCAACTATGACCTTCCACATCTCTTTACATATTTACATATACCTTATAAAGGGTGTTTTTTTATTTAGAGGTATAGAACTTTAAATAGCAATAAAACAACGATGGATTATTCGTTTGACAAGAGTTTTATTTATTCGAAAGATTACATTTTAAGTATGATTTCTGGCATATGACCGCCACGGCTGGCTTGGATGTAGTCCAATCTGGACGTCCAATTTTCGATGACTTTTTTCAACATTTGTGGCCGTATATCGGCAATAACACGGCGAATGTTGTCTTCCAAATGGTCAAGCGTTTGTGGCTTATCCGCATAGACCAATGACTTGACATAGTCCCACAGAAAGTAGTCCAACGGTGTTAAATCACAAGATCTTGGAGGCCCAAAACGTGAAATTAGGCGGTCACCAAAACGTGTCTTTCAATAAATCGATTGTGGCACGAGCTGTGTGACATGTTGCGCCATCTTGTTGAAACCACAGCTCCTGGACATCATGGTTGTTCAATTCAGGAATGAAAAAGTTAGTAATCATGGCTTGATACCGAATCATGTCTCTACACCAGTGGTTCCCAAACTTACACGTATTTTGTCTACTGCCCACTTTGAGAATAAATATTTTTTTAGCGCCCCCATTTGTTCACCTATTTAACTTCAAATTAAATTAATTAATTATTGTGACCTATATACAGGGCGTGTGATAAGTAATGCGCATGGTCTCATTGTAACGCAACTAACTGTCGCAGCTCTCTCGGACCTATCTTAAAATTTGGGGGGAGTGTTCCCTTTCCAACGCGCCGCCCAGTCTCAGTTCGCTCCGATCAATAGAAATGGAAGGACATGTCCTAGCGCAAAGTAATTTTTTCTTTTGTGTACCGGTGCGATGGAGCGTTCCACAGTGGCAGTTTAGATACTCTTGGGATAGTTTAGATACTTTAGTTTTATCGAGATTTGATGACCCTTTCGATAGAGACCATAACCATACCGGTCGGTTACATATTTTACCTAAAAATCGACCTCAAAGTCACAATTTTTCTAAAACAAGTAATGTTTTTTTCGCAACCCAAAAGAAGTTCAACTTTGAACACGTGTAAGTTCTAAAATACTAAACCGATTTGAATAATTTATTTGATTCAACCCTTTTGAACTGTTACCTGTCGAATGCAATAACAAATTTTACGATCCGTTGTCTTCAAAAATTTGATTCTTGCAACGTATCTGTATCTTTCCGGCCATTGTGCAAAAATTGTACACGAAAGAAAAAATGACTTTGCGCTAGGACAGGTCGTTCCATTTCTATTGATCGGAGCGAACTGAGACTGGGCGCGTTGGAAAGGGCATTTGGGAAAGACTGCTTCACACCATTGGCTGTAACGTTCTGACCATCATCGGTTTTGAAGAAGTACGGACCAATGATTCCACTAGCCCATAAAGCGCACCAAACAGTCAGTTTTTCTGGATGTAACGGCGTCTGTGGGGATGCGAGTTATCAATAAGAGTGAACGTGGTGCGAAAACGTTCCATGGTTAATCGAATTAACTGCTCTGATGGACGATTTTGTCGACGATAAAATGGACGTAGTGCGCGATACGTATTCCGCACAGAACCAATATTTTCAAAATAAAATTGCACTATTTGCATGCGTTGTTCAGGCGTGAGTGTATTCATGTTCACTTGTCGCCATCTTGAACAATATTGCCAACTTAAAGTTGTATACCTCTAAAAAAACACCCTTTAGAAATAATTATATTATAAGAAGATCAAATTCTTAATAAAATCTGTTTCTTTAACAACAGATTAACTTAATAATAGTAATATTAGTTTTCTCGTAGCCGAAAAAAGTACTTTTTTGTGGAGAAATAAAACGGCGCACATACAGGGTCCGCCACGTAACATTTTTTTTTTGAAAATGCAATAAAACAAAAACGGTTCATCCGATCATCAAATTTTTTTTTTTATATTAAAGTACAATCCTTTCGATTACTTATGGAATACAAGTTCGTTCAAATGGCTGCCTCGGTTGGCCTTGCAGTACGCCATACGGCCGACCCAATTTTTGAGGACATTTCCGATTGTTTTCGGCCGTATTTCGGCAACGGCGACGCGCCATGTTAACGGATTGGTTCTTCCCGGAAATCGAAGAGGAGGACTTGGACAACATTTGGTTCCAGCCAGACGGCGCTCCGTGCCACACAGCAAACGCTACGATCGATCTTGTGCGCACTGTTTTCGGAGACCGAATTATCAGCCGAAATTCTGATGTCGTTTGGAGCTGTGATTTGACACCGTTGGATTATTATTTGTGGGGCGCCGTCAAAGACAAGTGTTATGTGGACAAGCCAGCGACAATTCAAGCTTTGAAGAACAACATTCGCGTCGCCGTTGCCGAAATACGGCCGAAAACAATCGGAAATGTCCTCAAAAATTGGGTCGGCCGTATGGCGTACTGCAAGGCCAACCGAGGCAGCCATTTGAACGAACTTGTATTCCATAAGTAATCGGAAGGATTGTACTTTAATATAAAAAAAAAAATTTGATGATCGTTTTTGTTTTATTGCATTTAAAAAAAAAAAATGTTACGTGGCGGACCCTGTAAAAATTGGTATCGCCGTTTTGTTCGTAAACTTGTTGCCAACGAGTTGCCTCTTCATTATAGCCATCTCGTAGAAGGCTGCGTCCGTATTGCCAAAAAACTTGGAGAGCCAAGTTTCACAGGTCTCTCTTGAGGCCAACTTCTCTCCATTAAGCGCGTTCGCCATGGACAGGAAATGGTGGTAATCACGTGGGGCCAGGTCCAGCCTACAAGGTGGGTGCTTTAGAACCTCCAATCCGAGCTCCCGGAGCTTCTGGCGCGTCACCAAAATTGTGTGTGGCCTGGCGTTGTCCTGATGCAACACAATTCGGCCTCTGTTGATCAAAGATCGCCTCTTCTGGATGAGTGCTGCCTTCAAGCGGTCCAGTTGTTGGCATAGAGGGCCGAATTGAGCGTTTGGCCACAAGGGAACAGATGATTCCTTGCCAATTCCACCAAACACACAACAAAACCCTCCTGGTCGTCAATCCAGGCCGTCCAAACCGTCTGGACCGCTTCCCCGAGTTTTGACCACGATCGTTTGCGCACCATGTTGTTGCTTGATGTTGATTTTTCATCGCCAGTCACTATCGGCTTCAGAAAACGGTCGATTTGGTTGCGATCGATCAGCATCGATTAGCAGATGGATTCGGCCTATCATGTTTTTAGGGTTAGTTCGTGTGGCACCCAAAGATCGAGCTTTTTTTTTTTATATATGACATGATGCGACACGTAACATTAGTACTATGGACAATAACGCCATCTCTTAGATAAAAAACGAACGAACTTTTCACTTGACCCAATATTATGAAAAAAAAAAAAAATTTATGAGTTATGGAGTTTTTCAAAACCATGTTTTTTTTTAACTTTTCGTTCATGATTACAAAAAAAGTTGTTGACCCATTTTTTTATGCAGCCCTTATTTTAAAGATCATAAAAAAGTGCACACGATAGACTACATGCGTAGAAAAAATTATTTTTTGACAATTTTTGACTCGAAAATTATCGCAAGAAAAACATTTTTTTCTTTGTAACACTGATTTTTTTTTTAGTAAATATTTGAATTTTCCAAAGATTGTGGTCTATCCTTTTTTTCGGCTACGAGAGATACTTCCCCCTTAACAACATTTGTGTATACAAGGTGCGTTCCAAAGTAAACAGGACTTAAAAAAAACAGAACAAATGGTTTTTTCGGCAAAATCAATTAATTTTATTCAAAATAGTCTCTGGTACTGAAGAGCTAGTGAGATGGTTCTGAGGTGGGCTAGCTGAAGCCACCGGACGGGTCGCAGGTTGCGGATAGCGCCAGGCTTCCTGTGGAGGTTAGCTGCGAATAGCGACTTGTCGTGAATAAGCAGTCCCGGACAACAGCGGGTACCACACCGTTGTAGTACCGACAAGGCGCTTGTCTGACCGTCTTTAACACATAGTCTTACACTATCCATACATCCTACAAGTGTTCCTACCCACATCCTATTCCCAACATCTCACAAGGGCAGTGGTGACGTCCTGAGGCAATGGTGCCACTTCACCCCCCTAAGCCAGGGTGTCATGCGTTTCCGTGCCCATTGGCTGGTTTGCAGTCAGGGGTAACCGACTGTATTCGGACGGAGCCTCACCGATACCTGGCCGCCTCGGTGAGTAAACCTGGCCTCAGCGTGTTAATGGGGGCTATGACACGCTGGTACTACCTTCCCCTACACTCGTGGGACCAACATATGGCAACTAATAACATCAAAAAATTAAACACGCGGGACTTAACCGCAACACAGCTAGCAGAGCGGATAGAGGAGGAGGCTCTGGACGACGGCGGTAAGCTGTCGCCGCGCAGGGGCTTGGCCCCTCACCCAAAGAGTGCTGCAAAGCCGAAGGGCCTGACCCTGACGCAGAGCGCCTCGAAGAGCGTTGCAATGCCGAAGGGCTCGACCCCGACGCAGAGCGCCTCGAAGGGTGCAGAGACTTTCAAGTCTCGAGTGGCCGGCAGCGAGGCCACCAAACGGACGGACAGCAGGGGAGGGGGTGCAGTGCCCGGCACTGCCCCGGCGGCTGTCTTGCAGGCGGGCGACGCCAGCAAGAGGGACGCCGCAACACCCTCTTCCGCAAGGTCGAGGCAGCAACCCAGGAAGCAGACTGTCCCAGCGGCAGGGCAACCTGGGGGAGCCGGAGATCCTCTGAGGCAAGGCCTCAGCGGAGCCGGCCGCAAGTGGTACCTCCGGTACCTCGAGCGGGGCTTCAAGCCGGAGGAGGCCCATAAAAGAGCGCTGGAGCACCGCGCGCCGAACGTGGCTCCAGCGAAGAGAGCTGCGGGGACGAGCGTGTCCCCGATAGAGAGAGCCGGCGGCCAGGCCGTTGCGGGGGAGGAAGAGGCAGCTTCACCATACGTCGCCGCCCGAACTCCCCAAGAGCATGTCCAAGAAGACAAAGAGCACCGTAGCGCTGGAGGGCTCGAGAACCTCGCAAAGCGCGAAGCGTCCGAGGGCAGCCTCGTATGCCAGTGTCGCCAAGGGCACGAACTTGGCCATACTGGCGCGGGACTACCCGAAGAGGCTGATGGCAAAGGAGGAGTTGTCAGCGGTGGAGCAGGCCCTCGTCGAGGAGATGAGGAAGGGCTGGACCGCAGCCCTAAACTTCAACGGCATCCAGTTCCGTGACGGTCTGCTATTAGTGGACTGCATGGACAGCGATGCCAAGAAGTGGTTGGAGCTGACGGTCCCCAGCATCAGCACCAAGGTGGGTGTGCAGCTCCGCACCTGCCTGCAAGAGGACCTACCGGTGACCAACGTAGTCACCTTATACCTGCCACGCACCGCAGGGGAGACGTTGGAGAGGTCTCTTGGACTGCTCAATGAGCAGAACAAAGGCCTGCTCACCGGGACCTGGCGTGTCATCCGGCACCTAGAGTCGAAGGGCGGCAAGGTGCTGTTGCTCGGCCTGGATGAGGAGGCACTTACACTCCTCAAAAAGCGAGAGATGCTGGTGAGCAATCGGTTCGGCCAGCTGAAATGCCGCCTGCATAAAAAGCAGGAGTCTGCGGCGGCGGAGGTGTGTACCGAGGCAAACGCCGACGATGTGCCTGGCACTTCAACGGCTGCAGCCAAGGAGGCTCCCTCCGTCCCATCGGACGAGGCAGCTGAGGCCATGGAACTCGCTGCAGTGGAGGCCGAGTTGGACTCGGTCTCTCTAGAGGGGCTGGATCTGGCGCGTCTGCATATGAGCGGCGCAGAGGAGCCAACCAGCGAAAAGGAGCCATCCGATGATGAGCGGACACCCACCGAGTTGCAATCAGAGGCCTATCTGACGCTCTCGGAGGGTGAAGAAGAGCTCTAAGGATGATCAACCTGCATCACGCCAGGGCAGCCTCGGTTGTCATCGGCAGGTTGGTCTCCAGGTCTGACCTGGGGCTGGTGCTCATCCAGGAGCCTTGGGTCGTCAGAGGCAGGATCTGCGGCCTAAGTAAAGTGAGTATGCAAACTATTGCAGACGGAAGGGAGGCATCACCGAGAGCGTGTATCTTGGTGCGAAAGGATATTAACTTTCTTTGTCTCTCTCAATTTCTCAACAGAGATCTAGTAGCGGTGATGATCACTAGCGAGCACGGGAGTATTGTGGTGGCGTCGGCATACTTCCCAGGAGACGTGACGGATGCCCCCCCACCAGAGGTTCAGGATCTGGTGCAGCATTGCAGCAGCAAAAGGCTACCCCTACTGATAGGGTGTGATGCCAATGCGCACAATGTTGCATGGGGCAGCACGGACAACAACGGTAGAGGTGAGTGCTTACTAGATCTGTTATCTAGGGATCTTACTGTGTTCAATGTGGGGGCTGAACCCACTTTCATTACTAAAACCAGGGCTGAAGTACTGGATATCACTTTCGGGAATGAGGGGGGCTCACGGTTGATTCGCAACTGGAAGGTCTCCTCGGAACCGTCAATGTCGGATCACAGGATCATCCTGTTCGACATTCATAGTAACCTTAGATTCAGCAGGGTTATCAGGAATCCACGACGGACTGACTGGCCAGCCTATCAGTCCTGTTTGGGATTAAATCTGAGCAGACTGAACCAGAGTAGGAGAGTATCCTCTCCGGAAGATCTTGAGCAACTCTCAAAAGAAGTAGGTGAGACAATCTTGGATGCATATCATGCAAGCTGTTCCGAGAAATCCATAGAGTCCAGTAGGGACAATCCCTGGTGGAATAGGAAACTAGGACTACTTCGTACAGAAGTCAGGAAGCTGTTCAACACAGCTAAAAAGAACAGCGCCACTTGGGAACTTTACACCAAAAAAGCTGACAGAATATAACAAAGAAATCCGGTTTAGTAAGCGTGCTCACTTTCGGAAATTCTGTTCTACCATAGAGCAAGCCGCACCTGCGGCTAGAGTGTTTAAGGCAATTTCAAAAGGCAAAGTACTTTCTGAACTTTGTCTGAAGAGGACGGATGGGTCTTTCACCGAGGACGAGGAGGAGAAATCAGAACTTCTCCTGCAAACTCACTTCCCCATGTGTAGAACCATCTCCGATATAGATAACAGTTACGAAAGGGTCCCCAACGGGAAACCCAACTGGAGCCTGGCTGCAGCGATCGTAACTGAACAAAAGATTAGGTGGGCGTTGAGTATACTCAGCCCCTACAAGGCTCCGGGGGTGGATGGAATCATACCCATCCATCTTCAGAAGGGTGTCGAACAGCTAATGCTGTTCCTCATAAGTATTTTCCGGGGGAGCCTAGCAATGGGTTACATTCCTAGGGCATGGAGAACGGCTAGGGTGATCTTTATCCCGAAGGTTGGGAAGAAAGACCCCTTTCATCCCAAATCCTTCAGGCCGATCAGCCTAACCTCCTTCCTGCTGAAAACCCTTGAGAAGATTGTGGACAACCACATTAGAAACTCGCACTTGGTGCGAAGGCCTCTGCATGCGAATCAGCATGCCTATAGAGAAGGTAAGTCTACTGAATCGGCTCTCTTGAGCCTGGTGGACAGTATGCAGCGCTCTGTAAAAGCCAAAGGGGTAGCACTTTGTGCCTTTATGGACATAGAGGGTGCTTTTGATAACACAGCTCATGACGTTGTGGTAAGAGCACTCTGTAGAAGGGGAGTTGAGACGGGTCTCACGACCTGGCTGGGCAAACTCCCTGGTAGCAGAATAGCAGAAGTCACTGTCAACAGTGTGACTGTTAGAGCTCAAACCACCAAAGGCTGTCCGCAGGGGGTGTCCTATCACCACTACTCTGGAGCCTCGTGATGGACGAGCTGCTAGTTAAACTTACAGCAAATGAGTTTAAATGTCAAGGCTATGCCGATGATATCACTCTAGTATGTAAAGGAAATTTTGAGAGCACATTGTGCGACAGGATCACACTGGGCCTAAGACTTAGCTTAGACTGGTGCAGAGACGTGGGGCTGAATATCAATCCAGCGAAAACCACAGTGGTCGCCTTCACCAATCGCTACAAGCTGAAATCCATTCGGCCCATAGCCATTGGGGGCACAGAGATTCCAATCTCCACAGAAGTCAAATATCTGGGAGTCATCCTAGACAAGGGACTAATGTGGAGACAACATGTGGAACATGCCGTTCGCAAGGCCACTATGGCCTTAATGAGCTGTAGATCTCTTGCAGGGAAAAATTGGGGAGTGTCTCCAAAGATCCTACTGTGGATGTATGTTGCTATGGTGAGGCCCATAGTCAGCTACGGGGCTGCGGTTTGGGCGTATCGCGCTGACCTTGATGTCACAAGAAGGCAACTGGGCAAACTCCAGAGACTTGCCTGCACGTGCATCTCGGGCGCTATGCGCACTTGCCCGTCCACTGCTCTGGATGTGCTGCTCGGGCTTCCACCACTGCACTTGCATATCAAGCACAGTGCGCGCAGATCTACCATGAGGATAACAGGGGCAGGACCAGCTGACTCGGCCGTGACTGCAACTGACCTGTTACTGGAATATCCGCAGGATGTTCAATTAGCCAAGTTTAGCTTTGATAAGCTCTTTAAAACTGGGCTTAGCAACAAGTCGGAGTGGACCAGCATGTCTACCACCTATGATGTGAAACCACATGCTATTAGGTGGTACACTGACGGCTCACTAACAGAGGATGGTGCGGGTGCAGGGGTCTGTGGACCCCGACTCAAATATCACGAACCTCTAGGGAAATTCGCCAGTATCTTTCAAGCGGAGGTACACGCGATTGAGAGATGTGCCTCGTTCAATATTGAGCGGGGTTACAATAGGAGAGACATAGCCATTTTCTCAGATAGTCAGGCAGCAATCAGAGCACTCAGTGCCCATAAGATTGTTTCCAGACTAGTATGGCAATGTATAGAAACACTCAACACACTGGGTACCAGGGCATGTGGGGATCTCCGGCAATGAAGTGGCCGACATAATGGCTAGAAAGGGGGCGAGTACGCCCTTCTACGGTCCGGAGCCCTTCTGTGGACTAGAGCCAGGAGTCATTAGCCAGAGCAGTCTTGTGGATCTCATGACTGCCTGCGATGACTTCTGGCAGTCGTCGAAAGGGGCAAGGCAGAGTAAACGTCTGCTAGGTAGTTACAACAGTAAGAGGACCAAGGACTGTTTGGAGCTGAGCAAAGGATCTCTCCGAATAGTCACGGGTTTCCTGACCGGGCACTGCAGACTGCGCAAGCATCTGTACAATCTCAAGATAGGGGACTGTCCGTCTTTGCAGACTTTGTCTGGAAGGAGAAGAGACTCCGGAACACCTACTTGAGGAGTGCTTGGCTATCAGTCGGTTGAGGTTGGCCCACTTGGGGGGCCTTACACTCACCACAAAGGAAATGAGGGCTCTTCGACCAGGCGACATCATCGCATTCTTGCGATCGATTGAACTGTTCGAGGAGCTATAGCTCATACACTAGGACGAGGGCACAATAGACCCTAGTGGTCGCAGTGCACTAACCTCTAGAAAATTATTATTATTATTATTATTATTCAAAATAGTCTCCTTCTGCTTTAAGGTAAAAGCTAAAAGGTACAAGCCTTTTGAATGGCCTCTACGGTTGCATAATGCTTTCCTTTCATGGGCAAATGCACTTTTACGATAGGAAGAAGTCCCTCGGTGCCATATCAGGTGAATACGGGGAGTGGTTAATGGTTACAACGTGATTTTTGATCAAATAATCGGTTGGATTCTGAGCAATCTTTGGTTGTCAGTCAATTTATGCGGATCAAATCGTGCACACACCTTTCGTAAGCCCTAATGTTTGGTCAAAATGAGATAAATCGATGTTTTGGAGATGTTCAATTCCATTTCAATGAATTTCAATGATGATTTCGGCTGGCACAGTTTTGATGTTGATCACGAATTTTGATTGGCCCACATGTTGATCGTCATTTATGTCCTCACGACTACTTTGAAAACGTTTAACAATCGTTTAAGATAGCAGATTTTAACGCATATACATAGATCGCGCCACCAGGGGGTGCCAGATTCAAAAAGTCCTCTTTACTTTGCAACGCACCTTGTAATTGGTGTTAAAGTGGATTTCGGACAATTGTTCGTTTTCAAGGTAATTACAAATTGTAAGGAATTTGCACGCGGCACAGACAGAAGTCACTTTATCACAAACCAGGTACGGCACTGAGTTCATGGAAACTTTATGAAACATTTTAATGCAATTTATTTTAATGTATTATATATCAATTCATCTTAATAAGGTGTATAAGTTGACTTAAGGGGGTTTCTACCTTGTTTGGTCGAAAAAATCGATTTTTTTTTTTTTTTGCATTTTTGGATTGGTATATCATTCTAGAGTCCGCTCCTAAAATTTCAATTGGTTATCTTAAGAATTACGGAACCTACACCTTAAAACAGGGAGCACCTACACCTTAAAACAGGTACTGAAGCAAAACTTCAAACGCGTTTTACTCGAAACGACATTTTTTGACCTTGCGGAAGTGATTCAAGCCAGACGAGTTGAGCAATCGCCACGAAATTTTAAAGTATCGTGTATTAGAGGCTTATCCATGGCCTGTACCAGAATCTTTAAAAAATATTGAATATTTTTCATTTTATATAACAATTAATTTCGAAAAAAGTGCGTAAAAATCGAGTTTTTCATTTAAAATCGCATAAGTTTTTCAATTTTCATTTTTTTTTTTCGCATTTCTGGTACCAGCCATGCACAAAAGTATACAAAGTAAGAATATATTTAATTTTTGTGTTTCAGATCCTTTGGGGCAGCAGCAGGACTTCCGTGAGCGTAAAAAGGCTCAATGCCCATTGCTCAATGCCCCCTTACCCCCCCTGTACATATTTCTACTTGAAACTTTTTGTACTTGAACAATAAACTTGTAGATACACCTGAAAAAAATTATTAGTGTTTATCTTCAATACATTCCACGAAAAAATGCAATAAAAAAGCACGTTTTTTCGACCACACAAGGTAGAAACCCCCCTTAAGGGTCCAGTAACAACAACAACTTACGTCTTCTTGCTGACTTCAGGGTCCCTCAATATTTCTCTCTGCTGACTCAGGGTCCCACAATATTTCTCTCTGCTGACTTCAGGGTCCCACAATATTTCTCTCTGCTGACTTCAGGGTCCGCACCAGTACTCTCCTATATTCCTAGGTATTCGACGAAGCCCGTTCCGGCCAGACGCGAGAGGCCACGCCCACAGACGCGGACACCAGACGCGAGAAGCCCCGCCCACGGAAACCGGACATTAGACGAGGGAAGCCCTACGCGGACCTACCGTTCGAGCCGGCCGCCGCACAGTGGCGCATTAGATAGTTTTGGGTTGTAAAAATCATAACTCTTGAACCGGTTGAGATATTTTCATAATTTTTTTTTTTTAATTAAAGGTAGTTTCGATTGAGTGGTCATACTATATGGTGTGCTAAATAGTAGATTTTATACTCGAAAATTAATGTTTTTTGAGGCAGTTTCCTCAACTTTTACCCAATTCCGAAAAAGATTTTTCGTTTATTTTCTCTGAAAATGCTAATATGGAGCATATTTAATTTTTTAAAAACAAAAAAAGGATACATATTAAAGAAAAAAATTTTTTTTTTTTTACCAAATTTTTGACCAATTTTCAATAATTTATGCACTTTTTGTTCAAAATAATCATTCAATTTTACAACATTTAATATTTTTGAAGAATAATTAATCATTATACATTCATTTCAAGTCATTAAGTGTCCTTACAAAGTCAGAAATTGAAAAACAAGCCGCCAATACAGGAAAAAATGTATTCCCACCATACAATTTCGTACTGCGCAGCGACAGCGCTTGTTGCAGAATTTGTATGAAGCCGCGCGTTTTTTACGCTGAGTTGAAAGTATCTTTTGCTTGGGAAATCCGGGGTGGGACGTCGGGGGACACGATCTTTTTTGAATATGATAAAGAACATATTCAAGAACAACACCTCATACGCCAAACACAAAATGGACCAAAATGCCATTTTTGACATTCCACCAAAGTTGAAAAATAGGTAAAAATTAGTACTTTGGTAAAACAGGTATGCCTGCACGTGCAAAAAAAATTATAATTTCATTCTACCTTGGTTTTACCGAGATTTGATGACCCTTTCGATAGAGACTATAACCATGCCGGTCGTTTATATATTTTACCTAAAAATCGACCGCAAAGTCAGAATTTTTCTGAAAAACGACATGCTTTTTATGCAACCCAAAAGAGGTTCAACTTTGAACACGTGTAACTTCAAAAATACTAAACCGATTTGAATAATTTTTTGGATTCAACCCTTTTGAACTATTACCTGTCGAATGCAATAACAAATCCGTTGTCATCAAAAAGTTGATTTTTGCAACCTATCTATATCTTTTGCGCCATTGTGCGCCGTCACACCCTACAATATTATTCGCTGTAGAACGAACAAATAAACCTTGTATATAAGCCTAGTTAAGGTCAAACTCTGCGCGTTCTCACTGGGACTTGGGTCGGGGATTCCTTTCTAGCACCACTGTCCTGAACCAAATAAATGTCCTGGATGACCCTGGCCAGCCCTGACTACCCGAGGCACGACCGAACGTCACAAGCTTTCGCGATCCCCTACAATGAGCGAAATGCATTGTAAGAGTGTCGCTGGGCTGGGAGCGAAAGCAAGGGAAGTAAGACAGACTTTGAAAAAAAAAAAAAAAAAAAAAAAAAAAAAATCCTTTTAAATAATGCAATGACTTTGAACTTATTGCAATGGAACATAAACGGTTATAAAGATAAAGTTAATAATCTCTCCATGCTTATCAAAAATATAAATCCAAATATAATAGCATTACAAGAAACACACCTGACAAATAAAAATAGAATACTTCACACACCCAAACAATTCTCCTTTTACGAAAATAATGATGTAGGTTTACAAGACCCCAAAGCCAGCAGAGGAGTAGCCCTGCTGATCTCAAACACCATTCAACACAAAATAGTTAACTGTCAAACAAATATTCTATCTATAGCTGCTGAAATTGAATCCGAAACCCCCTTTATTATCATTAACATTTACATATCGCCATCCGACAGGGTCACTGAACAAGATCTCCATGACTTAATAAATAATTTTAACAAACCCATTCTCATACTTGGAGACGTAAACGCATGGCATTCGCTTTGGGGTTCACCTACGAACAACCAAAGAGGGAAATCAATAGCAAACTTCATACAAAATAGCAATTTAATAGTTTTGATCAACGGAAACCATACACTTTACACCACTCACAACACTTTTTCAACTGTAGATATATCCCTATGCACCCCGCCCCTCAATCTAAACGCCTCCTGGTCAACATGTGAGGACCTATACGGAAGCGGTCATTTCCCAATTCACGTACAACTTTTTCCAAAGCCAATTATACATAAATCTAAAATAGCTCACAGATACAGATTACACTCTGCAAATTGGGAACTATTCCAAAAAGATTTAATCGAAAAATCACAACATATACTAATTACAAACAATACGAATAAATCAGCAGCACAACTCTTAAAATCTATAAAGGCAAGAGCTATCAAAACAATACCAACCACTAACTCTAATAGTACAAGCAGGCATAAAACAACATATTGGTGGAACTCTGAGCTAGAAGCTTTAAAAAGGAAAAGATGACCTTTCAATAATCTCAGGAGATTCCTAAGCAAAGAAAACATGCTCAAATACAAAAAAGCTAACGCCAAATTTAAATATGTAGCTAAGAGAGCGAAAAAATCCGCTTTTGTAAATTTTACACAAGATATAAACCCGAACACACCAACAAAAAAACTCTGGGATAAAGTACACATAATTACAGGAGATAGGAAAAACACACATATCCACACAATCCAATTAGAAACAGGAAACACTTGCGACTCACACAGCATAGTAAATGCTTTTGCCGCGCATTGGTCAAACTACTCAGCAGACATAAATTTCCCTAACCAGTTCCAACAAAGCAAACAACAGCACCAAGCATATTTACCTATAAATTATTCCCCAGAAATCGAGCTAAATTAATTGAAAATCCCATCACAAGCTTCAAGCCTCTCTAAGCACTCTTAAAGGTACCACTCCTGGATACGATAACATAAATTATCGAATAATAAAAAAAACTTCCGACCAAAGCAATAAACAAACTACTAGATTTATACAACACTATCCTTGACAATAGCAACATCCCCCAGCAATGGAAAACATCCAAAATAATCCCTATAAATAAACCCAATAAACCAAAACACCTTGTAAATAGCTACCGACTAATATCCTTACTGCCATGTCTATCCAAAGCACTAGAAAAAATGATTTCAAAAAGATTAATGTGGTTTCTCAATCAAGAAAATCTGCTCTCCCCCAATCAATATTCCTATAAAGCAAACAGATGCACAATAGACCCACTACTCATCTTAGACAATTATATTTGGAACAAACTCTCGTCAAGAAATCATATCTCAATAATGTCAATCGACATGGAAAAAGCATTTGATAGAGTTGGTGCACAACAGCAACTCTATGCATGGAAACTCGGACCAAAAATAATAAATTACATTAGGAACAATCTCGGCAACAAAAAAATACGAGTAAAAATAAACAACGTTTTTTCAAAAGAAATGAATCCCACAAGGATCGCCACTGTCCGTAACATTATTTCTCATAGCATTTAATAAATTAAGTAATATAATCAACGAAAATAAATTTTTTACACACACAATGTACGCAGACGATCTCTGTCTTATTTTTGAACCAAAACTATCCTATAACGAAGAACTTAACAATTTGTTTGAAACAATATCCGAATGGAGTACCGTTTCTGGTACAAAAATATCATTTGAAAAATCAGCACATCTACACATATGTAAACAAGTAAGAAAGCTACAGTCGTTCGTGAACGACTGTTATATACCATGTACCAAAATATATCGCCGCTCGAATTAGCTCCCGATTATAAATAAAATCGGTAACCAGGGAACACCACAGCTGATCAGCTGATCGCGACTTTTGCCTATTAGAGAAATGTAAACAAACTCGCTCTTTGCAAAACCACCACCATCTCATGCACTTGCGTGTGCAAGACAGAGAACGAGATAGCCCCTCTCTCTTTTTTGCGCACGGGAGTAGTTTCTTGCGCTCATCAGTTTTGTTGTTGTTTTGCTAGCTGCTAAATAGATAACACACTGATAAGTAAATAACTTTTGTGTTTTTCACCTGATCGTTACCAGATTAATTGATTCCCAATTCCCAATTCGGTATTGATACATTTTATACATATGCATGCCTATGCACAAAAAGAAAGATCTATGGTAATATTTGTGGCTGTAAAACGTTTTTATTGATTTGCGGGGGAGTGGGAGGGAAATTTTTAAATCTGCAAACAAACTTGATCTGCGTGCAAAACATTCCGACCTACATACCGAATTTGGTGGCTCTAGCTCATATAGTTGCGTTCATACAGACGGACAGACGGACAGACAGACATGGCTATATCGACTTGGCTGTTGATGCTGATCAAGAATATATATACTTTATGGGGTCGGAAATGCTTCCTTCTGCCTGTTACATACATTTGCACAAAATTAATATACCTTTGTACCTACGGTACATGGTATAAAAACATAAATGTACAAACATAAACATACAAATAAATAATAGTAGCCTA